>JAOEGL010000002.1:265899828-266499828 GCA_034509955.1 Urosaurus nigricauda | reverse complement strand
TAGTTTTGAAGATGCCACAAAATACACTGGCATGTTGTTGACATACTAATGCAGCTTTGCTCATTTACCACACAGTTATCACCTGTGGCTACATGAACTCATCCTTTGAAGAGTAAAGAACAAATACACACAGCTAATATATAAAATGCTGCTATTACCTATGTTCTTTGATTTATAAGTGTTTTATACACTTCAGGATATTTTTCTTTCCCTTCTTTGCTGTGACCTCATCTACTACCTCTAAGATTAATGTAGAAATATTATAGCATAATGCTTGATACTAAAAACAAGAACTATGTAATATCGTTAGCTTTGTTTCTCCTGCTTATTTTGTTAAGCCCTGCTCTTCTGCACTTTTCACCTTCATGCTATCTTGCAAACTTTCTAGCAGCAATAAAATTTTTGTATTCTATAGCACTTGGGAGGGCAACTGGCAGGCACTTTCCCCCCAAAACTTGCTTGATTCCAACTGCCATCTGCCTCAGCCAAGATAACCAGTGATGAAGGATGAGGGGAGTTGTAGTCCAAAAACATCTGGAGATACATTTTTGTTGTAGCTCTAAACAGCATGCACTGACTCCTGTCTTGGTGATCAAGTAAGCCCCAAAACTTACCTAATGGATAAAACTGCTACATTTGAAATGTATGAATTTTTCAGGCTCATATGTTATGCTACTCTAACAAAAATATCAGTCCCAAGGAAACAAGCAGGAGAAAATCTGAATAAAATAGTGTATGATGTAACCCCAGCATTTCAGAAATGAAAACAAGAATAGATATGACCAAACAATACCAGAGTGTGGTCAAAATGGCAAAAATTATCAATGAGGAAGAACAGACAAGCTATGAGAGGACTTCCTCCCCCCCCCCTTTTTAAAATTGTGATAACTACTTTTGTATTTTGAAGTAAATTTGAAGCAATTAAAGTAAGCTGAGGGTGAAGGGGAAAAGTCACAGAAGGAGAGAGAAACTGGAACATTTTAAAAAGATAGAAGATGAATTGGAACTGTCCCAGCCAAACTGGGACAGTTGAGGGCATACCTTCTTTGAGAGAAGCATTTAATTTATTATAGTGCTTATAATCTATTTTTCTTTTTAAATAATACCAGTAACGTCAGTTATACATATTGCCCTGAAGAGAGCCATTAAGGCTACAGTCTTGTTAGCTGTCAATAAGTCTATTGCACTCGATGGGACTTATTCTGCACTCTGTACATTTAGATGTAAGGAAACCATTTGCTGCCCCCTACTTAGAGATAATTTTTAATACATTCAGGCAAATTGTATTTTGTGTTAGGGAATACACAGTGTTTTGTCACTGTAGAGCAGAGAGCAAGACAGATCTGTTTTTGTTTTTTTGTGGTGGTGGTGGGGAGGAGAGGTCAAATTGCTATGGGATGGGTCCTGGAGGCAAAGTTAATTGGCAGGCCTGACCTACTTCTGAATCTGCTGAGTGAGGAAATAGATGCGTGGGACCTAACACCCTAAATATGGATGAACCCTAGCTAACCATCTAATATGATAATTTAGGACTAGCAACAGAAGGAGGAGCATTTTTTCAATGGCCAGCAAAGTGATATACAACATCCACTAGCTGAAGCACTTGCCATTATTCTCACGCCGTGTGGCCTTACCTACAGCACACATAATGCATGGGAAGTTTTCCCAAGCTTTGTGCTCTGCTGAAGTTTGTAGAAGGCTCCCTGCCAGCCTCAGATAGCTTTTCCCCCAGGCTCTGTGATGCTGCTGCCACTGCCACTGCCAAGACTTGTACTACAAGAAGGTTCATGAGTTGCAGTGCTGGCATTCTGCTCTCCTCCTTGCTCCAAATGGGTCCACGTCCATGCATGCACTATCTCACTCCCCATTCCTCTTCCTTCACTTCTGATTATTTGGTGCCTTGATGTTATACAAGCCAAAGAGGCATATAAACATCTTCACATTGAGCCAGAAACCATGCTGCCAGCTGGAAATGCATAGGAATGGCTGTCTAGACTAAAGACTCACACATAAAACTGGATCTTTCCCAGCTTTCCAGTGACTGTCCCCTTGAGATTAGTTTCCCTACCTGAAGACTTGGGGCAAAGACAACAATTCCTTGATGCTTCAGTCAGTGCCCTGAGACTTGGCAATGCCACAGAAGGCTCATAAGCAACTCCTCAATTTAATTGAAAATATGCCTCTCTTTTGCATTCTCTTGCCACAACCTGGGTAGTTGTACTTTCCAAAGTCAGAATTTTCAGTCTATAACAACATGGGCATCACCAGCTTTAGAGCTAGATAATTGCCTTTATCTTCCTTTTAATTTCTTCCAATTTCCAACCTGATTAATTTGTTCAGGATAAAAATCAGTGACATCACTGATAAAGGCAGCATTGAGAAAATACTATAGTAACAATGAAAGAAATTGCAACTTGGTGACACAAACACAGGCATCAAAAATACTCCTCTCCTAAGGTGTCATTTTTCCTGACATGCACCCTATTACATTGCTGTTATGTCTGATGTCCTATAACTTGAACCCATTCATCCTTGAATTTCTAAAATCTGCAGAAGGAGATAGATACATCACAAACAAAGATTAAAGCAGAGTGGAAAGATCTCATGTCATGCTTGATCTTTGGAATGGAACACATGTTTTCCCAATTCATTGTCATGGGGTGGCAAATAAGAGGCTGCAGTTTATGGGTTTAAGTTCAAAAGGATGTGTTTCCAGTTTTCAAAACAAGCAAACTGCAAAGCATTTTTTGTCTAATACAAAGTTGTGATGTGCTAACAGACAGGCAGGCAGCCCCACACAGAATGCCAGTAGAAGGATCCATCATCGACCTTTGTTACAGCAAAGCCTCCCTTAGCCAGGTGTTGAAAGTGTGGTTGGAAGGGCATGCTCTTAAAGGCCTCAAATCTTCATGTTTCTATTTACTTGGTTCAATAGAAGACAAATGGAAGCATAAGATTTTAAAATCACTAAGTCTATCCCTCCCCCATAGGCTTTATAGGGCAAATTAAAAAGTGATGCAACTTATGTATGGAATATATTTGAAATGAATGTATACAGCTGTATAATTATCTGACAGACCATCTTCCGGACTGTCTGTTCAAATAGTGTCCTAAATCTAATGTCTTGCTAGAAAATGCCTGCTAGTGCAATGGAACTTTCTTCTCCTGAAGCCCTCATGCAGCCTGAACAACAGTTGCAGATTTCCCACCCTTCAGACTAGATTTAGTAGCAGAATGGTTGCTGCAGGAGAGAGGACTGATTGCCCCCCATCAGTCCACTGCAGAAAGCTATTCCATCAGCAGAGTCACCCTACTGGATCCTGGCCAGTGCCAGGAAGTGACAGTGAAAATGAAGGCGGTGTCCTGAGGTGACACACCTCGGTTTATCATTTGCCAGAAGCTGGGACAATGTATGTGGATGATGCATGCCGTGCAAGTAAGTGTCTCAAAAATATCTGTCCCAAAACTGGAGTAGATGTCCAAGAAGTCTCAAGAAGCAATCCTATTAATGCAATGGGAACTTATTATCCACTGGGGTTTGGCTCCAGGATCCCCTGTGGATAACAAAATCCGTGGATGCTCAAGTCCCATTAAATCTAATGGCATAGCAAAATGGTGTCCCTTATGTCAAATGGAAAAATCAAGGTTTGCTTTTTAGAATTCATATTTTTTAGAATACTTTCAAGCCATGGATGATTGAATTCATGGATAAAAAAATCCATGGATAAGGAGGGCCAACTGTATGTTTAGTTATTCATCATCAACAGCTCCTGCTCCACCTGGAGTGACATATGGTTTAGACAAAAGAACAGAAGGGGTGGACATCATATTTGCAGATTACACAGCACTGGGAGGGGTAGCTAATATGTTAGAAAACAGAAACAAGATTCAAAATGTTCTTGACAGGATGAAGAACTGGGCCAAAACTAACAAAATGAATTTAAATAGCAATACATGTAAAGTTATGTGTTTAAGACAGATAAAACAGAGGCACAGATATGCACCTGGCTTGACAATAGTACCTACTGAAAAGATCTAAGGGTTTTAATGCCCACAGTCTAACCATGAGACATTATTGAGATGCAGCCCTAAAAGGGCTGGAGCAATCCTAGGCTGCACCCCAGTAATGTGGCTATTCTATTCTGCTTTTATGAGAGAAGGAAGGTGGAGGAGGGAGGGAGCAATGATTGCTTCTTCTAACCCTACAGCTTACAAGAACAAAAAACAAATGACAACTATTGACTAAACTGCAAGGAGCAAACTTCCCTCCTGCTATTCACCCATACGCTCCAACATTTCACAGATGAAAAGTGGGACATGTGTGGCCAAGCAACACTATGATGTGGTCAAGATGGCAAAAGTTATTAACAAGCCAGAACACAAAGGCTAGGAGAGGTTGTTGCAGCTCGTCTTTGTTTGAGTCTACTAGGAAGGGCAAGATTCTACCACTCCCCTGCTGAATTTATCAAGTGCAAGCTACTTTTGCATTTCAGACTCAGTTTGCAGCAACTGAAATAAGCTCAGGACAAAGGAGGAGGAGAACAAAATTGGGAGGTTTTAAAAGCAGTTGAAAAAGTGAAAAAGCAGCAAGGAGAAAGAGTAGCCAAGAAACCAAGTATGCACCAAGAAATGTATTGGATTTACAGTCTGCCTTTGGCATACACACCCTTGCTGTATGTGGCTTTAAGCTTACATGGATGGCGAGCAGTGAGGGACAAAATGATGCATGTGCTGGAGGCACAGGTGCAGTGCAGCGAGTGGGAGCACACCACCATTCAAATCAATGGGACTCAAGCATACACAAAATTTGCCTTATGTGGGGAGGTCCAGAATGGATCTCCCATGTATGGCAAGGTCAGACTGTATTTTTAAACCCTATGAGTAGGGATACAGGCTTACTATTGGTATTAGAATTGCCAACAAATTGTTCAGGACAATAGAAACATAATCTGATTACTTTAAACAAAATTGAGGATTAAAAGCTACAGATGCCACAAACACCTGGACCATTTGCCTTGTCTGAAGGATTCCACTGTTTCCAAGCCTTGTTCTTAAGGGTCTGCCATTGCCAGTTAAAAATATTTCAGGTAAAAGGCTGTGGTAAGATATCAACCTGAAACTCTGGATATCTGATGTCAAGATCAAAGTAAACAGTTTGGATCAACCAATGATGTGATGAAGCATACAGCTGTTTCATAGGCACTTGTGATATGAGATCTGAACTAGAAGCTTCCTAGGTCACACACACACAGCCACCTCAGAGTCCTAACTTTGCATGAGGCCTTTGGAGCAGAGGTAGCTTGTGGACCAACCTGCAGGTATGTGTTCCTCAACCTTAAATGGTGGAGAGAGATGTCTCCTGCTCAGTCCATGAGCTACCTGTTCATTCATTTCTAGGAATGGAAATTGTTACATATTTATTTTCTTTGAATATCAGTGCCAGGGGATGCCCAATTTCAAACAAGTGACTGATGCTGCAAGACTGAATCCTATCTCCTCTTCCCATGTTATGACCACAGTCCAAATTGGACCCTCCCCACTCTTTTGGAGAGAAAATTATGTTGCGATTCCCAGTTGTTGATGTTCCAGTTTGGGCCCCGGTGCATTAAAAAAAAGTATGTGTTTATTATTTTTGAAACTGCTGGTATTGTCTGATTTTGTTCCAAAGGGTGTGCTCCATCAAATCAAGATTGTAATTTTCCCTACTAACAAACGTTCAGAATAAATCTATTATATCACTCAGATCTTTTCAGGATGTATTATCTAATCAAATGAAGAGGTACTACCTATGGGCATTGCTTCAAAAAAATTGTATATATCAGAATTGCTGGGAGACAATGTCTGAATTCCTACATTTTCTCTCGACTACCACTGAAATCCTCAAGGATTTCACATACATGCCTATAGTATATTCATTTTGATTAATGTTCTGCTACTTAAAACAATATAGTTAAGGCCCTGATGAGTTATTTACTGGATGGTTCAAAGAGATGTGTGTGGGGTGTGTGACTAAGTGCATTTTAACTGCAGACACATTAAATTAAATACAATCAAAGTGTGTTTTAATTTGAACGATTCAACTGCAATTAAGCCACAGTTTAAATGATGTATTCATGTATACATAACAGCTAAGGTAAACTGTAGTTTGGAAACAAATGGCATGCACTGTGGAGAAGCTAGTAAATAAAAAGAGCGTTTAAGAACAAATGGCCTCATTTTAAAGTCTAAGCACATTCCCTGGAACAATTCACACACACACACACACACACCCCAAATTGAACATCAGCGGATTATTTCAGTATTCCATATGATGAACTATTTTATTTCCAGTCATAGCACAACCTGGTGGGTTTTGGGGGGGGGGGGGATTTCTAACAAAGGTTTGAATGAGAACACATTGTTTTGCAAATAATGCCTAGACATTCACAAAATTTACACTGCAGATGTCCTGTGAAAGTCAGCAATGACAAGTGTGTGAACTGGGCCTAAGGGTGAAAATTACACATATTGTGTGTGTATGTCTGTTGAATTATGGTGACCCCATGAATTTCAAAGGTTCTTATGAGGCAAAAATACTCAGAGGCAGTTTTGCCAGTTCCTTCCTCTGTAATAGTGCCTACAGCACCCGGTATTTGTTGACGGTCTCTTGTCCAAGTACTAACCAGGGGTGACCCCACTTAATTTCCAGAATAAGACAAGATTTGGTGCCTTTGAGGTAATTAAGCATATTGTTAAGTGCACCTCTGCACATTTTTCCATGTATTTCAAGAGTGTCAAACCAATAATGACTATTTCAGCTTTTTAAAAAAGAAAGCAGGTATAACCAAAAATAGGGTGATGATGAATCCTGCTTTACAGAGGACAGTCCTTTTTTGAAAACAGAAAACAGTCTGCTCTTTGAAGGTATCCTCAGATGCATTACTCAGATGTAAATCTGGACCAAGCAATATCAGAATACAGCCAAGATGGTCATGTTTTTAAATGAGGTGGAATTCACAAGCTGGGAGAGGCTGCAGTAGTTTTCTTTTGCCAAACTCAACTGGGTAGGGCAAGATTCTGCTTCGTCCTCTCCTCTCCTCTCCTCTTGTTGAGTTGAATGCAAACTACTTGTGCACTTTGAACTTAGGGGCTTTCTAGATTGGCAAAAAGAAGTGTGTTCATGGCTGCATGAAACTCTAGCCTTTAGATGAGAAAAAGGGAAAGTGTGCCATGAAAACACTTTTTTTGCGTTTTAGGGGAGAAGAAGCACCTTTAAAAAGGTGCTGGTTTTCCCAGCTTCTTTTTTAAAAACTGCGGAACAGCGCAGCTCCATCTAAAGGCTGTGGTGCAGCTGCTAAGCATTAAGGAAAAGGCAACTTCATGTCACAGTTTCCTGCCAATCTAGAAAGCCCCTAAGTTTGCAGCTATTAAAATATGCTGAAAACAAAGGGCAAATGTATATGAAAGAGAGAGAAACTGGGATTTTGAAAAAGCAATTGAAACAATGGAGCAGCAAAGATTTAATTGGGACGGTCACTGCCAAATTAGGATAGTTGGAAAGTATATAAAATCATCCTGCAGCATTTTCAGGCCTGGCTTGTATTGTTATTAACTAGAATAGGCTCATTGAATCAATAGAATTTACCTGTGTTGACTCATCATTTGACAATTGCATTAATGGGCTTACTCTTTGTGGAAATAAAGAAAAGGATTAAGGCCTCAGACCACCAGAGAGAGAGAGAGAGAGAGAGAGAGAGAGAGAGAGAGAAGTGCTTTTAACTCTTGTTCTTTTTCAAAAATATAGCTTGGAGAGCACTTCTTTCTCTCAAAAATGTTAAGACTGTTTTGCCTCACATCTAAAACTCTCCAGATTTCTAGCTATAGGTCTGCTGAAAATACACAAGTAGTACTGACTTAGGCCAAAGAATATAATTGAAAATGAAGTAAATCATTTAATGGAATATAGTAAATTGCATTTGTTCTATGAGAATCAGGTTTGAAATGTTGTGGGAAGTGATCAGTAACAACTCAGATAATAACCATGTATTGGCATGGTGGTGCCCCCCCCCCCCCAAAAAAAAAACTTGTCACAAATTGGCCCACTGAAAGTCATGCACTATTGCATTAATTGCTTGGGTATATGAATATATTCTAATCAAAGAAAGTGCTAATTAATTAAGATTGTTTGCAGACTGTTACCAATAGAAGTTTCTAAAATTGTCCCCTTTCTGAATAAAGCCATGTCAGAAGGTCTTGTAAGAAGTGAATCCTATTGTAATGCAGACAGTACAGACACAGTGCACAATAAAGGAGTGTGGAAGACAGGCTGGGTGGTATTGCTACCATAGACTGGATTGCCATTCAGTGATTTTTAATGAGCCTTGTGACATTTTCACTTTTGCCTCTCTGATGTTTACAAAGGCTTTAGAATCACTTCTTAATAGGCCCTGTGCCAAGTTGGTTTGTCTGAATGATTGTGAAATCTTGTCTAAAGACCAAGAGAAGGGGAAAAAAAGGCAAATCAAAGAAGTTCTTATTCTGAGACACAACTCTACTGAAACAAACACAATGGAGAATAAAACAACATGCTCTCCTATCAGTAGAAATTATAACAGAGCTCAGAGTCATTTCTGGCTTATGGTGACCCTAAGGCAAGATTTGGTCAGAGGGGGTTTGCCTTTTCCTTCCTCTGACACTGAGAGAGGGTGATGTGCCCATAGTCACCCACTGGATTTCCATGGATGAGCAGGGATTTGAACTGTGGTCTCCATAGTCCTAGTCCTATGCCCAAACCAAACTTTAAGTGCCATAGCCTATTGATTCCTGGAATTTATGGTTTAAAAACGTATTTTGCCATCTCTGCCAAAGATAGCTCATGACTCACAAAACTCTCAAATCCCAGAATTCTGTAGGATGGAGCCATGTCAGTTAAAGTGGTGTTAATATTTTAACAGTATAGATGCAACCTTAGTATATAATCAGGACCATGTGGAAACGGCTACTGCTGGGCTACAAACAACTTTAAAATTAACCACCAGCACTTTTAATACAGCCCAGAAGAGGAGCAGGAGCCAGTCTAGCTCTTCCAAACACATTTTCTTCTGATCAGATGTATAGTTTACAAAGATTACAGAAATCAGATGAATGCGTACACATCTGGAGCAGAGGCAGAAAGTATGATACTAACCCAGTTTCATGTTTTCACTTGTAATCTTGTAATCTAATAATAAAAAAAAACCTCTATGCAATGGGTTGCCATTAAGAAATGTTTTTGCACTTGTCTGTTGAAGTATGTTGCAGCGCATAAAATGCACTTGCAAATAGTGAAAATTTCTAGTGATATTTAGAAAGAATAAAACATCCCACAACCAACCACATATGAAAAAAACTAGGACCAGTGTCAGTTATAAACCCCCAGAAGCAGAGATGGGGAAAATCTGGTCCACGGATTAACTCCCAGAAGCCCCCTCACCTGAATTTTTATGTAGTTAAAAAAATCATCCCACCAGGACAATTTTCACTCCTGGAGGCTCTTGAAAGCGGTGGCTTTCACCAGTCATGGACATTAACTAATTAAAATTAATGAAGTTATCAATTAAGTTAAAAATTTTCTATCAGAAAGGAGTAAGGTTAAGAGTGGTTAAGAATGGTCAAAAGTAGGTAGCAGGTAGGAGATTAACTAAATGTGTTTTCACTATTAGTGTTTGTTTGCTATGTATGTTGTATGTTGTATGTGTAATAAAATTTTTTGGGGAAAAAAGAAACGAGTACGGTCTCTGTCAGTATCTGTCATAAATTGACCATTGTTCCGCTGGAGGACCTGGAAATGGCTAAAGGACATTGACCATAGGAGTTGAACTGGAGGACTTGGAGATTATTATTATCCTTTATTTATATAGCACTGTAAATTTATACAGCACTGTACATACAATCATTTCATTAGACGGTTCCCTGCCTTCATGCTTACAATCTAAAGAGGCATGACACAAAAGGAGAAAGGATTGGTGGTGGGGAAGGGGATCAGGTCCAGTAGTTCTTCTCTCCCTCTGAGGCCTGGACCAAGGCATATGGACTGGAGGGCGGGCTCGGCTTCTTAATGCAGAGTTAAAATGAGGTATCCTGGGGCAGACCAGGTCACACTTCTGGGAACAGTTCCCTAAACAATATAGTCTTTAACTCAGTTTTGAAACTAGTTAGAAAAGTGATGAGGCACGCATGTGGGAGAAGAAGGTTCCAGGAGTGAGGAGCAGCAAGTGAGAAGGGGTGAATTCGGGACGGGGCAGTGGAAATCCTAGGCTGGGACAGGAGACCTTGACTACCAGAGCGGAGGGGACGAGTAGGAATGTAAGGAGGAAGAAGTTCAGATAAGTAAGGAGGGGCCAGTTCATGGAGGGCTTTGAAGGTCAACAACAAAAGCTTGTACTGGATGCGGAAGGGGAAGGGGAGCCAGTGAAGGGGGGATAAAAGAAGAGAAACATGGTCAAAGCGGTGAGCGGATGTGCTAATCCGTGCGGCTGAGTTCTGGACAGAGATTAAAGATAATTAAATCTGTGGATAATCAAATCTGCAAAAGTCAAAGCCAGAGATGTGGAGGGCTGAATTTAGTTGATTAACTTGAACTTCACCAATAATTCCAGAATTCTGCTATTACTTAATTAAATGAGAGACTAAGCTAAAGACCAAACAAATTTATATTTCCCTGTTGATCCTTTGATAAGCACAAATGGTTTTAAGAATCTTTGCTTTTATACAGTATGATAGTTTAGCTAATTCCAAAATTAAAAGATCACAAAGGAACAAGTATTAAAAGCAGCTTGGAAAAGTGATGGTCTTCTTTGCATCCAGGGGTCCTCCTCCTCTGAGCATTAGTGATTGCTCAGAGACTCCTTATCTGATACAGGAAACTGAATGTGAAAGCTTGTATCTCTGAGAGCATTGCTAGGAGCCATGTGGGATCCAGAAAGTAAAGAAAGAAGATGGTTAATAGATGAGATTGTGTTAATAAGAAAAGGTAAGCAAGAGAAGATTTTTCAGTGGGGTGGATGAGCAATGCAGTTTAAAAAGAAAAGTAATTAAATAAAATCTTGCTCCTGTTATCTTTGTCAGACTGAAGAAAGGAATGAAGTGGGGACAGCAGCAGAGCAAAATCACCTTGGCCGTTTTTCTGTTTCATTATGGTAAGGGAGCTAAATGTAACAGATAAGTATTTACCCACTTCTATCATAAAGTTAAATTTCAAAAAAGTTATTAATGGAAAAATAATACAGTTTGACACTGCTTTTACTGTCATCACTCATATGGGATTTGTAGTTTGTTGTCGCACCTGAGCTGCTCTAACAAAGAGTAAATATCTCACAAAACTGAAAACCAAACCCCAGAATTCCATAGCTTTGAGCATGGCAGTTTAAGTGCTAAAACTGCTTTATTACTGCAGTGCAGATTAGACCAATGATTAGCTAAACGAATTAAACCTTTTTCTATGAGTCTGTCCTGTCTTGGATATCATTCCCCTCACCCCGGCTTCTGCTCCACCTCCCCCACCCCCACCCCCCAAACCTCCAGAAAACAGAAATGGAAACCAGAAGTGACTTCTAGTTACTTGCAGACTGGGCTTTCAGGAGGCACTGTGGCCTGCTGGAAGGGGAGGGGGGACAAACACAGCGACAAAATTGGGTGCCAGCTGGAATTGCCCATTGCTACTCTAGTTGGTCCAGTTTTGCGTTTTGTTTTTAAAGACTAGAGTAGACAATGAATGAACACCACTTGCTTTTGGTGTAAAGACCAGTCTAGCTATAGATCATAGCATGTCCAACTGCAATCCATTATTAAACTTTGTGATGAAAACTTTGTGTAAATGTATAACCTTAGAGTTGCTGGCATGGATTTTGTCTCTACATACAGATTTGGATTAGGGAGTATGGAGGCTGCCACTGCTGAACAGGCTGTGCAGCTGGCATATCATTACTTCACTGAATATTATGGAGAGCAGTAAATCATCCAGAGCTTGAGGGATTAGGGAATCTTGCCAAATCCTCAAGAATGCCTGACACTTGATAAAAAACAAATATATGAGTTAATGCTACTTTAGTTTCTATGTTTCTCTTTAAGAAAGTATGCCTGATATTTATACTCAGTGTTCTTAGGTTGTCAGGATATTTTATGCCACTGTCTTGACCTGTTCTGTGATATCCCAGCTATAATGCTATGACATAATAATGGTGCAAACATATAGATACTTAATGTCTAAGCATTAGGCTATAGGCATCCAGTGTAACTTCTGAAACCAAGGGCGTTGGTTTTAAAAAAAAAGTGCTCAAGGCAAATGCCTTGATTTTCTTCATTCTCTTCCAGTTGAAAGGTCTGTGCATAGGCCCTCAGTTTTCATCTTTAAAAAAGCAGGCCTATATATGTCTACTTAGAAGTGAGATCCACAAAATGTTGTGGGGAGACATCTAAGCAAATGGCTAGGATATTGTAATCTGATTCATGTTAACACTATCTTGAAGTAACAAGTTTGATAAACAAAGGCTGCCTGTCAATTAATGGTCTTACAAATGCTCAATTAACTAACTAAATAAAAATAAAAATAAAATAAAATCAATTTCTATCTGTATTATATATTGTAATTATCTGTTTCACAAATTCACAACACAAAGTGTTAGTTATTACCTTTAAAGCCCTACATAGTTTGGGTCAAGGTTACCTACTAGATTGCCTCATTCTGTATATCCAGCCCATGCACTCAGGTCCTCTGGGAGACATTTGTTTCAGTCAGCCAGAACTAGACTGGCAACTGTCACCCAGAGAACATTTTTTTCAGCCACCCCTAGACTGCAGAACAACCTGCCAGAAGAGATTTGACAGTTGAATATGCTGTCCAAATTTAAAACAACATTAAAGACCAGTCTCTTCCAGCATGCCTATCCAGATGATTTTTAAATTGTGAATTTTAAATTATGAATTTTAAAATATGGATTGATTGTTTTAATATGTATTGTTATACCGTATATACTTGGCTATAAGTTGACCTCATGTATAAGCTGAGGACAGTTTTTGGGGCCAAAATTATGGGTTTTGATCTGACCCATTGATAAATCTGGGGTAAAACTTAGAGGTATGTAACAAAGAATATAATGGAGGAAGCTAAGGAAAACCATGCCAAAGAACTTACAAAATTCTGGCAGGCATAGCTCTTTGTTCTTTCCAATCCAGGCATTCAAAAAGGTCAGAAGTGGAGCCATGGTGGACAGAGCAGAAGGAGTTGATGATTCTTTTAGGTGCTCCTGGAATGAACTAAGCTTTCGCCTTTCACCGCTCTACTCAGAGAAAGAGAATGGTTCCTTTTTTGACCCATGGATAAGTCAACCCAGATTTTTTGGGGTTCAATTTTTTAATTAAAATTTCTAGACGTATACATGAGTATATACAGTACATGTATTATATGTGTGACATTTGTTTTATTTGTTTTTTAAATTGATGTTGTGTGTTTAACTGATGTTGCCTGTAGTATATTAATCTGTTGTTCTTCCCCACCTTGATCCATGAAGAGAGATGGGTAAATAATAATAATAATAATAATAATAATAATAGACATTTGAGGAGGAGGATATAATTTAGTTTCCCTTTCTTTAAGTAGTGATTTCTGGGCTATAGAAACTATAGTGGGACCTCATCATTCACGGGCTTGCCATTTGCACATTTCCACATCTGTGGATGGCAAGCCTCATTGTCCCAAATGGCGGCATGTGCATGTGGCCTTGCTAGAAGCTGTGCACACAGCATGCTGGCATTAGAAACAACAGGACTTGAGATCCTGCATTTTTTCATATCCACAGGGAGGTTTGGATTGGACCCCCCCTCCCCCCCCCCCCCCCCCCCCCCAGATACGAAGGTCCGACTGTAACAGCATTAAAGTCTCATCTTCATTGTGGAATTATGAGGCCACCATAAGTAATACATAATGCACTTGTCTTTCATTAATCTACAAGGACAATCATACACAATGTGCTGGATCCAGGGATGATTCAGGAGAATTCTGCATATTCAGTAGAACTTAACTGGCTGAAAGAAATTCCTGGAATGTCATCAATTGGAACATGGAGAGAGGGCTGCAGCAAAAAGGAGGCATTTGGGAGGCATACCTTGTTTAGCTTAAGTTGTTTTTTGTCTTGCAGGCCAACTCTTATCCCATACCACTGGCTTTATGGGTTATTGTTGCAATTTATATGAAATACTTTGAATACTCACAAAACACTAAATTTTAAAGCTACTATTGTCATTATTTAGCAATAGCTTTTAAGAAAAAGAGTGGGAAAGTGCAGCCTACAGGATGCATGTGGCCCCTAAGGATGTTTGAGGGGTTCCCAGATCTCCCAGCCATCCCAAAAAAGTATGAAAAATATTGGTTTATTTTTACCCCATATTACAGGGTCAGCACTATTTTGGAATGTATTTAAGCCCCTAAAGCCTAACTTTTAAGTGTGTCTTGATAAAATGAAAAGTCATAATGTATGTGTATGTCTGTGTGGGAAATACACATTTACCAGCAAGTACTGGGAATGCGGCCATCTAACCCAAAGAAAGATAAGTAAAATGTCTGGAAGAGAAAATAATAAATAAGCAGAGCATATTTGCATTAGTATGATAGTGTTAATTCTTCTGATCCAATCATCTTCAATCAGATTGATGCAATCAATTTTTGACAAATAGCATAGTGGCTATAGAAGGCTAGTGATCTCTTAATTCTTATTGTATGGGGAAATCTTTGTTGATTTAACAGGGATTAGATGGATTCCTCTCTGATTGGATTTATAGATGCTGGAGATAGTATAAAGAGTGGTAGACTTTTTAAGACAGTTGCAAACACAGTCAAACCTAGCTTTTATGTTTCTAGCTGCTCAGTACCTTTAAAATGCTGGTAAGTGAGCGAGTGAGAGAATCCCTGCTCTCAATGTTAAATAGGCTATATTAAATGCATGCTTCTTATCTAGATAGATAAATTTCTATGGGAGAGTAATATTTTTCATAGATATTCCTAGACAATGAGAAGACCATGAAGACAATGTTCCTCCCCAAGGAGTTGTGTGTGTGTGTATTTGCCCATTTCAATGAAATAGCATAAAACCATTAAGCTGCCTGATCCCATATTAAATAGTTTGATATCCCCATACTTAAGAATGCTTAAGTGGAGTATTGATGCTAAATGGGTCTGTCTGGACTACAATTTTGATCATGAGTTGAGAACTCAGACACCCAGAAGGTGATAAGAGAGACTTCCAAATGGAGACAGATTAAATAACAAATCACAAAGAACCCTCAATACCTTAGGTGAATGTAGGAATGGAGAACCAGACTTATTTCATATGAATGCCCTCTGGAGGCTGTGGGGACAATTTTACCATGTTTTTGGTCTCTGTGAGCCATTGAAAACAACAACAACCAAAAACTGAATGTCATTTTTATCTATTCATTTTCTATTTATATTGCTTTCACCCTGCAACATAGACTCCAACCATATGTGCAGAACTCCCAGATGTGTGAGCAAGGTTCAGGAAAGGAAGGGGCATTAAGTCGTAAAGATATACAGTACAACTGAGCACTAAAGTTAGAATCATCCAATACATTTTATTCCTTATCACTATGTATGGATGTGAGAGCTGGGCTGTGAAATAAGCAGATAAGAAAATAAACTCATTTGAGATGTGGTGCTGGAGAAACTTATTGAGCATACCATGGACAGCCAAAAAGACAAACAAATGGGTCCCTCAACAGAGCCTGAACTCTCCCTGGAAGCCAAGAGGATCAAATTGAGGCTATCATTCTTTGGCCACACCATGAGAAGGCATGACTCATTAGAAAAGACAATAATGCTAAGTAAGGTAGAGGGTAGTAGAAAGAGAGGAAGACCACAAACCAGATGGCTAGACTCAATCAGGGAGGGCAGGGCTATGAATCTACAAAATCTAAGCAGAGCAGTGGAGAATAGGAGGGCTTGGAGATGTCTCACTTCAAAGGTTGCTATGAGTCAGGATCGACTCAAGGACAACATTCAGTATCCCATTGTTCTCAATGGGAAAACTTCTATGGATCCTGTAACAATCATAATTTTACAGTAATTTTGCTACCTCTTCATGCAAGAATTTGGAAAGTTATTTTTAAAAACAGATGCTGTGATATGTTAAAGCTATCCACTTTAGACAGAAAACATTATATTATCATCGTTCCACTTACTGATGGCTTTTCTTCTTAAAAGTAACTGTTCACGCTCTGATGGCATAAGCCCTGACACATTTCAATGAATGTCGACAAAACCTGCACATTTTATAGTTTTGAGGCATCAGGCAGTTTTGAATATGAAAAACAGACAAATGCAAAAAGTGTGAGCTGCCTAAACCTCTTGGGAGTATAGTTACTACATTGAACAAATAGTGCAGGATGAGTATTTGTATTACCTTTATCGATATCTGTGCTCCCACTATATTATTGTATAATTGGGAGTAAATAGATATTTGAGAAGTAGTGGTGTGAGAGTTGGACTATAATCCTGGAGACCAGGGTTCAATTCCTAGAGACCATCTATCAGGGATGCTTTGATTGGGAGTTCCTGCATGGCAGGGGGTTGGACTGGATGGCCCTTGTGGTCTCTTCCAGCTCTACAATTCTATGATTCTATGATTCCCTACTCAGTCATGGAAACCCACTAGATTAACTTGGGCAAGTCACACATTCTCAGCCCTGGAAATCCAGTTATGGGTTGATTTTAGGGTTGCCATAAATTGGTAATGACTTGAAGGCACACATCAATAACAACATACTTAAGAAGCATCAGTGGGATATAAATTAACTAATAAATAAATGACACTGTTTCTCAAACACCCATTTTTAAAATCTAATTTGTAAGAAACTTTGTTTTGTTTCAGTATGGCCTCAAATTTCCCTTAACCTGGTGAAGTTAGTACCACTGGATAACATCCCCAGTCACTGTAGTGAAGAATATTTCTTCTCTCCGTTTTAATGAGATTCAAACTCAAGCTGATATTCAAAGGCCAAATGAAAAGTTAGGTTTGATCCAGAAACTTTAGTTTTAATATCTTAGTGCTCAAAAGGGGAAACTGCATCACATGTTGTTTTTCACCTTTCCTGTGGCTCTTGTAAATTGGATTGGAGAACTGACTGAGATTTGAACTGATAATGTGCCTTCTCTGGACCATCACACAGAGGCTGAGCTTACTTGCCCAAATTGCTGAGTATCAAAAGTACCGTAGCAAAAGTACATTTAATATAAACTGTGGCACTGTAGAATAGCCAGGTCTATAATTATAGGTGCGTTTTACATTGGCAAAAAAAGGTGTTTTGAAGGCTGGGTGAAAACCCAGCTTTTACATTATAAAATGGGAAAGTGTGACATGAAAACGCCATTTTGGCGTTTTAAGGGAAAAAACGCGCTTTAAAAAAGTAGTTCGGTTGACCCACTACTTTTTTAATAACTGCGTTACAGCGCTAGTGCATGTAAAGGCTAAGGTGTACTTGCGCAGTTAAATGGGGCTCCGTTTCCTTAAGGCGCCCATTTAAAGGCTGCGCTGTTGGTGCGGATCAGAATGGATCGTAGTTGGGAGCATGCGTGGTGTGGACTCCACTCCTAATTAAAACGTTCTATGCCCTCCAGGTGTAAAAGCTGGGGTTTAACTGCGCAGTTTTTTAAAGCTCCCAAACCCTAGCTCCGCCCGTAATCCTAACCCTAGACATGCGCAGTAGCGCCTTTGGGATATTGACAGTTTTGGTGGCGGATGTTTTAACAGGTGCAATGATAAGA
The DNA here is from genome assembly GCA_034509955.1 of Urosaurus nigricauda. Lineage (NCBI taxonomy): Eukaryota > Metazoa > Chordata > Lepidosauria > Squamata > Phrynosomatidae > Urosaurus > Urosaurus nigricauda. The sequence goes on along the minus strand of JAOEGL010000002.1, from coordinate 266,482,037 downwards.
GGAAACTTTCAATTTTCACACGAACCCCCACACACATTCCAGTGCCATTTCCCACTTGCCTTTGTCCAAGTCAGCCGCTCCTAGGGACACTCTTGCCGAGGCTTTGCTGTGGCACTTTGCACAATGGCAGAGACTTCTACAAGTGGCCCAAAAAGGGGGAGAGGGATGTCTTGGTCTCATGCAGAGACCTCAGACCTCATTTCCATCTGGTCAAGGCCCAATATTTTAGAGAAACTGGAGTCCACCTACCTCAATGCGGATACCTATCATGAGGTGGCCCAAGCCATGAGAGGGAAGGGACACCGGCGGACTTGGGAAGAGTGCCGGCGAAAGTGCAAAGCCTTAAAGGCACAATATAAAAAATATCGAGACAATTTGGCCAAAGGTACCCAGGCAGGCCCCCGTCCTCCTTTCTACAAGGAGCTTCATGAGTTCATTAGCAAGGATGGGAGGATCAGACCCAACAGACTGTCCACCAGCGGACAGGTTGTGAGGGTCCCAGTGGGCCAGCCTGCTAGGGCTGAACCTATGGAGGACACCCCGGAACCACAGGTAGAGCCAGAATCAGAGCCAGAGCCTGATCCAAGCCCACAGACAAGCATGGAATGTGCCCAACATTTTCTGCTGCCTTCTCAAGGTAAGATGTGCCTCGGCTTCTGAGGGAAAGGGAACTAGGGGACATAGGGAAGATGTGGGATCAGGGTGGGCATAGGGGAGAAGTCACTCTGTCCCTTTGTCATGCAGAGGAACGGGAGCAGTCCCCGGACTCTGATGAGACATCCTACAGTCAGCAAGCTGTGGACATCGAGGCTCTCAGAAAAAAAGCCCGTGCCATAAAGTTGGCATCTACAGCTTCCTCAAGCAGGCCATCCTCTCGTACAAGCACTGTCTCTGCCAACGTCAGTAGCCACCGTGATCGGTCGCCTGTAGGACAGAGGACTGTGAGAGACAGCGATGATAGTGACGGTCAGGAAGCTTTGCAGGGTAAGACATGTGTGTGGCATGGGAAGGGGGGGGATTTATAGTGGGACAGTTACAGCAGAGGAACACAGGCGCTGGCGAAGGTTTTTGTAGGCATGATGGCATGTTTTGGGTAGGGGCTACAACGTTTATGTCAGTGTATGCTGTAAGATCTCCTTTGTATGACTGTGGTGTGTGTGTGTGTGTGTTGTGCTTCTCCTCAACTCTTCCTCTTCCTTACATTTGTCCAAGGGCCTGTGTGACATATTGAGGGTGCTTTGAGTGAGAGTTCCTGCATGGCATAATAGGGATGGATTGGATGCCCTCTGGAGTATGTGCTAACTCTATGCTTTTGTGTATCTCTGGTGCTTCGTCCTATAGAAGGTGCAGAAGGTGCACCAAGACCACCTTCAGAAGAAGAAGAAGCACCCGCCAATCCCACAGCTGCAATGCCACCGGAGGAGCGGCTCGCTGCCATGAGACACAGACGGGTGCGTCGCTCAGCAGCAGCAACATCTGCCAGGGCTATTGATCGTCTCGTTGGTGCCACCTCAGAACACATGACAGCACTCACACAACAGGGAGAGCGTTTCTATCAGCTGAGGTTGAGGAGCGTAGAATTTCAAGAAAGAGCAGTCGAGAATCAGGAGAGGGCAGTTCAGGTGCAGGTGAGGGCCCACCAGAATCAGGAGAGGGCACTTCAGCAGCAGGAGCTGGCCCTCCAGAATCAGGAGAGGGCCCTCCAGAATCAGGAGAGGGCCCTCAAGAATCAGGAGACGGCACTTCAGCTGCAGGAGAGGGCACTTCAGCTGCAGGAGAGGGCAGTCCAAAATCAGGATAGGGCACTTCAGCAGCAGGCAGAATCCATCCAGGAGCAGAGGCGGCTCACTTCTGTTCTTGAAGGGCAGAGTGGCCTGCTGGAACAGATAGTAGGGATCTTAAGATCAGCTCAGAGTGGCAGAGTGGGTGGTGAGGAGGAGAGTGTTACCCATAGGGCCATTCCCATGGCTGTAGAGGGGCCATCTGGGCATCAGGGTGGGGAAAGGGGTCGTGATGTCACTCCTGGCGAAGTCGTTCTGGATCTGGAGGTCATTCAGGAAGAACCTAGACAGGAGTCTTCTGGCCTCTTCAGCAGCCAAGTGGCGGTTCCTATGGCGACTCGTCGCCATCCCAGGCGCAGGGGAGGAAGAGGAGGGAAGTGTTGTGACAAGCACTGAGTTCCCATTAAGCACTGTGGTGTCCTCTACTGTACTTATCTCTCTCCCCAAAGGTCTCCTTCCTTCCCTGCACTTCCTTTTCCACCAGGCACTACACTATAGCTATAGCTAACTCACTAACTCCCTATGGCAGTGATGTTCAAACTGCGCTGTTGATGAGATGTAGGACTTAGGCTTCTGGGAGCTGAAGTTCAACATCTCTTCAAAAGCACATTTTGAACACCACTGTCCTACTTCAAATCTTAACACTAACAAATGGTGAAACAGCGCAGTACCGCAACACCCCCATTCATTCATAAAAAAAGAATTTCATTCATACAAATGGGTCAATGGTGTACTACCGCTGTTGCGCAGTTCAAGACAGACAAATTTTTTTTAAAAAATAAACTTTTTTATTAACAAAAACTATTTACAGATTATTTACAGGGGAAGGGAAGGGGAAGGAAGGGGAACAGCAAACAAGGGAAAGGGAAGGAAAGGGAAAGGGGGGGGGAAGCAGCTTTACTGGGCAGCTGGAGGTGCAGCGCCAGGAAGGACTTGCATGATGTTGTTCAGGAGCTGCAAGATCCTTTCCTGGCCTGCCTCCAGCGCTGCCACCCTTCTATGCAGCAGGCGTTCTGTAGAGGAGAAAAGAAAAAAGAGAGAGAAAGAGAGAATGGTTAGGAGGGGACAATGGAGCCACACACCCACTCCCACAGGCAGGGTGTATGGGCATCCCCACTCCCTTCTCCGGTTCTTTGGGTGCCTGCACTCACCTCCTCCCCTGGGGCGCTGTGCCTCAGGCATCTCCCTGGGTTGGGGACCCTGGGCCTCGGGTCCCCTCTCCAGGCGACGGCGGCGGCGGCGGCGGCGGCTTGGCCCAGGCTGGTCCTCAATGGCAGCAGCAGCATCCGGCGACGGAGGAGCTACTGTAAAAAGGGAAGAAAGGGGAGAAGTTAATACAGTGGCATGAAGGGAAGGGACAGGACAGGAGTGTTGTGGAGGCTGCAGGCTTGCAACGTCCACCCCCCCAACCCCTTGGACACTAACCTGCTGCCACAGGAGCCTGTTCTCTGGGCGGAGGGGCGGCATCAGAGGGCCCTGGCTGTGCTGCATCCTCAGGGAGATCCCGAGCCTCTCCCTGAGGTGCAGCAGCGGGGGACCCCCTGCCGGGCTGTTGGGCCTGCTCAGGCACCCTCCGTCCTCGCCTGGGCTGCATGCCTGCAAAAGCAAAGTGGAGGACAGGCATGAGGACCCATGGAGGACACTGGCAAACAGGAGGGAAGGGTCAGTGACAGGGACACAGGCACAATGAAAGGGGCCCAGACTTACCTTGAGGACGGCGATCTTGCCACCGAGGCTCTCCGCCCCTCTGCCAGAGGGCCCGAAGCTGTTCGAAATATGGTGGCCTCTTCCGAACAGGCGGATGCGGACCATAGTCCTCCAGGGTTTCAAAGAACCTTCCTTTCAGGTCCTTGAACTTGCTCCGACACTGTAGGAAGGTCCTTTGAAACCCTCGTCGCCGGAGGGCTCTGGCGGCATCCATAAAAAAGGCCTTGTTCGGCTTGCTGCTAGAGGCCATCACAATCCGAGCAGCTTGCTCTGGCATGAGGGCCTCCAGGAGGATCTCCAGCTCTTCAGCCTGCCAGTAGGCCCTGCGAACTGGAGGTCTCACCCTGGGAGCCATGGTCGCCGTCCTGAGGAAAAAGACAGGGGCTTTGGACTTTATAGAAATTTGTGGGTGAGGGCAAGGTGGGCAGAGATGGCTTCAGGCCAATGAAGTCCCCTCAGAGCTGATTTTTGAATCTTTCCCCCAATAGATGCCTCTGGGCTTCATATTGTTACAATTGAATGGGCCATTAGGGAAGCCTGAATTTCAAGGGGTATTGATACATTGTCAGAGTAAACGGTTGGCAGTTAGGGGCTTGTATCTTTATCTTCCAGGAAATCTGGCACCAGGCAAACCTATGCATGACCTTCTGTGAGTGTGTTTGTGTGTGTCAAGCCAACAAGCACATGGCAGAGACTGCCCACACAGCAGACCATGAATGATGGGCACACACAGACTGTGGCTGATGGGATACATTTATTCAACTACTGATATGATTATACAAAACAATTATGCTCTGGTATCACAAATGGAGGAGAAGTCCAAGTTCAAATTCTCCCTGTCTGGAAGAACTCTGCCAATGCATTCCTCACTTTGTGCCCTTCTTGTGTGCCAGGGTCATTTTCAGGAATAGGTGCCCCCAGGGTAGGCAACACAAAACGTCGCCTGTACTGCAGCCCCTCATCCAAAACCTTTCCCTTGGTCTCGCAGATGTTGTGTAGGATGACACAAGCGGCGATCATGGGCACCACGTTCTCTTCTGCCACAACAAGTGGTCCTTTCAGACATCTCCACCTGGCCTTGAGACGCCCGAACGAATGTTCCACCTTCACTCTGCACCTGTTCAACCTCCTATTGAAAAGCTTCCGCTTGGCAGTGGTAGGTTTCTTGTAGGGCGACATTAACCATTTTCTGAGAGGATAAGCTTTATCTCCCAGCAGGAGGGGTCCAATTTGCTGACCCTGGATGGTAATGGTGGGGTTGCCTGGCACAAAGATGCCAGCTTCCATAGTTTCAAAAATGACAGAATTGCGGACCACCCTGGCATCATGAGCTGATCCTTGCCATCCCAGCTCCACATCCACAAAGCGACCAGTGTGATCACATGTCCCTTGCAGGATAACAGAATAGGACCCCTTTCTGTTCTGATAATTCTTCCTCTGCCCCAGGGGTGGCACAATCAGACAGTGGCACCCATCCACAGCGCCCACTACTTGTGGGAATCCAAGCTCAGCGAAACCTTCCATGATCTGTAGAAAGGAAAGGGGGGGAAACAGGTGAATAAATGACAAATTCATTACATCCATGCAATTACACCACAAAACAACCCACACATGAAATATGCCACATACAGGATAGGATAGTTTGACAAGTGGAAATATATTTTGGACAGTGCCTTACCTTCCGGGCATCTCCCAAGTACACAGTCCGGGACAGCAGGAGCTTCTCCATGGCCAAGGCGAACTCCAGCATCATTTGCCCTGCAGTGCAAATGCCAACCCCGAAGAGCTCTGAAGTCACCAAGTAGGTCATTTTATGGGCCAGCATGAAGATGGCAATGGCCACTCTCTCCTCCACCGGGATGGCTTTTCTCATCACTGAATCAGATCTCTCCAGTTCTGGACGGAGGATGTCCACCAGCCGGTGAAAGAGGGCACGGGGCATTCGGAAGTAACGCCTCCATCGGCTTTCAGACCAGGTGCGAGTGACTATGACAGACCACCAGTGATCACTTCTCTCCAGCGTCCAATAAAGCCGGGTCTTCCTTTTCTCGGACATAGCAATGCCACCGGCTAATTCACACTGCTCAAGCAGTGAGACACCAACTGCAGCTATTCTCTCTTCTGTATCATCACTATCATCATCAGCTATCATTTCAGTGATCACATCAGTCATTTCAGTGATCACATCAGTCATTTCAGTGTTCACAGCTAACATTTCAGTGGTCACATCAATCATTTCAGTACTCACAGCAGTCAGTTCAGTACTCACAGCAGTCATTTCAGTGGTCACAGCAGTCATTTCAGTGGTCACAGCAGTCATTTCAGTGGTCACTTCGACGATCCTGGCAGCAGTAGCGGAGGCAAAGGCGGCAGCTTTGGCTGTGCTTTGAACATTGACGACAAGTGCCGACCACAAAGGAGAGGAGGCATCCATGTTGGTGATGATGCCCACAGTGACCCTGTGCTGACGAATGCCAACGTCACTGGGTCAATGGCCAGCACTCCTCCTCCTTTGTCTTCTTGCAGATGCTCGGTCTGTGGCTGCTGTCAAAATCACTTAGGAGCCCCCTTTGAATCATTAAAAACTGCGCAATTCGTAGCCTCGACCCCATCAATAGCGCAGTTCAAGCCTCGACCCTCGCAATAGCGCAGTTCAAGACTCGACCATCGGAATAGCGCTGTTCGCGGCGGTACGAACCGCGCAACAGCGCAGTTCGCAGCCGGCAAGGAAAAAAAAAAATTAAAATCGCAGTTTAAAGCTGCGTTTCTTGCTGCCCATGTATCAGCTCCGCCTGTGTTTGTAGCGTTCTGACAGCTTCCCATGTAACTGCTGAGCCACAAAAAAGACCACTCAGATAAGTCGTTCCCACACCCCTCAATGTAGCAGCTCTGCACTTTTTTAATGCAAACCTGAGGCTTGCTATGTAGCTGCTAAGCATTAACATAAAGGCGAGTTCAGATCACACTTTCTTGCCAATGTAAAAAGCCCCCATTGATTTCTTTTTTAAAATTGAAAACTATTATTCCATAATTTTACTGATATATTAATTGGGCTATGAATTTATTTATTGAGAGGTCTCCAAATTTTCTCTGTACACTGTTTTGAGAATTATGAAAGTACTGAATGACCGAGAGAAGTGTGCCAAAATAATGTGGTAACTTTTTCATTAATTTTAATTACCGTCATTCTGTTTGGTAGTTAGTAGTCTTAATCCTTAGTCTCCACAGAACACACTGGGATTTCTGCCAATTTTCTTTGCACTGTTTAGTTCCCTGAAGCATTGTTTAGTAATGGAAACACTTTAACATGTTTAAATGAAAAGTTTAGATGTGCTGAAAGAGTTGTGAAGGAGAAGGAAGCTATATTGTATATGAAAGGTATAAATCCTCACTTGCTTTATTCTAAATAATATGTGAAAAATATTTACCATTTACTCTGGTAAAAGATGTCTTTTTAACTATAGAAGTCAGACAAAATATTTATAAATTTGTTAAAGAAGTAATAAAATTGAAGCATCATTTTTCAAAATAAAATATGTGCCTAGAGATCCATAGAAGGGCCACATGGAAAGAAAGCCTGAAACATTGACCGAACAACAAGAACAAGAACAACAAGTTCTTCATCTCATATGAAGTATACTAAGCCATTGGGTTGCCATGGGTCAAGATCAACTCAAGGGTAGCTAACAACAACAACAACAACAACAAAGCCAACATAAATGCAAATTTTAATGCATTATTTCCACGGACAACGCACTGTCAATTTATTCTTTATTCTTTATGGTCTCAGAAATACCTGATCAATTTGCTGGAGAAAACAGTTCAAATGAGTTTCTGGCTACTTGATTAGAAGAGGTGTAGTGTACTGGTTGGAGTGTCTGTTAAAGCTCAAGAAGATCCAGATTTAAACATGCACTTTGCCATGAAGCTTACTGGGGTTACACTGACCCCAGTTCTTGGAAGAAGGTTGGGATATAACTAAGGTAAGGTAAAGGTGTTCCCCATTGACAATGTTGTCAAGTCGTGTCCGATCGTAGGGGATGGTGTTCATCTCCGTTACTAAGCTAAAGAGCCAGCATTGTCAGAGACTACTCGATGATCATGTAGCCAGCATGATTGCACAGAATGCTGTTTACCTTCCTGCTAAAGTGGTACCTATTTATCTACTTGTATTTGCATGCTTTTGAACTGCTAGGTTAGCAGAAACTGGGACTAGTGATGGGAGCTCACCCTGTCATGCGGCACCCAGGCTTCGAACTGCCAACTTGCCAATCTTGCAATCAACAAAGTCAGTGTCTTAACAACTTGAGCCACTGCCTCTGGGGTATAACTGAAGTAAGTAAATTGGAATCAGAAAAATGTTGGAAAATTGCATGGACTTGCATCACTTTAGTTATGAATTATGGAGAATTATGGGCTTGCCCCATTGCAAGTATGAGATATTCAAAACAAATTAAGGATAACTCTGTAAAAATAATAAAATAATAGAAATCATTACTTTATTTGTGTCCATGATGTGCTCATTATTTTTTGGAAACCTCAACTTAATTTATGTGGTCTGCTCTTTTGAATCCAGAGCAGAGTTTGGGAAATTCTTCTCACCTTTTGTCTGTGGCATCTGTACTACAAAAAGCTTATAAGTGAAATATGTGTTTTCTTATTTAACTATTCAAATGACTATGATGGCAAAGGCTGCCATTCTGACCAGTGCTTTTTACTAGAGAGCGAGCTAAATCAATCAAAGCAGGACTTTCTTCCAAGTAAGTTTGTTTTCAGGATAGTGTATGTGTGAGTGTGTGTGTTAAAAAGTTCTATGCTCAGTTTGTTTTTAGTATACTTGCATAACTTGAACACTTTTATGTACATTAGGCAATAGGTTTGAATCAACCCTCGATGCCACAAGGCTTGTCCTTTTTAGGGTTCACTTTCATTGTTTGGCATGAAAAGTTGGACACGTGAAGAGTTGCATCTGTCTGCATCAGCAGAATTAGAGAATATACTATATCCTTTGAAATACGGCAAAGTTGATCCCGCAGGGCAGTCTGCTTCATCAACACAGCCTTTTGTATTATCAGAAAATCTGTATGTTGTGCAATCTCCACTTCACTCTCAAGCAAACATTAGTAAAACGTGTAGAAGAGAAAGCATAATAAAGGAAGTAGCATTGCCAAGTTTTAGATCTCTCCTTAAAGGCTACTATCACGAATAAGGTACAATTTATAGTCTTTACTGTACAGCCAATATTGTAGAACTCATATATTTAACTTCACATCTGGAACACCTTTATTTGTCCTAGAATCATAGGTTTGGAAGGGACTGCAAGGCCCATCCACTCCAGTCCCCTGCCACAGAGGAATAGATAGTTAAAGCCTTATCGAGAGTTGGCCATTTGCCTTCTGCTTAGCACTTCCAAGAAAAAGTCATCCAAACCCTATTTAAAGACCTCTAAAGAAGAAGAGTTCACCACCTTCTGGGTAGTCCATTGCACTGTCAAACTTACCATCAGTGAGTTCTTCCTAATCTTTTGGTGGAATCTCTTTTCTTGAACAAAAAAATCTAATGTTTTTTGTTCTAGTCTTTGCAGCAAGAGAAAACAAGCTTGCCCATCTTTTACATGCCAACCCATCAGATATTTAAAGATTGCTATCATGCCACATATCAGTCTTTCTCTTCTCAATGCTAAATATGCCTGGATCGCTAAGCCATTCCTCACAGGGCCTGGTTTTCAGAACTTTCACCTTTCTGATCGCCCTCTGCTCTGCTTTAATCTGACCTCACCTGGAATTTTGTGTCCACTTCTGGACACATTCCAGCTTGTCAATATACTTCTTGAACTGTGGTGCCCAGAAGTGGACACAAAATTCCAGGTGAGGTCAGATTAAAGCAGAGCAGAATGTTTCTGTTACCTCCACCCAATTATAATTATTTATTATTTTATTTATTTAAATCCCACCTTTCTCTGGATCCAGGGACTCAAGGTGACTATAGTGTCCACTCAATGTAGATACTATACTACTGTTGATATAGCTTAGAATCACACTGGCTTTTGGGGCTGTTGCATACTGGGAGGAATAAATTGAATAAATAAAAATAAATATATAAATGATCACACTATTGAATCATATTTACTGCATGGTCTCATACAGCCTTTTCACAAGTACTGCTTTCAAGCAAAGTGTTGAGCCAGTGTGCTGTAGTGGTTTGTGTGTTGAACTATGACTGGAGATCAGGGTTTGATTCCCCACTCAAGCATAAAAACCCACTGGGTGATCTTGGGCAAGTCACACTCTCTCAGCCTCAGAGGATGGCAAACCTCTTCTAAAGGAACCTGACAAGAAAACTCAATGATAGTTCACCTGAGGTACACTATAGGTCAAAAATGACTTGGAGGCACATAACAACAAACATCGCCCATCCTATAGTTGTGCATTTTAGTTTTCCGGCCCAAATGTTGCACCTTTCATCTTTCTCTGTCACAGACTTCATTTAGTTTTGGCTCAGTTCTCCATTATTTAAGGTCATTCTGAATCCTGAGTCTGTCCTCTGCAGTTTAGCTGCCCCCCAAATTTTGTATAATTGAAAATTTGATAAGCATGCCATCTATATAATTATATATATAGTAGATTCACAGTACTTCCCCGATCTGCTAAGTTTTAATTCTATATAAAAAATAAGTAAGACTAGTTAGGCATCACATGTTTTTGAGAAACTGCCATAGCTTTTAGTAATCACAGTATTGCCATGGAGGGGAATCCCCAAGGCCACAACTTTATTAGCAAACAGCAAAACACATTAGGGTTGGCCCAAAGCATAAGGTCTGGATCTGACATCGATCAACCCCTGGTTGCTTGATCAACCGAATTGCTTGGTCACGGCCAAGCTTCAGGATGACATAGGAGCAACCGGTTAAACACCTTACCAACGTCAAGCAACTGTTAGATTGCCTGTTCTCTGATCTATGATTAAACAATGAGGCCCCCACAATGGCCACACCGCATGTTTTAAGTGTTCCCAGGTCCTTGAAGAACTCCCGATCAAGTGCTATGCAACTCTGGAAACAACACCCACCAGATCCAAGACTTGTGCTTCTGCCAAAAAGTTGTGACAGCGCAACAGCAAAACCCACTAAGGGAGGGAGGGTGGGAAGAGCTGAGCAAGAATGGTGCCACTCCGAAGCCGCATGGCCCTTAAATAGGCCGTCCACCAATCAAGAGGCCGGGATGGGGGGCACCTCCATCCCAGAGGGATGCTAGGAGATGTAGTCTCCCAGCACCAGGAAGTGGAAGCACCACCTCTTTTCTTTTCCCAGCCAATCTAGAGCCCAGCCGACCTGCACCAGACATTCTGGGAATGGCTAGGCTGGGATACAAGCCCGAGGATGGCTCTCGCCCCCACGGCAACTGGGCCAGCCCAGAAAGTCAGGGCGGCCCCATTTTCTTTCAAAATTCTCAGAATGAGTGTTGATCTGTTCCAGCCATGATAACAAGTTTGTTGGTTTGTAGTTGCTCAGGTCCCATTTTCCTCCCTTCCAGAAGATGGGGAAAAGATTGAGCCTCCTCCAGTCTGCTTTCTCAAAGAATTCTCAACAGAGAATGTGAGATTACATATGCAAGCTCCTTTAGCATCCTGAGGCATAGTTCATCCAGCCCTAGAGACTTCAATCCATTTAGATTTAAACTCCAGTACTACCTGTTAATTATACTACTTATTTAAATGTTCTGGGCAGCAGTCTTCTTCATTATTTGTTTTCTTCATACCAGGTTGAATGGAGGGAGAGAAAGGCCAGCCAATTCCATCAGGCCTGGCCTAAAGTAAGAAGAAGAGCCCTTCCTCTTTGCCATCTGACATCATTCCGCATCAGAAGGAGAGAAAGGCCAGTCAGCTCCATCAGGTTCAGTCAGTCAGCCCATGTTCTCTAAAAGCATTTCCTTTGTGTTGCCCCTCCAAGAGTGTATGATTTACTCTCTTGTCCAAAACTGATTCATCCTCCCTCTTAAGTTTCAGTGTAGATAGATAGATCTGAAGCTGTTGTGGCTTCTCTTCCAACAATACAACCAGCTTGCACCTGCTGTAGCTATAGCCTCTCACACCTTCAGGTGAAAAAAAGAACATAGCACATGTATTTCAGGTCATTGCAGTGACCCCCTTACCCTCCATATTCTGTCACCCCAAATAGGCAGTGTCACAGAACTCTGGGCCTCTTCCTCAAGCTTGATTACAGATGGATAAGGACTTTCCTATCATAAATACTGACTCCCAGATTACCTTCTTGCAGTGTATAATTATGAAGTACAGACAAGCTAGTGTGAGAAAGAGTACATTGACTGATAAAAATGCTTAAGGGGTAGGCAACTGTAAATATCTCCATTTCTCATTTCTGCCACAAAATATGAAAACTGTATTCCAAGTATTATTTACATAGCCTGTAGTAATGAATTGGGGAAAAATATGTTTCAACTGGATCCAACACAGCTTCTTTGCAAAACAATAATGAGAAGCTATCTGAACTGTCTGATAGCTTTGGGTCAAAATTATTGAATTGGTTGTGGTTGTATAATAGCAGTAAAAAGTTGTGATATTCTATATAAATCACTGCGCAGAGAGTTTAATTATGCAGTAGTAATTATGAGGCCATATTTGTTCCCAGAACCTATCATTAGAGAGTCAAATAATGTAGATATTGTTTCAAATTGATCATGAAATAACATTACCACTTAGTAACCTGAGCATGAAGAATACGTAAGCTTGCAGTGATCTACTTTTGTCACAGAGTTCATAAATATCTTACATTTTGAGCAGGGCTTCTGTTGAAAACAAGTCCCTGTCCTTGTTGGAAGATTTAGATGTGCTCATTTGAATATTATCACACAGAGTTTTGACATCACACTGAAAGCTTCCACATAGGCAGCTGGACATCTCAAACTCATGCTGGGAAGGATAACCAGTTGGTTCTTAGTCGGGGATCTATGAATCCACTCTGGATTTTATTCCAGAATTAAATGGAGTTAACCAAGGTGCTGAACCCTATCCCCTAAATAAGAATCTTGGAACAAATCCCAGTGTGGATCCACAATAATTCTGAACTGGAAACCTCTGGTGACACCAGATTCCTGGCATGGAGGTACTAAACATACTGCTGGCCAATTGCCATTGTAGGTTTTTTAACAGACAAACATAGACATTATTCCCAAGATATCAGCAGGAGATGGTGAGCCATATTTAAATGAATTTGAGTTTCTCTATAAGTTTCTGCTTGTCCATGAAAGTGATTCAGTTAATAACAACAACAAAAATCACTTTTACATGGTGGTATTAAGGACTTTCTGGAATAATGCACTCCCAACTTTGGAAATGGCATTGTGATAAGCACATCAGGGACCACATACATCTACAGAGGTGGAGGATCAATGAAGGATCATGCTTCAAGTATGCATGCTCATAGATGTGTGTGAGTGCATGCATGTGCACGCACACACAAACACACACCTCTACTTGGAGAGAGAATGAGAATTCATCCAGCTGGCTACATGTTTCCATCTTCTCTTCCTTTGCTGAATCAAGCTTTTTCTATTTTGTTACTTTATTTTGTCTGCATTGGAAAGAGGAGGTGAAGTGGAGGAAAAGGAGAGAGACTGAATGAGTTGGGATTAAGGCCTTTCCGAGTCATTTTATCTTTCATGTTGCAGTCCATAGTGCATCTGCTTACCCAGGATTAAGCCCAATGAATTTGGTGACAGTTACTTCAGAGTAGATATATATAGAATTGCACTGTTAACTGATTTCCTTAAAATAGTATGCCAGAAGCAGCAAACCTTCAGCACATGTTCAGAGACAATTGGCCCTCAGGTCAATTTTTGCCATTTCCTTTCTGAGGGAAAAAAGTTCTCTAAAGAGGTACTGTACTATTTCTGTCATTGCTATTATTATACAGTATCAGTCCTAGTAACAATATTTAGCATTTCAAAAGTATTTTTGAGCATATAAAGCCCTTTACCTAGTTTAGCTCAGTGAGATAGCTATCATGTCACCTCTCAGTCTCTTTTTCACCAAGCTAAACATATCCAGCTCCCTCACTCATTCCTCAAAAGGGTTGGTTTCTAGACCTTTAATCATTTTGGCCACCTTCTCTGGACACATTCTGGCTTGCCAATATCATTTTTGAACTGTAGTGTCTGGAACTGGACACAGTATTCCAGGTGGAATCTGACCAAAGCAGAATAGAGTAGTATTATTAAATTAGTGCAGGACAAGGATTGAGCCTTCGTTCTACACTACCAATATCCACCTTGAGACTATCATCTTTGGGTGTAGTCCCTAAGAAGAGTCCAGGTGAGTACCACCTCATACACCATCAGAGGGGCCATCAGACGTGTGTGTGTGTGTGTTTTTGCGTCATCACACTGGTTGACACCCCAAGTGTTGCCTTTCTTTCTTGCTTACTCAGCAGACATGTCAGACTCCAAACCCACTGGAATGCCACAATGTTACCCTCCCCCCTCAGCAGTGGCCAATACTGGGATAGGCAGTGCCTTCTGTTCAAGGGTCTGGCCCGATGTTCACCCAGCAGCCATGCCAGCTTCCAGTTGGGTCCTCTAGAGACCACAGTGCCCTCTCCTTCAGCAGTGGCCATTTTGTGGGGGACAGTGCCTTCCAAGCCACACTAGACCCCAAATGGGCCCTCCAGAGGCCACAGTGTTCTGCAGGGGGGCAGGCAACTAAGGCAGTAGGAGGGCGCATCAACACTACTGTCCAGGATCTACAGTAGGTGACAAATGCTTCTATAATGTCACTGTACACAATCTTTCTTTTCCAAAGGGGTTATCTGTAAACAATGACATTGATCCTGTCCTGTGCTCTGTCAAATATGTGTCTTTTGACCTATCTGTTCATATGATTCAGGACTTAGGGTCCAGTGATGAAGGCTAAGGTAAGGGTTGAACTGCTGCAGGATGACAGACAGAAAGGAAGTCTGCAACTGCCAGATTTTAAAATTTATTTTACAGTTTACTGTTTGTTCTCATTGAAATAATGAATAATGTTGAGAAAATGCTTATTGTAGAATGACATAATCTACAATATAGATGGCATGGATACTTCTGTTATTACAGAGTTTTAGGTCAATGTGGAATTTATCAATCATTTTATTAGACAAGCCATTTCAAGGACATGGCTATGTCCTAAAATTCAACTATGGGTTTCTGTACAAGAGGGTTTTTTTCATACAAAATTGACAAGAGGAAAATGTAAATTGGGTGTCTTATTAGCACTTGCTGAAATTGGGAAATGCCCAATATATAATAAATGATGAGTTCAAGTTAGAAGGTCTTAATTTACACTGGTATAGATATAGATAATTGTTTGTAAGATGTAAAGTTGATAAAAATTATATGGTTTAGAACAAAAAAAAAATCAAATGTGAGTAACAGTTATGTATAAATGAGGAACATTTAATCAGTAGAATGTGCAGGTTATTATTGAAAATAGGGATGGAAGAGGAACAGGTAAAAGAATATATTATTAAATGGGCTCAGAATTTTGGTTACACTACTGAACTGGAAAAATGTTAAAGGATGTGGCAGAAAGGGTTAAAGTTTACATTTTCAGATAACTTCATAGAAAATTGTAATATGATTTTTTGATAGCATTTCATTCTAGAAAAATTGATTATAATATATAAAGGGATAAAAAATAGTTGATGGAAATATGAACTGCAAGAAGACTCATATTACCATATGAGGTGGACCTGCAAAAAAGGAAAAAGAAGAAGAAATTACTGAAAAATAATCCATGGCATAATACAGAAGATCCTCAAGACAAACAAAAGTGAGTTTTAAACCTGAACTTTTACTACTGGATTTGCTGGGTGAGCAAATAAAAAGACATAAAGTAAAGATTGTACAATACATGACCACTGTAGCAAGGCTTCCTTATACCTAGAGGTAAAAGAGTATATAGATTCTCTGGATGGAAGAATTGGTGTTGAAAATGTTTGATCTAGCAGAGATGGACAAATTACTTTTTTGAGAGAGTTGACAATTTTGTGAAAGAATGGGAGCCTTTCTTGCAATTTATATGAGATAATGATATACATCTTTCTCGAATAAGGCCCTGTACAGACTGGCACTTTGTGCTGGTCTGGGGCTGAAATTAGGGCTGGTGTTTAGGGACTGTTTAGTCCCTATGCCTCCAGACCAAACAAAAGCAAAATAAACATAGTTAAAATTTGCATAAAAATAAATCTCTATAAAATTTAAAATATCTGGCACTGTAAATTGTGTAAATTGCACAATCTATCTGAGGCCCTTTTCTACTTCTTGCTTCTGTAGAATAGCTGCTTTCCCTGCAAACAAGGCAACCCTAAGGGTTATAAAAGGCTCTATTCCTTACAATAGCAGAGACAGCTTACTTTCATCATCCCTTTCCCTTAAATTTATGAGGAAGGGGAGCTGGATATTGCTCTCTGATACTATCATATAATTGACAATGCAACAGATAATGTGCAAAATCTTGCACTTCAGGTGCCCCACATATACAGAGTCTATCAAGAAAAGGGATAATGAGATAATGATGAAAAGATGATGAGATAATGATGAAAAGATGAAATTTATGGGCTTTGAGAATTAAATATGTGCTTTTTTCCAAGTAAAAAAGTATATATAATCCTTGGGTTGTTAAGTGGAAGGCTAATTTTATATTATATGGATGCCAATAGTAGGAAATCAGGACATCAGTTTTATTTTTGTGTGGAGCTTGGTTTTAAGTTTATTTTCTGTATAACTTATTTTAATTTTTAAAATTATTTAATTATATTGTTTTTATTGTAGGTGGGTGGGTTTGAGGGATATTATGTTTATACGGATGTACACGTTTCTGTATGTAGACATGAAAGTCACCAGGTCCCTCTGAATTCAAACTTTACAGCAATGTTACATCACTAATTCAAAATCAATGCAGTGGCACAGTTTTTCCTCCCTGCCATTTGATTAGTTGAGTTGCAGAAAATTGTGTGTGGTGGCCCTCCATCTTCAAAGGCCATACAAGGAGTAACTGTGGAACTCATGAGTAACCTACTCCATGCTTTAGAGACAGACCACCTTACATGGTGTTCCTAATATATATTAATAAATAAGCTAATAACTGATTTTCACAGATGAACACTTTACAAGGCAGTGTGGTATAGTGGTCTGAATGTTGGACTAGGATACTGGGAGACCAGAATTTGAATCCCCACTCAGCCATAGAAATCTACTGGGTGACCTTGTGCAAGTAACATTCTCTCACCTTCAGGAAACCAAATGCAAAATCCTTCTGAAAAATACTGCCAAGAAAACCCCATGGATTCCTTAGGGTCTCCATAAGTCACTTGAAGGTATACCACAACAACAAAGAACACTTTACTTTTCCAAAATTATTCACTTGAAAGAAACCTTTCTCCTCAGTGTAGGCTGACAATCTGATTTAGGGAAAACATTGCTGGAATAATCTGACTTTGGGAAGCCATTGCTGGAATAAGTGCCAGTCTTCTTACAAAAGGAAGTTCTTCGTTTCTCCTATAATTCCTCTGTTGGATGAAACAAGTGCTGTTTATTTTCACACACAATGGTGTCATAAGGATTAAATAAACTTTTTGGAAGGTTTAAATATTTTTGATTTAAGATAAACCGCAGTCTTACATTTGGCTGCATTTATCTTTTATTATGACCTGTGATGTGGCCAATCATGAATAAAAAGATCCTTCACCCTTCTTCTAATTTTTCTTCCTGCTCATTCTCTTAGCTGGCTGCATTTTATAGATTTCTTTATGTATTATCTTCATTTCCATGGGAGCAACCTCCAGAAAAGGGCAGGTATTTCCTTCTTTTTAGGCCTACTCCCCATATTTGTTTGGGCCTACCCTTTGCCTTCATGGTTTCATAATGGGATTTAGAAAATCAACCTAAAAAAGAGGAAATGGCTAAAGATGAAGCAATTTCCGGGGTGTAAACAGTAAGAATGATTTTAAAATAAAATGTACTGATATTAGAACATTTCTGTTTCAGTCAAGAACACTGAGAAGATTTACTAAAAGATACTATTCAAAAACTAATAACAAATGTGTTCATTTTGCTACTGCTGAAGTGAAAAGACATGCAACTACACATATATAGAGCTTATGCCAAATATTCCATCTGAAATAGGACATGTCCTATTTTCTGAAACATGATTTCTGTCTTTTCCCATTTGTACTTGTCATTTTCACTTTTGTTGGGATTTATTTTCACATTTAGAGAAGGTTTCTTTTAAATCAGCCACCTCATCAACTCTAAAACGAGTCTTTAGTTTTTAATATGTCTGAGCCCTCCTTCTTCTTTCACCTTCATAACTTGAAAACTTGTTTTGAACATAATTTGCTTATCCTTTTCTATAGACAAAATTACAGTTAAGTAATTTCAGTTAAGTTTCAAATCTGGCCCTCTGATGAAAAAGAAGAAACTTCCTGGAAGCATCATAAGGAAATAAACTGCGTAGGAATTTAACAGGTTTCAGAAAAACCACCCATAAAACAGGCATCAGCTGCCTTTCTTGCACCTTTGGTGTGCTGTATTTGTCATATTTTTTTGCTAGTTATGTTTTGAATGTGTTTTTAATTGTTTTTAGATGGAGTTTTTAAATAATACTGCAATTTATTTCTTTTTTAACTTTTGTAAAATAAGATTTTAATATAATCTTGTTTTACATTACTGTAAATTTACATCCCATCCCATCCTGAAATAAATGTGGGAAATAAATTCAAGAAATATTTTTTTAAAAAATAATTCTTCCGATCAACCACAACAATTCCCCCTTTCCAATACTTAAGAGTTGAAGGAAAATGGCCGTGGTATCTTGCCCCTTGTTCCAACCCAGGTGAGTCCCCAGGCTGGCATGGTAATGGGTGGGTGTTTGCATGCCTGACTACCATTGCATGAGAGACCCACTGCTGCTGTGTGCCCTTACCTGCCACTGCCACCACGTCCATCCTGAAGGCCTCTGCTGCAACCCTAAAGGGTGGAAGTGGGGCACCTGACTACACCCACATGGTCAGATGCCTCCTTCTGAAATGGATTAAGGCCCCTTTGGGCCAGGATCAGTCCAGGACCACCAGGTTGGCATCTGGACTGTCTGATCCCAGCCCAGGGCTAATGGCCTGCATTGCCCAGACAGGATCTTGGTGGCTGGAGGGAGACAATTCTAGTAAATTGGTTGGATGCAATTTTCTCAGAACTGGAACATATCATTCAGACAAAATAATTCTATCATTCCACACAAAGTATGGTCAGTGGCTAAGAGCAATAAGAGTGGCAGTTCAATAGCCTCTGGAGGCTATAGGTTTGGAAAACACAGCAAAGAAAAGCAACAATGAAGATATAGGAGACTGAAAAGAGCAATGGGAATATTTGCTGCTAATCTGCATTTAGACATTTTCCTTCCATACTCAGATAGCCCTATCTCCATGTGACCTCAACTGCTCTATTAGGAGTACAATAGACAACTAACTAGTCCAAATATTTATGCAGTTTTTCGTCATATTTCTGTTCTCTTCTCTTTTCATCTGTCTGTTAAAGATATAAATATTCTTTTGTTGTTGTTGTTTTGTTCTCACATGCAGGAATGAATAATTTCCAGCATTTTCAAAGTTTTTGTTGATTGATATGACGAGAGTTTCTGTGCATTTTTAATGGTTTTCATAGTTCAAGACATTTTGTGAAAAAATTCTTCCTTTTCTCTCCCCACCCCCACCCCAACCCCAGGTAGTTTGTTCACAAAACCAGCTTATTCTGAACAAATACAAAGATTTCTGTGCACAATTGATTTTTTTTTACAAAATTGTCAAGTATATTGCACAAAACCCACATTTCTGTACAGTTTATATGCGGTAAAAATGTTCCCAAATGAAAAAAAAGAAGAAAAAAGAAAAGAAAAGAAAAAGAAAAAAGAAAAAAAGAAAGAAAAAAAGTGGTGATTAAGACTGATTTTCTCAATGAATCAAGAAACCCTTTTAAACCAAGGATAAGAAAATTTTCATCTACTAAAACTGGAAGGTGGTCTTGAGTGGAGTGGAGTGTTGCTCCTAGGACCATTACTTTTCAACATTTTTTGAAAACTGTGGGTGGGGTGGCTAACACACTGGAATTCATGGGTAGTTGTGTTGGCCATTTAGCAAATTCAAACAAAAATCCACCAAACAGTGATACTTTATTGGCCAAATGCAATGTACAATAAACTTGTTACAAAGCTCCACTGGCTTCCTCATCAGGCAAGATGTTACAAACCAAAATTGAAAGATAGGAACAGTATGGAAAAGGACCTACGTAAACTAGTAAATTGGGCAGAAATTATTAAAATTAAATTCCATACAGGCAAATGCAAAATTTTATATTTAGGCCAGAAAAACCAAATGCACATGTATAGGATGGTGGATAGATGGCTCAGCAGTACTACTTGCAAAAAAGGACCTGGGATTAATGTTGATCATAAAGTGAACATAAGATAGAAGTGCAACATTGCAGCAGAGAAGGAGAATGCTGTTTTAGTCTGCATTAACAGAATCATAGATTCCAAGTTGGGGGGAATTATACTCCCATTATATTCTGCACTGGCCAGGCCTCATCTGTAGTACAGAGTTCAGTTCATTTTAAGAAGGAGATAGACAAGTTGGAGCAGGTTCAGAAGCGAGTGGAGAACAAAACATATGAGGAAAGGTCGAAGGAACTGGGCTTGTTCAACTTGGTGAAGAAAAGACTTGAGGGGTAACATGATTGCCCTCCTTTATTACTTCAAGGGCTGTCATAGAGAGGAGGGGGCAGACCTCTGCTTTTCATAAAGAAGGACCAGGTCTAATGGTTCGAAGTTACAAGGGAATAGATTTAAATTGGGCATTAGAAGGAATCTCTTGACAGTAATAATGATTTGGCAATGTAACCATTTTCCTAGAGAGGTGGTGGAGTTTCCTTCTTCAAAAAGAGGCTGGACAGCTACCTGTTGGGGTTGCTTTAGCAGCGGGTTGGACTCAATGCCCCATGAGGCCCTTTCCAACTCTATGATTCTATGATTCATTCACTATATTCATATTTTCTATCTACTGATCAATGAATCAATCAATCAATCATTAGAGAGTTATGGTAAAGGGAAGAAGTCATGCCCCTTACATTCAGAAAACTGCATGGAATAGCAACTAGAACTTTTAAAAGTAACTTTTTGAAGATCCAAGGTGAATCAGGTGAATGGGGCCAAGTTTCTAAAAGTCCCCTAAAATGGTCAGCCTGTGAAGTTGCCCTCTGTTAGATTTTTGTTGTCAACCAAAGGAAGGCCTCTGATAGGTAGGAGCGTGTTTTTGTACAGGCGCTGGAGGTGGACTGATATTTCATAGTTTGGGGAATGAATATAAGGAGACATGACAGAGCAGGTACAGGGAAACTGTGACTCTTCAAATATTGCTGAACCCCATTTCCCAACCAAACTTGTTAACAGCTAAGTGTGAGGACTGACATTCCCCATCCCTGCTATGGCACTGTATTAAATGAGACATGATGCAGAGCAAATGAGTGGGGAATAGTTTTTCCCATAAAACTAAAACCTGGGGTCATCCAAAGAAGCTGAGTGGTGGGAGAATTGGGAGAGATAAAAGGAAGCACCTCTTCGCACAGCACATAAACTTTGGAATCCATTACCACCTGATGGTGATTGACAGCACCCTGAATGGTTAAAAGACAGAATTAGATGCATTCATGACAAGTGAGGCTATAAATGACTACTGAGTCATAAAGGCTGAGTATTATCTCTTTGTAAGAGAAGCAAAGTATTCCTTAATACATATTCAGATGTGTCAGGTCTTTGGTCTGATCCACCACAGTTCCTATCATGTTTTTGTGAGAGGTTAGAAATGGCCCTGTTTCATGGCTAATTGCAGGTTGCATTTGGCACTGTGTATACTCTCACTAGAGCCTATGAGATGGAAGTGCTCAACAGACTCCTCATTAGGATTTTCTGCCACAAACACAATGATAAAGATAGAGGTGGCATAGGATGTACCCTTTTTTCTTCTTTCTTTTTCTTTTTTCTTAAACAGGCTTGCTTCTTTTATTGTATTGTATGATGGTAGATTCAGGAAATATAACATGAAGCATTGGACTACAACTCTGGCGACAAGGGTTTGAATCCCCACTCAGCAACTGGATGATCTTCGGCAAGCCATTATTTATTTATTTATTTATTTATTGTATTTATATACCCCACTCCTCAGCCACAAAGGCTATCAGAGTGGCTTCCATTTTTTATTAGACAGTTCCCTGCCCTCAGGCTTACAATATAAAAAGATGTGACAGAATAGGATAAGGGAGGTCGTGGGGAAGGGGAAGCCATACTCTTTCAGCTCCAGAGGAAGGCAAAGGCAAACCTCCTCTGAACAAATTTTTGCAAAAAAAACCAACAAAAAACCCTGTGATACGTTTTCCTCAAGGTCATCATACATTGAAAATGGCCTGAAGGCACTTAGCAACACTTCTTTATACACCAGTTGGTTAAACTGTGGAATATGGTACTGCAAATTGTAACAACTTAAACTTCTTTTTAATATTTTAAAGAGAAACTTACAGTGTTTTCAACTGATGGTTAGTTTTTAAAAAATTAACTAAGTAAAGTACTGGTATGTCCTAGCTGATTTAAGTTGCTTTGATTTTAGTGCATCTATCTTAAGTCATACCAAGTCTGGATCCATGTAGCCTGATGGAGCTTCAGCTACATTGGAAAAGGGAATGGTATAGGAACACCAATGTGATCTCTTTTGGTTTCCAGGGGATCCCCATTTAAACCAATAAAAGTAATTCACCTTAAGTTCACATACCCTACCCAGATCCACATATATCATTGGTGCAGACACTATTGTTAAATATCAAAGGGCATAGCCTGTGGAATGTACAAAATGAAGTCCACCACTTTAGACTAATTTATCAATGGAGTCTTAACAGTTGTTTAACAGGCACACATTTGTACCAGCAAACAGAAACCACAGTTTGGCAATCCTGCACATAGTTTTTGTTAGAAAACCATTCATCCTAGAATAATCAGCTTCTGGAAATAATTCACTGGTAGGGAGAGAAATGAACACAATGCACTAGCAGTTAGCTGTGCATCAGTGCTTTCAGATTGTACAAAACTGACTCAAGAGGGGCTGGTCAACATTAGAAGAACAGGTTGCATGCAAGATGTAATATAAGGCATAGGAGGAATGTTTCCAGGATTAGGTCAGCTTGTGTTTAAAGTATGCATTTTGCTTTCACAGTCAGCGATGACATGTCTAAAGTAGACACTTCTTATAGCAGAGTCCATAGATGCATATCTAATATATGTTATAATAAGTCTGCCACTAATATTCTACACTGGCTACTTAGTTAACTTTAGTTAGCTAAGAACATTCCCTGCCATCCCCCTCCAGCCCACCTTAACCTCCCGGCTCTGTTTGGGTTAAGCTCTCCCATTAGCATTTTAACATCTTGACCCTGATCTCTATGCAATGGGTTGCCGTTTTAAATTGAAATTTTTATTATGTCATTTTAATTGATGTTAGTTTAATTTAATTTTAAGGGGCGGGTGGTTGGGTATGGGTCATGTATATTTTATCTTGCATTTTTTAATTGATGTAACCCGCTCCGATTGGATACAGAGGAGCGGGCTATAAATAAAACTATTATTATTATTATTATTATTATTAACAGCCATAACCTGAATAGGGTGAGGAAGGGCCATTTAATCTCATCCCACCAGTTATCAAGGCTGCTGCAAGGGCTGGAAATGGACCTCTGCTTCTAACTGTTGCAGCCTCACTTGCTGGCAGGAACCAGAAATAGAAACATCCTCCTTGCAAACCTGATATAGGTCCTGGCTACTAAGGAGGGCTATGGGGTACCTTTGAAAGCCAGTGTTGTATAGTAGTTTGAGTCTTGGACTATGACAAAGGGAGACTAAGGAACTTATCGGACTCACTTTGGTCCCTGATCTAGGCATGGACAGGGGACATGCATGGCCGAGTGAAAACAGATTTTATCGCACACTGCACTGTCCTCAGGCTGGCCCCAATCAGGGCTCAGGCACATGATTTTGGTCCAACAGAAGATTTCTGACTGGGGCCGACCTGGAAGTGGCCAATGAAATGGCCTGAAGACAGTGATGACTGCGATAAAATCTGTTCTCCTTCAGCATTGCACATGCCTGCACATCCCCTTCTTGTGACCATATCAGGGACCAAAGCAAGTGCAGTAAGCTCCTCAGGATTGAATCACTGCTTAGCCATGGAAACCCAGTGCATGACCTTGGAAAAGTTACACTCTCTCAGAAAAGGAATGGTAAACTCCCACTGAACAAATTCTGTCAAGAAAACTTCATCATGTGTTCACCTCAGAGTCACCATAAATCAACAGTGACTTGAAGACACACAACACTATAACAGTAAGACTACCTAGTTTTACAGAACATAGAGTGGTTACAGATCCCGAACTCAGATGTTCCAAATATGTAACTTCAATACTGAATGCCAGCCAGTGTGTTCTGATACCCAATTTTAGCACTATGAACCACTCCAATAAAAACCACTGCTCTATTGCTTACAAAATGATTATAAAATGAGTAAAATAACCACAACTGTAACAATAGATTTTGGATGAGCTTTCCAGAGTAATATAAATTATTGTTATGATTATATGATGAATTGACTGGAAAACCTACAATAGGTGTATTCCAGTACAGTTGACCCCCCTTATCTACGTATTTTTGTCCATGGATTCAAGTATCCACGGCTTGAAAATATTCAGAAAAAGCATAAATTCCAAATAGCAAACCTTGATTTTCCATTTTATATAAGAGACACCATTTTGTTATGCCATTGGATTGAATGAGACTTGAGCATCCATGGATTTTGTTAGCCACGGGGAGTCCTGGAACCAAACCTCAGTGCATAACAAGGGTCCACTGTATTTGAATTACATCAAAAAAGCACTGGATGATGTGCTGAGTATGGGTTTCCAATTTCTAACCATTTATCTTTTGCTTTTTTGAAAGAAAGTAAAATAAATTTGAACCATCCTAAGGGGCAGGCAGACAGACAGACAGACAGGAACACACACCAAGAGAGGACAAGAATGAGGCAGAGGAGAGACAGTCCATAAATGAAGGTCTTCTCTGCTCAGTATGACAGTGAAAATCTCTGCTACTCTGGCCAATCTTGCAGTATTCTGTGGGCTTTGGAGACCAGAGGCCCTTTCAGTCTACACAAGTACACCACTATGCTACCACTTTAACTACAATGGCCAAATCATTTGGAATCCAGGATTTTGCAATGAAAGAAAAGTCATTTACAATTCTCAGCCGAGGAGCTCCTCTGACCTAATTACAAACTCCCGGATTCTGTAGGATGTTGCCATGGAGTGAAAGTGGAATCATAATTCTATAATTGTAAAGTGTGAAGATGGACATTGTATCATCATCATCATCATCATCATCATCATCATCTATACCCCACCTTTCACACAGAATCAAGGTGACTTGCATGCTATAGCTAAAACATACAAATTTCAACATTGAAATAGAATTAAACTATTCACAATACTGAAACAATTTAACATATACAGCTAAAATGGATAAAATATAGTTAAAAGCAGATTAATAAAAATAAGATGGCACTCTTTAAAAACCGTTAGTTCTGAAATCTTGTTGGAATAATAAAAAATGCCTTTACCCACTCTGGCTCTCTTGGGGAGTTCCAGAGCCAGGGGGCTTACACCTAGAAAGCTGTATGTCAAGCCCCCAGCCCCTGTGCCTGTGAAGGTGGTACAACTGAGAGAAAAGCCTCTCCTGAGGATTTTAGGACCCAGATACTAGGATCATATGGGGAAGTACAATCTATCAAATCCAGTGGACCTAAGCTGTAAGGCTTTTACTGTACTTTGAATTGAGCCTGGAAACAAGCAGCCAATATGTTGTATGAATGTGTGTGTGGAAGTATTAAAAGAGGATAATTGCTACCCCCTCATGATCACCAGCATGATGGATCTTCTACCTTCTGGCAACTGGTGATCAAGAGGAGGACACTGGCTGCTCTAGTCTGTGACTCAAGATCTACAACAAGAGGAATGAAAGCGCTGGGGATCACTTCACATAGTGACAGTATTGCATAATAGGTTCAGGAAGGAAAGACTATGTAAGAAGGTATGTTAGTAGGTATTGCCAAGGAATTTCAAAAACGAGGAAGAAGTGGCAAAGTCCAGACATTCTCTATAAATATAAGATGTTCTGGGGGGGGGGGGGGGAGAGAAGAAACAAGCTGACTTAAATTACTCAGGTGAGGTGTCAACAAGACATTCATGGCCAAATGTCACAGAGAGAACTGGGTAGAAACAGAAAAGCCAAAGCATACAATTAACATTGGATCATATTATCACACTGAAACTAAATAGATATACCAAAACAGTTTTTTTTAAAGTACAGACATATCTCAGTTAACAAAACCTTTGGCAAAGAAGCTCCTTTTTACAAAGTCTTTTTAAGGGAGCCCAGCTCTGCGCACACATACACTGGCCTTTTCTTTCCTTCTGCCTAGCTGGAAAGTGATTTTTGTATTTGTTTTTGTAGCATTGGCATTGGGAAGATGGTGAAGGAGAACTGGTGAAAGACAGACTTTCAGTGTTGCAATGCAGCAGCATGTCTGCAGTAAAAAATGTAATAAAGCTTGACCTAGGAAAGAATGGGATTCTACTCTTAGGGCTAATCCCCATTGTGGAAATAATCTAGTCTGACACTACGTTAACTGCTATGTCTCAATACTATGGAATTCTGGGAATTGTAGTATCGAGAGAAAGTTAAATATCCTGCAAAACTATATTTCCCAGAATTCTATAGAATTGAGCCGTGGCAGTTAAAGTGATGTCAAACCAGATTATTTCTACAATGAAGATGCAGCCTAGGTGATCCTACTGTAGCTGTGTGTGCATAGGCACAACAGGGAAGATAAACAGCTGACTCCAGAACCCCTTATTGAGTGTGCATGAGCAGCAAAACAAACAAAAGAAAGAGCAGGTGACTTTGCCTCACAATTTACCCTCAGCATACTAAAAAAGGCATAGATCTATACATTTGGATACCAAAATGGGAATTATAAGAAAATTGTTTCAGAGAAACAAGTCATACCAGACAAATCAGATTTTTTAAATAAAACTACCAGCTTAGTAGATGAAGGGAATGCTGTGAATATAGTATATCTTGATTTCAGTAAGGCCTTTAAGAGGGTTCTCCATGACATTCTTGCAAACAAGCAGGTAAAATGTGGGCTAGACAAAGTAACTGTTACATAGATTTGTAATTGGTTGATTGGCCACACCCAAAGGGTGCTCAGCAATGGCTCCTTTTCATCCTGGAAAGAAGTGACCAACGGGGGTCCCACAGGGTTCTGTCCTTGGCCCAGTGCTATTCAACATCTTTATCAATGACTTGAATGACAGAATTGGGGGCACACTTATCAAATTTGCAGATGACACCAAATTAGGAGTAGTAGCTAATACCCCAGAGGACAGGATCAAAATTCAAAATGACCTGAATAGACTAGAAAGCTGGGCCAAAGTTAAGAAAATGAAATTCAATACAGAGAAATGTAAGGTACTGTATGGGAAAAACAAATTGCATAGATAAAGGATGGGGGACACCTGGCTGAATGAAACTACGTGTGAAAGAGATCTAGGAGTTCAAGTAGACAAGTTGAACATGAGTCAATAGTGCAATGCGGCAGCTAAAAAGACCAATGTGATTTTAGGCTGCATCAATAAAAGCATAGTGTCTAGATCAAGGGATCAAGTAATCAAGTAATTGTGCCACTCTATTCTGCTTTGGTCAGGCCCCACCTGGAATACTGTGTCCTGTTCTGGGCACCACAATTCAAAAAAGACATTGAGAAATGGGAGTGTGTCCAAAGAGGGTGACTAAAATGGTGACAGGTCTTGAAACCATGCCCTATGAGCAATGCCTTAGGGAGTTGGAGATGTTCAGCCTGAAGAAGAGAAGGATAAGAGGTGATATGATATCCCTGTTTAAATACTTGAAGGGATGTCATATTGAGGAGGGAGCAAGCTAGAACTAGAGATTAGAGAGTAGTGGAGTCTCCCTCTTTGGAGGTAACTAAACAAAGGCTGGATGGCCATCTGTTGGGGATGCTTTGATTTGAGAGTTCCTGCATGGCAGGGGGTTGGACTGGATGGCCCTTTAAGTCTCTTCCAACGCTATGAATCTACGATTCTATGATGATGGTGATGATGACAATGATGATGTTTATTTATAATGCCCTTTCCACCAAAGGGCAGAATATCAAACACATATAATCAAAAACAGATGATAAAACACTAGAAATGTGGAAGCTGCTGAAAGAAAAAGTCAGCTCTGGATTCATTTTGGAAGAAGCCTTCAGGTGGCTCTAGAAGACTTGATGTTTTTTTAAAAATGTATGCAAGACTTACCTGACCTGGCTGCCTCATTTAATATGTACTTATTATTGATTCTGAATAAAAAGTTTGATGGAATAAGTTGAACTACTCTTCTTTTTTATGCCATAGGAACCTATCCCTATTTTTTCCATATTACTTGTGTTTCTGGTATCAAGGTTTCTGTTAAAGAGGCAAAGCCCAGGAGCACATCTACCCTGGAGTATGCTGCCTCAGAGTGTGGTGGATTTTCCTTCTTTGGAGGCTTTTAAGAAGACACTGGATGGCCATCTGTTAGGAGTACTTTGATTGTGTATTCCTGCATGGCAGGGGGTTAGACTGAATGACCCTTGTGGCCTCTTCCAACTCTATGAATCTATGATTCTAACTGAGGTGTACCTGTATTTGTGTGTAGGATGGCTACAAAGAAAAAATAATCTGTATATAGTAAGATCTTTATGAACAAACGTATAAACTAAGGGAAGATGGAGACTTAAGGTAGACAAAGGAAGACCAACATTTTAGCCTTAACAAGCCACAAAGGGAGAAAACATTTATTAAAAACCTGGGTGCCTGTCTATTTGTAAGAAGGGCATACATTAAAATAAGTGTCAAGGATCCACTTAATTCCACAAAATATGCTATTGAATTGCATTGTATGTTGAGATTTAGCACACTGTAAGGAATGTACACAATCTCCATGGTTAAATGCTCATGTCAGTCTTTGCTGCCAAATCTATGGACAAATGACTTTTCATACTAGTCTTGGCGGCACTCCTGGAGGAAAAAATCCTTACTGATGACCTTTACATGCTCTTTTTAGTTTGCCTGGCACTGTGGACTCATTTCAGCTGAAACAATAGAACCAAATACATTGGGCGACTATTAAGTGTAGCTTAGCACCAAAGCTGGGCAGATTTTCTTTTGGCTTGTATGATGATGATGATGATGATGATGATGATGATGATGATGATATTTATTTCTAGCCTGCCCATTCACAAAGAATCTGGGCAGGTTACAACAATAAAATACACTAACATTACAATAAAATCAAACCCTAAACCTTCCCTGCCTCCCTGTTCAGAAACTATTCTGTGCATGTGTATGTGTTTATTTATTTGCATTTAATTTAGTTAGCAGTAAATAACTAATATGTTACTCTGAATTAGGGATTTCAGGAGCACTGGAAAATATTTGGAATCAGGGTTTGCAGGAGCATTTGAAAATATTTGATTTAAAAAAGTTGTCAGGTATCCAGTGTCAGTGCCAAGTGAGTCATGAATGGAAGAATTTTTGCAGTTCAGGACTTACTCTGCACAGACAAACAAAAACAAACAAACGCCACTTTATTTGACCTGGGGAAAAAAACTTTTTTGTTCATTTTCCTGCACAAAAAACAGCACTTTCTGCATGGAAAATAATATTTCTGTCATAACATTTTTGCCATTCTCAGAAGCAGTAAATAACTAAATTAAATGCAAATAAATAAACACACGTGCACATAATAGTTTCAGAACAGATTATGATCTTCAAAAATGGTACAGTTTTTGATAACTTTCTTGGTGCAAGGCCAAAAAAAGAAAAGAAAAGATCAAATTATTCATTCTTGCTTGAGATATGAAATGTATGAAGATTCACATCCAGATTTTGAATTTGTCAACGTGTCCCCATTTTTAACATTGTGCACAGACTAAATTGTCATTTTGCCTATGATCTACATTGCCTCAGTTCATTGAATAATCTGAAACCTATTTTCATTTATTATTTCCACTTGTTTATTTAACTTATATCCCTCTTTTCTCTCAAATGGGATTCAAAGCAGCTTACAATATAAATAAAATGGAACATCTAAAACCATATAAAGTATGGTTTTAAAACCATATGAAGCTGCCTTGAATCCCATTTTGACAGAATGGCAGCATATAAATCCCTTAAATAAATAAATAAATAAATAAACATAAAATTTTTAAAAGCCTTAAAGAGTACATTCAATTAACACACAGGTTTTAAAACATTAAAAATTAGAACATAAAAAAATATAAAATACACATTGCAAATTAAAACAGCTCACCCACTCCACTCTTGTCAGCCAATGTGGAAGGTCTGTTTAAACAAGACTTTGCCTGCCAGGGAAAAGACAACAGAGGGGGGCAGATAGGATCTCCCTTGGAAAGGAGTTCAAAGCATAGGAACGGCCATCAAGAAGGCTCTCTCCTGTGTTTTGATTAGGTGGATAGAGATTTCCATTTCATTCAATGAAAGAAGGCTGAGGAAGAAGAAGATACATGAGTGGAGAGAAACATTGCTTTATTAGATACTTGCAACTGAAATTAGTTTTGATACACAGCAGACGTTGGCTGTGGGAACTTTACTATGTCACAATTGATCATATGCCGCTCACATCAGTATACCACATTGCCTCTCTCCTGGGATTATTTAAGACCAAAGGAGTTCTGACCATGCATTGAGCTCTGCACGTGCGGGGGTACTGTAGTTTCTACTGCACAATCCAACATCCTGAGAGAATGTACACAGAAGAATGGACCTCAGAATGGCATCAGACATCCCTAAAGGAGAGATTGCTTGGGAAATACCCATAAACTGCTTCAAGCAAATTATTGGAAGAATAGGATATAGGTGAATCACATCAATTACAGACCACTGGAGTGAATTAGCCTGCACATAAAAGAGCTTATATCTTTGTATGCATCTCTGTATTGGGGCAGACTAACACAGGCCTAAAATCATTTACTTTTGAGGAGACTTTGCCATGAGCTGGACATCTGAAATAATGTTAATTCATGGTCCAAGACCTAATGATTACTACAAAAATTTGAAAATGGGGCAATTGTATCACTACTTTTAAAATAAGACATGAATGCTTGAACCCAACTGGTTAGTCCCAACCACAGCAGACCAACTGATTCAAATGTTGTGTGGTGAGAACAGACCCATTTAGTTAATGGGATTTCTTTAATGCTGATTAAGGAAATCCCATTAACTGAATGGGTCTGTTCTCATTCAGACTAACAACAAGATTCAAGGCACAGTGCCATCAAAAATAGTTTACAGAGTTGACTGGATGGGCCCCTGCTACATCTATGCTCTTTGAGGCTTTGGTGGAACAGGGTGAAAAGAGGAAGGACAACTTTCTCCCCTTTTCATGATCCAGCTCTAAGACTGGTTTCATCTTTCAGATTGTGAGGGCATGCTGGGGGATGAAAGTCCTTTGGAGCTAACATTCCTCTTGATCTGTTTTCTGCATCCTCTTTGCCTTCTCCCTATTGTTATTAGCTCATTGACAAGGATAAAGCGAGATCTGCAAAACTGAAAGGGCCTGAGAAGATATAACCCATTTAACCATAGAAGTTTACTTGAAGATATTTTTCCATCAGCTTTCTACTGAAACCTAATAACAGTTGGTTTCACACTATGGAAAAATAATTATTTTAATGTGTGTGTGTTGTTGTTGTTGTTTTGCTACCCACCTATGATAATTCATTTATTCTTATTTTCTGTTTACAGAAAATACTTCAGTGTATTTATTCTATGTATTTTAATCTTGACTGTATGCTTTCAGAGGTCAAGTGGTATTGGAAATGCAAGACACATCCTACTGACATTCATTGTTAACAAATAGCAATATATCAATGAAGAATGACATTAAAAACATAATATCAGAAAAGAATCACAGAAAATAAGATTAGTTTTGTAACAAATTTGTAGATTAGTGAAGATATTCAAAAGGAGTTAGAGGTCTAAGAATTTGCAGAACATTTGCTTGTGGAATAAAAAAATAATTTTCAAAATGAAAAGCAAACAGGCTTAATTGTTCATTGTACACAAATATCCTAGAAAATGACATAGTGCTAAAAGGAGAAATGTAAAAATAAAATAAGCAATAAATATTTAAACATTTAAAGATAAGCTGTCAGCTTTAAACAATGGAGTTTATTGGAAAGTACTGTTATACACTCAAAGAAATGCTGTAGTCATAGCATTAGTCACTACCATTTAGGGTTTTGAGGACTTTAGATCCAAATTACCACAGCAATTATTACCATGACATTTGACTTGATGAGCTGCTTAATTCCTGGATTACATTAACACAACATGTTCAGCATCTACCCAAGTGGTTATGAACACATTCCTAAACGAACAATGGGAACCTTATCAGGTTAGGTCAAGTCATCACCTGTTAGGAATGTGTCCACTTCTCCAAGGAATCTTCTAGTTCACATACACAAGTAGAATTTATTTCACACACATGACAGAAAAAGTTCATCATTGACTTAAAGAGGTATATTTATAGCCCAAGAATGGACAATTTTGTGGGCACAGGAGCCACTTTACACCCAGACATACACCTTGAGATTTCCCTCTGGCCAAGCACACCACAGTTTTTCTTCAGCTCTTCTCTCAAAATTGTGACCAAAGTAATGTGATTTCACTTCAGGTCACCATTTTGAGAAAGACTCCACTGAAAAGAGAATTTGGGGCAGTGTGTTTTGTGCATTTTTATATGTGTATGTTTTGAGCATTTTTATAGGTGCAGTTTTAAGATGAAAATTGCCCCAAAATCTCACAATGTGGTCCCTGCACATCCTATTGCAGCATGACCACTGAAGCAAAATAGCTGGATGCCTCTCTAATGATCTCCCCAACTCTCCCATAGCATAGAAATGACCACGTTGGTGGGCTGTATCACTTAAAAGGTGGGATTTGGAACATTAGCATATAGAAACCTAGCTACTGAGGTGTAGTTGCATGCCAGATGTATGCCTCCTAATGTGGGATCTGAGACTTGATGAAAACTTGACAATTACTTCATAAGCAGTACTTACAAATAAACTGAACATGGTGGGGGGCGGGGAATGAAAATAACAGATTAATCCAGTGTGATTATGGATAGAACATGATGACTACCAACTCAGTGCACTGTCATATTTAACAACACAATATATCTCAAGTAATATTTTGCTGGCGAAACATCAGGAATAAACTCTTCTAAAACATGGCCCGAAAAACCCACAAAAAACTAATATGTTTTTGGCTGGTAGAAGCCACATTAGGTAATCTAATAGCACAGGGAAACAGACTAAGCCTGCTACACTGGGGGGAAAAAGCTGTGTCTGTGATGCCATCAGCATTTAGATGCAGAAATATTATGCAAAGTGGTCATGTGATATAACTAACCAGAGAGAGAATACAGTAGAGGTTACTCAAGATGAATTAGGACACCCGAAAGACATTACAGTCACCACAGAGGAGGTAGTTGATGTCATCCACATGTTGCTAATTCAGATCAGTAATATAATGCTCTATTACTTTGAAACAGAGCACAAAATCCACTGGACAAAATGAGAGACAAAGGGACAAAGATACTGCTTACTTAAAGCATATGTACTAGAATTACACACACACACACACACACACACACACACACACCCCAAGTAGAGGAAGCAGTCTATGGGCAGGATTTTGTTGTTGGCTTAAACAAATATAACTGTCTGTTACCCTGCTGTAAACACTTTTCTCAAGCAGGGCATAAGTGGCAGGAAGGCTGCATCTGCACTACAGAAATAATACAGGTTGACATCATTTTAACTGCCATGGCTCAATTCTATGGATTTCTGGGAACTATTGTTTTGTGACACATTTAAGCTTCTCTGTCATAAAACTCTGGTGCCACAACTAATTACAGTTCCCAGAATTCCACAGCATTGAGCCATGGCAGTTAAAATAGCGTTGACCTGGATTAATTGTCCAGTGCGGATGCAGCCCTAAGAGGAGAAAGTGTGGGAGCAGTTTCTTGTTCTGAGAGATATGGTTTCAACTGGTGTACATAGTAGCAACAGAGCTCCATTACCTCTGCTGCCACCCTGCCACCTATGCCTCCCCTTACACTGGCATGGTTATGTTGGTAAATAGGATCATGGCCTATAAAAACTGACAGATTAGTTATCTAAATAAATACAACTATTTGCATTTCCTTCTTCAACATGGCTAAAGCCAAACATCCCTGAAAATTATGCTATCACTGATTTATTTATTTAATGCTTTTTCATGGCTGCTATACTAACAAACAAATCACACACACATACATAGATGCATCATATAATCTCTGCTGCATTCTTTTATATTTGCAGAAAATACTCCTGGTGTTTCACACTGCACAGAAGCTAGGATTTAGTAACACTTAACACCAAGGAACTGAATTTGACCTTGAAACATTTCCAAACATTTTGACTCATGCATTCTCAGTTGAAAGGAACCCAGTGATCTTGTCTGTAGGGTGAAATTGAAGCCATATTTGGAATGATATTTAAATCTGATATCAAACAATTAACTGAATTTCATGTTAAAATTGTTTATAGGATATGGGAACATAATGTAAAAGCAATCCTATTAATAATGTCATGTTTTAAGGGAAAAACAGACTCCTTCCTTGTAAAAGAAATTATTTTTTTAAGAGAGTTAAATAATTTTTCTAGTATAACATTGTTTACTAGCAGACCATGAAGACCTGGGCATACCTAAATGTATAAACCTTACAACATGCAGAAAATGGGTTTTGGAATGGTATCAAGTAGTTTCTCCCAGATTACAATGAAGGTCAGACCACATAGAGTAATCAAAGTCCCAGTTTATTAAAATTTGTAATTTATGAGCTGGAGAAAATATTTCATGTCTGTGTAAGACAAATGAGTTAAAAATTAACCCCTTTTACTGTTGAAGATTGTTTCTAAATTTAATGAAAAAGGAAGCAGAAGAGTTTAGCCAAAAGGCTGATAATACCAAGATGAGAAACCTCCCACATTCATGCTAACTGATTAGTTTTTACACAATAAATCTGCTACCAAGCATTGCTGTTTTGTAGACTCACAAATGCCTTGACGTGATGGTCATGGATCCCAGCATCTCTCTGGGCAGCCTGCCTTCATTGTCAGTATGGAAGCTTCTTTTGGTGGAAATGTGTAAGCAGGGACTGGGGGAAAAAAGATAAAATGGTTCTCTTGGGTAGACAGTCATGAACTGGGTTGAATTTTTCTGGGGGATTTCAGCTGTGGCATCATTGATTCATCTCAGACTAAGCCATTATATCTTTCAACGGAAGCACTCTGCAGCCAGATATGTAACTGAGTTTAGCAATTGTTTGACTCAGAACATGAACCTCCCTGACTCAGAGTTCTTGATGGAGGATATGAATATACCTAAATTTGTGACATCAAAATAGGTCATTTCAGACCTCTAAATAGACTCTATTAGTGACTATAGGTAGAGTTGTAAAAATGTGGGCTCTAGAATGGAAACCTGGAACACTCTTCAAGGCCATTCCTGTAGAACAGCAATCCCCAAACTCTGTGTTTAGGACTTCCAGAATTCCAGACCATTGGCCAAAATGGCTGAGGCTTCTATGACATGAATTCCAAAACACCTGGATTTGAGAATAAACCTCTATAGAGAATTGACCTCTGGCATAATTTTCTGGTGTTTCTCCTCCAGACAGGAACAGGAACAACAACAACAAGCCACCAAGTAGAATCCCTAGTCATAATAAGCAGCATAGGCATATATGCACAGTATGCTGTTCAATAAATCTCATACATTCCCCCAGACAAGACTGTTCACCAATATGATCAAGGCAATTTTGGTCCTCAAACTGGGTCTGAAACTAGGCTGCAACGAAACCAGATAAAAGTCCCTGCAGCTGTTGAGCTGCCACTTGCTGTATTATATTACCAAAGTTTGGTAATTTGGAGAGCAGCCTATTATTTCTGAGATACAAAATGGGGACTACCCAAAGTCCATGAGGACAGGAAGCATTCCTTCCATTAATATAGTAATTTTAGTTCCTTAAAATACAAGTCAAACAAATAAAACCTTTTTAATACACATCCTGAACTTTTATGTCTTCTTAGATGAATCTGGTTAAAGCTGTCCCTTATCCAGTGTACTTTAACCAAACACATGTAAAGGAAATGTAACAGTTTTGGTTTTGTTTGGTTTGGGTTTTTTTTGCAACCAAGCCCAATATATTTTAGACAGAAAATATGGCCATCTTCATCAGAGCATAGCTAGAAATTATCCAGTAGGGATTTCAGAAAAAGATGTCTTAAAATTTGGCAACTCATAGGATTCAGATGAAATGTTAGAGAATTGATATAGTGCGCAGCCACCTACTCCAGTGACGGTCAGTTCAGTTTGGTTCTCTGATTAATTGTCTAATTGTAATTTTTCACTTCCCAAGACTTTGTCTTTGGTTTTCATTAGATTGTATTTGCTGTGTCCACATCCTTATACTTCCTTTTGGACTACTGTAACAAAGTTTGTGTGTGGCTGCCTTTGGAAATTGTTCAGAAACTTCAGTGGATTCAAAATGTGGTGGCCAGAGTACTGATTGGGGGCAGTTAT
Organism: Urosaurus nigricauda; assembly: GCA_034509955.1. Classification (NCBI taxonomy): domain Eukaryota; kingdom Metazoa; phylum Chordata; class Lepidosauria; order Squamata; family Phrynosomatidae; genus Urosaurus; species Urosaurus nigricauda. Next base: position 266,445,658 of record JAOEGL010000002.1, on the reverse strand, counting down.
AATGACCACATAACTCCCTTGTTAAAACAGCTTCATTGACTACTGGTTTGTTTCCAGGCACAATTCAAAAATGCTAGCCATGGCTTATAAAACATTATATGGCATAGGTCCAGACTTTCTGAAAGACTGTATCTCTCCAAACAAACCTGTAAAGGTCCTAAGATCTTCAAGGGAAGGCTTTGTCTCAGTCCCACCACCATCATAGACTTGCTTGGTGAGGACATAAGAAAGGGCCATCTCAGTGACTGCTCCCACTCTCTGGAACTCCCTTGCACAGGAGGTTAGGCTGGCTCCCTCCCTGCTTTCCTTTCACCAGCAGGCAAAGACATCTTTATTCAAGCAAGCTTTTAATATATAACATGGTCTCCTTGTTACTATTCTTGGGCAAAGTGAACGAGAGGGCAGTTGCCTTCCAGCTCCAGGCAGTCTTGGATGAAGCCGATTATCTGGACCCATTTCACACCAGTATCAGGGTAGGATATGGATTTGAAACTGCCAAGGTCGCCTTAGTTGATGATCTCCGTCTGGGCATCGACAGGGGAAGTGTGGCCACTTGGTCATCTCAGCAGCCTTCGATACCATTGACCATGGTATCTTTCTGGAATGCCTGAGAGAGATGGGTATTGGGGGCACTGCGTTGCAGTGGTTTAGATCCTACCTCTTGGGCAGATTCCACATGGTTTCACTTGGGGACAGTTATTCGTCCAAGAGGGAGCTCAAATCGGGCATCCTCAAGGTGTGATTTTGTCCCCAATGCTGTTTAACATTTACATGAAGCTGCTGGGAGAAATCATTCGGAGACATGGGGTGCAGTGTTATCAGTATGCTGATGACACCCAAATTTATTTCTCCATGTGTCCGACTGCTACAGTGAGTAAGGATGGCATTTCTCCTCTGGATGCCTGTCTTGGGTCGGTAATGGGCTGGATGAGGGAAAACAAACTCAAGGTGAATCCATTGAAAACAGAGGTACTAGCAATAGCTACTCCAGGTCCAGGGATGGGAATTTGTCAATCAGTCCTGGACGGAGTCACACTTCCCCTAAAGTTTGGGAGTACTCCTGGATGCATCCCTACGGCTGTCATCTCAGGTAGATGCGATGGACAGGAGTGCTTGGTACCAGTTTCGGCTGATACGCCAGCTGCGTCCCTACCTGAACCTAAAGGACCTTGAAGCAGTGGTACATGCACTGGTAATCTCTCACTTATATTTCTGTAACGCGCTTAATTTGGGACTACCTTTGTATCAAGTTTGGAAGCTTCAACAAGTTCAAAATGCTGCAGCCAGATTGGTCACTAATACATCTAGATTTGACCATACAACACTGGTATTAAAAACACTTCACTGGCTGCCAATCAGCTTTCGGGCACAGTACAAGGTGTTGATTATCACCTTCAAAGCCCTACATGGCTGGGGCCCGAGCTACTTGCGGGAACACCTCTTCCTACATAATCCACCCCACACACTTAGAAGTTCTGGGAAGAATCTATTAGAATATTGTAACACAAGACTATCATATACTTCCCAGAGGGCATTCACACACCCCCCTCCACATTGTGGAATGGCCTACTGGAAGAGATCCGTCTTATTATTAATTTGGACGGCAAATTAAAAAGGCACTTAAGATGGATGTCTTCTGGCGGGTGTATCCATCTGATTCGGTATAAGATTTGAAAACTCGCTCCACTTTTGAGGACAATTATTGGACTACTGTATGAAGGTAGTAAATTGTGTTTGTATGTTATATTGTAATTTTTAATGATGTAACCCTGTTTCGATCCTCAGGAGAAGCGGGAAATACAAATAAAAAATTATTATTATTATTATTATTATTATTATTTATCACATATAATTTTAATATATAAGCATATCAGAGTGGTGTTTATACGGGTTACATGCTCAGGTTATGCTTTTTAACTTTTGTATGTTTTATGTAATTTTATATTGTTTTTATCTATATGGTTTTAATTGTTTTAAAATTTTTATTGTAAAGTTGTTGTTGTTTTTTCCATGATCTTATCTGTGAACTGCCCTGAGTCTGCTTCTGAGAGAAAAGCAACAGAGAAATGAAAATAAATAAAGCAGCCATGGAAAGCAAGGGCCAAACTACTTATTAAGAAAACATCTTCAAGAATTTAATCCATGGACATCAGCTGTAATTTTATAGGAACATAGGCAATTACTTTATACTGAGATAGATCATTGGCCCATTTAGTCCATTATTCTTATCATGTCACTTCTTGCACAAAAGAGTAAGGGCCTGTAAAACTATTGCAAAAAAAGTGACATCTCTCATAACAGTGAGTCCAGCCCAGCTGCAGTCAAGGTCCCAGGCATGCTTCAGGAGCCTTATTTCGAAACCAGGAGCTTTCTGACTACAAAAAATGGCTTGGAAGTGTGCTGGGGGCCCTGGTTGTGGACGGGCTAGGCTTGCCTGTCGGCTTCGGTGGCAAAATCCTTGCAATAGGACCAAGCTGCTGTCCAAATTAGACCTCAATTCGTAAGAGATATGCCAGGTTATTTAAGTGGTGCAATAAAGTCTGTTGTGAGTTCAATACCAGCTAGGGGCTCAAGGTCGACTCAGACTGGCATCCTTTCGTAGGTCACTAAAATGAGTATCCAGCTTGTTGAGGACAATTAGCTTACACTCTGTAAACCACTCGGTACATCAGTAAGCAGTATAGAAAGATACTCGATATTGCTTTTGCTTACTATGGGCTCTGGAGACCTGAATGAACATGCCTCCTTTTCAAAAGGTACCCTATTCCAAAAATCTTACTGTTCTGATGTAAAGGATCTGTGCTCCATCCAGTGAAGAGACCTTTAATCCATGGGGAGAGGCAAGTAAATAGTCATCATTGTCATCGTCATCATCATCATCAAAACTAGAAAACCTCATGTCCTTAAAGGGTGGGAGGGATTGCTACAGTATTATTAATTTTTTGGAAAAAGAAAACCATAGATAAAAATAAATGCTTCTGTTTGCTTAGAACTGCCTCTGGATGCTCCATGGAAATGTGAACATTGTAAGGATGTTTACCCCTACCCAAGAACTTTAGGAGCAGATCCACCTCTTTTCCCCCTAAGATGGTGTCACCATCAGTAACTCACTTCCTCCTCTATCCACTTTGACACCTGGTTTATTGTACTGAGTTTAAAGCACTGGGCATATGTTTGTCTTCTTTATGATTCATTTTGTTTGTCTTATCAATGTCCCCATGATCAGCAGCACATAATACTGGGGTTTGGACTAGAATGACCTAATTTCTTGGCACAAGTGATTGTAATTTGCGCTGGTGACTGTGTAATCAATGTCTCCTGGATTTAGGCCAAAGTCTGCCATCACATACATGTACCACTTGCTCTGAATGTAATGAAGGTGAGTAAGATGAAATGAAGGAAGCACTTGGCCTTGTGCAGACAGAAAGGAACCTCCTTTCTTCATTTTTAGCAATCTGCGTCACTCTTATTCAGTCATCACAGAGGACCAACAATACGTCCAAAGGCTTCTGCTTACAAATGCAAAACCCGTTTGTGGCAAGTTTGCTTTCATCAGATTTGCCCTTAATTCTTGTCCTTTTTCCTTGCCACTCTCTCTTTAGATTGCTTATTAACATCACTGTCTCTGCTGACATTTCTATCTTCAATTTATTTCTAATTCAGATTGTGTGAAGACATGGTGGCCAAGAACTTAAGGTGCTGACTCTGACGATCACGAGGTCAACAGGTTGGCAGGTTGAGACCCAAGTGCAGTGTGACAAAGGGGGCTCCCATCACTAGTCCCAGCTTCTGCCACCCTAGCAGTTCAAATGCATTTAAAAGTGTACGTACATAAATAGGTACCACTTTGGTGGGGAAGTAACAGCATTTCCTGTGCCTCAGTGTTTAGTCATGCTGGCCACATGACCATGGAGTAATCTTTTACAACACTGGCTTCCTTGACTTACTAGTGGAGATGAGCACCACCCCCTACAGTTGATCATGACTAGATGAAACTTGTCAAAGGGGAAACATTTACCTTTTTAAAGAACAGAAAATTAAAACATTTCCTTCCTCCCTTTGAGATAGGGGAACCCAGGTAGATAGAATATCTGAAATGGGGGGGGGGGGGGTGATTTTGCAGTGGAGGATTCAGAATTATACTTTCAAAAATATTCTTCACACATAAGGAATATCATGGCTCAGAACATTGGCATTCGCAACTGGTGGCTCCCATGACAATGAACTGGAGAGTTTGCTGTGGGTTTTATTCTGAAATTGAGCTATCCATGCACCTTCAACAGCTGTTTTAAAGTTTGACACTAATTCAGTCCCCTACTAACATGGAAGCTACCATCTAACATTGAACATTAATATTTTGACTCTGGTTGGCTCTCCAAGGTTTTAGTTAGAATTCTTTGCTTGTCCTGTTACTTAAAAATGTGTTTCAGCTTGAATTCCATGCTTTCTGGATAGAAAGTACATGCTGTGCCAAAGACCTATTATCAGTTCCCCCAAGTGGAGGATACTGAAAGTGTTGTATCTGATCCAGTATTGTCTAGAATTGGCACAGGCTGCTCCTTGAATGACAGTGTAGACTGTCTTTACAGAAGCAGGTGGGATGAACTTTGTTCGCTACCAGAGAAACTTTAACTGTGTGCTACTGGGAATGATGGTTATGTTCATGTTCTGTCATAAGTAGTGGATGCTAAGCAAAAAGAATTATACATTAACATTCTGTACATATAGACAGAGTACGGTTAGGATTTGTAGCACACTTTAAAAACATTTGTAATAGCTTGTGATTTTTATTTATTTATTTATTTATTTTGGATGAATATATGCATTGACCCTGCACATTGACCCTTCACTCTGTTCTTTTCAAGGTTCCCAATTGTCTGGGAATAAACACATGCAGTTTTTTAATATATATATATATATCACCTTTCCATCCTAAAGGTGCTCAAGGTGGGAAACAATAATATCATACAGTTCAAAAGCAAAATATTGATTGAAATAATGTTACAGAAATAAAAGAACTGATCAGCTACAACTCCAGCCCCAACAGCAGACTAACCTAGATATTAAAGGCCTGCTTGAATTAAAAAATCCTTGTCTGCTGGTGGAAGGATAGAGGAAGCCTACCTATTCCTCTGCTCCTGACAGGCAGACAGGGAGTCTAGGAACAGCTGTTGAGAAGGGTCTCTTCCATGGTCCCAACAGACCTCTGATGGTAGCAGGATCAAGAGATGCGGGACCCCTAAACATCTAAAACCCCAGTTTGTGCACATGTAGACTCTTTAGCAAACTCAAGGTCCATAGATGGGAGCTTGTAAATATTCACACTGCCCTTTATTCCCATTGACTATGCCTCAATGCAATTCATAAGGAGTTCTGTCAGTAGAGAAGACTGAGGTTGAATTAAAAGTAGAATTATGTTCCTTTTTCATACATCTAAGGATGTACCCACAATGCCTGGTCTGCCTGAAATTTGGCCTGGTCTATCAGAGAGCTCTGGTAGCTCACCAATCTACAAATCTCAGGATTCTGTAGGATAGTCATGGCAGTTAATGTGGTGTCAAACTGTTATTTCTGCAGGTGCATACTCCCTAAAACCCATTGTATTACAATAATGGCATGATCCTAAGCATATCTACAATGAAGTAAGACTGGTTGCCTTCAAATTGCCTACAGGATTGTCTCATGCAGTACCATAAACACAGAAAGGTTGGTGTCAGTTTCTTAGCCTGAAGGAAAAGTAGAAGGAAGAAGAATAAGTATTTAGCACTTATGAAGCTTACAGAAGCAAGAAAAGGGTAAAGAGGATTGGGCTGGTGGGCAAGGTGTGTTCTGTAACTTGTATCCTTATAATGCTTTTGGAACAGAAGTCTTGATCTGGCAATATGAATGGAATGAAAGAAGAACACTCCTAGCCTCTGGCCACCATTGACAGCAATTTAATTGAATGTCTTAAATCAGATATCTTATTCAATTGACACAATTATATTAAAGGGCTTGTATAATATGCAGAATTAGTCCAAAGAAATGCTCCTGGATGGTTAAAATGAAAGCCAATGTCCCCTCCCTCCAGACTGGAATTAAGTGCATTTGATCATGAGACTTTATGCTAATATTGCAATGATAGTGGTTTTAACACTTTCCACTCCCTTTAAAGTTTAAATGCTTCAGGCATAAAGGCAGCTTTGCCTGAAGTAAGCCTCTGAATTTAATTATCTGTGAAGTTTTTTCATTATAATAGCTAAGTGAAAGCATCACTGTTCTATTGAGCAAAAAGAAAAACAAAAACCATAAATCAATACCTGTTTCTATTAAAATATTAGTTACTGGAAAAACATATGGCAAAGGAGCAAAACTGGTAAATTAATGTTTAAAAGAGAATCAATATGAAAGGTATTTTATAATGACGGTGAGTGCTAAATATCTGGCTGTGGGTACACAGAAAGAGGATGTGTTTAGTGCCTCCCTTTACATTTCTGCTATTTATTTATGACAGTTGATCAGATTGAGGTTTTTTGGATTGCAGCACTGCATAAAATTTATTTACTCTATTTATATAACATCTTTCTCCCAAGATGAGTTTCACATATTTTCATTGTAAAGCTCAAGCTAATAAATCTAGGTTTTTCATCTTCTTTATTCACAAGACCCCTCTGAGGTATGCTAGAAAGAATGAGGCGTGTACAGTAACTCTGCAAATCCTACCCCCTCCCTAGGCATGTTTGGTTGGAAAAAGTGAGAAAGACTTCCAGGTAGCTGCTCCCAGGCTTTTGAAGTCTCTTCTTAAGGAAGCTAGGATGGCTCCTCCTTGTTGTCCATATGTCAGCAAGTGAAAACTTTTCTAGAAACTGATTGTTTGGAATTACAATAGTGTGCTGTTTTGCTGATTTCTCCATTCTTAATGGATATGGCAATTTAATTAAATATGTCAATTTAATTACATTTTGCTAATAACTTGTGTATTTTTATTTATGGTTTTGTGACTATTTTTCAACTACTTTTTTTTGTAATGGGCTAGTGTGGCATAGTGGTTTGAGCACAGGACTATGACTTTGGAGACTAAGGTTCAAGTCTCTACTCATCTATGGTAACCCATTGGGTGACCTTAGGCAAGTCACATGCTTTCAGCCTCAGAATAATCTTTGATAGGTTCACCTTAGGGTCACCATAAGTTGGAAATGATTTGATGGTGCACAACAACAATAAAGCTGCATTGATATACCTAAATACCCTCAGATATGTCTGTCCTGTCTGATCTTGGATTTTAAGCAGGGTAAGCTCTGCTTAATATTTGGATGGGAGGCTGCCAATGGATAACAGGTGCTATAGCCTATATTTCAGAAGAAGAAACTGGCAAAAATCACATCTGAGTATTCTTTACCTAAGAAAAACTTACAAAATTTATGGAGTTGCCATCAGTTGACATGCAACTTGAAGGCATATGCACACACAAGCTGCACTGAATCTCAGAACTGATGAATGAGTATATGGTAGTGATTGATGGTGATGTTGATGGTGGTGGTGACCATGATGATGATGATAATGGCTGGAATCTTTGGATAGAGTAGCCTTGTTAGCCTTGGATAGACTAGATTCATTGAATCAATTGTTGAATGGTGAATCAACAAATAGGTAAAATGTTTTTTGTGGGGTTTTCGGGCTATATAGCCATGGTCTAGAAAAGTTCTTTTCTGATGTTTCACCAGCATCTGTGGCTGGTATCTTCAGAAAATGAAGAGAGTCTAATAATAATAATAATAATAATAATAATAATAATAGTTTTATTTATAGCCCGCTCCTATGTATCCAATCGGAGCAGGTTACATCAATTAAAAAATACAAGATAAAATATCCCATACCCAACCACCCGCCCCTTAAAATTGAATTAAACTAACATCAATTGAAACAACATAATAAAAAATTACAATTTAAGATGCCAGCCACAGATGCTGGCAAAACATCAGAAATGAACTCTTCTAGAACATGGCCACATAGCCCAAAAAACCCACAAAAACTATGGATGCAGGCCATGAAAGCGTTGATAGGTAAATTGTATTGATTCAATGGATTTACTTTAAATGGGGTTAACAAACACAGTTGTTGTTGTTGTTGTTGTCATCGTCATCATCATCATCATCATCATCATCATCATCATCATTGTCATCCATTCATTACTGCAGTTATGGATATGTAATCTAGAGCTATGCATCTATAGCTGATCTTGCTTTATGGGCTAGAGGCCATTGCAAGCCATGAAATTTTGTTCTATCAATCAAGGCACAATACACCCTCTGATGCAAAGAGGAATTGTGTAGCAGTGCTTCTTCTGATTATCAAATCACAAATTATTGGAAGGCGGGGTGGAAATGTTACTATGCTGTGCCCTGATCAATAGAAAAACCTATCTCCATCACTTCCAGCAGCTACTTCCGGGCAAAGTTGTGTGTGTGTGTGTGTGTGTGTGTATCCATTAGGCCAGGAGACACTACTCCATTAAGTATAATTAGCTAAATCTAGGATCTTGGACATTATCTGTAGCCCAGATAAGTTCAACTCCCAATGATAAAAAATCAGGTGGCTTCCTTTCATTGTGTATCCATACATTGCAAAGTTAGACCAGTATTGTTAAAGAATTAGAGATATTTCTCTAAAATAAGCCATACCTAACTAACCAACAGTATTGCAATAGTAATAGCATGTACATTTCTATACTGCTTATGAATGTACTAAGTGATTCCAAAGAGTAAGCTAATTGCCCCCAGCAAGCTGGGTACTCATTTTATTGACCTATGAAAGGATGCCAGGCTGAGTCAATCCAAAGCCCCTGGCTGGTATTGAACTCACAACCTTGTGGTTTATGAGTGAGTGGCTGCAGTACAGGTATTTAACCATTGCACCACCAGGGCTAGTGTTTATGAAAGTTCACATCTTTTGGTTTATTCCAGTTTGACTTTTCTTCTGTTCTTAAGTCCCACATGAAATATATAAAGAAAGAACCCTCAAACATATCTAAGTGTTATTAGACTCATTGAAAGGTGTGCCACTGCATTCTGTTTACTAGATGATATAACACTTTTTGTGCTACTTTTGAAATGAAAATTCTAGTTAGAGTGAATCTCATTTCAGTGGTGTCACTAGAGGTGGGGGATGCAGTGGTGTGGTGTGCACTGGGTGACACCTGATTGGGCCATTCTCCCACTGGGAAGAAGGGGTGAGCCTACTAGGCCCTGCTTCCACAAGGCAGCAGTGATGTTCTCATGGGGAGGTCGCTGCTTCTGCAAAGAGGGAGAAGGGTGAGAGTGCCTGGCTGCATTGGTTTTAAACAGTTTTAAATCTTTTAAATCTGTTTTAACTTTTTAAGTTGTTTAAAAACAGATTATTAAATTAATTTTCCTTGTACACTGTCCTGAGATCCCATGATATAGGTTTATATAAATATCTTACTATTGCTACTGCTACTGGAAACCACCCCTACCACTCACCCAGGGGATGCTCACCTTCACCAAAGCATAACTGAGGGATATGGGAATAATGAGAATTACTCACTTTCTCAGAAAAATTCTCAGGTTCAGTTCTGAGGTTAATTCTGTTGCAATGAGAGTCTATGGGGTTGCATGTTCAAATTTATGCTGTGAATATTGTGTCAAGAACATCTAGTGCATATTCCATGTGTTGCACATTTTATTCTCACTTGCCACGTGGTATAAAAATACACATTCATATCCAGCAGGGATGTCAGCCTGATTTCAGGCATTACAGAAAGCAGAGAGATGATTGACAAGTTATTCACATGTTTGCTTTTGCACACCTTGACTTAAAAATTTAGTTCTTTATTAAACAATAGGAATGTTGTTTCATTTCTATTTTTTTTTCTTGAAGGAGGCAACAATTTTCTTCTAGTGAGAGATTTTTTTTTCCCAAAAACTGCAGTTTTCATAGACTATTCACAACTTGGGTCTTATTCTGCACAAAATTCATATATGGTGGGTTTCCTTTTTCTTTTTGTTTTGTTTTTGTGCAGAAAATAATATTTTCTGTGCAGAAAAGATTGTTTGTTTCCTCGGAAGAAAATATTGTTTTCTGTACAAAAATAAAACTTCATGTGTGAATTTTGCATAGAATAAGTTCCTAGATGTGCAGATTCACACCAGTTCAGGATTCTCCTCATCAAAGTTTCCCCATAGTCAAGAAATACATTTTTTGACCATTGTTTGGAAATACTTTCAAATATTCTTTCAATCTCTACTGAAGAGAACTTTTCTTGATCTAGAATGCTTAATTTTGATGGTGGGGCGAACAATACAAGAAGAGAGTGAAAGGGAGAGTTTGGTTAATTTTTTTTGCAAAGTCTTATTATAAAATAGAAGATGAAAGAGAAAAGACTTGCAGTTAGTAACATGTTTGTGCAGTGTGGGTTCTACTACTAGGAATGCATGTGGTGACATATTTGACTTCAATATTATGCCTATTAGTAGGCCTTGGCAAGTAGACTTTGAACAGGAATTGAGAAAGCAGAGATATGTCCAAATGTATTTCCAGTGGATCTCTAATCTGGCCAGATGTTTATTACAAAATGGTTGAATTCCAATCTGAGGGTGAACCTGGATTGCCCACCTATGATGCCCACAGGCAATATTACAATTGGTAAAACAAACAGCATTGTTTCATTATTTTTGACCATCTGATATAAAGAATTACAATTACCTTGTGCAAGAAAATCAAACAGTTATCCTACTGATTGTATTAGAAAAATCAGTTACAGAATCTGTTCATAAATGAAGAAGAATAAGAAGAAAGAAATCAAAGAGAAAAGGACAGGACAAGAATCCCCTCAAGCAATTAGATACCAATCACCCCACCATGGCAAGGTTAGAAAAAGGAAAGGAACTAGAGTCTGACATATGCATCCAGGTCTCTTTAATCCTTTCTTCCTTTCAGGCAAATCCCCCTCCCCATTCCCATTTTCCACCTGCCAGCTACATAATTGCTGATCAATTATCCTGTTGAACTGAACATGAACCTGCTGTGAAGGGTTAAAATGTGCTTTTGCAAAGCCAACTGTCAATTTGGGGATGGGGGAGTTTCACCTCTGAAGTGCAGAAAATGCATGGGTTAACATGGAGACTGTATAAAAGAACTTCTCAAGGAAATGTGGAGATGGCATAACTTTTTTAAAAAAGAAAGAAAAGAAAAGAAAGAAGATATAGAACGCATAAGCCCTATGCTTAATACTAATTGATATACTAATAATATTACTATTACTAGCGTTCTGTGCAATCATGCTGGCCACATGATCACAGAGTAGTCTGTGACAATGTTGGCTCTTTGGCTTAGTAACGGAGATGAGCACCATCCCCTATGGTCAGATATGACTTGACAACCTTGTTAATGGGGAATACCTTTATCTTTAATATTACTAATACTTATAATATTACTTTTGAGTGTTTTTTAAAAAAGAATATCGAGATCTAAATCATCAGGGTCACTGAAAGCTGTAATAGTAGTAATAATAATAATTTATTTATAGCCCGCTCCTCTGTATCCAATCGGAGCGGGTTACATCAATTAAATAATACAAGATAAAATATACACGACCCATATCCAACCACCCGCCCCTTAAAATTGAATTAAACTAACATCAATTAAAATGGCATAATAAAATTACAATTTAAAACAACAACCCATTGCATTGATATCAGGGTCAAGATGTTAATGGGAGAGCTTAACCCAAACAGAGCCAGGAGGTTAAGGACTTTCTGGAAAGTCCTGCCGGAAGAGATGCGTCTTCAAGGCTTTTTTAAAGCAATCAGAGGATGTAATAAGACGCATCTCGTCCGGCAGGTCATTCCATAGCCTGGGAGCAACAGCCGAAAAGGCCCTCTGGGAGGTCTGCATCAGCCTAGTCTTCATAGGCTGCAACAGGTTCCTCCCAGAAGACCGGAGTGTGCGGGGGGGGGTTCATATGGGAGGAGGCGGTCCCTCAGATAAGATGGACCCAAGCCATGTAGGGCTTTAAAGGTTAAAACCAACACCTTGTACTGAGCCTGGGTCCCTTTCCTTTTAATCCACCTACAAACCAAATGTTACTATTGCTACTACTAGTTGGGCTTAGTAGTACTTGCCACAAGGTTTGTGGTACACTTTGCCATGTCTGATTCATATTCATAAATGCTGGTGTTGATGGATGACTCAGACAGGCTGAAATTTAGCAAGAAATGTTATAGCCACTTTCTGGTTTGTTGAGATACCAAAACTAATTTTGTAAGCTATTTTTTGCTTTTTTCAGTATCCAAGTGCCCAGAGCCTGAGCACTCCAGAGTTCTGAGTCCCAACAATTTTGCTTCCCTTCCTTAGCTCTGCAAGTCACCCTACCAGTTTATACTCTCTACAGAGTGAACACTGAAAATCTGAACTCCAATAACTCGCCGTGGCTGGTGCCCACTGCATCTGATGGGGCAGGGCCACCAGAGGCAGAGCCAAGTGCTCCCTAGAAGTCAGGCAGTCTTTTGAACCCACAGCAGCCCACATCAGAGAAAAGGGAAATGGAGCAATATTAACTTTAACATCATGGGTGGGGTCATTCAGACAACCTTACAAAGTACTCCTTTAGACCTGCTTCTGCTTTTACTGAAAAGGCATTATGCAGACAATCAAGTGACCTTGTGATAGGGTGGCCAGATCTCAAAAACTGGTCCCCCTTCTCCAGTTTTCAGGGCAAGTGGGAGGAATGCTTAGAAAGGAGTTAGTATATACATTTTTCTCATTTGTTAGTCTTGTTTTTTTTTAAATTATTTTAAGAACACAGTGCAATTGTGGTTAATACTCATACTTAATGGTATAAAAAAGGAAAACAGAAAAGACAAAAAGACCCTTCCACCAGAAAGCAGAAGACACCCCCAAATCCCTTATCTTCATGATTACTCAGAGGTAAGCATGAGAAACAGGAAGTACAAAAATCCAGTATTAAATTCATAGAATCATCAAATCATAGAGTTGGAAGAGACCACAAGGGCCATCAAGTCCAACTCCCAATCAAAGCATCCCCGACAGATGGCCTTCCAGCCTCTGTTTAAAGATCTCTAAGGAAGGAAACTCCACTACCCTCCGAGGGAGTGTGTTCCACTGTCGAACAGCCCTTACTGTCAGGAAGTTCCTCCTAATGTTGAGGTGGAATCTCTTAATCAGAAATTATTCAGGAATAAGCATGAGCAACATGTTCTGAGCATCCGAAACAGACCTCTGCATCAAGATGGCCTTAGAATATTGCTGAACTGCAACTCTTACTAATCCTAGTCAGAAGAGCCAATGGAGAGAAATGATGGGAGTTGCAATTCAACAACATTTGTAGGTCCGCATGGTTTCCACCACTGATTCATATGTTCACCTGACTCATTTGTTTGCATTTTGGTTTTGTTGACTTAAAAAAAAAACTTTTGTAAAATATCCCAAGGGTTTTTTCCAGTTGGAGAAGGTGTAAGTTTAATGAATAGATAATTTAGTAATAATGCTCACCATCACACAACACTTGTGGTCTAAAGTAGAAAAAATATATTTGGACACCTGAGAAAAAGTCTTAAGACCACTTATCTGAAAATAAGCTGAATGGGGAAAAATATGACTTATTTGCAGTAAATAGAGAACTGGAGTTTGCAGACTGTTTCAAGAAGTGAAAAATGTGTGCTCTTATTTTTAAAAAATGAATAAAAATAAAGTGTTCTGTAAAAAAATGTATTCAATTATATTGGGTCTTTTGTTTGCTTACAGTAGTGGGTATCATCTATTTCATTTTGAGGCTTTTCACTTAATACAGCACCTTATTCTTCCAAACACTTTTATTGGTAAAATGTCAGCTTTCTTGCTTTGTTGCTTGATCTATCCACTTTGTTTGCTAGAATGGTATGAATTCTAATTTGCTGATAATTATCATGTGTACATTATCACAACAATATTATATAAATAATACCAATATGCATTATTTCAGTACAGTGAGACAAGGTAAATGAGATTAAACTTTCAAAATTATGGTTACATAATGTCAGGCAGTCCCTCATATGAAAGTATGCTGTTTTTATCTTTTCCTCTCTAGCTCAGTAATGGAGAGTTCATAAGCATCAACCAGCATGGCCAGCATTCAGATTGGGGGATTCTGGTCCAATAAAATAAATTTAAAAACTTTGGAAGGCCAGTTCATGAAGTCATCTCATGCTCATAATGACCAGTTTAGAAACAGCTGAAACAGAACAGAAGGCCGTTCTTTTTAAAATCAATTTTAAAATTTAATAAAATATGTATATCCCATTCTTTATCATAAGGTCTCACTTAAAATCAGTTTACAACAGTATTACAATGCAATCAGATTGATCAGATTGAAAACCAAATGATTTAAAATTTTTTAATTATCTAAAACCATACATAAATACAGAAATGATCTCTCATAAGGCCCTTGGAGTCTTTAATCAAAAACCAACTAATCAAGCATCAAAGTTTGGATTTTAACTAGAGGACAGTGGATTCAAGCTACAGGGAAAAAAGATTACCTAAATGTTAGGAAGAACATCTTGATAGTAAGAGCTGTTTGACAGCAATGCACACTATCTTGGAGTGTGGTAAAGGTTTTAAGCAGAGGCTGGACGGCCATCATCTGTTGAGAGTGCTTTGTGTTTTCTTGCATGGCAGGGCATTGGACTAGATGGCCCTTAGGGTTTCTTCCATCTCCCATATTTGTCTCCCACTGGTACAAATACAGAGGACAGGCCCTCCAGGAGACATCAGTCCTTGGGCAAGTGAATATAGAGAGCTGCATTTCCTTAAAAAACATGCCCCCAAGCCATTTAGGTATTTAACTGTCATTACCAGTAGCTCAAATTCACATGGGAAACATATTGACAGCCAGTACAACTACTTTTAAAACCCTTATTATATGGTTTCTATAATCTGTTCCAGTCAGAAAACTAGCTGCTGCATCTAGTTGTCTTCAGGAGCAGAGTGCATAGTTTATTGAGTGCATGGGCTACTATCACCAGGTTCTCCCTTTCCAGTTCTGTACATTCACACTGCAGTAATAACCAGTTTGACGCCACTTTGGAGATTATCACATTGACAAATGCTGACTTGGGCTTTGTAATTCTTTTGTTTAATGTATGTGTGCCAGTAATATGCTGTTTTATATGAATGTTTTTAAATAGTTGTTGTGCCACAGACAATTGAAACTAGATTGACTGAGCTGACTGACTCATCCCTTCCTATGAGTGATCTTGGAGCTGCAGGCAAAAGAAGAGACCCTTTTGCAATTCCCCTGGCACCAGAGATAGCTTATGTTAGGGGTAGGCAGGGGGCCATCAAACAGTTACATCCTGATCAAGAGAGGAACAGATCTTTGTTGACTATAGTGGCTGCTTCACAATAAGTGGAGACTGGAAGACTTTCAGTGTCCTTATACAGTCCCTAAACTAAATTAGGGGCTATGTAGGGACTGTGAATACATAACAGTCATGAATGTATAACTTTAGGTTATGCATTCAAAACAGCCCAAAAGGATTCTGGACATTAATGTTACTGCTACCATGATCACATGCTAGTTTACTTCCAAAGAAATGTCATGCTGTGTGAAAACTGGACTGGCTCAGCCATTTTGAAAGGCACTCTCAATGACTACATCAGAATTTCTTTCTCTGAAGGTTTCTGATCAGCTGTATTGTGTCTTATGGCAAAAGCTTCACCTAAGCCACAGCAAAAGCTTCAAACAAGCCAAAGGTTTGAACAAGCAGCAACAATGATCACAACCAGATAATGATTGTAAACATTAGCAAATATTCACACAGCTGTATACCTGGGGCGTCCTCATCTTCTCCTCCCCCTACTTATAGTATTCATTTTATTTATACCCTGCTTTACTACAAACTGGGACTAATGTGCAGAATCTTATCTGCAGAAATAATGCAGTTTGACACTGCTTTGACAGCCATGGTTTAATACTATGGAATTCAGGGATTTGTAGTTTTCAATGATGGTCCTTAGTGAGCAAAGGCATTGTGAACTGGCCAATGTGTATGGAAATGAAGAGGCAAGACCAAATTGGCATTGGAAACTATCCTGTAGGTGAGGAGACTAGATGAGTGTAGTACACCCCCCTTAGGATGGTGAGATAGTGTTGAAATGTGTGTAGAGAGTCGGAACGCCATTGTCCTTGTTCAATCCAGTCCTGAGGGACTGTAGTTTATGGATGAACTCCAACTCTGTTGTTTCTCTTTCCAGTCTATTTTTGTAGTTCTTTTGTTCAAGGACCACTGTTCTGAGGTTTGAGATGGAATGCCCAGGGAGATTGAAATGTTCTGCCATTGGTTTTTGGGTATTCTCATTCCTAATCCACATAAAATGAAGAGCCCTCCATGGCCATGGCCCCAAAGGGAGAGATGAACAAATGAACTTGATCCTTTCCCCACCACCATTCCCTTATCCCATTTTGTCATGTCTTTTTAGATTGTAAGCCTGAGGACAGGGGACTGTCTAATTAAAAAAAAACTCAGCTGCTCTTTGCGGCTGAAGAACAGGGTATAAATACTCAAACTAACTAACTAAATAATAATAATAATAATAGTAATAATAATAATATGTCCATTTATTCTCCTGTGCAAGGACTGGCCTGTTTGCCCTATGTAGAGTGCTGATGGGGTTTGATGACATAGTATGGGATAAATCATATTGGAAGATGAGCAGGTGAAGCACACACCACCACCCCCAATAGTGTGCGTGATGCCATTACGTCTTGTGATGACATTTCCTGTAAAAATGTGTGGGCAGAGTTGGCATCTTGATTTGTGGCAAGGCTTAGTATCTGTGTCCCCATATGTGCCATATGTCTTCCTGTGGGTGAGTACCTGTTTGAGGTTTGGAGGCTGTCTGTAGTGAGCAAAGGTCTGCCACCAAGAGCCCTTCATAGAATTGTCCCTGGTTTCCACTCCATTAAATGCATCTGACAAAGTAGACTGAAGTCTATGAAAGCTCATGCTGCCAACTTCTTTATTTCAGTTAGTATCAAAGGTGCTACAAGATCTCCCCACATACTGATTCTACAGACTAATGTGGCTATATCTTATAAATTTAAATGAGTTTATTTAAATAGAGGTAAAAACATACAAAAGCTCAACATTAAGACAAAACCAAGCTATTAACAATATTAAAACAACTTAAAACATAAACTTAAAAATTATTTTTAAAAACAATTATAATGTGTAACAGGAATCCAAATATCAATCTGCTTTGGAAAAATAGATATTTTCTTTTTGTTGTCTTCTTGTTTGGTGATCACATACATTTGGTTGCCTCACTTACAGACTTGATTGCCACCTTCTGCCCACTGCATTCCACTGCAATGTTACAACAACATCTCTGTATAGATCATGTAACAATATAGAATGTGGAACAGAGAGGGGTATGCCATAGATGAAAAGGACTAGGAAGCTGAAAAAGAATGAACACAAACCAGTACTGAATGCTTTTGTCTCCTATGGTTTCATCTGGAGTTGTCAGGTATGCATTATCAGTTCACTTGCACCCCCACCAATAATTGAGGCAGGGATAAATAAATAATATAAGTACTAAGTCTTTCTTTCATTTAAACTATCCAAGATGCCTACCCCTTTACTCATTAGTCTTATTTTATTTATTCTATTTTTGTGTAAAGCTTATTGCCCATGATACAGTATATTTTCATAACTTCCTGATAGCTGCCCCTGTCTTTGCCATTGTTTTCTATCACCCTTATTGTATGAAAAAAGAAAGGCAAAATGGACCGAGATAGTAGTAGCTTTCTCCGTGCCTCTCCATGTGCACTTTTGCTTCTCTTCCCAAAAAAGACAATTGTAAAACATGCCTTTTGCCACACTGGAAAAATTGGTTTGACAAAAGGCAGGCTTTTATGACCCGCTTCTTTGGGAAGAGAATGGAGGTGCTATAATGGCATATGGAGAGGCATGGAGAAAGCTGCTGTCCTCTTACTTTCTTTCCTCATGTGGTAGGGCTGTTGGTTTCTCCTGTGCAACCAATCTCCTATGCAGTACTCTCTTTAACAATACAGTTCAAAACTAACAATATTCCTATTACAAAACTCTCTGCACTGGAAGTAATTTAATGCTTAATCTATCTTTGACACCCCACCCTATAAATCTAAAATCCCCTTTCATTCATTTGCAATTAATGTGTTTTGCATTGTGACTATACCTGCTTAAACTATTTGCGAGTCCCTCACTTTATGGGTCTGACACCAATGAATGGTTATGAGGCATAGTTGAAATTCTTCTAGCCCACACTACTGAGATATATAAATGACCAGGTGAGACCAAGGAGAAGCAGGTGTTTTCACTTCAAAGAAAGGCACAGACAGGGATTAAATAATTGCCACTATATCACTAATTAGGTAGGCATTATTATTCCATGCTTTTTAAAGATGTGGAAACATAAGAGATACAAGTATAAGTTATGAGCATACTAGTCTACAGACAAGCAGCAGTCTTGTGATTTAATGGCTGTCAAAATAAGATAAATTCCTTTCATTTTCTCAGGAGTTACACAAATAATATTCAGGGATGTGCTGCACTGTTAGGTCAACCTCTTGAAGACCAAGGCAGAATGGTTTCTACCAAAAGGGGGTCTGACCATCATTCATACTTTAGTAATGGGCAGAGTTCCAAATACTGTGGGATTATTGATGTGTTTGTGTGTGTGTGTGTGAGAGAGAGAGAGAGAGAATGAGGGGGGGAGAGAGAGTGGGAGGGAGGAAAAGATGGGGAGGAGGATGGTTTGTTGATTCTGTGTGGATGCTTCCCTACCACTTAACCATATACACCCTATATCTCCATTTCAAAATCAGGTTTGGAAATCTTCCAGAAGGAAGGCCTACTAAGGAAGATTGAAATATTGTACTTTCTGTTTCTACCTGATAATACTGAACAAGCAGAAGCATTTTGCCCCCCCTCCCCCCCCAGTTAAAAGGTGAAACATGAAAATGAAACTTGAGAAAAATAAATGTCTCTGCATCTAACTTCAAAAGCCCCCCCTATTTTTTTAATTGACAATAGTACTAAAGATTGCCCTGTATCAGAGATTAAATTATACAGTTTCCTTATTTGTTTATACCTTTAGCTCATTTTTCAGTTATCATAATCCTTGTCTCATACTTAGATAGATTATTTTATTTTATGTTACTTTTTTATTTTGCATTTTCCTTCATTTTCCAACTGGAAATGGACTAAGGGTTTTCTCTGAAAGGTATCTTTCCACTTTTAAATGTCATGGCTCCATGCTATGGGATCCTGGGATTTGTAGTTTGTTGAGACCCTGAGCTGTCTGATAGAGAAGGCTAAATATCTCAAAAAAAAAAAAAAAACAAAAAAAACAAAAACAAAAAACCAACAACCCACAAATCCCAGTAAACCATGCTGCTGTATGTATTCACTTTCAATCAGTCTTTGTCTTCCTTGCTGAAGAACATACTAACAGCCTCTGTTAGTATGTTCAAGCAAAACTTAGAGTGGGAGAGAGGTGGGGAAGAATCCAGTTTCCTTTCCTAGGTAAAAACCAGACAGGTACATGAAAACACCACCTTCATTTTCTCCACCACAGATCTTCTTCCATGAGTGAGAACTGCAGTAGTCAGGTGTTGATGGAGACTCTAGATGGACAAGCATATGAGGGTGAATTGCCCCTTTAAAGTGGAGTCTGGCATCTGGGAAGGGTTGACATTTTCTATCATACTTGTTTGTTTGTTTTGTATCCTTCTTTTCTGCTGGTGTAGGACCTAAAGTATCTCACAAAAATGCTCAAACAAGAAAAAGGAAAACAAACAAACAAACAAACAAAAAACAAAAACAAACTTGATAATAAAGAAGTTTAAGTTATCATATTAAAATCTCATTAAATTCCCCCACTATTTTAAGACTCCAGCAGATGCATATAAGGAGATATTATCTTTCACATAGTCTGTACCTATGTATAGGGCCTTATAGGTCATATTTAGCACTTTGAATTGTGCCTGGAAAAGAATTGGTAGCCAGTGAAGCTGTTTCAACAAAGCGGTTAAATTCTCTCTGTAACCCTGGTCAGTTACTGCAGCATTTTGGAACCTCTAAAGTTTCTGAACAGTTGCCAAAGGCAGCCCTATCTAGCATGCAGTCGTTCAAATAAGATATAATTAAGGCATGGGTCACTGTAGCCTGATTTGACTGTGGAAGGGGAGCAGCTGATTGTTAATCCAATGCTTTTTCAATGACGACAACAACAACAACCACTACCACCAGCAGCCTGCATCAAGAAATGCTAAAAGGAAAGTAAGACCAAAAGGAGGAAAATTCATTGTGGAAAAGAATCTAGAAACAAGGGACTTTATTGTATGCGCTTTTCAGCCCAATCTGGGCACGGGATGGGATTGGGCCGGAAAGTGAGGAGGAAATGGATTTTATCTCACAAAAAATTGCTGCTGTGCTGCCACTCGATCATCATCCTTCCCTAAGCTGTGCTCTACCAGCTGATTTTGGTACTATGAAAAGCTTCTGTGGTACCAAAATCACCAGAAGAAGTGCAGCTGGGGGACAGGTGATGGTTAGGCAGCAGCGCAGCAACAATGTAGTGTGCGATAAAATCCACTTCCCCCTTTCCAGCACAATCCCATCCCATGCCTGGATCGGGCTGAAAAGTGCATACGATAAACTCTAAGGTCTTCTACCAGTCTACACCTAATGGATTTCATAATTGCATGGAAAGTTGTCAAGGCTGGCATGCACCCTCCCTTTTTGCCAGGGCACAATCTTTCAGTTTGTTGAACCTTGTTTTCTGTAGAAGGAAAGCTAACGCTTTGTTGTCTGTTCTAGTCTCCCCATTGATCAAAAAGCCAAGGGTGCCCACTTTCACTTCTGTTGTCTGAAGACAACCAGCAGTTTCTGCTGAGCTATTTTTTCCCCAGGCTGAAGCACTGTGAGAACAAGGCAACAACCTCCCTGTTTCTTTTCTGATCCATGGATGGGGCCAGGCTAATCTTCTCCATGCCATTATATTCTTCCTGAGATAGAAAGGATGCCACTTCCCAATAGCTCCTGGTTTTCCGACTGATGGACAGGATCAGAATCTTTTTTCCCTTCTGCTTTTTAGCCCAAGATCAATGTGAAGATTTTACATTTTAGAATAAAATACCAGAATTATTCCCATGGGATGGCCCAAGACTTTTGGTGCCTAAACTGAAAGACAAGATTGTGTTCTCTCCTATTACATTATGGAGAAGCTGACCAGATGTAATACTTGACTTTTACTTTGACAATGGCAATGTCCAGAGCTCTGTTCTCTGACATTTTGCTTCCACTAGATCCTAGCATCTGCTACCAGTAGATGCCTCATGCTACCTAATGGTAAAACCAGTCTTGTCAATTTGTGGGAAGTTCAGACCAAGCTGCAAGTGGAGGTATATTTTATTCACAGATTTTATTCCCATTTAACACTAACATTAACCTTTACAAATACCCTCAAGAATGAAAATTGTAATACCGCTTTAAAGATTTTTTATCTCATCAAATTATGGATTATGGCAACCAAGTGGCTGAACCCATTATAACTTGCTTCCCCATCTTTTCTGTAGGAAAGGCAGAAGGTTACATGCTTTCACTTCAAGGATTAGCAGCCAGGCCACCATGTTCTTCTTTTGGGGAAGTAATTGGACACCATTGTCTTAAGGTGCCTAAGGTGTATTTAGGTGATACTATCTAAACAGGCATACTCCCATCTCTCCTTCCCTCAGGAAGATCTGAGCAGAAGGGGTATTGGATTTGGAGTACCTTCCAGCTCTGTCAGCCAAGTGACTATTCTCTTCACATTCCCTTTCCAAGTGAAAGCTTGGGGGTTTGCTAGACACCAGTGCCTAGAATTGCTGGGTGCTGCTAGAGAAAGATTGAAATAAGTGAAAAGTCCAGCAAAAGTGGATGCAGTGAATATATATTTCACAATGGACATATAGTGAAGTTAGCACATGATTCTTTAAGGCAGTGTCACATTCAGAAAAGATCATTTCAACCCTGCTCAACTCACATGATCAATTCAAGAATTTGATTGTGTAAAAAATATGTGACTCTGATAAGAGATCCACTGAATGCTACAAAGAATCAGTGTAAAGCCAGACAGAGGCTGGAAGCAATAAATATAAAATCTAACCAGGGACGTGAAAAATAGCTCTGAAAAGCAATTCTAGGGTGTTGGCTACAGTGCCAATGGGTGTCACTGTCCCTTTTTTTATCAGTAGAAAGGAAACAAACAGGAGAGGACATGGAAAGAGAAAGCAATGGAAAGACCACATGACATAAAAATGTATTCCAAATAGAGGATTTAGTGAGCTACCCATTTTAAATATAGTTGCTAAGGTCGTCTTATTTCTATACTACTGTAATAAGAATGGAGGGGCTGACAAAAGGGTTCAGGTATGCAAGGTAAGCACTTAAATAATATGAAAGGAAAAGAAATGTGCAGACATACTGCACCTTAAGTGTTTACATTCCTATTTGGTAATTATCTTAATTAAAGAATAATTATTTCACTTGCAGATATTCTTATCTCTGACAAGAAGCTACATGCCTGTCATGATTTTTTTTTAAAAAAATAAACATTAGAATTGTATTGGTAACATGCTGCTCTTACTGTAAAGACATTTTAATCACAAGGATAATAAATATAACTAGCAGTGATATTCTGTATTCAAGTTCAAGGAGATGTCATTTACTAAATCTGGAAGCAAAATTTCCAGAGGCAGAAGTCAGTTTGTCAAATAAGTACTTTGCTTTCTCTTTGAAAAATGACATTTAAAACAAGAAAGAAATGTTGTATGATATTGTCATTTTTAAAAAAACTGTCCTAAACTATAACATTCAACAAGTGTCTGATATACAGTTACTGTATATACTCATGTATATGCCTAGTAATTTTAGTAAAAAAATTGACTGCCAAAAATTGAGTTGATTTATCTACAGATTGATGTAAATAGTGTACTTTAACTCTAAGTAGTAGTAGTAATAATAATAATAATAATAATAATAATAATAATAGAAACCATCGCCTGATGAAAAGCAAGAGTGTAATCTGTAATGGAAGCACTAACACCTCTCTACTCCTAATCCATTGGATTTAGGGTGAGCACAAATAGTTATGTCTGCCAGAATTGTGTACGTTCCTTGACATCATTTTCCTTTGTTTCATCCTTTAGATCCTTTGTTACATGCCCCTAGGTTTTACCCTTGATTTATCTATGGGTCATATCAAAATCCATAATTTTGACTCCAAAACCTGCCCTCAATTTATACATAGGTCAATTTATAGTCGAGTATATATGGTAGCTAGAATTAACAAAGTCTGCATTTGGACTACAGGATGTAGAATCCCTCAGAAATCACAAAATTGTGAACTATGGTCCAAAAAGTAACGTTTCCAAGCTCTACTGAACATTTCAAGCTCTCTGGTGCTAAACGAGGACATGGTTCACCAATGAGTACCAGAAAAGTCCTTCTAGATCAGTCTTAGGTGTCCAGACTGTCCTGGTTCCCACAATGGACAACTGGGTGTTTCTATGAAGCGTCAAAGCAGGGAGAGCTTGAAGGCAACAGTATTCCCATGTGGTTTTCCTCAGCATTTAATAATCAGCAGTAGTCCTGTGCATGGAAGTCCACTTTAGCCATTATGTTTTAATCTGTTCAATTTCATTTTAAAGTCTTGATTTTGTAGTTCTTTTACTGGCTGCTTCTTGAGTCGTCTATTAAAATGAATTTTAATTGGATTTTGGATGAATACATTGCCCAGGTATTTTTTGTTACCGGAAGCCGAACAAAGTGAATAAATAAATTAATTAGTATTATACAGAGTTAATCCCCAAACATAATCCAAGATTTAATTACAGTGGTCCCTCCACATTCACTGTTGCTAGGTGCACAGGGCCCCCATGAAAGTGGAAAAACCACAATAAAAACAACAACACACCACTAATTTTTTTAACAGAGAAAACACATCTCTAGGAATCTCCAGGCCACAGAAGTTGACCACAGAAGGAAAACAAATACACAAAAAGATGTTTTTCTGGGAACCTCCAGCATGACTCTATGGTCAATTTCCTGCAGAGTTGAATTGGAAGATCTAGAGATTACTAGAGAGGACATGTTAATCAAATCCACAAACAATAAAATCCACAAATGCCAAAGCCACAAATGTGGAGGGAAGACTGTACTTCTGATTATATTTGAATGCTATTGTGTGTAGTAGTAACTTATGATCATAGTATATGAGGGACAGTATCTCCCAAGGGTATCCAAATTGCTAGTAAAAGGGACCTCAGGAACTGTGGCTATAATTATAGGTACATAATGGCATGTTTGCTGTGGATGGTGAACAACAAAAGTGTAATGGTGGAATCATTTTGTACAAAAAGGAACAAGTTAAATCAGGACAAACCTAGAGTTCCCAAAGATTATTAATAGCATCCAAATGAAACAATGGTAAAAAAAATTGTACTTTCATTTCTGGGCAACTTCATTTCTGTGGTGTCTTAAGTATTGTCCAACAAATTGCTGCTTTGATCTTCATTTAGGAGAGCAGTTCAATACAAATCAGATAGATAGATGATAGACAGACAGATAGATAGATAGATAGATGATAGATAGATAGATAGATTTCCTTTACCTTGGGAAGGGATCCCAACTATGCAAGTTGTTCTATAACACATAACATATAATACATATTCCATAATAGTGACAAGGAGGAACTTTACATAAGCCTCACTTTACCTGGCCTATACAGTTGTTAAAAATATTGTGTATTTTTCTGTTCCCTTCAGTCCCCAAGGTTAAGAAGACTGAACAAGTATGAAGATGGCAGGTTCATTCTGACAGAAAGAGTGACCAATCTGAGAGTGCAAAAAATGATACCTAACATGATTTGGAAAAGAACTGAAAGGCTATAAACATTTGACAGGAAATGTGTCACAGATAACATGAAAAGGTTGTTCCTATTTATATGACTTTTTATCTTGACCTTGTAACTCCCATGATTCACACTGCTCACAATAATGAGCCTACAGACTGGGTGCAAAATAACAGCAAGAAGAAAAGGATCCCAAACTAAATGATTTTTTTTCTTGGATCAGACAGCAAAAACAAGCAAACAGTTTTTAAAAACTTTATATAGAAATACATTGTGCTTCCATGTGCCTGAGGTGCTCAACAGCAGCTCTCGTCTTTGCATCAGCCTTCAGCGGCAGGGGTATAACTAGGCATGTTTTTGCTGCTCTTACATACCCAAGGAAGAAGTAGTTGCTTTATGCTGGGCATGGAGACTGCACCTCATTTCCATAGTATCAAAGGCAGTGACAATATGTCTGGGCACCTCCACACAGCCAAGTGGTAGTTGAGGGCATGGTGCTGCACCCTCTCATCTACTGCTATAGAAAGGAAATGGGGAAAAGGGGGCAGCCACCATCCTCTCTCACAGATAATGGCATAAGTACACAGGTGGAGACTTGTGCTCTACCAATATTCCCAGTGAAACTCATTCTCAAGTCACCTGTATCCTTATGTATCCTTATGAACTGCTGTCATTGTCAAGAAGTTCCTTTTAATAGCTTTCTGTGGGTTTTTGGGTTGTGTGGCCACGTTCTGGAAGAATTTATTCCAGAATTTATTATAATAAATTATTCCAGAATGTGGTAACACAGAAAAACCCAAAGAAAACTATGGATGCTGGCTGTGAATGCCTTCAAGTTCCTTCCAATGTTCAATCAAGTCAACTTCTCTGCAACTTCAAACCATTAGACCTGATTTTACCCTCTGGGGCTTTTAGGATTTGTGGCCTTATGGGAATGGTCCACACCCAAAGATGGATGGAATCCATTAATGATTCCTATCACTTGATTTGACAATCCTGTAGAAGCTTGCTATGATCTTGTTATGAAATGGGGCCACTGACATGATTATTCTTGAATGCTTTCTGTGACTCTGTCAAACCCTGCTCATCCACAAAGTACTCTTTGCAATGAAATCATCTAGAACATGGAGAGAGCACAAATGGTATAAGAGGTGATGGGAAATGGATGAGACTGCTGTTAGCATACATAATTACATCTACTACACTGTGGTGAGGGAAGGGCTGCTTTGCCTCCTCCATCCTATTCTCAAGGATGGAAAGTAGGCATCAACACTCATCTGATTAACAATATGGTTGAAATATATTAACTTGCACTGATAATCATCTTCTGTTTTTTTAACGTGTAAAATCAAAATATTTCAAAGTGTCAAAATGTTTGTACCATTTCACATTACCAGATGCATTATTAGGTGGACCCTTATCTTGTGTTCTTTTGTTAGGAGTCAAAACAACAATGGTATTTCTTCATGGATGTCATTCACTGGAGATACCATAAAAACAAGGTAATTGTCCGCTTACTGCTTGTTCTGACTAGCAAGCTGTTCCCCTAGACAAGAGCACAGCTGGGAATCACACAACCCTCCCAATGTTGTTCAATGATAAGTTCCAGCAGCCCTACCCATCACTGTCAATTGTGAAGAATGATGGAAGATGTAGTCCAACAACATAATTTTCCACCCCTGATTTGGGGACTTCTGTCTTTCTCCAGAGCAGGCATTTTATTATTGCCCCCATGTTGTATAGATGCACTTAGTTGTATGTCTATTTTGTAATTTGATTCAGAAAGTTAAAGTGTGGCCCTTGGGAAGCTTCTCATGTGGCACTCCAAATGACAAGCAGGTGATACTATGCCCCAGCTTCTGAAATTGCTGGGAAACAGTGCCTCACAACCCAAAGTGATGCTGTTTCCAAGGTGGATATTTTCTCACTGCTAATATAGAGGCAGTCCTTGGCTGTCACCCTGCATATGACTCTTTGAGCCCTCCCCCCACCACTGTTTAAAGAAATAATTAAGGTGGAAATATAAGTTAAGATCCTGTTAATGACATAGAAGTTTATCATACAGGAGGAATTTCTCTCAATTTCGAAAGAAATGGAAGTGAGGCCAGTTCGGAATTGAGTAAATTCGCTAGTTCAGTGAATTTATGTGATTGCGTATTGACACCGCATTGCATTCAGAACTGCCAGAAATTGCTTCCCAGTGCCCAAAATTACATGTGATAGTTTCTCGTGCAATCACGTGAAACCCCAAGATTGTGTTCAGGACTTCCCTTTGCCGAAAAATGTGTGTGATCAGCTTTTACGCAATCATGCATGATTGCATTCAGATTACCATTGGATTATACTTCCAATTCCCTTTGTGTGATAAACTCCATACACAAACATATTACACACTTATACCTGTCCATGTTATGATTGTTGCAGTCAGGGGAATTTATTACCTCCCTTGTGCAGAGACAACCCCTTCCCGTGATCACTCGATTTGCCATCTTAATGCCAGAGACCTCCCAATACAGCCACATAGAGGCCAAGGAAGGGCAGATGGCACCTGAAATTCATCCAGCTGTCTCCTAATAGCTTGACTCACAATGATGTTGTCATCCTCAAGTACTGCAGGAGGACTCCTAGAAGATCCCAGAGGATGCCTTCATCATCATGCATCAGATTATCAGAACATAGCTGGATACTTTTTCTTCTGATGTAGACAGTTTTCAGGGTGGAGTGGGTGATTCCTACATATGTGGAGTGGGGGAGATGGAGTGTAGTTCTTCCTTGGCAGAAGTTTGTATTATATCTACCCATGTAGGATCTCAGGTATAGCCTAAGTATTATTATTATTATTTGTAAATTATTTGAAGGGATTTTTGCTTTAACATTTTCAGTCTACTGAGCCAGAACAGAAGAATGTTCTTCAACTCCATTTGTGGCTTGATGCATCTTTTCCTTGTGAGATATGATTAAAATAAATAAATGTTGTATCTTCCCTTACCCTTTTAAAGTGTGGAACTGGATGAAAAAGCATTAGAATCCCAGAGGCTAAAAATGTCTCATTCCAGAAGCTGACACCTGGCATATTTTTAAATGATTATAAAATGGTCTAACCCCCCCCCCCCTTTCCTGGTCATTATTTTCTTTCACAACACTATTTTTAGGCTTATTCTTGTCAATTAAAGAAATACCTAAGGTTGCCTTGCTTGATCATGCAATCATATGAATTTAGAGGTATTTTTGGTATGCACATGATTGCAGGATCAGCACAGTTTATCCACCATAATGAACAGAAATGAAATTGTGGTATATTTAAATAATGGTATGAAGAAGCAAACACTTGAGATTATCAGAGATTGCTTTCTCCTAGGGAGTAGATTCATTTCTATTCTGCCCTCCAGTGGCTGCTCAGTAACACACACTCATATGTAGAGACTGAGTCTCTACTTCCAGTTTCATCAGTACAGAATCATAGTACAATATTTCCACTTTAACTACCATGGCAACATCCTATGGAATCCTGGGGTTTGCAATTTATGGAGGGGCATTTAGAATTCTCAGCCAGAGAGGTCCTCTAGTGCTGCAGAAAACTACAAATCCCAGGATACCATTGGCTGCAGTCTTAGCATTTAAAATGGAATCATAGCACTGGACTTGTGTGGTGTGAAAGGGCCCTAAATATGCCAAATGCATTTCATTATGTTTCAGAATTTATTGCATTAAATACATTTAGAAACCACTGTATTGTCATACTTCCAGTTACTGCCACCCCCAAATTCTCAGACTACAGATTGCAAATTCTCAGACTACAGATTACATCTTCTAGAGCAGTGGTCCCAAACTGTACTCTTTAAGGGTTTTTGGACTTCAGCTCCCAGAGTCCCAGACTATTGGCCAACATGGCCGAGGCTTCTGGGAGCTGAAGTTCAAAATCTCAGGGTACAGATTGGGGACCACTGTGTAGCTATTGGAAACTTTAGTTCAGAAGTCTAGCTCAGAAATGGCATATAAATTACCAATTAAATGAATAAATAGATAACTGTGTTAGTCTGTTACACTATCAAAAGGTAGTGCTGGGGCTTACACAAGTTAGCAGATCTTTAAGACTGGAATAAATAAATTAGTCTTAAAGGTGTTACTAGATTCCTTCACCTCCCACTTTCATTTTCATGATTAAATAGGACCATTGTACAATGAATTGTCAATGAGCATACACTAGTATCTAATATTTATTGTTATGGGTCTTCAAATAAATCACATTTTATGGCAAACCTGTCTTGGATTTTTTTAAGTCTGGCAGTGCACAACCTCCCCTTTCTTTTGTGTCTATACCTCTCATTCTCGCTTTTTTGCTGCTCCAGATAAATTGCCTAATTTCTTTGTGCCATTCCAAAAAGACTTTGTCTTTAATATCTATGGTGGTGCCTACCAGGTAGCAATCTGTCCTGTCTGCCCCCCAATCTCAGATCCAGTGTGAATCCATTGTTCAGACTACAGGAAACACCAGTATTTCCAGCAAACTCTGGTGCAAGCTGTGGGTTTCTAAAATTTGGTTTAAGGCATTATGCTCCAAGTTTGCTGCTAATGTGTCCTGATCAGCCCAAATTTAGGAGAAATGACATGCATTGTGTGTCTTGATCACACCAGATTCAGCGAGGAGAGGTTTGTTTTGTTTTCCCCCTTGTGTAGACAAGTCCTAAGTAATCAAAGGTGGAACTATACATTAGATGAAGTGTGTGGTTGCCTCTGAGAATAGCAACTATGTTTTCCAGTAATTGCAGATTTGTGCAATATTTGCGCAGTGTTGTTTTGTACAACAATTTGTAGTGGTCAGGCTGTTAGGATGGCAGTTGGGTGACCCCTGTCCCATGTTCCTCCGTAGCCATAAAACTCATTTTCTTGGGTCATTCACTCTATCATTCCCTATACTACCTCATAAGGATGTTGGGGGGGGGGGAATCATGTGGGGAAGAGGAGAACCATTTATGTCCCCTTGTGCTCATGGAAGGAAAAGCAGGGTTTAAATGGAAAAAAAATAAATTAAGGGGCAATAAGGATAATAAAGAATTTGCTAGTGAATTTAGCTTTCTGTGTGTGTGTGTGTGTGTGAGAGAGAGAGAGAGAGAGAGAGAAGGAGAGAGTGAGCACAAGGAAGAGAGACTCTATAATCCATCCTATTGGGTTGCACTCACATTGAGTCCCATATTGGCAAAAGGTAGGACATAAATAAAATCAATAAAAACCAAACCTGACCCTCTAGTAGTGGTGAAAACCTGCTGCCTCCAACCCACATCCAGCTCTCTCGACAATGGAAGCTTACATTTGCCCTCTGGACATTAAATTTCTCTTCCACCATGGCTACACAGGTAGACACAAGGAGGGAAAAGGTGGCACATGGAATCCTGCAAACACCAGCCACTTTGGGCTTTGATTCCTGCCACCATCAGAGCCAGTTAGACCTCTTGAGTTCCAAATGCCGGGGACAAACCAGAAAGTAAGGATTTGACTGTTGACCAGTTTTCTTGCATGCAAGCTTCTCAGAGGCATGAGGCTGCTGGGCTAGGTGGTATTAGATATGCCTTAGGCCACAGAGTACAAAGCAGAAGCAAGATGGAAGCCTAGCATTATCCCTCTAACCATTTCCAAAACACAACAGATGACATCCTGTTCAGCAATTACAATATCTGAGGTTTGACATATGAAATCACAAATCACTTTAATAGTCATGGTGCCATCCCAACGGCCAAAGGTCCCCTGTCTTTTGAGCTACACAGTCCCCTGCCTCAACACTGACATTTCTGAGTTGTCAGAGTAAATGAGGATACCTCCAGCTCTCTTCCTGTAGGTGGTAGCACTGCAACAGGAAGTTATAGGAAGGGGGCTGGATGCATGATCACTCACCCCTTGTTCTCTGGCAACTTGAAAATTTGAGGGAAAGGGATATGTGGCTAATAAGACAGTTGGGGCAGGGTAGCATTGGAAGATGCTAAGAGAACTAGCCACATAACTGTAGCTACATCTCCTGATGCAGGACCTTTGGCAGCATTTGCTCTTGCCATCTTTTTTCGCCATGTACTGAGTTGTTTCTCTCCTTCCATACTCCCAGCAAAAGGAAGCCATAGAATTATAGATTCTATAAAGGAAGAAGAAGGAAACGGCAAGGCTACTGTGTGGAGAAAATGGCAAAATGCTAACAGGGGACAGAGAAAAGGCAGAACTACACAACACCTTCTTTGCCTCAGTCTTCTCACAAAACAAAAAGGGTGCTCAAATTGAGGAAAATGGAGCAGAGGATACAACAGGGGAAATGCAGCACAAAATAAGTGAGGAGGTAGTACAGGAATATCTGATTAATCTAAATGAATTTAAGTCTTCATGTCCTGATGAACTGCTTCCAAAGGTATTAAAAGAACTGGCAAATGTAATCTCAGAGCCATTGGTAATAATTTTTTAGAACCCCCTGGAGAACAGGAGAAGTCCCAGCAGACTGGAGGAGGGCAAATATTGTCCCCATCTTCAAAAAGGGGGAAAAAAGAGGATCCCAACAATTATCGTCCAGTTAGTCTGATATCAATACCAGGAAAGATTCTAGAGCAGAAAATTAATCAGAGAGTCCCATTCTATAACCACAAAAAGTCAACATGGGGTTCTCAAAAACAAGTCATGTCAAAGTAATCTGATCTCCATTTTTGATAAAGATACCAGCTTGTTAGATGAAGGGAATTCTGTGGATATCGCATATCTTGATTTCACAAAGGCCTTTGACAAGGTTCCCCATGATATTCTTGCAAACAGGCTAGTAAAATGTGGTCTAGACAATGCAACTGTTAGGTGGATTAGTAATTGGTTGACCAGCCAAACATAAAGTGTGTTCAGCAATGGCTCCTCTTCATTTTGGAGGGAAGTGACCAGTGGGGTGCCACCAGGTTCTGTCCTGGGCCCAGTGCTATTCAACATCTTTATCAATGACTTGGATGACAGAATTGGGGGCAAACTTATCAATTTGCAGATGGCACCAAATTAGGAGGAGTAGCTAATACCCCAGAGGAGAGGATCAAAATTCAGTATGACCTTAATAGATTAAAAAGTTGTGCCAAAACTAACAAAATTAATTTCAGCATGGTGAACTGTAAGGTACTGCACTTAAGCAGAAAAAATGAAATGCATAAAGAATGTCATGAATGCCATAAAACAAGGAAAATTCCCAGCAACATGGAAGGAAGCAACAATAACTTTCCAAAAGAGAATAAAGACTCTACCTGCATGAAGAATTACAGAACAATTTCTCTTTTAAATAATGATTATAAACTGTTTGCTAGCATTTTGGCAGATAAGACTTTAAAGAGTTGTAACAACTATCATTCATAAAGACCAGAGAGGGTTCATCCCAAAAAGATATCTGAAGGACAATATTAGGCATATGTTGAACCTTACTTAATATTATGATGTTGGGGCATTATTTTTTTGTGATATAGAAAAGGCTTTCGATAACGTAAATTGGGATTTATTGTTTATAGTATTAGATAAAATGGAGGTGGAAGAAAGATTTTTAGGATGGGCTGAAACAATATACACGGATCAAAACGCCCAGATACTTATTAATGGACAAAAATAAAAAAAGATAAACATTTGCAAGGGGACCAGTCAAGGATGCCAACTTTCACCTTTACTTTTTATTATAGTAATCAAATTGCTTTTGCAAAATATTAGAGAAAATCCCAAGATTAGAGGTATTAAAATTAAAGGAACTGAATACAAAACCAGGGCCTTTGCGGATGACTTAATGGTCTCTTTAGCGGACCCAATCGAAGATGGTAAAGAGCTGATATTGGAATTTAAAAAAAAATGAAGAAGTTTCTGGTCTTTGATAGACAAGAAAAAAACAATATTAAGTAAAAATCTAAAACAAGAAGAAATAAAAAAATCTGGAAGAAACAATAGGGTTGAAAAAAAAGATTAAATATCTGGGTGTTATGATTACTAACAAAAATGTAGACATGTTCACAAACAATTATAAGGTAACTAGGGATGCTATAAGAAAGGATCTTAAAAATGGGGAAACCTAAACCTCTCTTTATTAGGGAAAATTGAAATAATTAAAATGAATATCCTTCCCAGGATGCTTTTTTTGTTTCAGACCATACCAATCCTTAGAAATCATTTACCATTTAAGAATTGGCAAAAGTTCTATCTAATTTCATTTGGAATTGGGGGGGGGGGGGGAACAAGAATCAAGATAAAATATCTACAAGATCTTAAAGAAAGAGAAAGGCTAGCCTTACCAAATTTACAATTGTATTGTGATGCTTCTTGTCTAGTCTGGTTAAAATAATGGATTTCCTTATCAGATAAGAATCTATTAAAACTAGAAGGAGTAGGAACAAGATTTAGTTGGCAAACTTATTTATTCTATAATAAGCAAAAGGCAAATCAAGACTTTAGTAATCATTGCATAAAAAATTCATTCTTAAGGATCTGGAACAAATATAAAAAAAAGAATCTGTCTAAAAATTCAATTATGGGCTTCCCCACATGAGGCGCTTTATAAAACTAGCCCAATACTGGGAGAAGAATGGCTTAGGTATAAGGATTTGTTAGATCTTGTGAATGGTGAAAATAAGTTAAAGGCTTTGGAAAACCTTAGGGGACATGTCTTAGAGTTCAAATGGTTTTTTTATAGACAACTAAAAGAAAGGTACATCATGGACAAGAGACAAGAGGGAATCGGAAACAGCAAAAGTAATTTGGAATTGGAGTTAATGTCAAGTAAAGATTATCTTTTATCCAGACTATATAACAGTATTTTGGCAATATTTATGGAAGAGGGAGTCATAAAAGAAAATATGGTTAAATGGGCCCAGAATGTTGGTTACGCTTTAGAACTAGACCAACGGGAATCAACATGGAAAAAAAAGATTAAAATACACTAGTTGTCAAAATATAAAGGAAGGGTATTATAAAATCTACTTTAGACCTTACACCAGAAAAATTGAACAAAATGTATAAGAATTATAGTAGTAAATGCTGGAAATATGGGAAAAGCAATGGTACGCTTTCCCATATGTGGTGGACATGTGGTAAAGCAGTAAAATACTGGAAACAAGTACACCACGAAATAGAAAAAGTGATAAATGAGAAAATCGATTTTAAACCTGATTTTTTAAAAATTAAATGTTTTATTAAATATATATTGTTATTATTTTATTAAATATTTGATTTTTATTGAAAAAAGTTTGAAAATTTTTTGTTTAATATGTTATCAGTGGCAAGGACTGTTTATGCGTATTTGTGGAAGAAAGAAAACATCCCAACTATGGATACCTGGGTGCTGAAATTCCTGGATTATTTGGAATTGGACAAATTAACCAGAAGTTTAAAAGATGAAAAGACGGATAAGCTTTTACAGGACTGGAATCTTTTTTAAAAATTATTTTCAACAAAAATGGGAGAATGTAACATTTGTGAACACAGGAGTGGAGTAGGATCTTCAAATACTGTAAATCTGGTACAATCAAAGTGAAAGCTGTATAAATTAGATGGAAGCTGTGTAAATTAGAAGACGTAAAATTAAGAAAAATTATGATTGTTAAGCACTTAAATTGAAGTTGTATGTTAAATTTGAAATAATTGAAGGAAGGAATCTAATTAATTTGTGTGTACAGAAATAAAAATTATTGGAGAAATACATCTTCAGGAAATTACCTTAGTCTCAGCAACAGGAAGTAGTGAATGTAGGATGAATGTGTGATGTAATTGTACCTACGCCAACTGTGATATTAAGACAATGCAATATGTTATTTTCGGATGTATGTTTGTTTGTCTAATTCCTTTTTCTTTTTCTTTCTTTTTCTTCTCTCTTTTTCTTTCTCCCTTTCCCCCCTGTATTCGTGTAAGACAATTACAGTGGTCCCCCGGGTTACGAAATTAATTCGTTCCAGCACCTTTTTCGTAAGCCGAAAATTTCGTAACCCGGGGCCTATTTCCCATTGAAAATGACTAATCCGTTCCATGACCCCAGATTGACCCTGCAAGTCAATGGAAAGTTACAATAGAGGCCTATTTCCTTAAGTACCCTACAATACACTCTAATAGAAACTTGCCTAAGGCACTAAAGAAGTTAAGAATGACTTGCAGGGCCAATCTAAAGAATAAAAAAAAAGATTTGCAAAGAACCAAAGAACCAAAGTTGCCAAAGCCATTCAATGCACAGGCCTTTCCAAGGGCCAAGGACACATTGGAAGCAGAACAGAACCCCAGAAACCTTTCAAACTGCAAGGCAATGCACTCTGAACACTGTCTCAGCCCAATTTGCAAAGCACCAAAGAACCAAAGTTGCCAAAGCCATTCAATGCACAGGACTTTAAAAGGCCCATGGACACATTGGAAGCAGAACAGAACCCCAGAAACCTTTGGAACTGCATGGCAATGCACTCTGAACACTGTCTCAGCCCAATTTGCAAACAAAGAAAGAACCAAAGTTGCCAAAGCCATTCAATCCACAGGCCTTTAAAAGGCCCATGGACACATTGGAAGCAGAACAGAACCCCAGAAACCTTTGAAACTGAAAGGCAATGCACTCTGAACACTGTCTCAGCCCAATTTGCAAAGCACCAAAGAACCAAAGTTGCCAAAGCCATTCAATCCACAGGCCTTTAAAAGGCCCATGAACACATTGGAAGCAGAACAGAACCCCAGAAACCTTTGGAACTGCAAGGCAATGCACTCTGAACACTCTCTCAGCCCAATTTGCAAAGCACCAAAGAACCAAAGTTGCCAAAGCCATTCAATCCACAGGCCTTTCCAAGGGCCAAGGACACATTGGAAGCAGAACAGAACCCCAGAAACCTTTGGAACTGCAAGGCAATGCACTCTGAACACTCTCTCAGCCCAATTTGCAAAGCACCAAAGAACCAAAGTTGCCAAAGCCATTCAATCCACAGGCCTTTCCAAGGGCCAAGGACACATTGGAAGCAGAACAGAACCCCAGAAACCTTTCAAACTGCAAGGCAATGCACTCTGAACACTGTCTCAGCCCAATTTGCAAAGCACCAAAAAACCAAAGTTGCCAAAGCCATTCAATCCACAGGCCTTTCCAAGGGCCAAGGACACATTGGAAGCAGAACAGAACCCCAGAAACCTTTCAAACTGCAAGGCAATGCACTCTGAACACTGTCTCAGCCCAATTTGCAAAGCACCAAAGAACCAAAGTTGCCAAAGCCATTCAATCCACAGGCCTTTCCAAGGGCCAAGGACACATTGGAAGCAGAACAGAACCCCAGAAACCTTTGGAACTGCAAGGCAATGCACTCTGAACACTGTCTCAGCCCAATTTGCAAAGCACCAAAGAACCAAAGTTGCCAAAGCCATTCAATCCACAGGCCTTTCCAAGGGCCAAGGACACATTGGAAGCAGAACAGAACCCCAGAAACCTTTGGAACTGCAAGGCAATGCACTCTGAACACTGTCTCAGCCCAATTTGCAAAGCACCAAAGAACCAAAGTTGCCAAAGCCATTCACAGACCTCAGAAGGGAAGGGACGGCTCCACCAGGCTTGAGCTGTCCCTTCCCCTCCGCCAGCTAGCAGACGGCTCCCGGCTCCACCAGGCTTGAGCTGTCCCTTCCCCACCGCCAGCTAGCAGACCTCAGAAGGGAAGGGACGGCTCCACCAGGCTTGAGCTGTCCCTTCCCCACCGCCAGCTAGCAGACCTCAGAAGGGAAGGGACGGCTCCACCAGGCTTGAGCTGTCCCTTCCCCTCCGCCAGCTAGCAGACGGCTCCCTTCCCCTCCGCCAGCTAGCAGACGGCTCCCGGCTCCACCAGGCTTGAGCTGTCCCTTCCCCTCCGCCAGCTAGCAGACCTCAGAAGGGAAGGGACGGCTCCACCAGGCTTGAGCTGTCCCTTCCCCTCCGCCAGCTAGCAGACCTCAGAAGGGAAGGGACGGCTCCACCAGGCTTGAGCTGTCCCTTCCCCTCCGCCAGCTAGCAGACCTCAGAAGGGAAGGGACGGCTCCACCAGGCTTGAGCTGTCCCTTCCCCTCCGCCAGCTAGCAGACCTCAGAAGGGAAGGGACGGCTCCACCAGGCTTGAGCTGTCCCTTCCCCACCGCCAGCTAGCAGACCTCAGAAGGGAAGGGACGGCTCCACCAGGCTTCTGGTGAGTCCGCGCCGGGATTTTTTTTTCCGTATCCCGGGGATACATTCGTAAGCCGGGCCCGTTTTTCTGGCCCCGGCGCTTTCGTATCCCGGGATTTTCGTTAGGCGGGGGATTCGTATCCCGGGGGACCACTGGTGCAATGCTATATCTATGTATATGTATGTTTTTTATATTCACAATAAAAGATTTTTTTTTAAAAAAAACAAAACAAAACCCTACATGTGAAAGGGATCTAGGAATCCTTGGAGACCACAAATTGAACATGAGTCAGCAATGTGATGCATTAGCTAAAAAAGCAAATACAATTCTTGTCTGCCTCAATAGAAGTATAGTGTCTAGATCAAGGGAAGTAATAGTGCCACTCTATTCTGCTTTGGTCAGGTTTGAACCAAGATTGTATCCGGACTTCCGGTGGTATGGCGGTGCCTTGATCACCCTCCTTAGAGGTGATCTGGAGGGCGACTGCGACTTGCGGCGACGGGAGCGAGCGGGGTGAGGTACCGCTTGCTCAAAAGTATCCCCCCGGTAAAGGGGAGGCAGAGGGGCTCAACAGTGGTCCTCCCGCTCCAATACTCCTTATATTAAGCCTCAAAAGCAAAAAAAAAGCCAAACGCTAAGAAGGAGGAGCGGAGAGGAACCGGAGCAACCACGACTGCAAGGAGCGATCTCAAGCTGCAGCTTGAAGACAACTGCTCCGCCACCACTTTTTTTTTTAACTTCTAAAGGTACTGTTACAAGGCATAATATTTACCTACCAACGTGAGTAGCTCCTGCACAGCGGGCTCTCTAGGATTTTTCTTTTCCTTTTTTGGAGTTTGTTATTTCGGAGGCGAGGGACGAAGGATGGGACCGGTGAAGAGAAGGAAGGAGAAGGGAGAGAAAATGGCGATTTAGGACAGAAGGACAGAAATAATAAAGAACCTCCATCTCCAAATTACTGTGCCTCATTGCTAAAGGATGTGTCCCATTCCCCTTTCTTCTTTTTTCCCCCAGTATTTGGATTTTTTTTTTCTTTCCGGACATTTTTGGACTTTTTTCTTTTTCTTTTTCTTTTTTTTGTATTACTTTTTATTCCTTTTTCTTTTTCTTTCTTTCTTTCTTTCTTTTTTTCTTTCTTTTTTTCCCCCCCTCTGATCCGGTTTTCATGGATACCCCTTCTCCCTCATTCGGATTATTGGCGATTAGAGACATTTGAAGCACTTATTATCATTATTATTATTATTTTTATTTTTTTACCTTAATTTTTTTTCCTCTTATCTATTTTTTCTTCCTTTTTTCCTTATCCCCTTTCCCCTTTTTTCTATTCCAGTTTTGGTGGACACCTCTTTGGAGTAGCGGCAGCTAGAGACACTTGAAGCACTTATTATTATTATTGCTATTTTTTTTCTTTTTATCTTTTTATTTTTATTATTATTTTTTCTTTTTTCTTTTTCCCTTTCCCCTTCTCCCCCTTTGTGGGGTTAGTTGAGGGAACGGTAGCAATACTTTCACATTTATATATTTCTTGTTTCCTTTTTCTTTTTCTTTCTCTTATCTGTGGGTGTTTTTGTTCCTCCTTCGTGCTGTCTAGCGGTCTGTTGGGATTAACTCTAACATTAAATAAATAAACTATTGTCGGCATTCCAAGGCAATAAACGCTGGTGGTTCCTACTAATGAAACCTGGGATCTTTGTGGAGACCTCGCACTGTTGCTGTGTTGTGTTCCACATCCTGTATTAACATTGTTCTACGATTTTGTGGATTGGAACTACTGCCGGACCTTCTAGTGTTCTCCAATCTCAAACTTCTGCCGGACTCTTCAGTGATCTCCAAACTCAATTACAAGGAAAATATTCATTTTATGGAATGAGGAAAGAAAAGAGACTATAAATTTCTGAACGCTGATCCCTTTTTATTACACCTACCAAATTTCAATTAGTGATTGTTGGCAAAAACGGGTTTTTTTTTCCCTTTTTTATGTAATAGGAGATTATTTCTAGTCTTAATTATTACTCTACTATATTAATCGTTGTAGTCTCTAAAATAAGGAACTTCGAATATATAGTGCCTCATTACGGTATTATCGCACTAACTTGATAACTAATTTTTCCCTTTTAATATTTTTCATGTTTAACCTTCTAGCTATCGTCACACAGAGGTCTGGAGCCCTATTTTGGGAGAGATCGGTTGGATTCCTTAAAGATACAGTATTATAAACTATTGAATTAGGGTAGCTGCATCCATTGTGTTTATTTACTGCCTCTCTCAGTATCTTAAAATAGAAAGGATATTGATCGTCTTTTATTCCACACTAAAGCCAAACTACTTTTTTTCTTCTTCTTCTGTTAGAAACCGATACTTTAAGGACATTCAAAGAGTAATTGTCTTAATCCTTTCAAAAACAAAACTGTTAAGGATTTATAATTTGTTGTGAATTATTGGGTGAAAGATAAATAGTTTGGTAAGTTAGAAAGAACAGCTGGTGACCATTTCGTAGGGTGACTTGGAACTTGATCTCCCTTCTACGGTGCTACGTATATTATAGAAGCTATATCTTCAGGGTAGAACACTTGATCCGTTAATTTGATTTCTGGGATTTCTCCTATTAGAGTGAGAAGGAAGGAATATTAAAAAGGAGCCAATCTCAGTGGCAAGAGTCTTCTAAAAGTTTGTCTGTTTGTTCCCGATTTATTACTCTCCCCAACAAACTAGTGTTTTAGCATCTCGAAAGTACTAATCAGGGACTTCGTGCCAAAAGGGGGAAAATCCAGGTAAATAATATCCTTCTCAGTTGCCTATTATTCCCTATTCCTTGTGTCTACTTTTTTAGAAATAAAGATACTGCAAGATGACCACGACGAGGAAAATGGCAATTCAATCAGCAATAGGGAACACGAGGAGACCTTCAATCGATACCCCATCAAAACCGACAGAAAGTAACGAATCTCTGTTAGAGGAAATGAGAAGACTTCAACAAGAGACAAACCAAGAAATTCAACTCTGAAGGGAAGATGTAAAACAAGAATTGAAATCAGAATTAGGAGAAATATCAACGAGACTAGATAAGATTGATGGAGAATTAAACCTGATTAATGGGAAAGTGAAAAAGCTTGAATTAGAGGTTAAAAAGGTGGAAACCAAGGTAGAATCTTTGAATAAAGAACAAACTGAGGATCAGGAAACTCTTTTGAAAGTTATGATTAAACAAAGAGAGAACTGTTTAAAACTGAGAGGCATTCCGGAGAAAGTTAATGAAAATCTTTATACTTTGCTTTGTCCTATTCTTGCAAGATTTGTAGAG
Source organism: Urosaurus nigricauda (assembly GCA_034509955.1). Taxonomy (NCBI): domain Eukaryota; kingdom Metazoa; phylum Chordata; class Lepidosauria; order Squamata; family Phrynosomatidae; genus Urosaurus; species Urosaurus nigricauda. The sequence goes on along the minus strand of JAOEGL010000002.1, from coordinate 266,405,306 downwards.
GAATCGGAAGAACACTTTCCCTGGGAAATAGACCGTGCTTATAGGATTAATTCTCGAATAGCGAAGTTAAAAAATCTCCCAAGAGACGTGGTGGTTTATTTTGTTAGAAAGCAAACTAGGGACTTAGTCCTCAATCAAAGCTACAAATCGAAGTTAGCAGTGGATGACAAAGAGATCACCATTCTGAAAGACATCCCAGGAAAAATTTTAAAGAAACGAAAGGAGTACACTTTCCTTACTGATTTTTTGAAGCTCCATAAGATACTCTTTAAGTGGGAAGAACTCGAAGGCCTAACAGTCACCTGGAAACAAAAGAAAGTGAGATTGAACTCAACAGAGAAAGCAAGACTGTTCCTGATTGGATTGAAAAAAGACTTGGAGGAAGAGGGAGGAGGGGTGGGGGGGGTGAGGAAGAGGAGAGTAATTAATTTTTTGTAAGAAGCAGTAAACTTTTTGTTTAGTGGTTGTTGTTTTTTTTCTCTTTTTTCTTCTTCTTGATTTCTGGCTGTTTCAAACTTAGTGTAACTTGTATAGGTTAATTCCTATTCCTAATTTTTATCTGTATAAATAATAAAGCTCCTATCTTAGAACCATTGACTATTCTGATTTTTTTTCTTTCTTCTCTCCTCCTTCCCTCCCCCTACTGCCCCCCCCCCCGTGGTTCCCTCTCTCTTCCTCAACATAAGGAATTATAATTAGCAACATGAAGCTCCTCTCGTGGAACGTGAAAGGTATGAATTCCCCCCAGAAAAGAAAAAGAATTTTTCTTTACTTAGAAAAGAACTACGCAGACATAGTCTGCTTGCAAGAATCCCACATAAAATCAAAGGATGTAAGATTAATCAAGAACAAAAAGGCAGGGAAAGAATATATCTCCACATATGGAAAAAGTAAGAGAGGGGTGATATTATATGTCAAAAACCACATTGAATCAAGGGAACTATTTAAAGACAACGATGGTTACTATATAGGAGTAGAGATAGTTTGGAATGGGAAAAAAAATCTTATTAATAGGTGTTTATGGTCCACAAGAAAATAAAAGATTCTTTTATGGTAACCTTCTCAAAAGAATTTTGGAATTTGATTTTAACAATATCATTATGATGGGTGATTTTAACGGGGTTATCGACCCTAGGCATGACAGAAAATCAGGCAAAAAAATCAAAGATAGTCAAGGGAAACTTCCACAAAAAATTTTTGATCTTGTAGACAATTTAACTTTGGTAGATGTTTGGAGACAATTATATGACGATAAAAACTCCTACACTTTTTTCTCAGAAAGACACGATTCCTTTTCAAGAATCGATTTTTTTTTTTTTGGTTTCCAGCTTATTAACAAAAGAACTAGAATCCATGGAAGTTTTGAATAGAGAAATCTCAGATCACAATCCCATACTTTTAACAATAAAAGAACCCAAAAAGGGGTTCAACTGGTACTTGAATACGGAACTACTCAAAGATAAAAACATAATCAAAAAAGCTAAGGAAACGATCAATTTCTTTTTTGAAGAAAATATTAATGGAGAAGTTGATATAGCCACTGTATGGGATGCTGGGAAAGCTATGATCAGAGGGTTCTTTACTCAACAAAATATAATTTGGCATAGGGACAAAAAACGAAGAAAAACTACCCTGTATGGCCTGTTGAGAGATAAGGAAGACCGCCTTAAAAAACATCCTGAGAACAAATCAATCCAGAAAGAAATTAAAACAATTCAGAAACAATTAGAGATAGAAGACATTTTGGAATTAGAAAAAAAATTAAAATTAGCTAAACAAAAAATTTTGAATTTTCTAACAAGACCGGAAAATGGTTGGCGCACAAATTAAGGAAAGATAGAGAGAAAAAGGTAATCAATAAGATAAAGAGAGGAGATACTCTATTAACTTCCCAAAGAGATATTAAAGAAACGTTCAGAGAATTCTATGAGAAGCTGTACAAAGTAAGGGCTGTTCCAAAGAATGAAAGGAAAAACTTTTTGGACCGAGTGTGTTTAGGCTCTATTCCGCTGGATTTACAACTACAACTTAATCAACCTATAACAAGAATGGAAATTATTGAGGCAATAAACCAGGCAAAGGTGGGAAAAGCACCAGGTAATGATGGGTTACCTGCAATTTTCTATAAGACGTTTATTAACGAACTGGTTCCACCCTTACAGCAAGTGATAAATGAAGCTCTCAATGGAGATATTCTGGAATATTGGAAAGAAGCGGAAATTATAGTGATTCCGAAAGAAGAGAAAGATTTGCAAGACCCGGCAAATTACAGACCGATATCTCTTCTTAATAACGATTACAAAATCTTTGCTACAATTCTCTCCAAGCGTTTAAAAAAATGTTTATCTGGGTTGATAGGAGATGAACAAAGGGGTTTCTTGCCCAATAGACACTTGAGAGAGAACTTAAGGTTTGTGTTGAATTCTTTAGAGTATTATGAAATCCACAATGAGAAAAAACTCGGTTTATTATTTTTAGACTTTGAAAAAGCTTTTGACTCAGTTAATTGGGATACACTATTAGAGATTTTGGGGAAAATTGGAGTAGGACAAAACTTTTTAAATTGGATGAGTAAAATTTACAATCATCAAAAGGCAAAAGTTAGAATTAACGGAGACAAATCTGAGTTTATTAACATCTATAGAGGCACAAGACAAGGCTGTCCGCTATCACCCTTATTGTTTCTTTTAGTTATAGAACTTTTAATTAGGGATATAAGAGAGGACTCTGAGATTCAGGGGATTAAACTTAGGAGAACTAACTTGAAAATCAGGGCATTTGCTGATGATGTGGTCATTTTGTCCGAAGACCCGATAATTAGTATTAACAAAATTTTTAGAAAAGATAGATCGATTTGGAGAAATAACAGGCTGTAAGATTAATAAGAACAAATCAAATATTCTGACTAAAAATTTAGGAAAAGATGATTTGTTGTTAGGAGATAGATCGGGTATAAATATTGCTAAAAAAGTCAACTATTTGGGAATCCAAATTACTAAAAAATCAATTGACTTATTTGACAATAATTATAAAAAAACTTGGAAGAAGATTAAAGAGGACTTGTTAAAGTGGAATAAACTGAATCTTTCCTTAATGGGCAGAATAGCCACAATCAAAATGAATGTCTTGCCAAGAATGCTCTTCTTATTTCAAGCAATCCCCATTATTTCCACTACTAAGGTATTTAAGGACTGGAACAAAGATATCTTTAATTTTATTTGGAGGGGAAGAAAACCGAGGATAAAATTTAAAAATTTACAAGATGTTAAAGAGAGAGGAGGTCTGAACTTACCGAATTTAGAACTATATTTTGAAGCTTGCTGCTTGGTTTGGTTGAAAGATTGGGTTACCTTAGACAACGCGAATCTACTAGACTTGGAGGGAGTGGGCTTAAATTTAGGCTGGCACGCATACATAGTCTATGAAAAATATAAACAAAATAAAATCTTCACAAACCATTGTATAAGAAAACCTCTTATTAGGATATGGAATAAATATAAAAGACATATTTTACCTAAAATTAATGGGTGGGTTTCCCCTCATGAAGCCTTCCATAGAAAAGAAATGGGGAGCGATATTAAATGGCTAAGATATAGCGATATCCTGGAAAGTAGAGATAACTCATTGAAAATAAAAACAAGGGAAAAATTAACTGATGAAGGATGGAATATTAATTGGTTTTTACATAGGCAAATTTCAGAGAGATTCAAAATGGATATGAAAATTTTTGAATTTCAATTAGATAATGTTGAATCAGAACTAGGGAATATCTTGCTTAAAGAAAAAGAAAAATTAATTGGGAATTTTTATTCAGTACTTCTAAATCTAGAAATGGAAAGTGAACTGATTAAAGATCAAATGATTAAGTGGGCGAGATGTATTGGTCATACCATCCAACTTGTACAATGGGAAAAGGTCTGGAAGAATGTTAGCAGATGGACAGCCTCACAAAATATAAGGAAGAACTTTTATAAAATGTTTTACTTCTGGTACCTATCTCCATTCAAAATAGCTAAAATTTATAAATCTCAGAGAGGGACTTGTTGGAAATGTAATAAAGAATATGGAACCTTCTTTCACTGCTGGTGGTCGTGCAAGAGAGCAAGATTGTACTGGAAAATGATCAACGATGCTATTAATGCTATCCTGGGAATGAAATTAAAACTAAAACCAGAAATCTATCTGTTAGGTAACCTAGATGATGTAGCCAATGGGAAAGAGGGGAAAATTATTTTTTACATGATATCCCTAGCACGTATATGCTACGCACAGAAATGGAAGGGAGATCAAATTCCAACTAAAGAGGAATGGTTAATTAAGTTATACGATGGTATGGGTATGGATATTTTAACACACTCACTAAGAAATGATTCCGATGTGGAAATTCTAGAAGACTGGAGGAAAGTAATATCTTATTTTGAATCAATATGGGGAAATATAGCTGTTACCAACCTCAAATCCGTTAACATCTAATAAGAGGAGCCCCACTTAAAGCTACAAAGGTTTAAAAAAGGAAAGAGGAAAAAAAAGAGGTAATTGAGGAAGGAAGTAGACTAAGGCGTAAGCAATTACCATTGGAATTTGCTGTGGTGTGAAGCGACAAAGAACCGAAGTTTTAAAGATAGCCAGAGTCTCAACACCTTGCAACGTAAGTTGGTAGAAAGGAAGTCATTTGTATGTATGTGGAAGAATATGATAGGAATAAGAAGACTAGGTTTGAATGTCAAGTGGACAAGATAAGAGCTAGGAAGATTGCAATAAGGTTAGAAATTGATAGGTACTGTAGGTAGAAGAGGGTTTGTGAAGGTAGGTAGATTAGCGGTTAGCGATCAGTTTGTATATGAGGGTGGGAGGGAGGTTAGATTAAGAAGGATTAAGGATTAAGATGAGAAATGAATAGATGGCTACAGGATGTTAGCAAGAGGAAGAAGGCTTCAAAGTTGACTGATTGGTTCTATAAAATATGTCTTATGCTCTATCTTGTAGAATGGTCAATTATGCTAGAATGTTTGTATGTTATTTAAAGTAGTGAAAGGGTTTGTATGTCTTACTGTTGTAGTTGTTTGTTTTGTGTAATGTCTTGATGTATTTGTTGCATTGCTGTTGTTTTTTATTTCAATAAAATCTATTAAAAAAAAAAGAACCAATATTGTATCCAGTTCTGGGCACCACAATTCAAAAAGGATATTGAGAAGATGGAGTGTGTCCAGAGGATGTCAACTAAAATGGTGACAGGTCTGGAAACCATGCCTTTATGAGGAAAGACCTAGGGAGCTGGGTATGTTTAACCTGGAGAAGAGATGGTTAAGAGATGATATGATAGCCCCGTTTAAATATTTGAAGGAGTGTTATATTGAGGATGAAGCAAGCTTGTTTTCTGTTGCTCCAGAGACCAGGACATGGCACAATGGATTCAAATTACAGGAAAAGAAATTCTACCTAAACCTTAGGAGTACTTCCTCACAGTAAGAGCTGTTTTTCTGTGGAACACACTCCCTTGGAATGTGATGGAGTCTCCTTCTTTTAAATAGAGGCTGGATGGTCATCTGTTTGGGATGCTTTGATTGTGAGTTTCTGCTTGGCAGGGGTTGGACTGGATGGGCTTTGTGGTCTCTTCCAAGTCTATGATTCTATGAATTTTGGAAGGACTCATGTACCACAAGATGAATGATCAGCCTTCTACAATATTGTTGTGATTAAGATGTTTCTTATACATTATCTACACATGTCTTGTATTATTTGATATTATGCACTTTAGATGCATTTACATTATAAACTTGTTGATTAAGTTCATACCTGTATTTCTGTTTTGTTTAGTGTTCAATGTCACTTGGCCAGTGAATCCAGTCAAGGTTTTATCATGAATGTTAAAAGAATTTGATCAAAACTATGAAATCTACCCCTCAAAATGTTAAACACTTTGCCTTAAAATTTTGACTGAAACCAAGAAAGGATTATCCACTGAATGATTACTTCTCTGATGGGTGTCAATGGCAAATTCTAAGACATCCACTAAAAGAAAGATTTCATGCATGTCATCAACTTTCTACCATATAAAAATCTTAGTCATACTTCTATTGTTTCCTCAGGAAAAGCTTGCCAGAACAGAAGTATTTTAATTCCATTTTAAAATTTTGAAACAGTAAAGAAATTATCTTACACATAATCACAAAAGATAGGATCTTTCCTCACTCCCATTCCAAATAGTTATGATGTCTGTTTTTGCTGCTGCTGTCTCAAAATTCTGCAGCAAATCTTGTCATGTCACCAGAGAGGCTATCTCTGTTTCATTTCCTCCACTTGGGTATTTCGAAAAATGTACTAGCATTTTGTCACACAAAGTCTCTTTTTAAAAACTGATAAAATGTGTGGTGGAAGTGAATAATTTGTCAAACCTTCCTATCCCTAAGCATAAAGATAGCTACAAATCAATATGAGGAAGCATTCTCACAGTTCTGACTTCAGAAAGCTAAAGGTCACCCCTTGGAGCACTTTCTCCAAGTTACATGAGTAAGAATGTAGTTTTCCTATCTGCTCATTACCAGAAAGGAAATGGAGAAGATACCATGTGCAGCTACAAGCTGGAGGGACAGTAGGAGGAGGGAACAGAATATAATGAAATGGCTTTGGTAATAAAATGCTGCTATTTTAGAAATGGGAGGGCAGAAACACAAATATGCTGATCATATTGTGAAGTTTGTCCTAAATGCTAATGGATTTTTTTTAAAAAAAAGACAAACAGTCAATATGCAGTAATCAACATTAAATGTTACACAATTACAGAAGAATTTCTATGATGCAAATATTTAGAATAATGATTAAATTGATTTCATCTGACTGCTCTTGACTTTGCTCTGAGTCTCAAGTCAGGCCATTGCACTTGAGGGAATATGCCAGGTGGTTTCTTTGAGCAAGGACACCTGTATAGGAAAGGGAGGGAGGAGATCTGGGTGCTATACGAAAAAGTATTGTGTGTAAACAAACGCCTAAAAAATAACCTACAGTTCTCTGGGAGGAACTAAACTTGTGAGAAGAATGAGCAAACTTGTTTGCTGGATGGGTATAAGTAAAAGGTGGGCACCTGCAGAGGAAGTGGGGGCATTTTTTCCACTTTCCTAAAAGCTGCATGCAGCCCATGGCCTACACTTTACCACCCCTAGTAAAGGGGCAAATGAGGTATCCCGCTGATGCTTATTTCACATGTTATGTTAAGTATAAGAACAATGGCTCCCTATCCAGTAGACTAGAGAACAAGGCAGCTTTGTGGGGTGAGAACTCTATCGTGAAGGATGTCAGAGTATCCTCTGGGACTACAGAGCCCTGTGACACTAAAAGATAGAAAATCCCCTCCTTTCCCTGACATTTCAGGAAGAGAAGGGATTAATAAGATATGCCTTTGACACAATGGACAGTGGTGGTGATGGTGGAAGCTGCTACAAGTTCTACAGCAATACAGTTCATTGGAGGGCTGTCAGATAGGAGTGCAGAGACTTCATGGTGTTCCTCCTGCATTCTACAACATCAATAATTTCATGAGAAAGCTTTCTGACAAAAAAAAAGTTTCTTCAGTGTGAAATGTGGAAAATATTTAATCACATAAATTTCAATAAGATTTAGGCAACTTTCTTCTAAATCATAGCCTAATCCCTGTGTGTGGTTACAAAAGAGAGCAACTTGGTCTGTTTCTTTTGAAAATGTTTCAGAAGTGGGATTGCCAAATTCTGACCAATTTCTTTGCCAATGAAGCCGTATCCTTTTGTTTGGCTATGGCTGGAATTCTGTAGACTTGTTGGATCCATTGTTGAAGAATGACTCAGTACATAGGTAAATCCAGTTCATTCAATGGTTCTAGTCTAGTTGGGATTAACAAAAGGATTTATAATAATGGGAACATCTGCATTGTCCATTGTTACTATTTGCTATCAGGTTGCCTTTAACCCATGGTGACCCTATGAATGAGAAACCTCCAAGTCACCTTGTCATCAGCAGCCCTGCTCAGGTCTTGCAGACTCCAAGCTATGGCTTTCCTGATTGAGTCTATCGACATGTAACACAGTCTTCATCTTTTACTGCTACTTTCCACTTTACCAAACATTATTGTCTGTTCTAATGAGTCATATCTTCTCATGATATGTCAAAACTATGACAGGCTCGTCTTAGCATCTGAGAAGATTTCAGACTTGATTTGCTCTTCAACTTCTTTATTTGTCTTTTTGGCAGTCTGTGATATCTGCAGAACTCTTCTTCAGCACCACATTTCAAATGAGTTATCTTCCTATTAGTTTTCTTCACTGTCTAGCTTTCAGTGAACTATATATAGAAATGAGAAAGACACTGGCAAGAGCTATTTTTTTAAAATGAAGAATGGATGATGATGAGGGCCATAGCCTTACACTTGCTCCCCTCTTATTTCTGGGCTTAGTTCTAGATGGTCTTGCAACCTCATCCTAAATAACATTTAAAGATGGATAGGTAGAGCACTCTATGTGGAAGGGGATGCAGAGGACAGTGATTTAATCTGCCCCAATTACATCTTGTAGAGGGCAGGATATAAATACATTATTATTATTATTATTATTATTATTATTAATTTAATTCCTCTTCCCCCTTCCCCCTGTTTTTCATTTCAACAGAGCCACCATATTTTTTCTCTAGCAGGATTCCTGTGTCTCCCAGACCTTCATGACACCTGAAAATTCATCAGCTTCCCCCTCACCATGACACCTTTGTACAGTGGTCTCTGGTGGCTTTCATATGAAAGCTGCTCTGTCTGAACTTTAAAAGAGCTACCCAAGATACTGAGCCCTGTCCACAAAGAATGTCAGCATGCTGGGTCAATGTGGCCCATACCAAGTGACACTTTAGAGAAGGGATGACATCTGGCCAGGCCCTCCTGCTATCACAGGGTGTGTGTGTATGAGGGTGTGTGCAGTGTTGCTGTTGCATGTCCCTCCTGTATGCTGTTGCTTTCTCCCCCGAGGAAGAAGCTAAGGCAGCAAAGAAGAAGGTGTAAGTAAACATGCACCTGCCCCCTTCCATCCCCTCCTACTGCCTCACTTGCCCAGTTGGCAGCCATGGACAGGTGTCTGGGCAGGCAGCAGGCAGGCGAGCAGGTGGGCAGGCGAGCGATGCAAGAGGAGGGGAGGGAGGGTAGGATATCCCACACCACCTGACAGCCATTTACAAGCTCCTGAACAAGGTGACACCAACCCTAGAGATGCTCCTTAAAAGTCTGGAGTAAATAAAATGTAAATGAAAAAGTTCAGGGTAGCCTGGAAAAAATTCACTCCCCCCCCCCCGACATGAAAGCCCTCAGGTACCAAGGTTTCTGTGTAATGGATAGGAAAAGGCATACGTACTGAATATCTGTTGATTATACAGCTACTGAAGGTACAAGTGATTGTCAGGAAAACAACAGCAACTCTATAGATATGTCAAGAAAGCAACACTGTGTTATACACCTCATGCCATTATATCAGTGACTAAGCATTACCAGTCAGGTTGGCATTTATTTTAAAAATGTCTTTGCTCTAGCAGTATCTAATATATTACAGTCTTTCATCTTTCACATGCCAAAGAATCTGCTATTCCCAGTTTCCTAAATTCACAACCAGACAATTCATTGTAATTCATTTCTCACAAATAGTAAATAACTAACAGAGTTCAAACCCTTTCTCAAGAAACCACCTTGTTCATGTTGTATGCCTTCAAGTCGTTTTCTGACTTATGGTGACTCTAAGGCAAACCTATCACAAAAATTGTTCACAGGGGTGACCATTGCCTTCCTGTGCAGCTGCTGAGAGAGTGGGTGAGTGGGGATTTGAAACTACCTCTTCAGGATCCTCAGTCCAACACTCAAACTTCTATATCACACAGGTTCGCTTGGGGAACCCTATCCCCACCATAGGTTCAGCATCGTACTTTTAAGTTTAGACTAAAACTCTAAGAAGTCCCCCCCCACACACACACACATACACACACACTACTGACATGGATGCCAGCAACCACTGCAGGAAAGAACTAACCACTTTCTTTCCTTGTGTGTATATAATAGGGAAACACAGTTCCCAGAACTTCCATGCTAGCTGGGAGATGTTGGAAGTTGTATTCCAAAAAGTAACTTTTCCATGGTATGATTGTAAACACATACACATGCACATTCATTAATAGCTTGGCATTTTTAAAACAATAACAACAATAACTGTTATATATGAGCTTATGAGAGCTGCCAATTGTTCCAGAAAGAAAGTTCTAACAATTACAAAAATGAACAAGAGGCACTTAGTAGTCTGAGAGTAAACTTCAAGAGTGCTGCACTTAGTATGATATCAACCCACCTATATGCATGCCTTTTCCCTCTGGAAATCCTAGAAAGTGCCACAGGAAATTGCTAAGAGGCTTCTAAGAGAGGATCAACAATTTGAGAGGGTGTAGACTAGTGGCTATTCAGCACTTCAGGATATTCATCACCACTGTGTTTCTTGTGAACTTGGTTTTCACTCTACCTAAATATCTTAGTTTCTGAGACACTCTTTACAAATGGATGCAGAGGCTACCATTGCACACAGACTACCTCATCACTCCCACTCCCCACCCCAGTGGATTCTTTACAATTATTCTGCAAACAACATCCTTGCCTGGATCTAGAATAATAGGTGTTGTTTTTTTTTAAAAAATAATAATAATAGTTTTTATTTCTAGCCCGCCCCTCTGAACAAGCAATCAGGGTGGGTTACAGCAGGTTAAAAGCAGTACAAATTAAAATATCCCATCCCATCGCCCAACTCCCCCCCTTAAAACAAGATTAAATCACAGCAAGATTAAAATAATTAGAAGTCAAATAAAGTTAAAGAAGAAAGAATCACAAAATCCCAACCCGCAAATCCTGGCTGTATAAGAGTATAAAATGCAGAGGAGAAGGGTGGAAAAACTCAGGACCTGCATTTCGGAGCCGGGAGGTGTTAAACATCTTTTGGGAAGGCCTGCCGGAAGAGATGCATCTTTAGGGCTTTTTAAAAGCCTTCAATAGATGGAATAAGACGCATCTCATCCAGTAAGCCATTCCATAACTTGGGGGCGACAGCTGAGAAAGCCCTCTGGGAGGTCTGCACCAGCCTGGTCTTCATGGGTTGTAGCAGGTTCCTCCCAGAGGACCAAAGTGTGCGGGGGGGGGGGGTCATATGGGAAGAGGCGGTCCCTCAGATAGAAGTAGTCATGTACAGTAGACATATTGAGTTGAATCCCAGGGGGACTGAATACAGGATCCCACCTGATCTTGGAAGCTAAGTAAGGTCAGGCCTGGTTAGTAGCTGGATGAGGGACTGCAAAGGAATATCAGGTGCTGTAGACAACGTTTTTGAAAAAGAGAATGGCCAAACCACCTCAGAGTATTCCTTTACTTAAAAAAAAAACCTTATGAAATTCATAGGGTCAACCATAAGTTGCCAGACAACTGGATTTCAAGTACACAGATACAACTTGAATCCCACTGATATCCATGGCTCTTTTCTAAACATAGATGGAAAGACTGTGTTTCAGATGAAGCTTTGTCTTGTTCCCTAATTTTGCCAGTCCCTGACCAGTGACACTTACACACTATACAATTATAACATTATGATTCAACTTTAACTCAACCAATTACAAATCCATGTAACAGTTAACTTGTCTATCCCACATTTTGCAAGCTTGTTTGCAAGAATGTCATGGGGAACCTTGTCAAAGGCCTTACTGAAATCGAGGTATACTATATCCACAGCATTCCCTTCATCTACCAAGCTGGTAATTTTATCAAAAAAAGAGATCAGGTTCGTTTGGCATGACTTCTTTTTCTGAAACCCATGTTGGCTTTTTGTGATTATGGCATTGGCTTCTAAATGTTCGCAGACTCTCTGCTTAATGATCTGCTCTAGCACCTTTCCTGGAATTGATGTCAGACTAACTGGACGATAATTGTTGGGATCCTCTTTTTTTCCCTTTTTGAAGATGGGGACAACGTTTGCCCTCCTCCAGTCTTCTGGGACTTCTCCTGTTCTCCAGGAGTTCTCAAAGATTATTGCCAATGGCTCTGATATTACATTTGCTAGTTCTTTTAATACTCTAGGATGTAGTTCATCTGGTCCTGGAGATTTATATTCATTTAGGTTAACCAAGTATTCCTGTACTATCTCTTTACTTATTCTGTGCTGAAATTCCCCTATTCTGTCTTCTGCTCCATTATCCTTCGGTTGAGCACCTTTTGCCTTTTCTGAGAAGACTGAAGCAAAGAAGGTGTTGAGTAATTCTGCCTTTTCTCTGTCCCCTGTTAGCATTTTGCCATCTTCTGCACGCAGTGGCCCCACTGTTTCCTTCTTCTTCCTTTTGCTGCGGACATATCCAAAAAAGCCCTTTTTATTGTTCTTAACCTCTCTAGCAAGCCTGAGTTCATTCTGCGCTTTAGCTTTTCTGACTTTACCCCTACATGTGCTGGCTATTTGTTTAAATTCCTCTTTCGTGATTTCTCCATTTTTCCATTTCTTATACATGTTCCGTTTAAAACTTAGCTCATTTGAAAGTTCCTTAGTCATCCATCCTGGCTTCTTGAGACATCTTCCATTTTTCTTCCTCATTGGAACTGTTTGAAATTGTGCCTTCAATATCTCCCTTTTGAGAAACTCCCATCCGTCTTGAACTCCCTTTTCTTTTAGTATTCCTGACCATGGGATCACTCCCAGTATTTCTCTAAGTTTATTGAAATTAGCTCTCCTAAAGTCTAGAGTGCGTGTCTGACTATGCCTAGCTTCTCCCTTCCACTGCATAACAAACTCCAGGAGAACATGGTCACTTCCACCTAAGGATCCCATCAACTAGGTCTTGCACCCCATCAACTAGGTCTTCCCTGTTGGTTAAGATAAGATCTAAAATGGCTGATCCCCTTGTTGCCTCTTCCACCTTTTGGACAATGAAATTGTCTTACAGGCAAGTGAGGAATTTGCTAGACTTTGAGGATTTGGCTGAGTTTGACTTCCAGCAAATATCCGGATAGTTGAAGTCACCCATCACTACTACATCTCTCCTTCCTGATTGTGTGGTCATCTGTTCTAGAAAGGCATCATCCAATTCCTCTGCCTGAGTCGGGGGTCTGTAGTAGACTCCCACAGTAACATCCCTGTTATTTCCCTCTCCTTTAATTTTTATCCAGATGCTCTCCACCTGGCTTCCAGTATTGACTTCCTGGATCTCTTCACTGGTGTAAATATCCCTGACATATAATGCTATTCCTCCTCCTTTCCTGTTTGGCCTGTTTCTCTTAAAAAGGTTATATCCCTCTATTTCTACATTCCAATCATGAGACTCATCCCACCAGGTTTCAGTGATGCCTATTATATCATATTTCCCTTGTTGTGCTAGGAGTTCAAGTTCATCCTGCTTATTTCCCATACTCTGTGCATTAGTGTAGAGACATTTAAGACCATGTGTCCTCTTTACTTGCTGCTTTTGCACATTTTTTTGCCTCCTACTATTGGGTCCTTGCATTGTTTGCCTTGTTCCCTCTATGCCACTTGGACTATTCTCTCCATCCCTTTTGTCTTCCAGTATAATGTCTCCCTCCCCCACATAACTCAGTTTAAAGCCCTCCTGATCAGATTCTTCAGACTGTTGGCAAAAACGTTTTTGCCAACTGGCGTGAGATGCAGCCCATCCCTTGCCAGAAGTCCCTCCTCATGGAACCGCAGCCCATGATCCAAGAATCCAAACTGTTCTTGGCGGCACCATCTACGGAGCCAGTTATTCACCTCTGCTATTTTCCTCTCCCTTCCTGGACCATGCCCTTCTACCGGGAGTAGAGATGAGATGACAACCTGTGCATCCATCTCTTTCAGCTTCCTTCCCAGAGCCTCATAATCCCTTTTGATATTCTGAAGGCTGTGCCTTGCAGAACGCGGAACAATGGATGCAAACTGCAGGAAAAGAGATTCCACCTCAACATTAGGAGGAACTTCCTGACAGTAAGGGCTGTTCGACAGTGGAGCACACTCCCTCGGAGTGTGGTGGAGTCTCCTTCCTTAGGGGTCTTTAAGCAGAGGCTGGATGGCCATCTGTCAGGGATGCTTTGACTTGGAGTTCCTGCATGGCAGGGGGTTGGACTGGATGGCCCTTGTGGTCTCTTCCAACTCTATGATTCTATGATTCTATGATTCTATGATTCTATGCCATGGCAACATCCTATAGATGTCAGCTTTCTGTCTGAGGGCACATCCAGACTGGCTGAAAAGTCCCAGATTTTGTTCATGTTATTTCCAGTTTTATAAAGTTACCTGTGGGGGCAATTTAAAAAGTCCCTGATCATACTGGGAGCTGAGGGGAAATATTCTGGAATAAAAACAATGTGTATGGATCTCCAAAATGAAATCAGAAAGAATGGGAACAAAATCTGAGATGTTCTGGATTTTTAATCAGTCTGGATGCACTCTCCCTAAACTGCAAGAAAGTCTGTATGATGTAGTGGTTTAAACATTGCACTATGACTCTGGAGAGTATGGTTTGACTCCATGCTCAGCCATGGGAAACCACTGGTTGACTTTAGGTAAGTCAATCGGCCTCAGAGGAAGGCTAACCACCTCTGAATAAATCTTGCTAAGAAAACCCTGTGATTGGGTCACTATAAACGGGAAGTGACTAAAAGGCATACAACAACAACAACAATACTTCAACAGGACTCCATAGAGTGTTGCCATGACAGTTAAAATGTAATCATAATTCTTTATTTAGGTACTATGTCAGGCTTCTCAAAATTCGCCTGAACTTCTATGGCCTAACAGCAATTCAACCAGTGATTACAGAGCAGTTTTCTGAATGTCTGCAATTAGCCAATCTGTGGAAATTATCAGATTTGGGGGGGGGGGGGGGGGAGCCAGGAGTAAAAGGTATACTCCTGGCATAATTGCACAATTGTGCTGAAGATTTTCAATTGATGTTGTGCTCATCCAGGACTTATCCCATGAAAATCAAGGAATGCTCCATGTCTGGTTTGTTGCTGGAACATTCCTGGATCTTCACGGGATAAATTCTGGATGAGCACGACACCTACTGAAAATCTTTAGCACAATTGTGCAATTGTGCCGGGAGTATGACTTTTACTCCTGAAACACTCCCCCCCATCTGATAATCTCCAGTGTCTGAAGCCATATTGACTCAAGTGTGCTGCCAGGAGCATACATACAGGTAGGGTCAGAAACTAGAAAATTTGAAGTGGGAAACCCAGAGGACAAGGAAACCAATGGAGGGCTTTCAGTGAACTGAATTTCTCCTCTTTGAATTAACAGGTGATTTTTTTTTTACTTTAGCTAGAATAGAACTACTACAATATGTCTAGTCATTACGTGACAGAATTAAAAATCTCTTTGCTAGTTGTGCATGGTATATGAAATGCGAAAATCACATTTCAGAAGAAGTTCTTTTGTTTTTCTCCCCCTCACACAAGAGTGGAGGATCCTTCTATCTCTAGTCTTGAGAAGTGAGTGCTATTCCTGAAAAGATCACTATCCATACTCACAGAGGTGAGGTCTTCCAATACAAAATGTTTCAAAGGGTTGCAAAGTATGTGTGTGTGCGCGCATGCACGTGTACGGATGGGTGTGTGGAGAGCATAAACAGTTCATTGTGATCTGAGTATGTTCAGTGTCCCCAGAATGCTAATAGACTCTGAGGGAATAAAAATGGGAAACTAAACACTAAAGAGATTTGTATTGACAGCCATGAACAAAAGCACTTCATGTTGTGACATTGCATTTTTTTTTGCAGCCTCCCCACTGCTTTCTAATAATATGTATTAAATTTCAAGACATTATATATCAAACTGGAGTATCTTCTAAAAGCACAGTACAATGAAGTAGCAGAGTGTTGAGATGGTAGAATAGATGTTGGATGCCAAGACAAAATTATTTTATCTTTTCATATCCCACCTTTTCCCCAGCCTAGGGCTCAAGGCAGTTTACAAAAGCAGCTGGAATATACTTATGGAAATGCCTGCAGTAGTAGTTTCCCCAGCCGTTTTCGCCCATGGGGAAGAATAGTTGTCAGGGGTACCATTTCAGAGTTAATTAGAGGGAGGTAATATACATTTCTAACAGGTAAAGCAAGGATCACAGCAAGATTTTTATTCATGGTTTCCTTTTATTTATTAAACATACTGTATATAATGGGATATAAGGTAATCTTCCACTAAAGACAGTGCTTAAAAACAGGTTCTCCTCTATTCAGTTACAAAAACAAACCAAAACAACCAATAACACTGAGTTTTAAGAATATTTGTTGTGGTTAGGTTTTTTTATATCATATAGTGGTTAAGCATGTAAGCTTAGATCTAGGCTATACTACAATATCACAGTTCTGAAGATGAGCAAAATCTTGTTGGAATGATATGCTGATAACAGAAGAGTAGTATTCATGTGGCTGGGTGAAAGTATATCACGCCTACATTTCCATTAAATTTCATACGTCAGTACTTCAGATAGCTACAGTAAGATAGTGCTGGCATATAAAGTATGTAAGAAATGTAAACAGGAAGGAAGGGGAGGGGAAGGAAGGAAGGACATATAACTAATTGGAGAATTGGCACTATCATACTGAGATTACTTTATAGAAATTAATATTTTAAAAAATTCATTAAAATCTTTCAGCATACAATGTAGTCATCCTACCTTGCACAAGGACATTTAGAAGGAACAGTGAATGTTGTTCTATAAAGATCTTTTTTCCACTGTACAATAGAAATTAGATTATTTCTGTCTCAGCCTAGTCATATTCTACTACCTTTTATTTTATCTGTCAGTGAAATACTTTCAACTCTTATTTGTGGCTCCTCTCTTGAATCAGTTCAATGGCCCTCTTTGTTTTAATCAATACAACATGAAAACACACTTCAGATGCTAAATTAAAGGAATAAATGAATAAATTCTCTTTTATTCATAGATTATTCATTTGTCAAAGGAAAACCAGCATAAACATCTTAATGAATAGCAAGGACAAAAAAAATGTACTACAGTGGTTCCGTGTTATCTGCTAGGGGTTGGTTCTAGGATCCCCCATCGATAACAAAGAGGCTGTGCAGACTGCCCCAAAGGGGCAGCCTGCAGCTGCCTCCAGCTGCATCAGATCAGGGCCATGGCAACCACACGCTGCAAACCCAATCTATCCTTTCCAGGGTACAAAAAACAGCCACAAAAAGCAACTCCTTTTTGTGCCCTGGAAAGGGCACAATAGCTCTTGCACTGTGGCTTTAAGGTGCCCTTTGGGGCTCTGTCGTGTGGATGCAGCACCAGAGGAGCACTGTGATGCTGTGTACCATGAGGAGTGGTGTGCGGCACTCTACCCTGGAGTCAGAGTCAGGGCATGCATCATGTGACTGCCATGCCCCAACTCTGCCCCCAGGCCAGCCTTAATGGCCAGTGTGTATAGCCCAAAATCTGTGGATACTCAAGTCCCATTAAATATAATGGCATAGCAAAATGATATATCTTATATAAAACAGAAAATCAAGGGTTGATATTTAGAATTTATACTTTTTCCCCCCAGTATTTTCAAATGGTGGATACTTGAATCCATGGATAAAAAAATAAGTAGATAAGGAGGGCTGACTGTATTATGAAACTCTAGATTTGACTTACTCAACAAACAAGATAATTGTGATTTTTTTAAAAAGCTTCATATATACACAACCTCTACTGTTTCAGGGGAACTATCATCATAACAAACATGGGTTTGTTATGTCCAGGTTTGGCCATTGCACTTGGGTCATTTTAGATTCTGAATCCAACTGTATTATGAGTGTGTGTGTTTCTCTGGAAACGAATGCTTACATTTATTTATATCAAATGTGATAGGTCCCTTGTCCCAATGGGAATTCTCTTGCACATTTTTCAAAGGGGAGATCTGGACATTTGTCTTCAAATGTGTTGCTCTGATTATTTCAGTTATGGTCATTCCTCCTCCTCCTCCTCCTCCTCCTCCTCCTCCTCCTCCTCCTCCTCCCATGGCTGAATGGGGATTCGAACCCTGGTCTGTCAGAGTCCCAGGCTAGTGCTCAATCCACTACAACACACTACTTCTTTTTCCCATATAAGTCTGCCAAAAGATCATGAGATGGAGGTCCAAGGGTTCCCATAGCGACAATAGGTTGTAAAGCAGCAATGACATCTGGCAGGTATTAGAAGGCCATATTATCCCACCAAGGACTGTACTTCCATCAATAAAATAAAATAAAATGTTTTAAAGATTTTTGTTTGTTTTTGCCTCCTAATGCCTTCAAATGACCTCTGGGAGCTTTGCAGCAATTTAACCATATTTTTGTAGCCATGAGGCCAATGAGACCTTTTTCACAATAGGAAATAACCTGGAATCAACCTCTCCTTCACTTTTTGTTAAGTATAAAAAGTCTCATCGGAGCCTAAAATAGCCCAGGAGGGGAGATGAATATGGAAAAATTGTCCCTATGGGAAAAAAGGGAGCAAAAGTATTAAAATGTTTTTTAAAAAAACCTTTTGGACCTTGGAGTACCCACAAAATTGGATGTGGGGTGACTCTTCCTCTGTCTCTCTTGGAGAAATGTACACACCAGTCAAGACCACAGCTATATACCATTTTAATGTAAAGGTTTTTTTTTCCCTCTGAGAATAGTTCTGAACTGAACCAATCAGATCTACTACAAGGGGTGCATGACCAATGAGGGCACTACTTTAGTGGAGGCAACACCCTTAGTACTCATTGACTAAGCCATTGGCTTAGCTCCAAAGGAATTATTTTTATTAGTTCAATTTACTGCTTCCTTAACACTTGGAGATTTTTTTTTTCTAGATTGAAAGGATGCATGTCTGCAATCCTGACCAATTGGTGCAGTGCTTTCCTTTACAGTCTGAACTATTCAGAACAGAGGTGTCATTCCATTCCAACTATCCTTTTTCTTGTGAATCTGCAATGGGCAAAACACATGACAGGCCAAACCACCCCCACCTTACTTTTTGTCAAGAAAAGTTCAATAAGTGATTCATGCTGAGTAACAAGAATTAATCATTTGCATCAGTCATCTTGAATTATGCAGAAGAGATTACTTGCATTTTTGGAATGCAGACACATTGTCTGTAATATCTTTATTGTCAATATACTTTATTATCTATGAAGGAAATCAGAAAAGTATCAGTATGTTGAGGAGATCTTATTTAAAATTATGTAGCCAGGCTTCATTCAAATCTACCCCCCCCCCCAATCCTTTTAACTGTAATGAGACCCATTGGTACAGCTAGGAGAGAGAATTTCAGCAGGAGTTGCAACACTTGCTGAAATTCTTGCTTCTATACAACCATTAAAGGTTCAGCGACACTATCTAGTGTTCAGTGTGGCAATCCTAATTAACACCTTAAACATGCCTGAACATTAATATTTAGCTACTGAGCAGAAATGGCATGCATAGATTAGAGTATATTCCTATATTATGTTCTAATGCTACCATGGAGCATATTCTGCTATCAGTGGAATAGTATGAAATAGCACCGTGAAAGGTTATTTTCATAGCAGACACTTTGACTTCAAACAGGATAATCCAAATACATTTTTCCATCTGAAGCAAAGATCAAGATAACATCCCTTTGCATTCCGAATGCTAATAGCAACTGCAGCTTCATTTATATAGTGCTTCATACTGCCTAAGCAGTCTCTAAGCAGTTTACAACTGTAAGCTACTTGCCCCCAACAAGCTGGGCACTCATATTAGCAACCTTGGAGGATGCAAGCCTCAGTTGAGCTTGAGGCCTGGCTTGTATTGAACTCACAATCTTATGGTTTTGACTGAGTGGCTGCAGTACAGGCATTTAACCACTGTGCCACCTGGGCTCCTTATACCAAATGGGACTGCCACTTGAATCATATTTCATCAGTAAGGATGGACAGAGATATGGACAGAGATACAATTCCAGAGCCAAAAAGTTGCTTGTTGCCATTATAGTTACAATTGTAGACAGTAGCTCTTTACTTGCTGCATCTTTCAGAGGAACTAAATTGATTATGTTTTAGTTGTGACGCGTCTTCAAGTCGTTTCAGACTTATGGCAGCCCTATAGCAAACCTATCATCGATTTGTTCAGAGTGGGGGTGTCAGTGCCTTTCTTTGAGGCTGAGAGTGTGACTTGCCCAGGTCACCCAATGGGTTTCCATGGCCAAACAGGGATTTAAACCCTGGACTCCAGAGTGTCTCCAGCACTCAAACCACTACATCATGCATTCTCTTATGTTTTCGTTATCTCACTTTTAAAAAAATCTGTATGTTTTGCATTTAGTGGCATGAGGCACAGCTTAAACTAGGACTTCAACCATGTGGTATTTCTCTTCTAATGTTTAGTAATGTCATGCTGCTGTTGTTGTGTGTCTGGTAACAGGTCCAAGGGGGAAAGGGGGGGTACCAAGGACCCACCTGCTTCAGAGGTAGGTGGGTGGATGGTGGGAAAGAATGTGGGTTCCAAAGGGGCAGTTGGGGGGTTCTGCCCCTGAAGAAGAAAGTGTCCCCTTCTCTCAGCATGGCTTTAAGTGCTACCGGGTGATACCCTAGGCAGGGACACCACTGACAATACACACACTATAATTATAAAAGGAAAGGAAAGTTCCAATTGCAACATGAAAAGAGTGAAATTATCCCTTGTAAAAGAACAAACATAATGAAATGTAGCTTTGTTATTGGTAGACCTTTGGTACAGGCTGGTACCCTTCATTCAGAATTCTGAAATCCAAAATTGTCCACATAGGTGGCTGAGATAGTGACAGCTTCACTTTCTGGCAGTTCAGGTGAATCATAGAATCATAGAATCATAGAGTTGGAAGAGACCACAAGGGCCATCCAGTCCAACCCCCTGCCATGCAGGAACTCCAAATCAAAGCATCCCTGACAGATGGCCATCCAGCCTCTGCTTAAAGACCCCTAAGGAAGGAGACTCCACCACACTCCAAGAGAGTGTGTTCCACTGTCGAATAGCCCTTACTAGAATCATAGAATCATAGAATCATAGAGTTGGAAGAGACCACAAGGGCCATCCAGTCCAACCCCCTGCCATGGAGGAACTCCAAATCAAAGCATCCCTGACAGATGGCCATCCAGCCTCTGCTTACTGTCAGGAAGTTCCTCCTAATGTTGAGGTGGAATCTCTTTTCCTGCAGCTTGCATCCATTGTTCCGTGTTCTAGTCTCTGCAGCAGCAGAAAACAAGCTTGCTCCCTCCTCAATATGACATCCCTTCAAATATTTAAACAGGGCTATCATATCACCTCTAACCTTCTCTTCTCCAGGCTAAACATCCCCAGTTCCCTAAGGCGTTCCTCATGGAGTTTCCAGACCCTTCACCATCTTAGTTGCCCTCCTTTGGACATGCTCCAGTTTCTCCACATCTTCTTTGAATTGTGGTGCCCAGAACTGGACACAGTATTCCAGGTGGGGCCTGACCAAAGCAGAATAGAGTGACACTATAACTTCCCTTGATCTAGAAACTATACTTCTATTGATGCAGCCTAAAATTGCATTGGCTTTTTTTAGCTGCCGCATCGCACTGCTGACTCATGTTCAACTTATGGTCTACTTGGACTCCTAGATCCCTTTCACACAATACCATGCACAAAATTACTTTCAGGCTTAGTTTTTTTGTGAGTTTTTCAGGTCATGTGGCCATGTTCTAGAAGAATTTGTTCCTGACTTTTCATCACATCTGTGGCTGGCATCTTCCGAGACTGCCAGAGAAGGCATTCTCTGAAAATGCCAGTCACAGGTGCTGATGAAATGTCAGGAACAAACTCTTCTAGAACATGGCCACATAGCCCCCCAAAAAAACCCACAAAAAACTATGGATGCTGGCCATGAAAGCCTTCAACTTCACATACTTTCAGGTTATGTGTATAAGGTGTATATAAAGTATAAATGTATTTCATGTTAGACTTCATCCCTATCTCCAAGATAACTCCAAAATCCAAAATACTTTTAGTTCCTATTATTTTGTGCTTTGGAGACTCTACCTGTAATTTTTAAAAAGGAATTTATGACAATCAATATAACCCATCAATTGCAAGTCATTACAGTACTTCCTAAGAACAGAAATGACAGCAGGCTAGGTTTTTTTTTGGGGGGGGGGGGGAGGGACAGGCTGTGTAACATTCACAGCTCTTCCCATCAAGAGAAGAGAAAGGTTTGGTCAGAGGACTTGGGAAATAAAAGGGGAACAACCCCACTGAATATACAGCTCTTCCAGTATTTGCCACCTGAAATAATAGTCTCACTTTGTCAAAGGTTAGAACTGGTCTTGTTTGCCAAGTAGGAAGGCTGTGCATGGCAGCTGGCATTTACATTCATAAGATTGCTAATGGATTTTAAAATAACAGGTGGTATTGGATATTGGAGAGAACAATGCTGCTGAAACAGACATATTGGATGTACAAAGGAATTTACTATCTCGCTTTACAAAATGAGAGGGTTCATTCACATACTCCAATGCAACATTTAAAGACATCCCCACCCCCAGTTGCTAGTGTTATTCTTTGAAGGAAAAATTTTGTTGCACTCATTAACATATGTAGCTGCCTACCTAGCAGTTTTAAGTCAGAGGCCTCAGGCAAGCTAATCTGGGGAGTGTGAGATAAGCATATGCAGCTTCATTTGGTACTGCCCTCCCTAGGTTATACTGGGATCCTTTATATATATTGCCTTCCAGCAGCAACATTTTCTTATGGTATAACTGGTGCAGTACAGATGGCCCAAAAGGGCCATCCCTGTGCCATGATTAGGGCTGGGGGAGGCGCGCAGCATTTGCACGCTTCCCAACCCTTGCATGTAATGACACCTACGTCATTACGTAACACTGTTTAGACAGTGTGCATAATGATGATGGAGCTGTGGTGGCGTAAAGGCACCCAATGGTGCCTTTTCGGTTTATTGCACCGCAACTGCGACGCCTAGCTGCAGCAGCAAAGTTTCTGCAGCAAAAAAAGGTGGCTACAGACCACCCTTTTTGGCAGTCTGTAAAGCCCCACTATTTATAATCTCACTGAACAAAATAATTCACAATTCATTCCTCACTTCACTCCAAAAGAAAACTTTAAAACTGCAAACTCTTTTGACAATCAAAACAATATATTAATTTATTTTTAGTATATCTCATATTCTGAAAACTTTAGGGACTGTACTGTAATTCAAGTGCTAGAATCAATAATTTAGTTGGCTATGGAGCTGAAAAGTCTTCTTCTCAATGTCAAAGTAAATGGAATGAGGAAAAGGTAAAGACAGCTAATCTGGATTAGGTAGAAAGGTTGGGGAAAACCCTCCAACCCAGGCAAAGTTTTATTTTAGTTTTATTTTGGCTGATTGAAAAGAAAAGAAACAACCTTCCTTCTTTTTCTTTTCTTTTCTTTTTTCTTTCTTTCTTTCTTTCTTTCTTTGCAGTGGTTATTGAGGAAAGTCAAGGAAGAAAGTGCAAAAGCAGGTTTACTGTTAAACATTAAGAAACAAAAACAATGACCTCAGATGATTTACATTTACATAAGCAAAATGATGAAGAAATTGAAATAGTTAAAGGTTTTCCATACCCAGGCTCAGTCTTAAATAAAAATGCAGTAGTCAAAAATTCAGAAGGCTAGAACTTGGAAGGGCAGTTATGAAAGAGCCTGTGTGCTGCAGTGGTTTGAGCCTTAGAATATGACTATGGAGACCAGGGTTCAAATCTCAGTTTGGCCATGTGAAACCACTTGGTAACTCTGGGCAAGTCACATTCTCTCAGCCCAGAGAATGGCAATGGCAAACCCACCTCCAAAAAACCCCACAATAGGGTCACCATAAATGGGAAATGACTTGAAGACATACAACAACAAATCAAAGTCAGGATTTTCATGCCATGATATTTCTGATTTTTGTGCATGTTTGTGAAATCTCGACAGGAAAAGAATAAACCTCTTTGAAAAGTGGTGCTAGTAAAGAGTTCTGCAGATACTGTTAAAAGAAACACCATGGATCAAAAAGCAAATCAAGCCCAAACTTTCCCTAGAAGCCCAGATGACTAAACAAGACTTTGGATGTTTCATAAGAAGACATGACTCATTAGAAAAGACAATAATGCTTGGTAAAGTGGAAGGCAGAAGGGAAACAAGAAGGTGGATAAATTCAATCAAGGAAGCCAGAGCCCTCAGTTTGCAGGAACTGAGCAGGGCTGCAGATAACAAGGTCACTGTTAAGTCAAAGCTGACTTGATAGCAATTAAAAGCAAACTAGATCTATGAATGGACTGTTCAGCTATCTGAATTATCTATTGTGATACAGTCCCAGAGATCTGACAAAGGACACTGAAAGTTGTAAGGGAGAAAAGAACCAGCATGCGTAATTATCATTATGTGCCTCTAGATGTCACCATTGATGCACTAAAATATAGTCTCTCTGCCTCTGCTTTTCCTTTTCCTTCATCTGTATTTTGGTGTTTTCCCTCCAGCATCACCATTTTGTTAGTCATTTTAGCTTCCCCCTCCCCACCTTTCTCTCAGCTTCTTCATCTTTCCATCTCTGCTCCCACTTACAATAAATAATGTGAGACAACTGTGGAAAATGTTGCCTGGCAATATAACGTGGTCTTACATTGATGTGGAATAGACTAAAGTCCAAAGCTATCAATCTAAATTCAGAATAACAGTCAGTAACATTCTGACTAAACTACCATTTTTTTTCCATTCCTTTAATCATTCATTCCATATTCCATTGCTAAATATAGAAAGGAAAAATGTAACAAAAATGGCAAGGTTCATCAGAACCAATTGCCATGTGATATCTTTAACAAGTCATTGATTTGATACTGTTTCCCCCCCAACCTTGTAATATATAATTTAATGGCACCGCAAGGACAGCCCTGGCCCCTACCTAGACTTCAGGACTCTGGGAGGAGGCATAGTGTCATGTGGAGATCTTCTGAAAAATTCAGGAATTCCCTAGTATAAGTTCTTAGTAAGCTGCTCTTCTCCTCTTCCTGGGGCCTATTTTGTGGCCATCACTTCCATCAATTCAACACAACTTAACAGGAAGAATGATACTTGGATTATAGACATTTCTGTAACCTTCAAGGACCACAGAACCACTAAGCATTGTAATGTTAGAGCACTGGAAGCATGCTATCATGCCCCACATGGGGGCAGAGTCAGGAAGTGTGTCATGGTGGATGCAGGCCCCCACTCTGCCCTAATGCCGGCCTTTATGGTTGGTCTGTCGAGGCTCTAACTGTGTGAAAGAAGTTGTGGCATAAGCTTTGTAAACTAGGTCTACTTCCTCTGAGGCATCTGAGCAAATAGATCAAGTCTATGAAAGCTTTTGCTACAACTTCTTTTGTTCAGTTTAGTCTCAAAGGTGTTACAGAAAACCTTGCATCAGGAAAACTTGGCCAACAGAGGTACCCCTGGATGTTTACTGGATTTTAAAATACTGCATTATAGCTGCCAACAGAGGAATCCTAAACAGTGAGCCAGTGGACTGGGGCCTTCCTATTTACCTTCAACAAAGGTAAAAAAAAATCTTCTTAAATT
Source organism: Urosaurus nigricauda (assembly GCA_034509955.1). Classification (NCBI taxonomy): domain Eukaryota; kingdom Metazoa; phylum Chordata; class Lepidosauria; order Squamata; family Phrynosomatidae; genus Urosaurus; species Urosaurus nigricauda. The sequence goes on along the minus strand of JAOEGL010000002.1, from coordinate 266,379,751 downwards.
TGGACTGGATTGGCATATTTTACCTCAGCACCACCTAAAGTTTTCCTGATGCAAAAGCATGAAGGCTTCTTGAGAAATCCATTGTCCTCTTGCCTAACAAAAGGGCATGTGACCTCACAAGGATGGAGACATATTGAATTGCAAGGAAGTGTCTAGTTGTGATAGCAAATAGATGAAAATGGAGACCAGTCCCAATTTTTATGCCCCATAAGCCCTAAAACCCTGATTTTTAAAAAATGGTTAAAATCATAATTAAAACAAAACAAAACTGGAAGCTTATTTTTGTTCCCAAACCTCAAACCATGCAAAACTACTCTAAAACCTGTGGTTTTGCCCCCTGGCCCTAACCTTCCCCTCAAGGGGGAAAAATCAGGTTGAAACTGACTCAAACTCAAACCAGAAATGACATTGTATCACTTCTGGTTGTTGGAAAATGGGCCTATGGGGCCCAAGTGGGAAGAAGCAGAAGTAAAATAATGGCTTCCATGTCAACATTGTTGCCTATCTTTGCTTTTTAACCCAGCAATAAGAATTTGGCAATACACACCATGAACACTTCCTTTTTTCCACTCATAAATAACCGATCTAAGAATTGACAATTGCATTTATATTTCCAGAGCAACTTTGCCAACTGTGAATCCTGATTGGCTCATTTTTCTTTGCTGAAAGGGCAGGAATCTAGTAAAAATGTAAATGTCTTCTTGCTAACAGCTGGGAAACAAAAATCAATTTGAACAGCTTGCTGAGTAAATGAAATTAGTGGAAGGCTCAAGAAATGACAAATGCAGCCAAAGAGTAAACACAAGGCCAGCAGTGTGGTTTCCACTTAACCCCTTTGACTTGTTTTCCCCATGCAGTAAACATCCACCAGAGATCTCCTCTAAAGAGTAACAACTCAATATTTCCTCTTCATTTCAAAGAGCAAGAGTTCTGATATCAAGCCATTACAATTCTATCCTTGAAAAATGATAAAATGTACTGTAGCACCAGTTTCCTGCACTGGGCAGTCCTGGCATTGTTTTTGGACTAGTATACAAAACCTCTGAAGTCAAGTCCTGTTTCACTTAGAAAGTTGCAAACTCTGTCTCCACTGATGTAAAACAATGGTCCTCAAACTTTTCCAGGCTACCACTCCCTTTTCTTTTGGGTGGCAACCACCCCCCCCCCCCAGTTGTATTTTTTTGATATGAGGTCTATTGTTCTACTGCAGATTCAAAACAACCAATCTCAGTTGTTGCTCTCTTTGCACTAAGTCACTTTCAGAGCAACAACTGAGTAGCTGGCTGAGCAGCAATCAAGAAGCTTCTTGTTTGTGTCAGACTTGAAGCAAAGGCTGGCACAGTCAAGAATCTTTTTGGTCACTGTTTGACTGGCTGCACAGTCACTGCTGCCTTGGCGCCTGGTCATCCTGAGAGCAGCAACTGAGCAGTTGGCGAAGCAACGACTGAGAAGTCTTACCTGTGCCAGCCTTGCAGCAAAGCCTCTTGGTTTGCTGCTTAGCCAGCTGCTCACTTGCTGCTCCCAGAGGGGCTAGGTGTAAGGCAGAAGCTTCTCCCCAGAGAGGAGGGACTCTCAGTCCTTCATTGGAGCAGAGAAAGGTGCAGCTGGTTTGTGTGTAGGGGTTTCACAGAGGACACATGCTCTGGACTGGAGACTGGTGTGGGCTGGTAAAGGAGAGATTTTTAACTACAGGAGCCACTCCAAGACAAAGAACTCTTTCCAAGAATCGAGGACAGATACTCCTTCCCCGGAGACAAGTCTTCCCCACACAGCCTCATGTATCCACTCTCCCACCCCCCCCCCTAAGTTTCCTCTGCTACCTCTTCTCTCAGCCTGTCTAATGGAAGAAGGTAGGAGCAGCAGTACAACTCCAGCCTGCTAGCTAAGTCCCAGCAAAGCTCTCAAAGCTTAAGAAGGACCCCAGATTTGAAAGTTCATTTTTGCTGCTGCTTCTTCCCCACCACCATGTGTTCTAACTCCAGTCTGTCCCAAAACGGTGCCACTCCGAGCTACAGAAGCAATGCCCTGTACCCAAGTGTCACAAGACTTTCCCAATTGCCACTACTAGTGAAAGATACCAGTAAGGGAGTGAGCTCACATGCGCAGGCAAAGAGTGGGAGACAGCACCACACAAAATGATCAGCAAGGCTGTGTGGTGGTTTTTTGAAGACTCAGAAAAGAAGTTTCATGCAATCCTCATTCCCATCATAGTTCTAAAGGCCTCTGGTTTCCCTTCTCTTTCTTGCACACCAACATTTTGACTAAGGCCCACCTGCCACCCCCTTTTCCCTTATTGCCCCCCTGAAACCTCCCACTTTGGGAATCATGGAGGTAAAAAGTATAATGTTTACAACTGCAAACCCAAGAAATAATGTAAGCAATAATATGCAGCAAAGTGTCCTAATTAGAACAGTAGAACTGTTACAATGAATGTAAGTACAATATTGGACTTAGACCAAAAACAAAAACTAAGGCCCTTTCAAACTGCATTATATTTGTTGTTTGACTGATTGATTTAAGCCTCCTTTCTCCTGGATTAGGACCAAGGTGGCTCACAAAAGAATAAGGTAAAAACCATACAATTTTAAAACACAATTAAAAACATCACATTAAAATTACATGTTAAAAACAATATAAAATCATTAAAAAGTCTACAGAAGTTTTAAAAACAAATCATCTTCCCCTCCCGTAAGAAGCCTCTCTGTAAGCAATTACTCATTAAAACCCTGCTTAAACAAAAAGTGTTTTGCCAGTTGATGGAAAGTGAGAGCGACTGCTGAAAAGGCTCTCTCTTGCATCATCAAGGGAGCCTCTGATGGTGGCCGGAACAAGAGGAAGCCTTCCCGTGTAGTTCTAAGAATGGTGAGGTACTGGAGGTCTCTGGCTAAGAATTCTAAGCCTCCTTTCCTAAACTGCAAATCTCAGGATTCCATATGATGGACTTTGACAGCATACCCTCTAACATTTCACAGATGAAAACTCAGATGACTAAGCAACATCAGAGTTGTCCAAAAGGCTAGTCAAGAAGAGGGAAGAAGTTATTAAGGAGGAAGAACATCCAAAACTACTGTTTTAAGCAAAGAAACCCTTGAATTTATGCACACTAGGCCCTTGATATCCACCGGCATTTGGTTCCAGGAAATACCAAAATCTGTGGATGCTTGTCCCATTATATACAATGGCATGGTGAAATGGTGTTCCTTATTTAAAATTGTAAAATGAAGGTTAGCTTTTTGGAATTCATATTTTTTTTTGAATATTTTCAAGCCATGGATGGGCAAATCCATGGATAAAAAATCAATGGGTATGGAAGGGCAACAGAACTGCATGTAGGAAAGCCTGAAAAAAAGAAAAGAAAAAGAAAGTGAGTCTACTGAGAAAGATAATGCTCTTCTCTTTCCTCTCCTTTTCTGCCTGCTGAGATAACTGAGTGCAAGATCCTTTTCCACTTTGAACTCAGTTTGTAGTAATTGAAGTAAGCTCAGGGGTACAACAAGGGAAATTAGGAGATGGAGAGAGAAACTGAGACATTTTTAAAGCAGCTGAGAAAGTGTAGTAGGAGATAATGAATCAGGTCTGTCTCTTCCATACTAGGACAGTTGGAGAGTATACGGCAGTTAAAGTGAAAAAATAGTACTATGGCTATGCAGTATGAGTAGAACCTAAGGTTCAAATCTTCACTCTGTGATGAAGCTCACTGCGTGACTGGACCAATCATTCTCAGTCTCACTGACATCATAGAACAGTCCCGTGGTAATTATATGACTAGAGATTAATTATATGAGTTTTCATGACTGTATAGCCTACTTCCTCACTTCACAGCATTATGTATAAGTTGCCCTGATGTACAGATGGCTAAATCTGATTCATTTCTTCACACATTCAATTTTAAATGCCTCTTTTTCAGACTTTAATCTCTGATGATGGTGAGAAAGAAGGAAGGGCCTTCCTAGAAAATCTCAAATCATGGGTAGGTTTGTATAGGAGAATACAGTCCTTCAGATAACCTGGACCTGAGCTGTATAGAGCTATAAAGTTGCTAGCATACATGCTGTGTGCTGTATATGGGGCTTCATATTTTTATATCTGGAGCTACAGATGTTTTGAAAGGTCACAATGACCTTTGGAACACTAGAAAGTTTCCCATAGGAAAGGCATGTGAAGCATCTAAGTGGTACTAAAGAAAAGTTAAATGGGTTGATGATTACTTCATCCTTGCCCAGGCTGTCTGCATATCCTCTTGCACAGGAAACAAAGGTGGTCCCATTGAACTGAGGTGAGTGAGGTCATACCTCTTACTTACTCCCTGCCATGTTCCTAGACAACTTCCCTGTCCATCTATGTTAGGGTTGTCCCATAGCCAATTACTGTTTTGTTAATTGGAGTTAAATCAATCAAGTAATTTTGCCCCTTTTGTCATGTCTGTGAGAAGGTAATCAAACTCTTTGTATTTCATGTATCCACTCCACACATGCTCAGTTTGCAACGACTAGTATGGCGAGCAAACACTGGAGCATTGTCCAATTGTCCAGAGCGTTCCCTTGTTTCTATATCACCCTCAAATGCTGTCTGAAGCACACCCCACTTTGCATGGATTCTTCTTCAGGATGTGTAAATATCTCCCCCTCTACAACCCTAAGTCTCTGCTATACAGTTTTCCATATATCTGTTTTTGTTAGATTTCTATGGTGTTTCAGATTAAATTGGTATTCTATGTTTGTGTGCTCTTTTACATATTTCTAAACAAATCCTTTTTCTATTCATTAAATTTGGAGTCCTCCTGCAGTTAGTAACGGTATATAGGTAAAATAATTCATTACTCACCTCTCATAGGCCTTCTTTGAGCTAAGCAGTTCCCCAAACATTTAAGGAGGCACCCCCCACATTCTTGGTTAACCCATATCATCACGAGCACTTTGCATTATGCCTAGAAAGAAGTGGCAGTCAGCAGAGCTGATACATCAAAGGAGTTGTGTGCTTCCTGTAGCCTAGCCAGGCCCATTTAACAATCTGGCTTCAGCTCTTTTAACCAGCTGAAATTTCTGAACAGTCTTCAAAAGCAGCCTCATGAGCAGTGTGTTACAATAATTCAATTGGCATATAACTAAGGTGTGTGCTACTGTGTACAACTGGCATATAACTAATGTGTGTGCTACTCTTTGACCTCTCAAGGAACAAGTGCAGCTGGTGTAGAAGTCTTAACTGTGCAAAGGCACTCCTGGCCACTGCTAAGACCTGAACTTCCAGGTTTAGGGCTCAATCCAGGAGCACACCCAAGCTGTGGATCTGGGTCTTCAGGGGGAATGTAACCCCATTCAAATGTTTGCTATAGTACTTCCTTGCACAACAAATTGAATGCTTATGTAAATGGCCTAAAAACCCTAAAGGCACCAAATTCCATATGTTCTTGGAAGCTAAGCAGGATGAGACTTTGCTAGTACTTGGATGAGGGGCTGGCAACGATGCTATTTAATATTTATATGAAGCTGCTGGGTAAGATCATTCGGAGGCATGGAGCTCAGTGTCTTCAGTACGCTGATGACACTCAGATATACTTCTCCATGACCAGATCATCGGCTCAGTCTTCAGATGGCATCTCCCCTCTTAATGACTGTCTTGCGGCGGTAATGGATTGGATGAGGGAAAACAGATTGAAACTAAATCCAGACAAAACAGAAGTACTAAGTTACCAGTCCAAAACCAGGATTGGGAAATACAGCCTCCAGTCCTAGACGGAGTCGCACTCTCCCCTAAGGACTCTGTTCGCAGTCTGGGGGTACTCCTAGATTCTTTGCTAGTCAGGTGAATGCGACAGTCAGAAATGCCTGTTATCAGCTTTGGCTGATATGCCAGCTGTGCCCTTTCCTGGACACGAAAGACCTGGAGACTGTGGTACATGCTCTAGTAACCTCATGTCTGGATTTCTGCAACACGCTCTACCTGGGGCTACCCTTGTGCCTAACCCAGAAACTTCAATTAGTTCAGAATATGGCAGCCAGACTTATCACTGGAACATCAAGGAGAGAACACATAACACCAGTGCTCAAAGCTCTCCATTGGCTGCCCATTAGTTTCCGGGCACAGTACAAGGTGTTAGTACTAACCTTTAAAGCCCCGCATGGCTCAGGCCCATCCTACCTTAAGGACCGCCTCTTCCCATATGAACCTCCCCGCACACTTCGGTCTTCTGGGAGGAACCTGCTGCAGCCTAGGAAAACCAGGTTGTTGCAGACCTCCCAGAGGGCCTTTTCAGCTACCGCCCCTAAGCTTTGGAACGGCCTGCCGGATGAGATGCGTCTCATTACATCACTAGCTAGTTTGAAAAAGGCTTTAAAGATGCATCTTTTTCCGGCAGGCCTTTCCTTGAAGGAGAGAATAAATGAAACATCTACTTCCTATCCTGAAAACATAATTAGAACCGGGAATTAATTTCAGCTGTCCCTCTACCTATTCTGCTGAATCTATTTAATGCGGTCTTGCACATGGTTTTGTTCATGAGTTTGCACATTGTTTTAACAACTGTCGACCAATTTTAACTGTGTTAATTTTAAATTGTCTTGATTTATTGCAGTTTTAAGGGGGGGTGGTTGGGAAGGGATGTGATTGTTGTTTTTACTGTGTATCTTTTTATTCTGCTGTACCCCGCTCCGAGTATCTTATTAGAGGAGCGGGTTATTATTATTATTATTATTATTATTATTATTACCATGTTCTGTAGGCTATAGTTCAGAGGAAGGAACTAGCAAATCCACCTCTCAAGATTCCTTGCCTAAGGAAACCCTATAAAATTTATGGGGTCACTATAAATTAACAGGTGACTTGATTGCGCGTGCACACACACACACACACACACTCTTATGGTAAACCCAGGTTATGAGACCATCTGTCACCAATAAGATTCAAACCACAGAATCCCCTTACTTGCCCCAAAACACTTCATTTTCAAGGTTGTTGCCTTTCACACATTGTGTGCAAGAGCAATGGAGTTTTCCATACCTCCTTGAGAAAATCTCTGCCTGAAAATGGCCTTCTTTTGCAAAGGGAGATTTATTGCATCCAAAGGCCCTTCAGTGGTCTCTCTTGGCATCTTTGGCATTGTTCCCTAAATCCTTAAATCCAGGGCCAACTCTGCTGTTAGGCTGTGTGGGGCAGGCACCTCAGGGGTGTCATGAAAGATCAGTGAACTGTTAGAATTTTGGTTTATTTTTACTGCCAGGAATTGGGAAAGATGTTTGTATGATCCTCTGGCTCATGTGCCTAAGTAACTTGGCCAGTTTTGGGTATTGTTTATCTTAACTTGGATGAGTGAGGGAAGACACCTGGTACTGTGCCTCAGACCCCAAAATGTCTTCTTGGGCAGCATCAGCCCTAGAATCAGTAACACATGAAGAGAAGGGATATTTGCTTACACCTTGTAGTGGATGTAGCATTTCTGGATATAATAATACTGTAAGCTGCTGTCTTTTAGATTAAGCTCTGAATACAATTATCAGTAAGAATTGCTCACAGGGAGAGAGAATCAGACCACTCCCTTCTAGCCTTATCAATCTTTCCACCAGGAATTCATAATAGCAAGTCACGCTGAAAGGAGAGGCAGGTATTAAAACCTATCTTGTAAGAAGGTAGTTGATTCAAAGGCAATGGAGCATCTTCTGCCACACATGGTTTTTGCATTATTTAGCATTTTTAAAATTAATGCCTCTAATTCAAAGGCCCTTTTCAAAGCTGGAAAATCAGTATTCATAGTGCCAGAGGTAGAGAAGCAAGGATCAGCATTTTTATTGCGAACACCTGATTCAGGAGGTTTGGTTTTGTATTTATTTTTTTAAAAATAAAGGAAGAAAAGATGGGGAGGGGAGAGGAGGAAATGATGTTGGTAGAACTTGACTTCTGGCTGTTAGCCCAGAAACACTTTTAAAATGTTTTAAAACAAAACAGAAAAAAAATCCATTTGGTGCTCCTTAAATTAGAAGAATGTGCAAACACAGAGGTTCACCAATGAAAAGGAAAGTTTAGGAGCACTTACAATATGTGCTGGGATTTTCAAGTGTTTGTTTTAAAATAATGGCCCACTAAACAGAAAATGGATGCTATGCATAGTACATTACTAATCTTTTAATGGGTAAACACATTACAGCATTCCTGTAGTGCCATAGGCATTCATACTATTCTCTTCATTGGCTTTCCACATTTAAGAAACAAATTAGGCACTTTTTTTTTTTTTACATAACTCATATTCCATATCATATAGGCAAAATCTATATCTAGGATGTCTATTTGTAGATATATAGAGAGAGCAACAATAGCAACTAGGGAACTTATTGCATGATGAAAGAAACTGGAAGTTCAGCAGGACAGTAGTGTCTTTCCATGTGCCTTACCAGATGACATTGTAGTTCTTAAGTTTTTTTTCCCCATAGGAGAAGATCATTATGAGAACTGAAGAAAGCTAAAGAACTATGATGTCATAGGGGCATGGCATGTGGAAAGTCACTGCCATCCAGCTGAACTTTGACTTTCTTTCCTTAATATGTGATAAACTCCTAGGAAGCGGAGGAAAACTGAAGGATGCTAATGAGAGTTACCAAAAAATGGGGAGGGGGAGAAAAGGAGGCTGCAACACCATTACGAAATTAAACAATATGAGAAAGATTTGTGGGAAGAGCACATTCTTTAACCTGCTACTTTAACTTGCTACTGACCAAATTGTACATTGTACATGCATTTGAGGGTGGGTGAGGAGTCTCTATTGGTGTCTTCTTGGCCACAAGATGTGTCAGGAAAAGGGAATGTAGGCTAGAATCCTGAACCCATCCCATGTTTTGGCTCTTTCTCCACCCACAAGGATTCTATATCCCTAACAAGGAAACTCATCCATTTTGTTACCAACTTTGAGAGTTTGTATCTTGTGTTGTGCCAAACAGACAGAAAAGGAATGGTGCCGTTTTATCACCAGGAATGCTATCCTGCAGTCTCCCTTCCTGAACTTGCCAAGGCAGTCTTGGGAGTTTATCACATGGGAGGAATTTCTCTCAATTTCAAAAGAAGTGGAAGTGAGGCCAGTTTGGAATTGAGTAAATTCGCTAGTTCAGCGAATTTACGTGATTGCGTATTGACACTACATTGCATTCAAAACTGCCCAGAATTGCCTCCCAGTGCCCGAAATTGCATGTCATAGTTTCTCACGCAATCACGCAAAACCCCAAGATTGCGTTCGGAAGGACTTCCCTTTGCCCGAAAATGTGTGTGATCAGCTTTCATGCAATCACACGAAACCCCATGATTGTATTCAGATTGCCATTGGATTATACTTCCAGTTCCCTTCGTGTGATAAATTCCTTGGAGGCAGTCTTGAAGATCTCAATGAATGTAGTCAACAATAAAGTCTTATATAGCATCCTGTATTTCATCTTTCACCTGTCATTCAGCAGAATTAATCCATATTGTGAGGCACTTGTCATCAGACTTGGAAAGTGTGTGTGTGTTGTGTGCCTTCAGGTCATTTCTGACTTATAGTGATCCTAAGGTGAAGCTATCACTTAGTTGTAGATGTATGGTGGGGTTGTGGGGGGTTGCCATTGCCTTCCTCTGGGGATGAGAGCATATAATTTGCCAAAGGTCTCCCAGTGCGTTTCCATGGCTGACTAAGGCTTTGAATTCTGGTCTACAGAATCCACCACTCTCTCTCTCTTTCAGAAAGATGAGGAATGAAGTCATCTATGATCTTGAGTGATAAATTTGCTAGGTATTTCAAGAAGAAATTTAGTTGTATTCAATCAGAACATGAAACCATACTTTGTCTGGAAAGGTGTTCAGTGTTTCATCAATGAGGTTTCTTAGGATCAATTTTTATGAAATTGATTGCTGTGTTGCTGTGGCCTCGTGATGGTGACAAAACATTTAAATTAATCCTTCCACAACATGTGAGCTTGACCCTTGCTCATCTTGGCTAATAACATCTAGTAGAAATGGACTGGTCAGGTGAGTTGAATAACTATTAACATCTCATTATGTCAGAGGGTACCTGCTTATTTGAAAGAGTCTGCACTGTACCTTCTCTTAAAGAGGTGCCCTGGACTGGGTCCTTGCCTAATCTCCTCCCCGCGCACCCCCAAATCACACTGGCCTCCATTTCCACAGCATAGCAGCTGTCTGCATGGACATCCAACTGGGGTGCCCAGGACACCTACCACTGCCATGGTTTGCTTGCTTTTGAAGCCAGAACAAGATGCCCAATGACAGTTGTATGCTTAGCACCTTCTTCTGACCTCAGAACAAGTGGGTCAGGGATGTACTGGGTGATCCAGTGGGATGCCCATGCAGACAGCCACCACACTGTGAAAATGAAGAGCTCCGGAACTTCCCAGAGGAGACAGAGCAACAGATAAGGTTTTTTACTCCATTTTAAGTGCATTTTGCCCTGTTTCTAGTGTGGGATGTAGTGATTATTTTTTACATATTTATTAACCTGTGGTTCCAAGCTAACCTCCTTGCTGTTTAGTATCTATCTTTCTACTACTGGGTAAGTTTATTAAGAGTTTGGGGTTTGGCTGCCATCAATAGGCTGGTGATGCTCAGTTCTACTTTTCCTGTTGTCAGAGATCATTGGGGCTGCGCAAGTGATGGACCAGTGAATGGATGCTCTAATAGGGTGGGTGAGAGCCAATAAAGTGCTTTGTCAGGATAAATATTGGGACGCTTGTCAGAAAAATAATAATAATCTGACAACAAAAAAGTTCTGTGGATTGACAGTCCCCAGGTCCAGAAACTAAATAAGCATCCTGTTCTGTATGAGGTTGCAATTTCTTTTCTTTTTAAAATATTTTTATTCAACACATAAATTTGAATAAATAAAATAACAGTAGAAGGGTGGGGGAAATCCAAAAACAAATACCCTACTCAATGAAGGGAAAAAAAACAACCCTGTAAGGATAACTACTCAAATTTGGGGGAATATTAATTAGCTCTAATACACCAATCTTGGCTCCTCAAAAAGACCATACAAGGACCAGATTCCCAAATTGTTTATGGAGGTTTGAGAAATTCCAGAACTGACGCAAAAGCAAAGTCTTTGGATTTTAAGCTAGTTTATTGATTTACAGGGGGTACACTCACACACACATTCACACATGCAATCACACGAGGCTAATAGAAGGAAAAGAACAGGCTTTCTCATGATGACATACTTGCCTGAGATGGCTCTTCAGGATCCAGGCCGATGCAGCAAAGCAATGGAGGGGAAATAGGGAAAAGGGTGTTTGTAGGACTTGGGAGAAGAAAAGGTAAGGGGGAAGGGAGGGGGGTTGGAACTGCAGAGAGCCCCAAATGACCAAAGGTCTGTCTGAGATCCCAAGGCAGAACATCTTAACAAAGAAATGGCAGAGTTTAAGTACCCTTCTGGTCACATCCTCAGTATAGGCTATTGTCCCACTTCAAAGGAAAGCCACATTTACATATCACTTGATCCAGGAAGCCTCTTCCATGGGAAAAACACTGATACTGGAATAGATGGCATTTGTTAAGTATCACAAAGTCATAAAGCTACCCCAAGGTGTGAAGCATCCGTTCCATTGCAACTCCCAACTAGACTATGCTGTAAATGAGATCTCCTCACCTTTAGGCCATGGAGGACTGGGGGACATCTCCCATAATGCCTTTCCATTAGGGTCATAAGGAAACATGCCTTCACTTTAGGGATGCATCTTCTCTTTAGAGGTTTCTATGATCAAGCAATGCAAAAGTTGAAACATCCAGTTACCTCTGTAGATGCATTTTGGGATAGGGGGTTTTGGGGTGTCTTTGTATCATTGCAATATGGCTAACAACCCCCAACACAAAATACACACACAAAATAATCACTACATATATGACTTCCCCTCCCCAACTGGACTTTTAACTCATACTATACTATACTTTGTTATAAGCACATGACTGTTATTTCATGTTTCAGTTTCTAAAAGGAGCAGTTACATAATTTCAGATTGTTCCTGATGTATCCTTGTCACTGGATGTTCTCTGTGTCTCAGAGTGCCCAGGGACAGCTTTGACTGGCTTTCTAACTTTAGACTTTCCTGGGCAGGTATAAATTAACCATGGCAGTTCATATAATGGTGACACTGTGATTGGTGTATCCCAGTATGCTCTGAATGAGTACGCTCTGCACGAGGCTGCTCTACAGAGGCTGCAAGTAGTGAAATGTACACCAGCAGCTAGTCTACATTCAGGAATAAAATGATAAGTGGAAAAGATATAAGGAGCAGAGCTATCCTATCAGTTATGCTCGGAGATCAGCTCTGTCAGACTCCCGTCTCCTTTAACTGCTGCAGCAGAGAGAGAAATGAGACAGTAGGGCCTTTCTTTCAGCAATATTAGGAAAGTAGTTTCAGTGGACTTATCCAACAGCTATGGTTTTCCCTGGACAGAGATTACCTGGCCACAACAATCTGTGCACGTGTAGCCACCTGATTAGATTATTATAATACATTCTACATGGGGCTACTCCTGATGACAATATGAAAGTGCAAGGTGCAGAAACTAGTTTGCTAATTAGAAGAAGCTATATACCATATACCATATAGCATTAGTTTTCAAGAAATTGCACTGGCTGTCAGTATAGTTCCAGACTGAATTCAAGATGCTCTTCAACATGTTTAAAGCCCTAAATGGCCTGGTACCATGCTACCAGAAGGTGTGCCTCTCCCAATATACACCTTGCCAAAGACTGAGGCCTGCTGGAGCTGCCCTGCACTATGCCCCATCGGTAGCAATAATATGCTATTTTGGAGACATGGGAGAGGCCTTTTCTGCTGTGGTGTCAAGACTGTGAACTACCCGTCCCTTGCAGAGCTGATTCGGACTACCATTTCAGCTCTTTATGAAAGCCTACTGGATTATATGCACATACAATGCATAAACAGAATTCACCACTACCAGATGTGGAGCTGGTAGTGAGATCCGATTACTTTTAAAAATAAGAGAGTTTCATGGTAATCAAAATCTATTCAGCTTGAAAGTAAAATGGAATCTCCATATAAAGAGTTCAAGGGCTCTTTCATACTGCAGAGTTATATAACTATGATTCCACTTTAACAGCTATAGCTGCATCCTATGGAAACTTGAGATTTGTAGTTTGGTGGGGCACTAGAAGAGCTCTCTGTAAGAATTCTAAATTCTCCTCTTTAAAATGCAACATCCAGCATTCCATAGGATGGAACCATGGTACTTAAAGTGGAATCACAGTGCTATTTTACTGTGAAAGGTCCTCAGGGCTGGTGAGAAACAGCAATCCAGTCAAATACTAAACAGATTTTCACATTATTGCATGGAGAACTGGTTTATTCAAATGGATTTTCTTTTCTTCCCCTAACATTGTTTCCCTGATCCATTTTGTCAATTCATTGGCACAGTTACTAAAGAGTAAATTCTGTCAAACTCAGCAGGGTTTTCTTCTAATTAGGCATGCTGAGGCCCAGTGGCATTGCTAAAGGGGGTATGGTGTGTGAACTGCACCAGGTGATACCCTAAGGAATGTGTGTGACACATCTACTCCTCAAACCCCTACTTTTTGGCAGAAATGGGCTGTGGCATTTATCTGCTTCTCTTTAAAATGCTTTAAGATACGGTGGGAGTGGGGTGAAGCTCAGTAGGAGGAGAAAGGAGAGGCCCCAGAATTTTTTTAAAAAATTTCATTTTTTTTTTAAATTCTTTTACATTTTTCTGTAAAGACATCACATTTTAACCAAATCTTCACTATGCATATGTAGGTTGTGCGTATGATATTGTAATTTGAATGTATAATTTTAATTTTGCTAGTTGTTTATGTCACAACTATTAGCATTACATTCACTGTTATATGGGAATTACAATTTATGAGTAACATTAGTGAAAAAAGGATTGCTAAGGATTCTGTATCATGTGAAGTGTGTGTGTGTGTGTGTGTGACACCATGAGTTACCACATTGGGTGACACCAACCCTAGGGATGCCACTGCTGAGGCCCACCTCCAAAAGCAAACATTGGACATGTTTTTAACTTCCAAATTTAGAGTTCAGCTCCACATCACAAGGGGGTGCTGTGGATAGAGAAATGTTAAAGGGATTTAGAAAACACTGTATCCAGGTTTCCCTCAAACTATCAGTCCAAAGGAAATCCTCTGAATAGGAATTCCAGGGCAGAAATGTTCTTCACAAAGCACTAAATGTGTCAACCAATGAAATAGATGTTGGGCTGATGTGCTTTAGATCTGTTTGAACCATGTTGTAAAATGGTAGCCCTTGACATTCCCTCTGTACAGTCATTGATTTCCTCCATCCTTAGCAATAAATTTTGGAACAAGGTGACAGAGCATAACAAGAGTCACTGCAGAGACAGAGCCCTGGGAAAGCGCAGTGGAAAAGGAAGGAACTGTGGAACAGAAATCTGACAGGGGCAAGATACTTAAGGGACCCACATGAGGATTTGAATAGTGTGAAAGGCCAAAAAGTTCCCTGCTGATCCAAGTCTTAGCTAAGATGTTTCCCACTGATATTTCATCTCTGCCATGAAGCCATGAAGTGCTCTTAAGGAAATCACTATCTCAGAGTCCCTGGCTCCCATCTGGAAAGCACAGATGATATTAATGCTGGTCTCCCTGCATTCAAGTAAGTAACAAGATACTGTATAAACTTCTTGAGTGCTTAATGGGTCTTATTAAGAGTATTATTAAAAGTATATTACCTTTTCATGACAGTAAGACCAATATTATATCTATTATATCCAATATTATATATGTTATATTGGAATAGGAATTGTGTGCTGAGCTGCATAGTAAATATGTACTCTCACCTCTGATATGATTGAAGGTGGGGGGGGGGGCTTCTCTGGGATATACTAATGTATTTTCTACCAAATCAAAGCTGATATGTTACATTTGGATTTGGACTAGATTCTTTATATTAGTACTAAAAAGTATTCTAAATTGAAAGATACATATACATTGATATATTTGTATTTTAATAAGGATCCCTCTTCAAATCAGGATATATTTTATTTTACTTTATTCTGTTTTAAATTGTGTATTCTATTTTTGTGATTCAATGGGTAGTTTATGAAGGCTTTTTGCTAAAATACAATACAATAAAAATGGATATTGTATTATATTAGTCTTGTGATCTGTTCTTCTCTTTCTCCCCCTCTCTTTTTATTATGATAGTCCTTTAATACTAGAATACAAATCAAAATAGCATTGTCACAATCAGAAAGGCTAATAAGAAATATTGGGTTTCATTCTGAAAAACATGAGGCAAAACCAGTACAAAGAAGTAATAATAATATCCACTAGGTGGCACCCCTGAACTATGTGAGAAGACCTCAGTTTATGGTAGAAAAAACTCAAACAAAACTAATAAAACAAAACAATACAAAACATCATCTTCCTAATCAACCAAGGTAAAAGAGAAGCTGTTTCATAAAAATCTACCCAAATCAGTCACAGACAGGTAATAATACATTAAGGCATAAACTGTTGATCCTTTAGGTCTGCACCTTTTACCTATGTATAATAATTTAGAAAAAAAACAACTATGGGTTCAGAAGAAGATGTCTTTCCTGCCTTTCACGTATGTAGCTTTGTTAATTGACATTTAAAATAGTCTCCAAGTGAGAATGTACCCATTTTTAAAAAGCAAGCAAGACAGAGCTTACTACCAAGTTAAACTGCACCTTAATTCCAGCATTTAGCTTTCCCATGATTGACAGAAGGAGCTCCATGGAGCCTTTGGATCTAGCAAAACAACTCAAATAGATAATAACTCAAAATAACAACTCAAAGAGAACTTTCTACATTCTGACTGAATACCAGTTTAGAAGGAACCTGGTGACAACAGCCCAGGAACACATAGAGCTCTTTGACAAAAGTCATTACTTATATTCAAAATTTCCTTCTTCTCCCTCAAAAACCATTAGAAATTCCAGCTGAGGATGAATTCTCAAACATTTGCTTATGAAATTTGAAGGAAACTCTTTATAAACAATTGCAAATTCTTTCTGTGGCAATTGTTTGCGCCCATCATTGTCAATAATCCACCTTTTCCCAACCTGGCTCCTCTAGATTAGATGTTAATAATGACCATCAGTCCTAGAAAATGCATCTGGATTTGGCACAGATTGGGAAAGGCTGATAATTTTATTAGATATTTTAATAAAAGGAGGAACAAACATTGTTGCATTCCCTCCCTCAACACATGAGGGCAGCCAAAGATCAGGCTAAAGGCAGAGATATTCACAAGACTGTTAGATTTCTGTTATTCTAAGATGCAAACTAGATTATACGTATAGTTTATCATGTTTTTTTTAAAAAAGATGCTCCCCCAAATGATAAAATATATTATTTTCCTTCTCTATGTATTTTGAATTTATCATGTATTGTTTGTGATTGGCCATTGGAAGGTAAACATGGCTTTAATTTGCAAGTCTGAGAGCTAAGACAGGTATCTCTGCCATTCTGGTTGTATGACATGGAGAGGATGGAAAAGGAAGCAACAACGGTGCACTTATGCAGAAGCATTTGTGTTTCTTTTCTGTTTCTTTGTACATTGTTTGTGAATTTGCTCACTCTCTTGAGTAATCTGCTCCTCATGTATTTTGCCAGTATGGATTCAATGTCTGTCCCTGGGACTAGTCTCATCTTTGGAGTTCTGTATTTGCAAAACAGGCAGATATATTTCAGAATGTCCTCTCAGAGTTTAATGTATACTCCAAAGATGCATGTCATTCATGTAGCATGATACATAATATAGTTTTTAATTCTTGTTTTGTCCTTGTGACAGGACTTTAATCTATATTAGGTTGAGTTGATCTGTGGTGTGATGGTCATATGTGTGAGGACACTGATTGGTGGTGGGGAATTTGTTAGTACATGCATAAGAGCGTATCTACATCACAAAATTATGCCATATTGATACATTGATATAATATCTACCGGTAACTTCCATGATGCAAACCTACAGCATCTTGAGTTTATATATTTCGATTTCTTAGCTAGGAAACTCTGCTTCACTGGCTACAACTAGAGGGATAGATCTCTCTATAAAAAAAACCTAAGGACATTATTGCACTCCCATTTTTGCCCTGGCCATTCATGGGATGGGATCAGGACGGAACAGGGGGAAATGGGTGTTATCACACAGTAAATTGCTGCTGCACTGCTGCTCGACCATCATACATCCCCTGGGTGTGCTCTGCTGGCTGATTTTGGTGGTATGGAAGGAGGAGGGGTGATGGTCAGGTGGCAGTGCAGCAGCAATTTGCTGTGCAATAACACCCATGTTTTCCTGTTCCACCCCAATCCTGTCCCATGCATGGGTAGGGCAAAAATGGCAGTGTGATAATCTCCTAAATTCCTCATTAAATGACAGATTCCAGAATTCCCCAGGAAGGGGCCATGACAGCTAGGGTGTTATGAAACTGATATAATGATGTAATTCAGATATATTATGCTTTATATATTGTGTACACTATATGCTATAAGTGTACAAAGGTTTCTGAGTAAAGGTCTACAGGACTATTATCTGGGTCCCAGTCTCTGTGAATTCACCAGTCTGCTCTATGAGGCTACAAAGGTTGAGATCTCACACGAAGCAGGAGTAGTAGGAGTTCAAGTAGACCATAAGTTGAACATGAGTCAACAGTGTGATGCAGCAGCTAAAAAGGCCAATGCTATTCTAGGCTGTATCAATAGAAGCATAGCGTCTAGATCAAGGGAAGTAATAGTGCTGCTCTATTCTGCTTTGGTCAGGCCTCACCTGGAATACTGTGTCCAGTTCTGGGCACCACAATTCAAAAAGGATGTGGAGAAACTGGAGCAGGTCCAAAGGAGGGCGACTAAAATGGTGAAGGGTCTGGAAACCATGCCCTATGAGGAACGACTTAGGGAACTGGGGATGTTTAGCCTGGAGAAGAGAAGGTTAAGAGGTGATATGATAGCCCTGTTCAAATATTTGAAGGGATGTCATATTGAGGAGGGAGCAAGCTTGTTTTCTGCTGCTGCAGAGACTAGAACGCGGAACAATGGATGCAAACTGCATGAAAAGAGATTCCACCTCAACATTAGGAGGAACTTCCTGACAGTAAGGGCTGTTCGACAGTGGAACACACTCCCTCAGAATGTAGTGGAGTCTCCGTCCTTGGATGTCTTTAAGCAGAGACTGGATGGCCATCTGTCGGGGATGCTTTGATGGAGAGTTCCTGCATGGCAGGGGGTTGGATGGCCCTTGTGGTCTCTTCCAACTCTATGATTCTATGATTCTATGATTCTAGTGCAAGACTCCATCAACCCAATTCTGTGTCCTCCCACCCATTGGCTGCCAAGCCCTAGGGAGTGTTGTGGTGGCTGTTTTTTACTGATTGCAAGGGGAAGGAGGGAAGGGCAGTTCAGAAGAGGAGCATGCACCTGGCCCACGTTTATCGAAGGGAAGAAATAAGAGTGAGTTCTTAGATGCAGTGTGTCACCCTTTTCCTTCCCCTTACAATTAAGACCAGATGATGATGCTTCCTCCGAATTGTCTCCGCACTCCTTTCCATTTCCATTGGTAAGGAATAACAGCAACACCTCCTTGATTGCTGTTGCATGGGAGATATTGGACCAGCAAAAAGAGTGAGAGAATAGTTCTCTGTGTCCCACTCAAAAGAGACTTATGTGTACATGAACCTTGTTTGTGCATGTGAAATATATAACATAAATATAAATATATTAAGGAGTAGCTGTATGATCCAGCAAAATAAACCAAAATTGCAAATCCACAAAAGGGTGATATTTTTATTGGCCAGTGTACGTGCACAAAACACATCCTAAACAAGAGTAAATTTGGGTTGGGACTTAACTCTTTGAAGTTCTGCCTCCAACAAAGGTAAAACGTAAAAACTTTTTATATATATATATATATATATATATAATTGGCTGTGTTTTACTTATCCAACACCTAAACATTTTTCTACATGTAGCAGTGCAGACTTAAAAATTCAGTGTTCTCTGCTCAAGAAAGGGGCCCATGAATTCATAAGGAAAGGAGGGACCCTGGATCACTGCTGCTAATGGAGCTTAAATTTTACTCTCTTTTCTCTCAGTCCCTACATGGCCAACATCCTCAGCCTACATTGAGCTCCCTCCAAACCAACTGAACTATAGCATCTATACAAAATGTAGGCCTGTGACTCCAACACCCATCACTCTTTCTCCCTCCTGTATGATTCTTTGACAGATTTTTTTTCCTGACAAAAGAAGCCAGAAGAAGTTTTCAAAACTTGCATTATGTGTTTTGTTCATTTTGGCTGGCCTATAAAGATATCACTTCTTTCTGGATTTTATATTTTGTTATAGTTTCCTATAGGAGGAGAGATGTACAGAAACAGGAAAAGGCTTGTGTGCAACAGTCTTGCCTATAAAAGATAGCAATCTGCAGTAGTTTCAGTGCAGAGTCAATTCCTTTCTGCCCTCTAGTAAAGTGCTCTGTGCCCTTTAGCTATCAAGGAAGGCTATTTTGGTAGGAAGCTGCTGCCGAATCCATCTTTGTTCAGATCACCTAAACAACTGCTGAGCTTTACAGTAAAGCACACTGAGATCCTAATAAAACCATTGATTTCCTTACTGTCAAGGGAAAGGAAGGTTACACTCATCTTCTCACTCGGGCAATGGCAGTTAATAGGAAGCTCTGGAGAAATCCCTACCTCGGCATAAATGCAAAGAGATTAAATGAAGCAAGGAGAAAGATGGAAGCATGAATATTCTTCACTCAACTACAAAGACGTCATATCTTTCAGAAATAATGACTGTGGTGGGAGCATTTTAAAATAACACCAGTTCAAAAGATGGACTGTGTTTGGTATTATATTTTTACTCAGGATTTCTAAAGAATGTGCTGTGCTCTCTCTTTCTGTCTGTCTGTTTGTGTTGGTTATGTCAAACTTGACAGTAACACTCCTTTGAGAGAGGGAGAGAGAGAGAGAGATTCCTGAAGACAAGACATTTGCATCTGTTTTTTCCCTTTATTTCCCTTTTCGGTTTTCTGTCCACAAAACATTTTTAAAAGCTCAGTCTAAGGGAAAACAAAGTACATGTTAACATAGTTTAACTACTGTAATGAATTATATGTAAGTTCTTGAAGATGCCTTGACATTGTGAACTAGTCCAGAAGGTAGCTGCCCATGTTTTAATTGATACAGCCAAGTTTGTTCATATTACACCAGTTTTAAATGAACAGCATAATTAGCCTGTTCATCTTACAGCCTGTATCAAGAGGTTGGTGATACTTCCCTTCAAAGCTTCAAGTGTCTTGAGAACCAAATGCCTGAAGAAATGCTACTTTCTGTGCCAGCCTATTCTCTGACTTAAACATTTAATCAAGTGTCTATTTTCATAAAAACACAACAATGTGTAGCTACCCCCCAGGAATGGAATGTCCTTCTCAAAAGAGTGCCCTTGGTGACTATATTGGATTCCCCCTGGCAGTAGGTTAAGACATTTGTCTATTTCCAGACATTTTAATATCTGAAATGCTTCAAATTAATGTTTTAATTTTTAAAAATGCTTCCATATGTTTTCATCACTGCCTCATTTTATTGTAAATGGTACAGCTTTATCGTCTGTTTTAATGTTTTACAACCTATTTGTTGCTCATTACCCCACAAGATGTAGGGTGAGGGTGCATGCCAAAGAGGTGGGGGAGATTCATCATTATCATCATCATCATCATCAGTCATCATTTATTTGTATAGCACCATAAGTTTACATGGCGATGCATAAAACAGATCAAAGTTTTAAAGGGACACTTTGCAAGTACTTCATTCAGATAAATTTACTAGAGGAAAAGCAACATTGCTTTTGCAGCATATTATACGTCACCATGGCAGAATAGGCACTGTCTTCCTGCCAGGCAGTTCTGTACTGTTACATACCTGTAACATCTAAGGAGACGACTGAACTGGGCAAATAACATGGTTCCTTCCCAACCAATGGCACCTGGTCACTGGGGTGGTTAGTCCATTCCAAGTGTTTGTCCATATTTTAAAGTAGATATCCATAGTATCATAGCCCCCAAATTGGTTTAGAACCCTGGATGGCTCCATTAATGTTCAGGCTAAAATCTGGAACAGTTTCCATCCCCACTACCACTGACATGGTAGCTATTAGCTGTCACTGTTATTTATTGCCTGCCTTTCCCCAAAGCTTGGGGCAGGATACAACTTAGATAAAAATGAATACAGGTAAAACAATTTAAACACAGTAAGATAAAGCACATAAACATTGGATACATTAAAACCATCCAGCATAAAATTAAAACATCAAAATTTAAAATTTATACTTTATTATCAACTGGTTAGGCTTGCTGGAAGACATAAATCTTTAATACTGTTTTAAATCCAAACAACGTGTTTATCCATCGCATCTCTCTTGGCAGGTCATTCTAAAGTCTAGGATGGCTGAAGAAAAGGTTCTCTGGGTGACAGTTGCCAGCCTAGTTCTGGCCAGCTGAAGTAAATGTCTCCCAGATGGCCTGAGTGTATGGGTTGGATTATACGGAAGGAGATGATCTCATAGGTAACCATAAGTAACCTGGACCCAAACTATGCTTTAAAGGTAAAACCAACTTGTACTTTACTCAGAAACTAACTGGTAGCCAGTGGAATGATTTTATTATTGGTGTGATATGCTTGCTTTTAGATCTACCAGCGATCAATCTGGCTGCTGTGTTATGAACTAATTAAAGTATCCAAACTTGGTTCAAAGGTAGCCCTGAGTAGAGCATATTGTAAAAGTCCAGTCTTGAGGTAAATATAGCTCAAAACAAAGTGTTGGAGGGGAGGGAGCAAAGGCAACCTAGTAAGGTTCAGGGTTAAATGCTCCATTATGCACTTTGCACAGAATATGAATGGATGGCGTTGTGTTTTTTTTTTCTTCAGCAATTTCTTGAGATATAAACTAATGAATTCCTTTGTGCTGAGATACACAATTGTGAACCATTGTATTTATGAAAAGCTGCCTCTCCCTTCTAAGCTGCAGTGCTGATGTGAGAAATCAAACTTATTTGTCAATGTCAAGACTAGAAGATGAAATTTAATGCAAAAAATCAGCTCCGATGCTGGATTTGATTTTAATATGAAGCTGTGTGGCTCAAGAACACCAATTGGCACAAGAGAATGTGGCTTTGTACATGGGTGCATCATCCTTTGGGGTTTTTTTTTAATTGACACATTTGTTCAGCTCCAGCTTGTATTCTGCCAGCAGAAGCAAAGCTGGAATTTAATGGGGTTTTGAACTACAACTGCCAGAATGCAACATTGCAAGGGTTGTAGCCTATTACTTTGGTAAGCTCTGAACTGCTGAAGAAAGTTCCAGTAAAATTCTTATTTATTAATTTAAAGTATTTCTATGTTGTTCCCTGCCCACCGGAGCCCCTAAAGTGATGCATAGGAGATGCAGTACTATTACTGTTAAAAATAATCCTTAAAAATTATTTTAAAACAGTCAACACAGAACAGTTTAAAAAACCAAAAACTAGGTGAAACAACACTAC
Source organism: Urosaurus nigricauda (assembly GCA_034509955.1). Classification (NCBI taxonomy): domain Eukaryota; kingdom Metazoa; phylum Chordata; class Lepidosauria; order Squamata; family Phrynosomatidae; genus Urosaurus; species Urosaurus nigricauda. The sequence continues at coordinate 266,357,204 of JAOEGL010000002.1, read as the reverse complement.
TGTAGTTGCCCACTGGAACCCCAAAACAGATTAGGTTAGTCTAACTTCCCCTGGCAGGGAATTCTGCAGTTGGGGTGCTGCAACAGTATGTGCACACTAACCTAGCTTTGTGAGGTGTTCTTGTAAGGTCAATGCTATATAGTCTCTAAGGGTGCATGTACACTGTAGAAATAATACAGTTTGACATCATTTTAACTTCCCTGGCTCCATCCTAAAAAATCCTGAGATTTGTAGTTTTGTAAGGCACCAGCACTCTTTGGTAAGGTAGGCTAAATAACTTGTAAAACTACAGACCATAGGATTCTATTTGATAGAGCTACAGCACTTAAAGTGGTGTCAAACTGGACAGGATAAGGATGCCTCTCCCCATGTGATAAAGTCCTAACACCATAGAGTAGATTTTTGGGTGTCACAGGGGACTGCAAGAAGAAAGGGAATAAATTCATCTCACTTCCCTCCATAGGGACTGAAGAATCTAAACAACAAAATCAAAATAATAAATAATAAAAAATTCATAGGGACTGAAGAATCTAAACCACAAAATCAAAATAATAAATAATAAAAAATTCTAATAGAATGAAATACATAAGTCCAACCTATTCAAGCAAACAAATTAGGCAGAATAAATTTGCCATAATATTTACACAACCAATAAAGCATCCAAATAAACACTCCAGTTTTCTAAATGGACAATCTGTACTCCAAATGGCAACTCTGGATCATGTTATCATTTGAGTTCTTCAGAAGGATCTCTGAGATAGATTCTGGAAGATGGCAGCCAAATGTGGTTTTCCCAGTGACAGGGTCTTTGGTGAAACAGTTGAAAACAGACTTTTTTCAAGAAATAATTTAAAAGAAGTCTTTATATGCATATAAAGCCACAGAATACAGAGGGAAACCAGTAACTTCTCCAAAACAGACATGGTACAAAATTGTCCCATGTTGGGTTGTCTCCTGGCCACCATATCAGAAATGGACCACAGAAAGATATCACATGAGATTTCAGCATCTTCTACATTTGCACAAACATTGTAGAACAGAAAGTGGTGGGGAATTCTAAGCTTTTAAAATCTGTTGCTGTTGTCCGAGAGTTGTAGTCCAGAAAAATATATATATATATAAGTAAATGTGTAAATGTGGTTTGGATAGTAGGGCATGTTGTTTCTCTTCTTTTCTACATATTTCTTCGAGTACGTAAAAGGGAAATAGGTTTTACTGATTCTAAATGCTGGTTTTGACAAGAATAAATAAATAATATTTTTCAATACAGAGCTGAATTTAAGAATAGGTACATGTGAGGTGCATTCTTGGAAGTATGTTAACACTAAATACATCTCTGGTGTGCATGATCCAGTTTCACATTAATGAAATTCATATTTTCAATCAGACAGCTGATGAATGCAAAGATCATCATTAAAGCACTTTGGACCAAATGCACTATATTACTTTGCATGGGAGGAAAGATGTGATAATCATAAAGATTGAGTCATTTGTGGATTACAAATGGCTATAGCAGCTCTGCCCATAACTATATCTTACAAAACTGCAGGGGACTGGGTTGACAATGTGTTGACATCATGGTTTTTTTTCTTGTTGATGCTAAAAAATTACTATGGAAATTATTAAGGCTCCATAGTTTCATGCATGTCCTGATTGATTTGCAAAATAATCTCTTGCTGCCCAATTTATCCTGTTTATGACTTTTGAAAAGTGAGATTTTCTACCAGTTAACTCTGCCACTTGTTCTCACAGGTCTTGTACCACATTTCTGCCTTGTCCTGGAATTTTTCAATTATTTTTAGTCTTCTAATTAATTGGAGTACTTGATGCATTCCATTGCTTTTTGTGCATGTACAGTGCAATCCTACCCATGTTTAGGGAGATATACATCCCACTGAGTTCTAAGTGTGCATAAGACAACTTAAAATTTTAGATAGACATAATCATCCATAGCAGCAAATCAATTTTTGGCAGTTTTCATTTTCACCTCACAATTTTTTTGTAAAGGTAATGGGTCTTAATTGCACGTTCAAGAGCAACCCACCCTTCAATACTTGTCAGAACAATATATCTCAAGGATAATTCACAACAAAATATTATTATAGGAAAATCAATCTCCTCTCCTCTACCCCTACAGGCTACTATGTGGGTTGCTGGTAAATTTACTGGAAACAAGGAAACTTGCGGAAGGTGGCAAATTAGCCACAGTCTGTACTAATTAAAAACCCAAGGGTTTAACTATCTAGTTGCCATTTTTATAGTGGCCAAATGCATGCCTCCCATTGGTGCCCTCCAGCAGATGGTAGCCAGTGGCTTATTGCCACTGCATCTACCAGGATTCATATTTATATAATACACACACAAACACACACACAAATATCCGTGGATTATTTATCTATGGATTCAGCCATCCACAGCTGGACAATATTGTGTGTGTGTTTCTGCATGCGTGTGTGTGTGTGTGTGTGTGTATTCCAAAAGGCAAACCTTGATTCTGCCACTTTATAGAATGGACACCATTTTACTGTGCCATTGTATTCATTGTATTCATTGTAACAGCCCTGGTGGCGCAGTGGTTAAATGCCTGTACTGCAGCCACTCACTCAAAACCAGAAGGTGGCGAGTTCAAGACCAGCAAAGGGCTGAAGCTTGACTCAGGCTTGCATCCTTCCGAGGTCGCTAAAATGAGTACCCAGATTGTTGGGGGCAAATAGCTTACAATTGTAAATGAAGCTGTTTGTTTAACAAATTGTAAGCCGCTCTGATAGTCTTGGCTGAAGAGCGGGGTATAAATAAAAAACAAACAAACAAACAAACAATAGGACCTATCCATGAATTTTGGTATCCATGGAGGCCCTGGAACCAAACCCCAGCAGAAACCAAGGGCCCAATGGGTATATGCACTCGCATATAAACACACTGATTCCATATATTGATCATAAGTCATGACTAAATGGCTAGTGCTAAATGAACCTCCAATAGATTTGCCCCATACCTTTTCAAAATTATTCAGATTAGGGGCTTTATCACTTGCCATCATGCAAGACAGGATCTATCACAATTTCTTGTGGCAGCAGATTCCATACATTAATGGAAGTTGTATAAGTAAAGACTATTTGGATTGAATTGCTTATCCTCATTTTGTTGGGTGATACTGATTCTAATATTGTTAACTAAGAGGAATATTCTGTTCTTATAATCTTTGCTACCCATGATTTCTGACCAGTGGCTATGGTGGTTGGGCTGATGGTAACTCAAGTCATTTCTGACCAGTGGCTATGGTGGTTGGGCTAATGGTAACTCAAGTGTACCAGATTGGGGATGATGCTTGCCAGTCTTTTGAACTATAACCTCCAGCATTCTCCAGTCAGCATGGCCAATAGTAGTGTGGTCTGAGGATGATAGGGGTTGTAATCCTACACACCTTGTGATTACTATTTTAGCAAAGGATGATCTATAGACCTTTCTTTGAAACATGCTGTTGATTTGAGTCAGACTCAGTAATCTGAGCAATCATGTCTTGCATTTTTCCAATATATGTAGGTCATTTTCTTTGTTACAGAGGAGAAGTAGGCTCCCATATCTTTTAACAGGTATTTCAAAAACATCCAAAGTATCACCAGCATGCTGGGCCTAACACTTTACCCTTTAATATTAGTAAATAATAATAATAATAATAATTATTATTATTATTATTATTATAACCTGCCCCCCTGAGCAAGCAACTCAGCTTTCTGAGCAAATATTTAGTCTTTCTTTCAATTTGTTTTTATTTTCTTTCCTCCCCTCAAGCCAGAAATAAAATTATATTTACACTATGTGATGATTGAAATTTATTTGAGGTAGCCCCTGTGAGGTTACAGTCTATGTTTAAATAATGCCCATCCTATAAATGAAAATATACTCCAGATGTCAGTACATCATTTTAGATGAATAAATAAATATCTAGCAGTCAAACAAATGAGGATAGGTGAGCAAATCTTAAGCCTTTTCAGCTCTCATCTCATCCCTTCTCCATGAGAGAAAGGATGAAAGACTGATAAATCCCAGCCTTTGCCTTGGCCAGGAGATGATACTAAAACCTTGAAATTTGAAAAACATCCCCTGCCAGGTCAAATGTGTAATTAGAAAGTCAGCTGTCTAGGAAGAGAAGACAGTTTCCTCGATAAATCGCTGGCAATCTGACACAGGTCTCAAAAGAGACTCCTTAGACACATCATATTATAAATGCCCCATATTTCAGCTAGTTCCTATTTCTAAACCATAGGATGCCCATAGGATAGGCATATTCCTATCTGGCCTTATTTTCCCTTGCTTTGCCTTCATAATAGACATGAATTGAACATGTGGCACTTTCCCCACCAGTACATTTCAGTCTTTGAAAATGCATACCAACAGTAATGTGATGGTAAATTTTGAAGTGAAAATGTACATCATGAAGACTTCCCATAGCCACATCATTAAGAAGAATACAGGTATTCAAGGAGATGTGTTGATCCTAATCTGCAAATAAATTCGATATAATAATAATAATAATAATAATAATAAACAAATTTATTTATATCCTGCCCCATCTGCACTCAGGCAATCATGGTGGCTTACAGCATTAAAAATTATGCATATTCTATCCCCCAACCCTCCCTCCCTTAAAACAGAATTAAACACTTTACAATTAAAACATGTTAAAAGGATCAATAACCATTTAAACAATAAATACTGTAAAAACAAACAAACAACAATGGACAGGCAAACAGCAACGGGATCAGTCCAATTACTTTCTCTCTTTGGTGACCGGGTGTCTATTCAGGAAATAGATCTGTTTTAACAGCATTTTAAAAGCTCTCTAAGTTGGTTATGTGACGTAACCCATCCAGCAGGCCATTCCATAGTCTGGGAGCAATGGCCGAAAAGGTCATCTAGGCAGTTGTAGATAACATGGTTTTTATTGGTTGTAGCAGATTTCTCCCAGAGGACCTAAGAGGACCTTCAGAATATAGCTACCCCAAAATATTTCTTTATATTCTATGGTCAAATGTCACCATGTCTGCAAGAGCTCAGAAAAATGGACATAGCATGGCATACTAATGGGAGAGGATGGATATGTAGATTTGATGTCTTTCATAGACAGCGTGACCAGACATCCTCCTCTTCAAGGACATAATCTAAATTTCACCCTACTGTCCAGGAGGAATTTCAAAATGTCCTCCATTTTAAGCATGACTAAGGAGCATTAATTTATATTTCTATGGGTGTTTTTCGCTTTTGTTTGGTCATGTCCTACATTTTTCTTGAAAGTCTAACATTTTGCTTTGCCTTGTCTTTCTTTGTACTTAGGACATCTGGTCAACCTGTTCATAAAGTTCTTAAGAAGGTCTTAAGAAACATAAAAACATATTGTAGAATATTCTAGTAATTTAGGAAGCACAAAAGTCACTGGCATCACTCACTCAACCTCTTAATTGACATCTTGTTTTAGGAATAAATTACAGAGACATTTGACCAGTTTAGTGGCCTCTCAGAGAAAAGGCAAATGGAGGGCTTGGTTTATTTTCAAACAAAAAGGATTATGAAAATGTTTGAGCAGCCCATTCCTTATTCAAAGAAAGCTGATAATGAGCAATTCAATTTTTTTAGAATCATAAAAATGCTATGCAATTTCTGTGCATGGTTCTATGCAACTCACATTGGTGGAATTTACTAAACATATTAAATATTATAACTGATTTTAAAATGCCATTATTTGTTATCTGAAAATAAGGCAGGAACAAAATCCAAGCCTCATCTTTCATCACCATTCTCAGACAAATACATATTTTTATTTTTCTTGTATGTGTAAAAGAGTCCCATAATGCCTATTCCCTGATAGATTGATTGGCTGATGGATTGATTTACATACTTTTTGTATGAGTAGTTTGGGGTCATGTTAGATTTTAAAGGAGAATGCTTATTCCCTTTTCTTTCTCCCAAGGTTTCATCAGTGATGTGTGCTTAAGCAATCACTGGCACAAATTAAGCTTGTGCTTTCCTTCCAGAGACAAATCCTAAAATGAAGCACATTAAACACAAGATAAGCTGTATTTTGAGGACAATCATGTGCTAGAAAACCAGATATGTTTTCACCACTTGAGATAACCCTTCTGCTAAATATGTGCTAAATATATCATCTAGTTTGCACTTCCCCCAACTCACAATGTGTATATGTTTAAGTCCAACTATATGGCACATATTTCCAAGTAAAGACATATAGGATTACATATAAAAATAGATGCTTATGGGGCGATACAGACTGCCCAAAAGTAGCCACCCCTTTAAGCGGCGAGAAGGGGCCAAGGCTGCTGCACCAGCAGCCTCAGATGCCCTATCCCGCCACTTTGGAAGGCCGTGGGGAAGCGGCAAACTGCTGCTTCCCCACAGCCTGAAAGCGGGGTGCAGCAGGTGCCCTGGGCACCCGCTGCACCCCGCTCTCCCTGGCACTGGCAAGGGGAGAATGGGGCCACCACTGCAGCCCCTTTCTCCCCCGGGTCCTTGGCTCGGCCATTTAAAGGCCGCGCCAAAGACCCACGCCAAAAAAAAGAGCTCCCTAAAGGAGCTCTTTTTGGCACCACGGAAAGGGTGCACTTGGCATCCTCCCACAGCACAAGTGTGTTATGGTGTGCACAGCGTTTCTAAATGCTATGCGCACCATGACAACATCATGGCGTGGCTGTATGGACGCCGCCATTTTTAAATTATGGCACCCATACCCTTTAGGGTTAGGGAGGGTGCGGATGCTGTGCCGTCCCTAACCCTAAAGGCGCCCCTTCCAGCCCTAATCACACCACTTCCTGCCCGTCTAGATCGGGCCTATGTTTCCCCCATGAAATCCTTAGGATTTTGTTTGGATCATGTCTTAAATATTTTGCTGCATAATGTTGTGCTATTAGTTATTTCTGAAATATCTACATATATGAAAGAAAGGATGCTATGCAAATGAATAGTCACGCTTGGGCTGCAATCCTGTATGAGTGCATCAGCTGAGTGCATACAGAATCATTTTGTACAGAGCCATTTCACAATCCCCAGGCAAAGCCACTGAATTCCCTTCCCCATCTCCATTCTGAGTTTGGTGGACTGCAGGGAGATGGATTACAGAAGCAACTGGCTATGTTACCATAGTCAGACATGAAACGATTACATCATCCTCTGAGGCCTGTTGGAGTTATTCAGAGGTCTCCAAGGTTGATTCAGTTATTTAATGTTTGGTGATGGGGACATAGCCACATGCTTCTGCAATCACCTCCCCACTTTCCACCAGCCATAAACTGATAATGGGGGATTCAGTGGGTGTGTGGTCAGTTTGGGAGGATACTTTAATCACTGCAGTAGAAAGGAATGATCTCCACAGCAAACAAAAACAGACATGTGCAAGAGCAATGCTAATTTATGCCTGCATATGTCACTAACAAGAAGCCTGTCTTTCAGGTCTTGGTCTGGCTTCTCAATGGCATTACTGTCTTGTTCAAAAAGTCACTCAAAATACTCTTTAATAAATACAGCCTCCCTTAGGGTCAAATTAGATAAAAAGAAGAATGCATATTTCCTATGGTTTTCTTTCATTTGAATCTCTTCTGAGACATGTACTCTCAAGGATGAGGCTTATCCCTTGGAGGCCAAAGGGAAAGCAGCAGGGATGCAGGGTGCTTTGCATGTGACACTTTCATTGGGACTTCCCAAAAGGAAGGCAGAGACAGAGGGTGAGTGAGGATGTACCTGAAAAGATGGGGGGATATGGGGGGGGGGCACCAGCAGTGTCAGCATCTTCTTAGAATTTGGGGGAAATTATAGCTCAAAAGGCCCATGAGAGGAAAGTAACTTTGGGGATCTTTTTACTTGTGCATACCAGTACTAACTGCAGAGAGACTCTGGTTTCAGGAAATAAAACAGTTTTATTGAGAAATGTGCAAAGGGGCATGCAAACATATAAAGCCAATGCAACCTTAGAAACCATAGAAGGCTAATAGAAAGACAGGCATGGAAGGCTGGATGGTGAGAGATTGGAAATTAAATGGGCAATAATTACCAATCCTGAATTACTGCTCCATGGAAAAAGGAGAGTGGCTTAGACAATATCTGAAGTTGAGTTTAAGGGATCCTCTGTGCACACATGAAGCTAGAGCTGGGACTGTTATTTATATCCTATTTCATACCCTCAAGGTGTGCTTGCAGCTGCCAAATGGTGTAACAAAGACTTTGATGGTTTCCCCATGGCATTGACAAAAAGACTCCAGAACTGATGATGGATTTAACTCCAGAGTGACAAACATTGGTTAGATTTGAAACAACCCCTGGCAATTGGACAGGAAGGGTGTGTAGGAATACAACTATAGCTAGCAAAACAGGGCAAAACCATACAAGGTACCAACCATAGTATTAAAAAATGAACAAAATGTAATTATGGAAGATACAGAGGGTAACTACTAATTATATAAGGAATTAAAATTACACAACAAAAATATCAAGAAAATAACTAACAATTATATAATCATATACAGAAAGTAAGAGACAATTGCAAAACAGACTTTACTGACAAATAATACTTACAATATCAGTACTTGACTGAATTGCTAAATAAAAGTCCATGAAATGAATTGTCTCTATGACAGCAACTTGAACTTTTTCATCCTGGGGTAAACAGGTGTCAGGTTGTAGTAGTGGAATAGTAAGCAAACTAATTTCACAGAGAACAAGTCTTGTTTCCTGGAGTAAACACTACTTCACTTCCTCAGGTGTCAAGCTTGAATAAATCTTGATAATATATATCTACCTCTGGAGTTCTGAAGTCATTTTGAAAATATTTTCCTCAGTAACGATAAACATGTAACTTCTTCCAATTATTTTCCATAATATATTCCAGACTACAAGACTCATTCATGAGTAGAATTGACAGTAATGGCTTTTCATACACTGTCACTTCTACTCATGAATGAGTCTTGAAGTCTGGAATGTATTAAGGAAAGCATTTTATTTATTTTAGTCCAATCTAGGTCTCCTACATGTTCTTAGGTCAGCGTGACCCCTTACCTAGTTTTTCACATGTCTGCATGACTTCTCAAAAACATGCTGGATGCTAGATCTTAATTATGAAACCCCCATATCCAACATGAGGTTTGTAGAGTAGATTACAGGGGACACCTCTCTGTAGCTAGCCATCTCCAGAAATGCCTGGCTGTGGCTGTGAGATGGAGATGAGCTGGCTCCTGGAGGATCTGCTCTTACAGCTAACCACACTTGACAGAAATGCTGTTGGCTTGCCCAGCCTTCTTCTCTGGTAATGATATGGCTCACCAAGTGGGAGGGGAAGGGAAGTAAGGAGAAAAACTGGACGCTATGGTGAGAGCCATCAGATCTATGACACCTCCAATAACCTTCCTTCCCAACATCACTTGCTGCTCCTTCAGTTGCTAGCTCAACTCTGGCCTGCGGCATGGCAGCCCCTTCAGAAATTCCATCTTCTCTGCAGTCATTAAATATCAGGAGCCCTCTACTAGTTTTCATTTGGCAACCCTTGACTTGTCCTGCCCAGTCCAGGAACTGCCCCATCCCTCACCTCACCACCACCACCATACTTCAACAATCAGACTTGCAAATTAAGCTCATGATCAATTACAGGAAAAGAGATTCCACCTCAGAGTTAGGAAGACATTCCTGACAGTAAGAACTGTTTGATAGTGGAACACACTCCCTCAGAGTGTGGTGGAGTCTCCTTCTTTGGAGGTTTTTACAGAAGCTTGCTGGCCATTTGTTGAGAGTGGTTTGACTGTGTCTCTTCCAACACTATGATTCTATGACAATTGCAAAATAAAGCATGCAAAATCCAAGACATGCAGTTGAGGACAATTACCAACTATAATAAACAAAAGTTTTTCATTGTTTGAGGGAGCATCTCCTCTTCTACATGGTAAACACATTATTATTATTATTATTATTATTATTATCCTTTATTTATATAGTGCTGTAAATTTACACAGCACTGTACATACAATCTTTTTAATTAGATGGTTCCCTGCCCTCAGGCTTACAATCTAAAAAGACGTGACACAAAAGGAGAAGGGAATGGTGGTGAGGAAGGGGATGAGGTCCAGCAGTTCTTCTCTCCCTCTGAGGCCTGGACCAAGGCAGATGGACAGGAGGGAGGGCTTGGCTACTTGATGGATAGTTAAAACAAGGCATCCTGGGGCAGAGAAGGGCTCACACTTGGAAACGCTTCCCTAAACAAGATAGTCATTAACTCAATTTTGAAACTGGTTAGAGAAGTGATGAGGCACGCACATGGGGGAAGAAGGTTCCAGGAGTGAGGGGCAGCAAGTGAGAAGGGACAAATCCGGGACAAGGCAGTGGAAGTCCTAGGCTGGGACAGGAGACCTTGACTACCAGAATGGAGGGAACGAGTAGGAATGTAAGGAGAAAGAAGTTCAGATAAATAAGGAGGGGCAAGTCCATGGAGGGCTTTGAAAGTCAACAACAAAAGCTTGTACTGGATGTGGAAGGGGAAAGGGAGCCAATGAAGGTAGGATAAAAGAGGAGAAAAATGGTCAAAGTGGCGAGTGGATTTGATAATACGTGCAGCTGAGTTCTGGACAGAGATTAAAGAATGAAGGTGAGAGAGAGGAAGCCCTATCAGAATAAGGTTACAATAATCCAATCACGATACCACTAGGGCATGGACCAGAGTCTTGGTGGTGGAAGCTGAGAGGAATGGACAGATTTAGCAATGTTGTAAACAAAGAATCTGCAGGCCTTGGCGGTGGCCTGGATCTGTGTGGCCTGGATGTTAATTGAATTTTGTTCTCAGATTGCCAGAAAAGAAATAGTTGTGGATTATTTTCATGTAGTGCTATATCATTTCTTCTCTTCCTCTTCCATTGCCATCACATTCTGATAAAATAGAGGAGAAGCATGCTGGAAAGTGACATTTCTTTTATATATACAAAGCTATGTTTGCACAAGGCCTGTGTGATGTGCAAGAATTTGTTCTAAAGGTGTGGGAGAACTTGCAGTTTTCATAGAGATCTGGTTTCCCCTGCCTGTGGCCTAGCTCCTAGTGCTCACTGCAGTGTTGTGTAACTTTATTGCTAGCTTATTCTGGAATATGATTTTATAAAGTATTCATATTTCAGCTTCAGGCTCATACTCCATGCTAAATCTGCTATAAAACTTTGATTTATTGACTGAAAATTGCAGCCATTTGGATGAATTCTGAGAGTAGGTGGAAGTCAAGAGACTGATCGTCTCCTGTCTACCTAGCACTTCATAGAAAAAAGCCAACCTTTCATTATGCCTGCTTTTGCTCTCTCTGTCACCACTCCCTGGTCTTTTGCCATATATGGTGCTGGCAGCTTATACAGTGGGCCCTTGGTAGCCTGTGGGGTTTGATGCCAGGACCCCCCATAGATACCAAAATCCATGGGTGCTCATTTCCCATTAAGTTCAATGGTGTAGTAAAATGGTGCCCCTTATATAAAATGCAAAATCATGGTTTGCTTTTTGGAATTTATGTCTATTTAAAAAAACAATTTAAGTCATGGATTGTTGAATCCATGGATAAGGAATCAATGGATATGGAGAGCTTACTAAATGTGCAAATGAGTTTCCCAATGTCATTAGTATACCTCCCAATTGTCCTAATTTAGTAAGGGCTCTCCTGATTAATCCTTTTTAATCCTACATTTTCAGCTGCTTTTAAAATGTGCCAGTTTCTCTCACCTTCCACACATACCCCCTCTTTCCACAGCTTATTTCAATAGCTGCAGTCTGAGTTGAAAGCACAAAAGTAGTTTGCATCCAGTGAACCCATCAGGTGGAAAGTACAGTAAAGGACATAATCGTGCCCTTCCTGGTAGACTTGGACAAAAACAAACTGGGAGATTTTAAATGCAGTGAAAAAGTTGGGATGACAGAAGATAAATTGGGACAGTCCCTGCCAATGTGAGAGTTGAAAAGTATCACATGTTCACATTGAGTAGCTACACAGGGCTTCATGAAGGTTTCCAGTTGCAGGAGTAACTCATGGTTTGATAGCCTTTTGCAGGACTTTGCTCAGTGCAAAGTTCTGTGTCGATGCAGTGTATGGGGGGGGGGGGGGGGTTAGGGGTTTGCAAATGTTTCCCATGTAGTCCTGGAGACATTCAAGTAAAGAACTGAACAATCATATTCATTGTGCATATAGTACAGCAATCAAGTGCTTGCTCACTTGCTCTGTTACACACACGCACACACATGTATACATACAAACAATTTTAATTTTTCACTGTAACTTTACTTTTCAATCTGTATTACTTTTCTAGCTGTCTCATACAATAGTCTTATCTAATATTTATATTTCTTGCCATTTGTTTATTTTGTATCTCTTGTTTTATCATGCATAGAATTTGAACTGGCAATATACAGTATATGGATGAGGTAACATAAAATACAGACATTGAAAGTTGACATCGTGACAGTTGAAATTTGCACCAGACAAGCAAGAGGCAACAATAAACACAATCTTTTATTATTTGGGTTCTTTTTGGTGATTAAAGTGTGTTGGGGGGGGGGGGGAGGAAGTGGAAATGACATGCTTCTTCATCCATAAGTATTGTTCCGATTAGAAACACGCCATTCAAAGAAATGAAAGCCTTTTCATTTCCATGGCTGTACCAACCCCCGGTGCATCTTTTAGTCTGAACATAATCCTTTGTCTCAATGTCAACATGAGAAGTGAGAGCTAAAAAATATGCCAGCTTCCCTCTGAAGGAATGGAATGAAGGGAAGCAAGACTTTCTAGCAGCTTATGCATCTGCTTATGGGCAGGCACTTCAGCTTGTGATACTGTGAGATCCTCCTGTCCTTTTGAACTACCCATATCAGGCATAACTTTCCCTGGGAAATGGAAACTTAACAAGTGATTATCGTGAGGACTTGGACGTTTGCCACTCAGCACAGGTTATTCTCAGCAAAAGCAGAAAAGGCACTTGTCCCCAAAACAGAGGAATCTAATCTTTGGTTGTTCTCTCTCTCTTTTTCTTGAGGCACAAATGTCCTGATGAAATCCATGTCACTCTATGTGGGTGGGTGTGGGTCAGTGGGTGGGTGTATTTGTGCATTGGTTTATCCTTATTTCTCTACAGGTCTTATGATTACAAGCATTAGTGAGCATAATCCCACATTTTCACGAGCCCTTGTGATGTTTGAGGTCCTGAAAAACATTTTCAGGTCTTTAATGGCATATTTCCAACTAAGTCAGTTTGCTACCCCCCCACCCCCCACCCCAATACCTCAGAATTATTGTGTGGGTTTTTTTGACCCAAAGAAATTTTTCTTGGCAGAAAAAAAAATTGGAGGAGTCATTTGTTTCGGGCCAGTCAGTGAGGGTCTGGAGGGGCATGGATTGCCCTCCTCAGACTGCATGCAACCCATGAACCACATTATTCGCACCAATGATTTATATCAAAGAGAAAGAGATGTGTTAGAACAAGAACAACAACAGTTTATTTATAATGCCCTTTTCACCAAATAGCATACTATCAAACATATATAATATAGGACAAAACAATAAAACACACCACTATCATATACTAAAATAATATACTAATGTACTAAAAACAAAATCCTCATCAGTTGCTATCCATCTCAGCCACCTTAGGCACACTCAGCAATTCCATCTGGTGAATTGAAGAATGAGGTCTTCAACCCTTTACAAAAACAGGTAAGATCTTCCTCCAGCTGGTACAAAGACTGTTCCAGAAATGCTTGAAGCCCTGATAGAGCCCTATGCAATGGTGGAACCACCGATAATCTTTTGTCTGTGGATCTTAAATTCCTAGATGACACATAACATGGTTGCTGATTTGCCAGATTGTGGAAGAGGGTTGAGCCAGACCTTTAATTACTAGGAGCAAAAGGTATGAAATAAGAAGGCCTGGACAAGCAAATAAATAGTCTCAACTATCAAAAACGTCTGGCTTCTATGAATGTTCAAAAGGTGGAAGTCATATGCCTTCGTAGTTGTCCCAATAAAGGACTATAGGGACAGATGAAAATCCGGGACTCCAAGGTTTCCGGCAACTGAGACAGGGGCCAGTTTGTAACCCTGTAAATACAGTAAATAGCATTAAAGTGGAGCTATTGAGTAGTCAGGATGAAACACAAGGATCTCTGTTTTACCCATATTTAACTTATGATGGTGGGTGGTCATCCCCAGAGAAACAGAGTTTAACTTTATTTACTTTTAGGTGGAAGGTCAGCACAAGATATTTTTGTACCTGAAGCAAATTCTAAGTTGGTCTTGAATAGGATACCAGCCAGAGTAGCTGTTGCATTTTACTTCAGTAATGGCAACAGGGCAGCATTCTCCATGGCATGCTATCACATCCTACTTCCAAGCATCTGTTGTCTGAAGCAGCTGCTTCACTCTGCTTAATGTCAGGGATGGCCTGTTAGTTGACCCTGTAAAACCTTTATATTTTCTGCATAGGTAAGACTTTACAGGGATATATTTTAAAATTTGTATTCTGCTAGTTGGATGAAGCTAGGTCCAAACCCATTCTCAAAGATATTAATGTTCAATTAATTATAGTCATATGTTCTGTTCAAATTAACGTCATAAACATTAACATGAGTTTTTTGGTTTTTAGGAAGAGGAACTTTACTTCCATTGCATTTTATTACATTCCAGCACTCATCATTTCTGGGTTATTGTATTTTTAAAAGAGCTCCCTGTTTCCTCCCAAGAGTTCTGTGTGCTCTGAACCAATCCTAGTTACACATCAAGATAAAAACTTTGGAGAATAATGCATTCTTTTACAAATGTTTCATAAACCTTTAGGTTCCTTTTGCCATTTCAAAAAATGACTTGACTAGACTCATTTCATTTCCCTGACTTGAATTTCTGGCAAATCAGAATGTGATATTAGACTCTGATAGAAACATAAATCCCCATTTGTGTTTCAAAATGTCACTTTCGATTTTGTTTGGTTAAGGCAAAAGAATTTTGCTTATAGGACCAGAAAGAACTCAGGCTCTGGACTAATTCCAGAGAAATCAGGTTTAGGAAACCATAAATATGATATCAAGCCTGTTAGAAATTTGCTGTGATTTTATTTAAGATGTATAGAAATTGGTTTGAGCAGTATTTTTAATAACTATTTAGTACATTTTTTAAAAAATGAAGTCATTCTGTGTTGTAAAACTTGGAAGTTTTAGATGGCTATACATCTAGAATTAGGCTATACAACAGTATTGATATGGGGGGGGGCAACATAATTTATGTGCAAAATGAACTGTAATTTTGCTCTCTTACTATATATTATATCTTTTATCATATATTATTTCATGTAATGACACTTCAAATATATCTCAGTCTTTTCTCATCAATGTGATTAAGTTTGGAATTGAGTTGATAATCTGGGGATAGAGCCTAGCCTTTCCTTTTGGTAACACACAAATGCTGTAAAAAGGGTTTTGTTTTTTGGTGGGGGGAACTGCCCCATCTGTAAATCAGCTTTGTTTGTCATCAGAGATGGGGAACATTTCCTCAAGCATACTGATCTGTTTGTGCCTTTAATCCTAGGCTTGGAAAGAAAAGTGGATATAAATAATTTAACAGCAACAGCAACAACAGCAAGCAGGAGAACCCGAACTGGAAATGCAATAAGTTCATGTGTTCTGTTTTCTAAAATAACAACTTTCTCCCAAATTACATTAACTCACAGGTACTGATCACTAGGTAAACAGGTTTCTTTCCTACAAAACAACATGGCTTCACAATGTTGTGAAACGAAAGTGTCCCTCTTAACTCTGCTTTCAGAAGGATTAGACTTACTTTTTTTGAGAAGAAAATGAAAGTTTGGGCAGCTAATGGTTCAAATAGACACCAGATAACCTGTAGAGAATCTTGGTAAAACCTGGCAACCTAGATAATATGGCAACCTTAAAATTAGCCTGCCACATAAACCCCATGCTAGCAAACATGCTAACTTTCAGTTCTGAAGGCAATGTTTTTATTTTATAGCAAAAACCTGTAGTAGAGTCTCCACAGAGATCTGAACAATCCCAAGCATACGGTATATGGTTGTACTAGCAACCAAGGAAAACATTTTTAATAAAGTTGTTCTCTTTCTTTAACATTAAGTGTTGTTCTGTTGTAGGATAATTTAATAAATGGTGGTTTGTTGACTGTAACTCTTTGCAGTGCTCTCTCACATTTTAAAAGGTCAATGTTTAATATCCTAGAGAGAGCTTACAGATTTTATTGACAACTCGAAATTTTTCTTGCCAGTCCTACTAGGGGTGAAATAAATGCACTGATAAGGAAGAAAAGGTGAGGTGTGTCCCCTGCTTTCATGGTACATTGATAACATTTGAAAATAGAGTTTACCCTCAGCACATAAATTCCATGGGGAAGATACCATATATCCCTTTTTCAAATGTAGCAGGAGAACCCGAGTTAAAAATGCAATAAATTCATGCTTTCTGTTTCCTACATTTTTACAACTTTTCAGATCATTTGTGCAGCCTAATCCTAGAAAATCCTAATGCGTATTTTCCCAGAAGCAAGTCTCACTACCTTGAGTAACATGTGAAATATGCTTAGGAATGAAACTGCTCTATCTTCTGAGGGTTTGGCTGTGAAAGGCAACACATAAATAATTTCAGTGCCTAGTCAAAATCCATAGGGATAATAAAATGTACATAAAACTTCCATCTGGCAAATCAGGTTTTAGGATTTATTTTTGTGTTGGTGACATACTAAGCTTTGGTAAGACTAAGCCATGGAAACCTGCTGGATGATCTTGGGCATGTCACACTCTCACAGCCTTAGAAAAGGGTAATGACAAACCTTGGAATATTTTTTTTTAATCCAAACCTATGATAGGGTTGCCATAAACTGGAATCCTAAAATTCTGTATGCTGGAAATGTACCCATGACAAAGGTGGGATACTTACACTGCCTCAATAGCCTTCCATGGGTGAATGGAGTCATTTTATTCACAAAAAATGAAAATAGATCCACTCCACTGTTTGTGTGCATGACCAGAATAAGGTATGATTGACCTTGGTTTAATCACTTTAACAGAGGCAAAGACAATTTCCTTTGATGAAGGAACAGTCTGATAAGTGTATTTCCATGTTGCTCAAAATGTACCATGTGTCACAACTAGTTTAATTGCCAGCACTATATTCCTTTTCAACCCACCGCTGCCACTTAATAGTCATGAGCACCTATACTTTTAACACTTCTTTTCTTGGTAATTTGTGATCCTGCCATCTCTTTGTGATTGTCACTTTAACCCCAAAATGTTTTGAATTGTTAGTAGCATGGTAAGTATTCAGGTTCCATATGAGTCTTTCTTGAACAACTATAAAACTTTATTTAACGAACAGTTTTAATAATTATTTACATATTGAGCTGTGTTATGCACTTGTTACTGTTATGAGAATTCATCTCATGGGTCTTGGGGAATGGGAATGGAGGGAACAGAATGGAATGAAAATGAGGTGGAACGGGGAAAAAATGCATATTATCACATGGGAGAATGCTGTCCAATGCTGCCAGGAGTCCACAATCCATTCCCCATCTGTCCCAAAGCAGCTGATTTTGAAGAATTCGATTTGGCTGTCACCAGCTCTCATTCTATTGGCTGTTGCCATTTGCCAAGGCTCACCCTATTCTTCCTTCTCTCCACACCATGTAATATGGCTTCTCAGAAAAGGCCAATTAGAAATTGCCACATAGCAGAGACAGAATTGTAAAATCTCCCTCTCTACTTGTTCTTCTTCCTATTCACCTCTGCATTTAGGCTGCCACATATGCAGTTCAGACCAGACAGGCGCAAGTGTTATTTCTCACTTCAGATGAAATTCAGAACTTTAAAATGATTTTTGGATTGGACCACAATTTGCAGAATCCCAGCCAGGATGAGCACTACCCATGCTGGCTGCTGGATTTTCAGAATGCAGTGAGACCCAGTGTGGTGTAGTGGTTTTAAAGTCAGGCTAGGACACTGGAAGTCCAGGGTTCAAATCCTTGCTCAATCTTGGAAATCCACTTGATGACTTTAGGCAAATCACAGTCTCTCAGCCTTCAAGGAAGGCAAACCTCCTTTGAATAAAGCTTGGTAGGAAATCTCTATGATAAGGTTGCCCCAAGTTGGAGTCTACTTCAAGATAGGTAACAAGACAAAAAACCTAACTTTTCCAAGTTGTGAGTAAGGGCTCATCCAGAATGATTTTAAAAGACCAGAAAGTCTCAAGTTTTACTTCTGTTCTTTCTGGTTTAAAATCTTTCTTTTAAACATTTTCCCACAATTTTATAAACATAAAATGTACCCTGAGAAACTAGAAGAAATGAACTTGTTTGCTTTTGAAGAATGTAATTAAACCAGTTAAATAACAATATTAATGAATTACATACAGTTAACATACAGTTAACAGAGGAATGTTGTGGCTTAGTGGTTAAGGCGCCAGTTCTGATTATTGTAAGATTGGACAGTTGGCAGTTTGAGGCCAAAGTGCTGCATGATGGGGTGAATGTCCATCACTAGTCCCAACTTCACACTTCTAAAGAATGCAAAAGTACAAGTAGATAAATAGGTACCACTTTGGTGGGAAGGTAATAGTGTTCAGTGCAGTCATACTGGCCACATGACCACTGGAGTAGCCTTGAGATGACGCTAGCTTTTTGCCTAGTAAAGGAGATAAGCATTTTCCCCTACAGTCAATTACAACTACACATTCAGGTCAAGGGAAACCTTTTACCTATAACCTTTATACAGTTAACAACAGAAAAATGCTTATCTGTAGTTTCTAATACTGTAGAAACTTAGCCAGGTTATATAACATCCTAAATACCATTGTTTGTCTTCACTGGGGAAGATTCACTGAATCTATGGGATTTTACTATAGGTTGGCTTATCTTTCTTACAGTTGATTCAATGGGTCTACTCTGGTTGGGACTAATCAGTGATTCCAGTGAATTCTTGTAAAATTTTGACTATAATGGTAAATATCAGTATTCTAATAACTATTTGCCATATGTTTATTCAGGGATATCACATCGAGATAAGCATCTTCTAGACATTAAAAAAAAACCCTCACAGGATGATGAGCAACACTGAACTATCCCATGATCCCAAATAAATATATACCTATCATTTTTGTGTGTCTTCAAGTCATTTACAATTTCAAGTCATTTACCCCAAGGCAAGCCTATCACAGGGTTTTGTTGGCAAGATTTGTTCAGAGGGGTTTTGCCTTTGCCTACCTTTGAGGCTGACAGAGTGTGACTTGCCTACTGTCACCCCATGCATTTCCATGGCCATTCAAACCCTGGTCTTAGTCATAGTCCAGCGCTGAAACCACCACACCATGCTGGGACTGTGACCCAAAGGTGAACCTGTCACAGGTTTTTTTTTGGTAAAATTTATTCAGAAGAGTTTTCCCATTGTCGTCTTCTAAGGCTGAGAAAATTATGATACTGGACAATTACTTCGATGCTTGACTGTCACCTGAAGCATTCTCTGAGAGGAGAGACCTCTTGTTAATGTTGAAGCAGATGTGCAACACACAAGTCTAAGAGGAGAATGCTCCTGAATATTAAAGGTTTGAAAGTCATTGTTCTATCATAGTTGCAGTAACAACAATTGTTCTGTATTTGTCCTAAACTTCTTTGAAGCTTCATGAATTTTACATTGTGTTCTTCATTTAATGCTTGTCTGTGCTCTGCTCTAACTTAACTTCCACTGCTTCATTCTTGGCATACATTATTTAATAAACTGCTGTGCTTACAATCCCAGGTAATTAATGGATGGATTATTCAGCCTTTTCGCATTGGTTATTATCAGGCTGAGGCTTATAAAAGGAGTTGAGAGACTGGGTTGGCAAACCATTCTTTAAACATTCACTCCAATTATCCAGACCATTAAAGGACTTGAAAACTGAGAGAATGCTAATATGCATGGCAGCAACTGTTTCCAATGTAGTTTAACCCAGGATACAATACTATGGTTATTTATAATGAAATATATTTCCAAACTTTCCAGGCAGCAACATATAAATTTTGGTAGTGGGGAGGGGGCTGCAATGGATGAAGCTCCATTTCCTAAGCCATGCAGGGTTCATTCTAGCCAGACAGTGGTGGCTGATGGTTCTATTTGTCAGCAGGACTTAGAAACTGTTCTGAGTGCTTGGACGTTTGAACCCTACCTTCAAATAGGTTCATTGCCTTAGAGATAGCTCCTTAAGGTAGATGATCTTCTAGCATCCTATTAGAGCCAGTATGATGTAGTGATTTGTGTGTTGGACGGGACTGGAGATCATATTTAAATTCCCCAGTTGGTCATGGAAACCCACAGGGTGACCTTGTGTGAGTCATATACTCTCAGACTCAGAAAACACCATGATAGGTTTGCCTTAGGGTTGCCATAAGTTGGAAACAACTTGAATGCATGCTACCATCACCACAACACCATCCCATTAATAATGAATCTGTTTTAGTTTCAGCACCTTGGATAGATCATTTAAATTTCAGATTTAAACCCAGAGCTTATTCACAGTTCCACTAAAATGAGAGCCACCACTTGCCCCTTAAAGATGTTCACAAGCCTTTATGCAACACAATACAAAATGCATTATAAAGGAAAGGAGATGGCAGTGGAGGCTAGTGACACCCATTTCTGGGGCCATAAATCCATTTCAAGTTTCTGACTGATTTTTAAAAGAACTGTCAAACATACCAAAACTATCTGGGGCATATGGTCTCCACTGCAGTCATCCATATCCACTGCTGTGGGGTGGTGGTAGTTCACTTTTATTTTTCTTCCTATCCATTTTCCCTTGTTAGTTCCAGTGCAAGGGAAAAAAATAACGCAAAGTCATGGATGGAGACATTCAGGGGGAGTGTGGGGTTGGAGAATATCTATAGAAGGAGGAAAGTTTGGTTCTCCTTTGATCTGTAGAATCTGCCCACAGGCAACCCCAAAAGCAGAATTTTCACCTGTCAGGGAAGTCCTGTCCTTCCAGGTTTTGTGCTGTAGCACCTGGTGGAAAGCATGGTAGGAGGAATGTTATAATTAATTACATTAATGGACCTGTTGAGTGTGGGCAAGTGAGGATTCCAGTTTCAGTTCCTCCAAATGAAGATCTGTGTCATGGGGAAGGGAATATATTCTTGACATTCTCATAAAAGCCACAATGTTCCTTTATGACACAAAGTGGATGCACAGGAGATTTGCTAGAGAGAAACATGCTGAAAAGTCTTTCAAAAGCACTATTATAACTCTACCCCCCCCCCCTTTTTTTTTCTTTTTTGCAAACTAGTCTGTTCAGGACACACACACACAATCACGCCACTTTAGACTTTCTTTATCAATTACCTCTGTGCAAAAATGAAGAGTCGTCATTGCAAACTGCCAGTGACTTAACAAAATGATTGACTATGGTTGCTTGTAGTCAGCAGAAGGTCTCTACATTACAAATTGCTTGTCCATTATTCCTCTGACAGGACAGACCACTGGAGCTTGAATGGCATTTACACTCAATCAAATGCTAATGTTGATTGAAAATGTTGGGTTTCATGACTTCTTGATGTGCCCTGCAGGGGCAAAGAGAACTCAGTCTTTGCATCATGTGCTTCTTGCACATTTAAGGACTTTTCAACCTCACCACTGTGTTGCTTTCCACATCTGTTTACTTGGAGCTGTAGAGAAATGTGTTTAATTGTACTGTGTTAAGTCAATAATAGGACCATTCTGTACCACTTCTGGAATCTGTTCCATATTCTGTAACTTACTTATTGGATAATGTCAATTTCTCATATTTTCCTGGTCTGTAACAATGTGATTCATGCTCAGCTGAAACTACACTGCAAATATGACACCTGTGGTAGAATTTGGAAATTAATCTAATAACCATATTTCCAATTAAACTAGGAGTAGGTAAAGTGAAATCCATGTACTTCATGAAACCTCCTCCATTTTTGCAGCCGCCAAGCACTTACCCCGAATTCACCCCATCCAAAATATCTTTTGATATTATATTCAAAATGCCCCATGCATTTTTGGGATCTTGACAGTCTGGACTGTTTTAAGTATGGTGGTTACTTTTTCAAAACCAGAAGTTACTTCCAATCACTTTGTTTTGGAAAAAAAAAAAGGTCCTCTCCAAGCCTTAAACGTACTTGGCAGATTGCCTCCACATTCATTAAGTTTAAAAACAAATAAAAAGAAGATGGTGGGGGAGGCTAGAAACATGTAGGGTATGCAGCTGTCCATGCAATTAGCGCCGCCCGACTCACCGGGCAGGCGCAGTTGCCGCGCGCGGGAAGCGCCATGTTGCGCTCCCGCCGCGCTCTCCTTCCCGGCAGCCTCTGCGAGGGCGGGCTCCCTCGTGATTGGCTGTCGCGAGGGAGAGCGCGGGAAGGCAGCCCGCCTTTTTCTGGGTCGGACTACGTGTCCCAGAATGCAACGCGGGTGAGGCGTGCTGCCTGATTGGCTCTTGGCGGCCCGCCTCTCGCTGCCATTGGTCGTTGTCTGCCTGGGGGCGGGGCTGCCATGACGTGGCAGCCCCGGATTGGCCTATGGGCCTATATATTCGGGCTGCGCGTTTGGAGGTCGCCGCATTTGGGGTGAAGATTTTGCCAACAAGAAGATCACGTTTTGGTGTGATAACCAGGCGGTTGTCAACGTGGTCAACAGTATGTCCTCTTCATCTGAGAGAGTCATGTTATTGGTCAGGAAACTGGTTCTTGATTGCTTAATTCATAACATTTCCTTTTCTGCTCGGTTCGTGCCTGGACTCGAGAATAACATCGCTGATGCTCTCTCTCGCTTCCAGGAGGAACGTTTCCGTCGTTTGGGTCCGGAGGCGGACCCCTCCCCTGTTCCGTTTCCTCAGGACTTGTGGGACCTTGGACCTCTATCATTATGAATGGCATTTTGTCGTCTATTGCTCCTTCCACCCAAAGGGCTTATACGAGGGTTTTTCCTAAGCTATCTGCTTATTTTCGAGCTTGCAATATCCCGGCTCATTGGCCCGTCCAGTCCCCTACTGTCCTTGGCTTCATGGCCTGGTTATTTTCTAATGGGTCCTCCCCTCGGGCCATTTCGGTTATGCTGGCGGGCATATCTTTCTTTTCAAAAGCCTCTGGCCTAGGTGACCCTTGTGCCTCCTTCCAAGTCAGGCGGACTTTGGAGGGTTGGAGGCGATCCCAGGGTCCTTCTTTGGATGCCAGACGTCCCATCACGCTGCCGCTGCTCGAGCAGCTTGTTGCTGCTTTACCTGTTGTTTGCTCTTCCCACTATGAGGCCGGCTTGTTTCGTGCTGTTTTTGTTACTGCCTTTTTCGGGGCCCTGAGGTTGGGGGAGCTCGTTCCTAATTCCGCCAATGACTCCTCGGAGCGTTCCCTTCAGGTTGGGGATGTTTGTTTCACTACGAGTTCTGTTTCTTTATTGGTTCGGAGGTCCAAATGCGACCAATTGGGGAAGGGGTCCACTATCACCCTGAACCGCTTTAGGGGATCGCTGGTGTGCCCTGTCCGTACCTTGCACGCCTTCCTGGATGTACGCCCGGCTGGTACAGGTCCCTTATTCTGCCACTCTAACGGAGTTCCAGTTACGCGGTATCAGCTGGTGGCAGTGCTACGTTTGGCCCTCAGGAATTTGGGTTTGCCTGCGAAGGAGTTTGGGGGACATTCTTTCCGGATTGGGGCTGCTACTTCGGCTGCTCAAATTGGACTGTCATCTGACTCTATCAAACAATTGGGTCGTTGGAAATCCAGGGCTTTTCTGGGTTATATCCGAACGGACCGGGACCTTGCTGGGGGGCAATGATTGTTTTGCTGTTCTATTGGTTTGATTGGAGCCCGAATGCATTGTTGATAGGGTTGGCGGCAGGCGGTTCGTTCCTCACCGTCTGTTTGGCGGCAGCATAGGCCTGGATCTGGGGTGAGGGGTTTCCAGGGCTCGATGGCTCTGGATCGGGAGTCCTCGTGACCCGGGTGTATGGAGCGTGCTGATGTGGCCAGTGCGGGGGCCACAGTCAATTGACACCCGGTGACTAGAGTGCCTTGCATATCGATTGGGTGGAGCACAGTTGCCCGACTGTGCTTTAGGGCGGGGCTTGGCACCTACGTCATCCCGATGCTTGGCTATAAGCAACCATTCATTAGCCAACGGGGGTTTGGCTGATGTCCAGATCCAGACCTTATGCTTTGGGCCAACCCTATTGTTCGTGATGGTTTAAATAAAGTTGTGGCCATGTTCACTCCAACCTTGTGTACCTGTGATTTATTATGGCGCCTGACCTGCGAGGCAATTAGCGCCGCCCGACTCACCGGGCCGGCGCAGTTGCCGCGCGCGGGAAGCGCCATGTTGCGCTCCCGCCGCGCTCTCCTTCCCGGCAGCCTCTGCGAGGGCGGGCTCCCTCGTGATTGGCTGTCGCGAGGGAGAGCGCGGGAAGGCAGCCCGCCTTTTTCTGGGTCGGACTACGTGTCCCAGAATGCAACGCGGGTGAGGCGGGCTGCCTGATTGGCTCTTGGCGGCCCGCCTCTCGCTGCCATTGGTCGTTGTCTGCCTGGGGGCGGGGCTGCCATGACGTGGCAGCCCCGGATTGGCCTATGGGCCTATATATTCGGGCTGCGCGTTTGGAGGTCGCCATTGCCACGCTCGGCTCTCCCACCCTCCCTCCCTGGGAGTTGTTTGTCACAACTGGTTCAGGGGCGGCAGCATAGGCCTGGATATGGGGTGAGGGGTTTCCAGGGCTCGATGGCTCTGGATCGGGAGTCCTCGTGACCCGGGTGTATGGAGCGTGCTGATGTGGCCAGTGCGGGGGCCACAGTCAATTGACACCCGGTGACTAGAGTGCCTTGTATATCGATTGGGTGGAGCACAGTTGCCCGACTGTGCTTTAGGGCGGGGCTTGGCACCTACGTCATCCCGATGCTTGGCTATAAGCAACCATTCATTAGCCAACGGGGGTTTGGCTGATGTCCAGATCCAGACCTTATGCTTTGGGCCAACCCTATTGTTCGTGATGGTTTAAATAAAGTTGTGGCCATGTTCACTCCAACCTTGTGTACCTGTGATTTATTATGGCGCCTGACCTGCGAGGCAACTCCTTAATCTCAGGAAGCTGTTGACCGCAATCTAAACACACTTTTATTACATATTTTCAAAGCTGAAAAAAGAAACAAACCCCAAAACACCCATAGCTAGGAAGACGTGAGAAGCTTATGCTATAGCACAGAGGTTGGAAGTAATACTGTATATTGTAAATAATGGTCATAATTATAGCACTACTTTTTGAGGCAACAAGAGCATGGCTGCCATCTTGTCACTGACACATGTCTTTCTGGATGAGGAACAAGGGGCTGTTGTCTGGCCTTCTGTGTCTTATCCAAAATCTGTCTGTTACAGCTTTCAAGATCTCAAAGGAACGGAGTGTGCATTGAATCATGCAATCATAGAGTTGGAAGAGACCAGAAGGGCCATCCATCCCAACCCCCTCCCATGTAGGATACAGAATCAAAGAACCCCAGACAGATGGCCATCTAGCCCCTGTTTAAAAATCTTCAAAGGAGATTCCACTACTCTCCAAAGGAGTGTGTCCCACTGTCAAACAGTTCTTACTGTCAGGAAGTTCTTCCTAACATCAAGGTGGAATCTCTTTTCCTGTAATTTGCATCCATTGCTCTGGATCCTATTCTATGGAGCAGCAGAAAACAAGCTTGCATTTCCTTTTCTGCTGGTACAGTGTCTGCTTTCAGAAACCAGCTCTTTTAACACAGAGATTCTTGCTTTTTGATTCTAGGCTTCTGTCAATGGATGGATATAATACTGTGTTTTATACAATACTAAAAGGTTGTTGCCATTTTTGTGAAAAGTGCTTCTGTTATTTTACATCTGAAAGTCCTTCCATGTGTTCTCATATTTTGCAGATTATTCTTTCTTAATAAAGAAGGGGGTAAAAGGAAAAAGAAAAAAGAAAACAAGCTTTCTCCATCCTAGTATCACACCTTTGTTTCTTTCCCCCTCCTGCACTTTTTTCTTTTCCCCTCCAAGCCAAGAGCAGCTGCTGCTTCCTCAGAATTGACTCCTTGTTCCTCCCCTGCCCCCAATAAACAGCAGCAGAGGCAGCTGGGGGAAGGGGAAGGGCATGCAGTTGCATGGGCTCCATCTGTTTGCTGTAGTTGCTCAGCTGATGACTGGTCACACCATTACTTTACATTTTTGTTGTTAGTATAATAAGTAACATTTGATTGTTATTCCTAAAACATTGCAGGAGGGAGTCAGTTTGGGAAAGTTTGGCTATTGTATATTTTTTTATTCCAGTTAAAAGGGACACTTTTTAATTATAAGTAATTCTAGCAACTGATTCTAGCAGCTGATTCATCACTCTTATATAGAGAGTATTCACAACGTACTTCTCTTAAAAAGAAAAGTACTGAGTTATGTTGTAAATGTAGCATTCTGTGCTGTGTTTTAGTTCATTTCTACCATTAATTTGCACTCTTTATATGGTCCTATGGTGTATGGATAGCTCTTGACCAAGACAGTGGGATAAATGGCTATATAAAGGCTCAGAAGTAAGCATGCCTGTAAAGTAGGTTTGCTAGGGCATCAATTTCCTGATTCTGCCCTGCCTACCCCAATTTTGCCAATAGCCTTTTCTTCTTTTTTTCCGATTGCTTTCTTAAGGAAGATTCTAGTTGTAGCTCCTGATGTAGATCATGAAAGATGTCTACGGATGATGAGCAAAGAAAACAGAGATCTATGGTAGGAGATATTGTGGCTGTATTTTCCCTCGATGGTGGCAAGTTCTTCAAACAGACAGGAAAGGTCTCCAGGTTGACATCTGGTAATTCTGCTTCCAGCTTTAAGATTTTATAGAATTGTTTATGAATGGCATCATTTTTTTTTTAAAAAAAATCAGCAGCCAGGAAAAAAAAATTTCCCCACAAAATATTTTTTGCACAAAGAATATTCATTAAATGTTCACAAAAAAGTTCCCAATGTAAAAAAAAATGCACAAAATGTTTCATAATCTTACCCAATGTAAAGAAAACATCTGCATTTTTTTTCATTCTCATACATGAGAATGAAGTTAATAAATCATTAGTGGGTAATGCGTGGCAAACACTACAGACAAATGACAAACCATGAAATACATGAGAAAAACTGTGCACAGCTTCAGCTACAACAATTAAATTTTAATGTGACTGAAATCCTGACAAAAATAGTACTGAAGACAATAATCAATGACAGCTAATCTCTCCCTATACTTCAATATAAGAAGCATTCACAGGTTTAAATCACAATACAAATTAGTATTTTACATTTCATAACACTGTAGCATTTCATAATACTTTTTACACTACTCATATAAAAGGGCCGTATGGCTTGGCATCTCTCTTGTTTTATATACAAAATAAGATCTATGGTAACACAGTGAAAAGATTAAACTCTACAATACAAAATTATGGCTGATGTCCTGTTAGTAACATATTCCAGTGGTATCACTGGTGTATGTCTTTTTTGGTCATTATTCAACCTCAGTTCCCTTAAAATCCACTTGTCACTTGTTCTCCCTGACAACCTGGCCATGTAGTAGCCAGGTGAGAGCATGAGGCAGCTGAGGAACATCTGGCTATGTTCCTATAGTCAGACTCATGATATTGAAGGCATCATCCAGGACAATTGGAGGGCCCTCTGAAGGTGCCAAAGCATGACATCAACACTGGGCATCTGTCTACAGGGGCACGGCCAGACGCTTCTTGACTCTCCTTCACTCTTCATTGTGGCCATGTAAGGGGAGGGGTAAAAAGAGGCAGGTGTGTTGTAAGGCAGAGAAGAAGAGAGGTGATGTGTAGTTCTGCCTGGGCAGAATTTAACATCCCATCTCCCAGTGCAGGATCATGTTGTTGCTGTTTTACAATCAACAATATTTTATAGATTGTGTAACCATATCAAAGGATGTTTAACTAGATTCTAGCACTAGGGTCTTTAATCTAACAAAACATTAATTGTTTGTGGTTCAGTGATGAATTTTTACAGGTCTGATTATATTAGTTCATGTGGCCCATGGAGTTGGACTTATTCAAGTTTTCTATAAAATAAAAGTAATATAAAACAATTTAAAACTAGTATTAGCATAATATAGGGTCCCCATAAGCTTGCAATTAGTTTCTCACATTCATCATATCATTTAAGCACAAAATAAATTCTGGGGGAAAAAAACCATTGAGGTGTAATCTGAAGGTTCTAATTGAATAGCCATGCAATGTAATAAGACATTTGTAACAGTTTAGAATTTTTAACTTTGGCACATCTTATCTTTGGCCATTTGATAGAAAAAGTATAATACATCTTGTTTGCACCTAGAAGTCCCTTGAATGTGTTCCTTCAAACTGCATTTAAGGACAAGAGCCCCAAACTGCATTGCAAATTTCAGCAAGAAAGCACAGCACAGCTTAGACATGAAAATGGTTCACCATTACTAAATGAGATAAATGTCCAACTAAGGACCCTATCACATGGGGTTAAAAGAGCAGCTTACCTTTCCTACATTCAGTGCTAATTCAAGATACAGCTGGTTCCTAACACACATAAATTGATGTTGAATCACTGCCCAGGTCCATCCCAGATGCAACCCAGGTTGTCTAAGCCAATTCCGTGCCCCCTTTTGAAAACGGAAGCTTCCGACTTCTAAAAGTGGCCACTGAAGTGGCTTAGACAACCTAGGCTACATCTGGGATGGACCCAGACAGCGATTCAGTGGCAATTTATGTATGACAGGAACTGGCAGTGAATTCGGGAAAGGTAAGGCACTCTCTTAACACCATGTGATAAGGTCCTAACTTAAGTCCAAGAAAAGGTAAGATAGAGGTCTATGTAGATGAATACACATCCTCCAATATTCCACAAATGAAACTTGGGCACATGTGACCAAGCAACATGAGAATGTGGTCAAGATGAAAAAGAACACATGAGTGGCAGCAGTTTCCTATGGACTGAGCCTACTGGGAAAGGCAACACCCTGCCACCTCTCCACACACTGAGTTAATTCAGTGCAAATTACTATAGCTATTTGAACTCAGTTTGCACCAAAGGAAGTGAGCTGAAGACATGGGGAAAAGTGGGAGAAAGAAAGAAAAACTGGGATATTTTTAAAGCAGCTGAAAAAGTAGGATAGCAAAGGATTAATTGGGCTTGTCTTTTCCAGACTGGGACAGTGGAAGGGATGTTAATAAGCATAAACTGGGCAATGGAAAAATAAAAAAACCCTGAATAGTAATCTTACAGAATGAGTGTGGCCCTGGCACTGCACATGAATCTCAAAGATGTTTCTGTGGTTTTCAACCCATCCAAACTCCCCATACTGCCCTGTACTGCTGCCATAAACTGCCTCTCATGCAAACCTTATCACACACACAATCTAGACACAGGAAGGGGACATGCATTGTCGGTTGATAACGCATTTTATTGTACACCGCACTGTCCTCAAAGTGGCCCCATGTCATCGCCTG
Organism: Urosaurus nigricauda; assembly: GCA_034509955.1. Lineage (NCBI taxonomy): Eukaryota > Metazoa > Chordata > Lepidosauria > Squamata > Phrynosomatidae > Urosaurus > Urosaurus nigricauda. The sequence goes on along the minus strand of JAOEGL010000002.1, from coordinate 266,327,668 downwards.
GCACCAAACCATCTCCCATCAGGGCTCAGGCATGTGAATTTTGAAAGGTGGAAGCTTTCTTCTGGAGCAAAATCATGCGGCTGAGCTCTGATTTGGGATGGCTTGGTACTGGGTGATGGCATGGGGCTGCCTTGAGAACAGTGTGGCATGCAATAAAATGCATTTTCACTCGGCCATGCGCATCCCCTTCCTGTGCCCAGATCAGGTGCAAAAGTCTGTGTGATAAGCTCCTCAAACATAATGTCCTGTCCAGGCAGATCTACCTTTATTTCTGTCTGGGCCAGAAGTGAGGGAGGCCACTCACCTTTTAAATGGTTGAGGTAGGGGTGGGACTGTACTGTTTAATGCTTTTTAAAAAAAGCACCAGTTTTTCAAAACCAGAAATTGGTTTCTGACAACTTTGCTTTTTTTGGCTTCGTAGGCAGTTTGTGTGGTTGATGATTCTGGAGTTAAAAAGTCACCCCATGACTTGCTGCAGGCACCCACTAATTTAAGGGATGTTTCATGGAGTATCCAGTTACCAAAACAAAAAAACAAAACAAAACCTAGGCCTCCTGAACCTTTTATAATTGGGCCAAAGCAGGACTTTCAGCAATCAAAAGACTGAGTCATTATCCCATGCAAGTCTACACAGAGGTACTTCTCAATGAAATTTATTGCCAAGTAAATGTATAGACATAGTTCAATTAACAAAGCCTCTTGACAGTGGAGCACCTTTTTACAAAGGCGTTTTATGCCCACCAATCCCCTTCCATTCTTATCCTGTCTAGCTGGATTTTTATTAGCAGAATTGGCACTGGGAGAATGGCGAAGGAAGGCTGAAGAAACACCAATGTTTGGTGTCAGGTTGCAACCACAAGTCTGTACTAAACAGTGCAATAAGCAAAGCTTAAGCTGGGAAAGAATGGGATTTTTCTCTAGCCTATCCTATAAAGCTGTATGACCCTGCCTATAACAGGCAAGGTAAACAGCAGCTGTTTCCAGAATCCAAAACAGAGAGAAAAGGAGTGAACACATAAGCTTGTCTCACCAGCATGTTAGGAAACCTTGAAGCTTAGCAACCAAAACTAAATCATAAGTAAAGCGGAGGCTGGTGAAAGAAAAAGTCAATCCCGGATGCATTTTGGAAGCAGCCTTCAAGTGTTCTCCAGAAGGTCCAAAATGTTTTTGTTTATTTATTCAAAGCTTACCTGGACTGGTTATTTCATTTCACATGTGCATACAATTAGTTTTGAAAAAACGTCTGCTGAAACATGTTTGCCTGCTGTTCTTTTCTGTGGTGTCCTTATTCTTTCCATGTTACTTCTACTTCTGGTACCAAATATTCCATTAAAGTAGTAATGTTCAGGAACATATCTACTGTACTTTGTTAACTGAAGTATAACTGTATACAGAATTTCAGCCTTAAAATTGCTTAGGTTCAGGCAGATCATGCCTCCACCCTATGTAAATAATTTTGAAGTCATCCCTGGTGCAGTTCTATAAGAAAGTTTTAGAAGACAGGGCAAATACTGTACATATATTTGCTTTAAAGGTCAAAGCCTTATTTTTCTCATTTAGAAATCCAAAGTGAACAACATCAAAAAAAGATTAATATATTTTAAGTTATTTTTACAAAAACAAAAACAAAGCTAGAAAAATAATGAAAAGAAGCTAGATATAGATTTTATATTACCATCATAAGCTTTGTTGAAAGGTTACAAAGCCATAGCACCAGTTAACACCAATGGCAGTACCTCTGCCTCAATATGCATGAGAAGTGATGAAGATATAAATTTTAGCCAGAAAAGTTGTGTATGTCCCTTGACGCCAAAGCTTCATTTCAACATCTAACAAAAAGTCTTTGGGTTCCTTCACTTGTCGCTGAAGGTAAACGATGCCTGTGTAGGAATTCAGCTTTCTGGTGCTGAAGTAGTTCTCTTCATTTCCTTTGTTGATTGTAAGGATTATGTTGTCTCCAGCATAAGCAGGCGAGGGACCAATTCGGAAAATATGAGCTGGGACAACAATGTTAGTTTGGAAGTTAAGCTGATAGTAAGTGATTCGCAACGGAGTGTTTTGGCAATCCAGATAGCTGAAGCAGTTGATACGCTCGCATCTCCTGAGAGAAGAAGAGGAAATATTTAGTAAGGCAGGAACTGAGATTCAAAAGAGACCCATCTGGGTGATTTGCAGAGTCTCAGAAAGAAAAAGCTCTCTCATGTATTAGGCAAAGAAACAGCAGAGCTGCAAACATTGGCTATGCAATTAACAGCTGCTTGTTCTTCTTTTACAACACTCTTTACACTGATGCAGTTGTCAGCATAACAGCCAAGTATCAAAAGATCATGAACCTTGAAAGCCTCTGCTGGAAGCACCACAATGAGTGCATAGAGGAATACAAAGTCATGCTGTGTATGTTTGCCTGGAAAAGAAATCTGTGATTCATCAAAGTTCAGTGCTCTGATCAGGCTATATGAAATGGAGTCCTGCTGACAAAACTAACTTTCAAAGGCAGCACTTTTGGGGGCTTTTCATTTCAAACTGTACAACTGTAGATTGAGGTATCGTACAATGTCACCTCAGTGGTCCATTATCTTCCTTTCTTTCTGTGATAGCTCTGAAAACAGAGCTGGGAAATGATACTTTTTAGATTACAGGTTCTAGAATATTGTAGCCAGTATGAAAAGTTGTGGGATCTGTAGTCCAAAAATTAACATTTCCCACCTCTAGGGCTTCCAGGACTGGCTTCCTGAGTGTCTATGCTGTGAGGGACTGCATCCTGATTTTCAACATCTAATAACTATTGCAAAACTATAATGTAATGTTTTTAAAAGTTTTCTGGGAAAGGTCCCTTTCCCCCACTGCAAAGGAACTGATCAGTTTGCATGTGTCTTTATTATTTCTCCTGTGTCACAACTGAGGCAAAAGCCCCACATGTGGACATGGAAATTGATGCCAATATAGGAAAAAGCCCAGGAGCTCCATCTCTGTTGTCATAGAGAATATCAGCACACTGAGAAGGCACAAAGTGCTTGGAGTATGCCACCATATAAGAAAAAGGTCATAACAAAGGCTGTTAACTGTTCTCAAGTTAAATTATGGTGACCCTATAAATGAGAAACCTCCAAGTAGCTATTGCAAAGAGCCCTCTTCATGTCTTATAGACAGGACCTTCATTTCCTTGACTGAGTCTATTCACCTGTAATGGAGTCTTCCTCTTTTCCTTCTGCCTTCTACCTTGGCAAATATCATTATGTTTTCTAGAGAGTCATGTCTTCTCATGATATGTCCAAAGTAAGACAGTCTCAGTTTAGTCATCCTGGCTTCTAGGGAGAGTTCAGGCTTGATTTGCTCTAGGACTCATTTGTCTTTTTGACAACCCAGAATATCCACAGAACTTTGTACTCATCGATATACAACACCTAAAGTACTGTGTATGCAGAAAGTTTGGTGCCTGGCATTTCTCAGCATGGCTAGAAAAAGGCCCTTGCATGAAACCTGGAGGGAAGGTGCCAGCCAGTGACAACACTATTTGACAAGGAGGACCAAGATCTGACTCAGCATAAGCCAGTTTCCAATATGGCTAAGGTAAATTAGTAATGATGACCACTTCATCCCTGTTTTTTCTCTTGCATCACCTATCTGATATAAGGCTTTATCAGGGATGGCGAAGAAATCATTTTAATTAGCTATTCCAAAAACAAAACAAAACACCCCCCCCCCCCCCACACACACACTTTGCATCTCTCAAGACTGACAGTGGAATGGAACATATCTTCATTCCAAAAACTATATTTGAAGCAAGTGTTTTTTTCATGAGGCTAGAGGTACACAAAACCATATATTTAATATACATGCATGACTAGAATTGTATACTTCATAAAAATGCCCTTTAGTGCAAAAATGCATACAAGAATGCAAAAAGGATGCATACATTTTGAAAAATCAACACAGAAATACACATTAATTAATTTATTTTGTGGGGAAAGAACTCTTGTAACCTGTTACATTAATGGAAAAGAACATCATCATATGATCCTGGTGGTGCAGTGGCTAAATGCCAGTACTGCAGCCACTCACTCACAAACCACAAGGCTGTGAGTTCAATACCAGCCAGGGGCTCAGGGTCGACTCAGCCTAGCATCCTTCTGAGATTGCGAAAATGAATACCCAGTTTGTTGGGAGCAACTGGCTTACACATTGTAAGCCACTTAGGGAGTGCCTAAGTGCACTGATAAGAAGTATAGAAATGTACTTGCTATTGCTATATCATGATTCTGAAATTCAGATAGTAAATGAGAACAAGACTGTTGTATTTTCACATTGCTAGGCTTGACTTCAGCAATTCCGAGATGGCACTGTGCTATAATGTCAGTAAACCACAATGGTACATATAGAATCCATGAGAAATTTACTTTCTGTCATCATTATAGATAGACAATTGATTTTCTGCCGGCTGCAGTACTCCTTTATTATTTTACTCCTTCCTGAAGAACTCTCTGAAGCATGCTTTTCTGAGGCACACAGTGTCTATGAAAAATCTCCCAACCCACCTCTAGTTTTGGCTCAGTCCTAGCTAAATATGTATTTGATCCAAAGTGGCCCCATTAACATCACTTGGAATATAATGAGGCAAAAGCATGGAAGGATTTAGTCATGATTACTTTAAGAAGTTGTCTGCACAGTGATTGCAGTGACACAGCCAAAGAAAGCAAAACAAAGGCACTTTCCACTCAAATTAGTAAAGAAAACTAAAACAGAATTCATGTTCCTTCCTTTTCTTTCCACAGGTCAAAGATGGAGAATATCATCACACAGTCATTGAGATGTTCTTGGACTGCATCTCCCACCAACATTAATTAGCATAGTCAGTGGTGAAGGGTCACAGAATAATAGAACTGGAAGGAATCTCAAGAGACACAGTCCAATCCCCTGTCAGTTCAGGAATACATTATTGAGAGGTGGCAATCCAATCTCTGTTTTCAAAAAATACTAACAAAGGAGAACCTAACCCCACCCAAGATATTTGATTCCACTGGTAAACAGCTCTTATTATTGGGTCATTATTTCTATTGTTGAATCACTCTTTATTGTAGGTTGGACCTGTTGATTTAGGTTCTGCCCTCTGAAACATAAGAAAACAAGTCTAGTCCATTGTATATGTGTCAGCTCTTTAGATACTTAAACAAATAAATAAAATCATTTCTCTTTTTTCTTTATGCTGCATATATCCAGCTCCCTTATACAGCTTGGGTGCCATGCTCTTTACCATCTTGGTGGTCCTTTTCTAGAAATGTTCCAGGTTATGATATTCTTCTCAAATATTCGACCCAAAACTAGAAACAGTTTTCCATGAGAAATCAGACTAAAGCAGAATAAAATGGTACAGGTTGAGTCTCCGTTATATAAAATGTTTGGCTTTCAGATTTTTTCCCAGAGTTTTGAATCTGTACATGTATGAAATGAGACACCTTGGAGATGGGACTCAAGCCTAAATATGGAATTCATTTATGTTTTGTATACACCTTACACAAATAGCTTGAATGAAACTTTATGCATAATACTTTAAATAATTTTGTGCATGAAATAAAGTTACACTGAACCATCAGAAAGCAAAGGTGTAACTATCTCAGACACCCATATGGACAATTTTTGATTTTGGAATATTTTGCATGTTGGAATTCCTGATAAGGGACATCCAACCTATATTATTACTTCACTTGATTTGGATGCTATACTCTTGTTGATGAAGCCTAATGGTATGATACTGATTTGCTGCCAGATCACACTGTCATCTTCTTATTGTCAACTAAGGTACCTAGATCCTTTTCACATATACTGCTATCCTAACCCAGATGCCATCCATCCCATATTTGTGCATCTGATATTTCCTGCCTAAATGGAAAACAGTAACTTCCCTTTATCCCTGTTGATCTTTTAAAAGTATTTGTTAAGTTTTTCCTATTAAGGTCATCTTGAATTCTGATTCTGTCTTTAGAAGTGTTAGCTGCTTTTCCCAGTCTCATGGTGCTAGTTTGATAAGCATGTCCTGAATCTCCTTCCTAAATCATTTACTGAGATGTTGAAGAACACTGTGATCAGGACAGAAGACAAAGCACTCCACTGTCACTTCTCTCCAGGAAGATAAAAACTACAGTTTCCTATGGACCCTATGGAATGCCTTCTGTTCCCCATTGCTACTACAGCTACTTCATAATACAGTACTTTGTTTTAACCTGTTCTGCTCTAGAGCAACCACTGTAGTTTGCTGGACAGATGGTCATTCTGGGTCTGAGAGTATGTTTGCCTCAACCACCTTGTGGTCTCTTCCAACTCTATGGTTTTATGATTCTATGAGTCTATAGTTCACTCTGGTAGGGATTAATAATACAATTAGGGCCAGAAGCAGTAGGGATGCAATAAACAGCCTATTTATTACATAGAATAATTATTGAAGACAGCATTTTGAAGACTCTATTGGTGGTGGTGGCAGGGGAGAGATTCGACTTACATGTCAGACACTTTTCTGTAGTTTGGTGGACACTCAAATAAGAGACATCGGAAGCTGCCTTGAATATTATAACAAGACTCTGATGATGAACAATTATGGGTTCCCATTGCGCATTCATCAATATCTGGAATGAAATATACAGGAAAGATTATACATCACAATCACAAAGCAGTGTAGTTGCAGACTTATTCCAAAATTATGGTTAATATGTCACCCACATCAACTACAGGCTACAAAACCCAAGCCTTAAAATATATATTTTACCTTCATTAGGCAAATTAGAAGGCACTCCCCCCCCCCCCCACAACACACACACCAATTCTCAAGGCACACTGGCTTCTTCACTAGCGATCTAGTGCTTGAGCAATTGCTCAAACCAGCAATTGCTCTTCCTGGATTGCCTTGTTTATGTATTTTGGTAGCAGGGAGAAGATGCCTCATTTGGGCTCCTGATCTTTTCCATTTGGATTCTGTATACTGATGGAGAATTCTCTAATTTGTTTAGTTACTTCAGATATTCATCAGTGGGATTTTTAAAGATGAGTCAGTAATAATAATAATAATTTATTTATACCCCACTTTTCTGTTGCCAAACAATGAACAAAAGGAAAAGGGAATCGTGGTGGGGAATGGTGAGGAAGAAGGGAATGGTGGTGGGAAATGGTGGAAGGGGATCAGGTCCAGCATTTTTTTTCTCTCTCTCTCTGAGGCAAGGACCAATGCAGATAGATTGGAGGGAGGGCTATTCTTAATCGAGGCCAGGCCCGATGGCATTGGACCTGCCTTTTCAGTCCCTCCCAGGCTGGATGGTGCCAGATGCCATGGGGGGGGGGGGCTTTCCTTCTTCAAGAAAGGCATGGATGGCAATAGGCCTGCCTTTTCATTCCCTCCCAAGCTGGTTGGAGTCAGATGCCATGGGGGGGGGGGGGGCTCTCAAAAATCTGTTGTAGAACATTTCAGCCTTCCTGAGCATACAGAAATAGGTGAATTCAATTATATTTACTAATTCCAATCTATTATCTCTCTGTACCTCAAGTGAAAAAGTGTGTTTATATGCACAAAAGTAATGCAAAAATAAAAACCAATTAGACTTAAAGGTGCTGCTACATTCCTCCTCCCCTTCCTCTTTTTTAATGCTGCTTCTTTGAAAACTTGGGTAAACATTGTAATGTCACTACAATTCCATAGGTCTAAATTCAAATGAAATTTTATTTAAAAATGCAATTAGAGTCAGTAGCTTTTCAAACACATAGGAGGTTGTAGATGTGCAGAATGTTGGTGAGGTGTAGTAGACAGAGTGTTAGACTTGGGAAATTTAGGTTCCAGTTCCCACTAAGCTAATAAACCCAGGCAGTGACTTTGGGGCAGGCTCTCTCTCCCTGTTGCAGTCTGACCTACCTCACAGGGTTGTTATGAGAATAAAAGGAATAGGAGAGCCAAACATGCCACCTTGATTTTATTGGAGAATAAATTGGACTTTAAATAATAATAATATAATATAATATGTGGGTCCCCCCCCCCCCCTGTTTTTGAACCTGCCTTTCATTAGCATCATGTTCAAACACATGTTGCTAATAATATTTTGTTTCTCTTTGCATATACTTCTTTACATGATTTGATGCATCAATTGAGTGTTGTTGTTTCTGATTTTCAAAAAAGCCACAGTTGCACATGTGAAGCTGTTTATAGTTCCACAGCATTCAAAGGAGGTGATTTCTCAAAATGCATTTAGGCTCAGAAAAAAATACCTCTTTTGTTGCTGAATACAAAAATAATTCCTGAACAATAAGATGACAAAATATTAAACTGCGGTTCTGAAGATACTAAATACCAGATGCAATGGATCCAGTTCAAGTAGAAGGAAAAGGAAAGAAAAGGGGGGAGGCAAAGCCCCTCAGCTCAGCTTTTGTAGCCACACAAAAAACTCTCAAATGTCTAGACAGCACTCAGAGGTTTGCAAATAAAATAAATGTTACCAGACAATCCATGTGGCAAAGTACTGTGGTGAAATTTGCTAGTTGTCATACAGGAGACTGGCTCCTAAAGAAATACTGTAGTCTTCCCTGAGGGTCAGGAATCGCTCTTCCATGGAGTGTGGCTTGGTTTAAAAGCCCAAAAAATATTTTTAAAGAGGAAGTCAAAGAGAATTAAAGTAAATTAAGCCCCTCCTCAATGATTCTTAAAACTAGGTGAAAAGGTAAATTGTTTCCATATGGTATTCCATGTCACCAAACGATTTTCTTCTCCATCTTGGCTTTCTGAAGCTTTACCACACAGCTTTGAAAACAATGATCCATAACATAAAATTTTAGCAGGCCAATTCAAACAGATCAGCTTGAGTTCACTAAACCATACAAAAGTCAATGAATGAAAAGGAAAAAAAAATAGGCGGGGGGTCTTTATTAAATCTCAGGATGAAATAACAGAGATAAAAATGATATTTTCTTGTTCATTCTCCCTATACCTAAGCTAGGGAACAGATCAAAGCTTTCTGTGTAAACCTGTCCCATATTTAAAATCTTTAAAGTTTTCAAGTGGATATAATGTTCAAAGGGTCTGCATGTCATGAAATTCTAAGTTGTGTAGTATCATGTGTCCAATATCTCACCAAAATCTAAGAAGCAAGCCTACAATATGGAAGCACACACATTGGCCATTACCAGTGTCTACTCTAGTTCAATTTCACAGCTGTACAGGAACTTCAAGAAGAATTTTTTTTAATCTTGCTTCTCCTTGAAAAGAGTATTGGCCAAGACTTTCACAAACGGGATAATATTCTAAATAATAAACAATGGAGCACCCTCAATTGAAGCATCCAAGCATGCTCAGCTAAAATACATACAGAGAGATAGGCACATCCCCTCAGCTAAATGCATGAAAGTCAAAACCCCTTCAGGAGGTTTGTCATTGCATTCCTGTGAGACGTTTATCACACTAGAGGGCAAACAGGATTTAAACAGGAATTAAACAAGAAATGCCTTATGTTTAACATAGGACATTTAACATGCCTTATGTTTAACATAGGGCATTTCCTGTTTAATTCCTGTTTAAATCCTGTTTAAATCCTGTTTGCCCTCTAGTGTGATAAACCTCTGAGATAGTTTGAGTTGCCTAAGGTCACCCAGTGGATTTTCATGAAAATTCAGAACCTGGTGTCTTGGAGCCCTAGTCCAGGACTCAAAACACTACATCATTCTGGTTCAATAAACCAGACTGCAGGCTAAATATATGCTTAACCTTCACATGAATGATTAATCTAGGTCTTCACTGGACCACCTATAATATCACCAGTGATGCAACAGAAGTCAAATATCTACACAAATATTCTCTGCCTCCCCTTTCCCCTGCTTACATCAACTCATTTAGCACTATGAAGGGAAATTGCTTTGACCTGTAGAACAAGCAAAAAAAAAAGTTGTCTGCATTCTTACACAAACATGAGAAACCTTCCTTTCATTCCCTATTTTTTCTAGGGTTTATATTAGGTGCCAGTATGGTAAGAGTGCATAAGGCAACAATATTATGATAGGTGATGGAAGCACATTAATTTCCTTCTTACCTCGACAGGTCCTTCCATTTGCTGACATTGTATAGCCTTGGTCAGGACAAGCACATTGATAACTTCCAGGCACATTGAGGCAACGGAAAGTGCACAGAATACCTGCACTTTGGGCACATTCATCAATATCTGGAACAATGACAATGCAAACATGTAAGCACAGTTCAAGTTATTCTCCCAACAGGATTGTCCAACTGTATAGACATTGGAAATTTCCAGTGCATACCTTTACAAGAATGACCATCTTCTGCTAACTGATAGCCTTGCCTGCAGTAACACTGATAGGAACCATAAATATTAGCACATTCCTGACTGCATGGATTGTTGTCACATTCATTAACATCTGTATAAAAAAGTGGATATAGAAATCATATATAATCAGTCCAAACACTGTCATTGTCCAGTTAAAGCTAATGTATCAGCTGCACCCATTCCTGGAGAGGTCAGATCTGGCCCAGGTAACACATCCCTTGATTGCATCTATTTGGATTACTGCAACACACTTTACATATAGTTGTCTTTGGAAACTGTTCCAAAACATCAGTAAGCCCAAAATTTTTCAGCCAGATTCGTGACCCAGGCTGGTTACACTCCCATATTGTAACAGATCCACTGGTTATCAGTCTATTTCCAGGTAGAATTCAAAGGACTGGTTATAACCTAGAAAGCACTATGTGGATTGGGTCCAAGTAATCTGAAAGACTGTATCTAAATGAGTCTTCCCAAGTTTTAAGATCTTCAGGGGATATCTTTCATTTGGTCCTATCACTATCATAGGTACATTTGGTGGGAACAAGTAAGAGACACTTCCTAGTGGCTGTTCCCAAGCTACAGAATTCCCTCCTTCAGGATGCCAGGGTGCCCCATATCTGATTTCTTTTTGCCCACAGGCATTTTTTTTTAAAATTTTGACAGGACTTTGACTTTTAAGTAGTTATGACAAAAAGGTCTTTTTGAATAAGGTGTGCTATACTTTTATTTTTAACATGTTTTAAACCTATTTTAAAATGCTTCAAATTGATGTTTCAATAGATTTCTCTTTTTAATAGTTCTTAAACTTTTGTACTGTATATTTTATGTTTCATTTTAATTGTATTTTGCTTTAACTTTTACTGTAAGCTACCAAGGGTCTTGCTTTGGGAGACAGGTGGGATATAAATGAAATAAATTATTAAAATAAAGCAAATGTTTCTGTCATTGAACATATTACTGAAATATAGAAGATACCAATTATAGATGATCACTACCATATGGCCAGGATGTAACCCTTCCCAAATTTTCTTCTCCAAAGTAACAGCAAATCATTTTAGCAATCTTCCTCTTACTGCAAAGGCTATTGAGACTGCTCTATGCAAACGTCACATACATTTTGTGAACAAAACAGCATTTTCTGTGCATGAAACAGCATTTTACATGCCATTGGATTACTGTAAGGCATCTACAACATAGACAGCAACCATACATGTAGAGAGAACTCCCAGAGGTTCAAGAGGGATTAAGGAAAGGAAGAGGCACTAGGAACCACATTGCAACCATATGGTGACTTATGGAGTGAACCAAGGAATTCTAAAAGAAAATCAACATGTACTTTATGCACAATAGCAAAGCCTTTGACTGCACAGATCATGAAAGGCTATGAAATGCCTTTAAAGATGTGGAAGTACCAACACATCTGAAAGTCCTGATGAGAAATCTGTACTTAAGACAAGAATCTACTGGCAGAGAAACAGAATGGTTCCCAGCTGGCAAAAGGGGTTGGGCTAAGCTGTATCCTTTCACCCTACCTGTTCAACTATGTTCAGCAGCAGAACATATACAAAAGCAGGCTTAAGCACAGAAGGAGGAGGAGTGGAAATAGGAATAAGAAATATCAACAATCTAAGGCAGGAGTTCCCAACCCTTTTGACTTGCAGAGCCCTTATTTCTATGGTGGCGCCCTTAAGAGGCCTACCCTATGTCTTACAAGTTAATGGTGTTCAGGAGTATATATAAGATTATATTCTTATTCTTTAATTTCATTCAATTTTTATTTCTTTCATTTACCTGGAGTGGCCAAGGAGCACTGGAAAATGCACACAGAGCCCTAAAGGCTCCTCGGAGCACAGGTTGGGAACGCCTGATCTAAGGTATGCAGAGGACACAATATTACTAGTGGAAAACATCACAGACCTAGAGCAACTACCAAGGAAGATCAAGGAAGACAGTGCAAAGTCAGGGTTATTGTTGAACAAAAAGAAAACAAAAAATAATGACCATGGAGTATTTACACAAATTTAGCATAGACAATGAGGAAATAGAAATAGTACAATAGTTCTCATAACTAGGATCAAACACTGATCAGAATGAGGACTACAATCAAGACGTCATAAGAAGTCTAAGAATGGGAATGGCAGATATGAAAGATCTAAAAAAGGTCCTAAAATGTAAAGATATGCAACTAAGCATGAAAATTAGAATCGTACAAGCCATTGTATTCCCTTTTACCATGTATGGATGTGAGGACTGGAGAGTTAAGAAAGTGGATTGGATGAATATCAATTAATTCTAAATGAGGTGCTGGAGAAGAGGGCTGAGGATATCATGGACAGCCAAGAAGTCTAACAAATAGGTCCTAGAACAGATCAAACCAGAAATCTCTCTGGAAGCCAGAATGACTAAACTAAGGTGGTTGCACTTTGGCCACATCATGAGAAGGCATGATCCACTGGAAAAAACAATAACTCTAGGAAAGGTGGAGGGAATCAGAAAAGAGGAAGGTTGCATGCTAGATGGATGGACTCTATAAAAGAGGTCACGGGTATGAATCTGCAGGAATTGAGCAGAGCAGTGGAGAACAGGGAATAATAATAATAATAATAATAATAATAATAGTTTATTTGTATACCGCCCTTCCTGCGATCAGGGCGGTGAACAATACACAATAAAATTCACATAGAAATTAAAACATATCAATAAAACAGCATAAATATAAAATCAAATGCAACAACAGTAATATATTATAATAAAGTCTTGGAGATATCTCACCTACAGGGTTGCCATGGGTAGAGATCAACTCAAGAATGGACAACAACAACAACAACAACAACAAACTCTACAGAAAAAAAAAATGTATGAATTTTGTATAGAATAAGTCACAGATTGTGGGGATTCTTGTCAGTCCAGGATACATCTCATCAGGATTCCCCAACACTCAAGAAACACATTTTTCAATCATTTTCAAATCTTTTGAAATAAAAACATGTGCCCCACTTGTTCATATAGTAATAAGCATTGTTTAATAGTAATTTTATGAGTTGTTCAAGTGGATGCAAGTGAATATATAATCTGAATTTTAACGTAATTAGCATAATAACTCCTTTCCCTGAAATAAAGAAAACAAATCTTAATTTGATCTCCAAGACAGCCTTGCTGAATTTAAGCAGACTTCTCAGTAGACATTCAAAGGATTGTACTGTTTGTGATTTTCCATTTCAGTTTTCTTTTGAAGTTGCTGGTTATATTCTATTCACCCTCACTTTAAACTGTTGTGGGTTTTGTTTTTTAATGGTTTATTCTTATAAAACAGAACATAATGGGATAGTGGGTCAATCATATTTAATTATGATCAGGAAACATCATAATAAGATAATTGTAACTATAGAACAGAAGAAACTAACCATTAGAAAAGCAGCCAGAATTATCTGGCCAGGTCCAATTAAAGTGATACACACATGCAAATTTTCTTTTGCAAACATATTGCTCACTAGATGGGTGTCACATTTGAATGTAGCTCTGGATACATTTGAATGTGACTCTGGATACACTAAACTGATTTGAATTCAAAGATGAATAAGCCTTTCATAGAATCATAGAATCATAGAATTGGAAGAGACAACAAGGGCCATCTAGTCCAACCCCCTGCCATGCAGGAACTCCAAATCAAAGCATCCCTGACAGATGGCCATCCAGCCTCTGCTTAAAGACCTCCAAGGAAGGAGACTCCACTACGCTTCAAGGGAGTGTGTTCCACTGTCGAACAGCCCTTACTGTCAGGAAGTTCCTCCTAATGTTGAGGTGGAATCTCCTTTCCTGCAATTTATATCCATTGTTCCGCGTCCTAGTCTCTGCAGCAGCAGAAAACAAGCTTGCTCCCTCCTCAATATGACATCCCTTCAAATATTTAAACAGGGCTATCATATCACCTCTTAACCTTCTCTTCTCCAGGCTAAACATCCCCAGTTCCCTAAGGCGTTCCTCATAGGGCATGGTTTCCTGACCCTTCACCATCTTAGTTGCCCTCCTTTGGACCCGCTCCAGTTTCTCCACATCCTTTTTGAATTGTGGTGCCCAGAACTGGACACAGTATTCCAGGTGGGGCCTGACCAAAGCAGAATAGAGTGGCACTTTTACTTCCCTTGATCTAGACACTATACTTCTATTGATGCAGCCTAAAATTGCATTGGACTTTTTAGCTGCTGCATCGCACTGTTGACTCATGTTCAGCTTATGGTCTACTTGGACTCCTAGATCACTTTCACATGTGGTCTCATTCAGCCAGGTGTCCCCCATTTTATATCTGTGCATTTCATTTTTCCTCCCTAAGTGCAGAACCTTACATTTCTCTGCGTTGAATTTCATCTTGTTAGCATTGGCCCAGCTTTCTAGTATATTCAGGTCATTTTGAATTTTGATCCTGTCTTCTGGGGTATTAGCTACTCCTCCTAGTTTAGTGTCATCTGCAAATTTGATAAGTATGCCCCCAATTCTGTCATCCAAATCATTAATAAAGATGTTGAACAGCACTGGGCCCAGGACAGAACCCTGTGGGACCCCACTGGTCACTTCTCTCAGGGATGAAAAGGAGCCATTGTTGAGCACCCTTTGAGTTCGGCCAGTCAACCAATTACAAATCCATGTAACAGTTACCTTGTCTATCCCACATTTTGCAAGCTTGTTTGCAAGAATGTCATGGGGAATCTTGTCAAAGGCCTTACTGAAATCGAGGTAAACTATATCCACAGCATTCCCTTCATCTACCAAGCTGGTAATTTTATCAAAAAAAGAGATCAGGTTCGTTTGGCATGACTTGTTTCTCTGAAACCCATGTTGGCTTTTTGTGATTATGGCATTGGCTTCTAAATGTTCACAGACTCTCTGCTTAATGATCTGCTCTAGAATCTTTCCTGGAATTGATGTCAGACTAACTGGACGATAATTGTTGGGATCCTCTTTTTTTCCCTTTTTGAAGATGGGGACAACGTTTGCCCTCCTCCAGTCTGCTGGGACTTCTCCTGTTCTCCAGGAGTTCTCAAGGATTATTGCCAATGGCTCCGATATCACCTTTGCCAGTTCTTTTAATACCCTTGGATGTAGTTCATCTGGTCCTGGAGATTTGTATTCATTTAGATTAACCAGGTATTCCTGTACTGTCTCTTTACTTATTCTGTGCTGAAATTCCCCCATTCTGTCCCCTTCTTCACTGTCCTCAGGTTGAGCACCTTTTGCCTTTTCTGAGAAGACTGAAGCAAAGAAGGTGTTGAGTAATTCTGCCTTTTCTCTGTCCCCTTTTAGTATTTTGCCATCTTCTGCATGCAGTGGTCCTACCATTTCCTTCTTCTTCCTTTTGCTGTGGACATATCCAAAAAAGCCCTTTTTATTGTTCTTAACTTCTCTAGCAAGCCTGAGTTCATTTTGCGCTTTAGCTTTTCTGACTTTATCCCTACATGTGCTGGTTATTTGTTTGAATTCCTCTTTGGTGATTTCCCCATTTTTCCATTTTTTATACATGTTCCGTTTAAAACTTAGCTCAGTTGTAAGTTCCTTAGTCATCCATACCGGTTTCTTGAGACATCTCCCATTTTCCTTCCTCATTGGAACTGTCTGAAATTGTGCTTTCAGTATCTCCCTTTTGAGGAACTCCCATCCATCTTGAACTCCCTTCTTGAACTCCCTTCTCTTTGAATTTCCTTCACTGCCAATGTTCTGGCACAACTAACTACATGTCAGCCTCTCCACCCAACAGTAAAGTTTGATGTCATCACTAAATTTCATGCAATCATCTTCTTTCCAACACAGATAAATGTAGATAATTTTTGTTGGTTAGATACATGCAGAGCACAGATGTCCGAGTTGGATTGTGGTGTTGCTGCATACAAAACACAAATTGTTCATATTGCACCTATAGAAGTAGTCTGTGTATATGCATTCCTTTAATACATTTTCCTTCAAAAATGTTAGTAGTCAGATACCTTCACAATGTTTCCCATCATAAGCCAAACGAAAGCCAGAAGAACAGGAACAATGATAGGACCCAGGAGTATTTTCACACGAGTGTTGACACAGTCGGCCTGGATAATTCCAACATTCATTTATATCTGCCATGAAGAAAGCATCAGTGTGAAGATAAAGCATATTTAAGAATAGAAAGAAAACGAATGGCAAGTATGTTGGGGGATTAGTTGTACAATGGCATCAATCTTAAATGCTATATTTTCTCACTCTAATTAGTATGCACAAATGAAGACGTATAGGAAGTGTTATAATTAGGAATTTTTCTTTCTGTGCATTTCGCCTCAGTTTCCTCAGATATTCATGGATATTTTTTTTCCAATGAGAAAATGCATGTTTTCATCTGAATATGAAAATTAAACTGAAAAGAGCTGGACATAAAGAGGATTCATGACACAAACCTGCACATCTGCTAGGAATTGTATTTGATAGCACCATTACCAATTGGTATCAATTTTCTTAGAAAATATGATGATACTATCTATATACCTGTCTCTGTGCTCTACACTAAAATATGTGTGTGTGTGTGTGTAGCCTATATAGCAGAAGGGTTTGTAACTTATAAATAAGAACTAAAGGATTAAATTGACCCCAATCAATGCTCACATTGGAAAAAAACCTGGGACATTTTCTTAATAGCATGTCTGATGAACAGCTAAGCTGGTGTTTGTGTATCAAGCGATTCTATTATCTCTTTCTTTGAGCTTTAGCATTAGAGAATTAATAAATTGTGCTGGAAACAGCACGTAAATACTATCCTGAGTCCATGTCTCATCAATCAGCAACATAATCCCTTCCTGTGCTATACATACCAATGCAAGTTCTGCTGAATGAATCATACTGATATCCCATCTTGCAGTCGCAGCGGTAAGCTCCAGGTAGATTGTGACAAATCTGTCCCTCTCCACAGCGATGAATGCCAGTCTGACATTCATCAACATCTGCAGAAGCAAATAGTAGCAATTACTCTCACTGCAGTGGGCCAAGCTGCTGGTCACTCTTTGAATATCACAGTTTCCAGTCTGCTGTATTCAATGATGAAGCTTTACATCATGAGAGTCAAACTGGACCAGGAGCACTCCTAACTTCTTCCTGTCTCTTCAGGAAAAAGGGATGAGTGCTCCTACTCACCTTTTACAAAAGCTGGTTTCATGCTGTTCAGTCTTTCTCCATGGACCCACATAGTGGTTTAAAAATGAATGATAATGCAATTGTCAAGGCCCTCATGACAAAACATTCTACCCAGGGCTGGCTTGCCCATATAGGCGAGCTAGGCAGCCACCTAGGGCGCAAAAATTTAGGGGGCATCAGGAAGGTGAGCAAAGCCAAGGCAGAGCTGACTTCAAAGGGTATGCATGGCCAGGAATCCCCTGGGCGCCACTCATGCTCCCGCTGGCTGCTGGTCATTACAGTGTTGTTGGAAATTGGGGGGGTCTTACTGCTCTCTAGTTATATGATTTGTTTTTGGGGAGGGGTGTAATTTAAAAGGTTGGTTCAGGGGGGACTTTTTGTCATTGTATACCTCTGACCAAACAAGCGGATTACAATTCCATAAATAATTCACCAACATAACTCACTAAAAGGATGCCAGCCACCACAGGATTTTGGGCCTTAACAATTAATGTTATTAACAAAAGCTGTTCACAAAGTCATTGCTAAGAATAGAAATATCCTGGCATTAGGTAAACTGGCTAACACATATTGGTTGGAATCCTGCTGGTTAATCAACAATCAATCAATTGTTGAATAGTAAGTCAACATGCAGGCAAATTCAATTCATTCAGTGGTTCTACTCTAGCCAGAGCTAACTGTTGGAATTAGGCTGTGGTGTGATAAGAATCCTCTGTTCCAATCCAAGCTTGCGTATGTCTTCCCTTTGTTTGGGTTATATGTGGTCAAACTAATTTGCAGTTTCATTAAAGAAAAGAACACCACATCACACATTAGGTCAATAGCTATACTGGAACTTTGTTAGAGATTGAGAGTCACTGCTAGTGCTAATGGAGCGTATGATACAAAGGGAAGGTGTTTCTTTCATTCTTTCTAGTGAAAGAAACAAGATCTCTTTGATGTTTAATACTGTTCTTTTCTCCTGGGCTGTTGAAAACCTCTTATGTGCCAATGAGCTCACTTTACCTGATACTAGGATGCAATATTGTTAGGAAAGTGAACAAAGAAATTGGAAATTCTCCTGCATTAAATAAGAAATGGATGCATAGACTTTGTGCTTAGATGTGCATGCTTTGATGTTTAGCAGGAATATTTGCTCTTCTAAATGTAAAATGTTTGTAGAGTAGTAGCAGTGACTCTGGTCTAGTTAAACTGCTAACAAAGACAGTTGGCTCCTATAATGTCTTTTATATATTAAAAGACACCCTGGAAGGACTGTAAGCATAATAGCCCAGCTAGCTTCTAGGTCAAAGAGAGACCCCAAATGTAGGTTGAACAAAATTTCCTAATGTGTTTTGATTGCTTTTGGATCCTGGATATCCAAGGTTCCTATTTAGGTATTTGCCTTAACATATGAGGACGAAAGTTATGGATAAGAGACATACATGCAAACAATGCCTCCAACATCTATGCACACACAAAAGGACTCTTCTTTAAACATTCAGACCTTAACAACATTTCAAATTGCCTTCAGTTGAATGCATTTAGAAGTCTCTCTGAAATATGCAAAGCTACCTTATCTGGTCTGAAGAGAATATGCATACACACACACGACATTGAGGAAGGTTTCCATGGACATACAGGTTGTCCCCAATTTACTTGTAGTCCTTATTCAATCAGATGAACATGTCAAAGGGTTTTTTTTTTTAATTATGGAGAAAAATATTCTATAAATATATGAAATAAAATTTATAGTGTTTGTGACTGGATTCATTCCCCTCAAGAGTTCAACCAACAGCATATGAAGGAATATAGTAAAGAGAGGCTGAAGAAAAGATGCTGAAGAGAAAGGAAAACAGTTTTGTCAGTTAAATAAAGGTGAGCAACAGTTAGTAACCTGTAACAGTTAGGATGGAAGGTGAGAAACTTTCATGAAAAGATTAGGATAAAGATGGGAAACTGAGCAGAGGCAAGGGAAATTTTCCCATCTGAACCCTGCCTGGAGGGTTGTAGCAGGTTTTTTTTTTTGGCATACCCAAAGTGATGCAACATCACTTCTGGCTACCATTCTGGCCAGTTTTTACCGAATCTTTTAGATTTGTTTTGTCTTTGGGGAGGGGTCAGCGGAAGCAAACTACTGTGGTTCAGGCACATTTTGGGGGGTTTGGGGGCAAACAAAAATCACTTGAAAATTGGCCGAATTATTTTTAAAAGAATTAGTCTGGGTTTTTTGGAAGGCTTCGGGGCCATATCTGGGAGTCTCAATGGACATATATGGCACACAGGATGTACTTTGTCCACCCCTGAATTAGGCAATGATAAAATCTATCTGAGGCAAGGGATGTTACCATTGCATAGTTATGTGTCTTAAGAAGCCTATAAATTTATTATTATTATTATTATTATTATTTTGGCAGATCTCTTGTACAAATGTGTTTTGTACAAGGCACCGATTAGGTTCTGGCCATGAACCTACAGTACAGGGGTACACATATACCTATTTATTTTTTAATCATCTCATTTCACTTCAGACAGCTTCATACTTGGTTCTAAACAAGAGTAAAGTCTGAATAGGTATTTGGTACAAGAAAGAAGTCATCTGAAGTCTTATCACAGCAGTGGTATTGCTAGGGTTAGTGTCACCTGGTATGGGCTAGTGGCCGCAACAGCACCCCCCATCAGCCTTCCCCACCTGGTTAGCCAGCCATGGAAAGATCCAGGCAGCCAGACAAGTGGGCAAGTTAACCAGTGGATGGCCTTGCCCCCCTTCCCTCCCTCTGCCTCATTTCTCCACCTGGCCAGACAGACTCGCAGGAAGAGAAAGTCGGGCCACATTCTGCAATGGGGTAATTCTCCCCCATTTGTAAAGCACTCTGGTTGGTGTCGGGGGGGGGGGGTAAGATGGATGACAAACAACTACTCAACCAGATATTCACACTTTCTGGGATTTCACCAAGTGCAGTCTGCACCCCCTAGTGACACCCCTGCACGACAGTATTAAATTTGAGGGGCAAAGCTGAATTTAGTTACCCATATTTTCTGACCACTTTATTTATTTTTTAAATCAAACCCATTTTAAGTAACCCTAAGAAAGTATGAATCAATAAAAAGGACAGATCAAGAGCTTCATTAAAGTGCTGTCTCTTGGCTTCTCTTCCTTGCATCACAGCAAGCATTACAAAGTTAATTTTAATACAGATTTAAATCTGCAAATTAGCAACTTTAGTTGCCATTAATTCATTTGTTCAGCTTTTTGATTAGTTTCTGTGAAATTGTGTGTTCCACTGTGTCCTGCCTTTAATTAGGTCCAGAACATTATTCAGTCAGAGGTGCACCATATTTCATGATAACTACTGTATTTTTCAATTAAATACAAGAGGAAAGTGCTGCTAACCAATCTAGTGAATTAGAGGGAAAGAACATTACTGGGAAGATGCATTTTCTAAACAAAAAGAAGTGACCACACAGTTCTACAGCAGAGACTTGTCCCGATGATCTATTTCTATTAACATAAGTTAACTCAGTTGAAAACCTAATTGTCCATATCGCATATAAAGAGAAGGGATGTAGTAGTGAGATGGTGGGTGGGTGGGTGGGTGGGTGGAGGGGTAATTCGAATGAATACATCTTCTGGTTTTGTTGTTTATGTTCCTTTCTTATTTAATTAAATCTTATTAGAATATTTAGACTATAAAAAGGTGTTTGTATGTGCCAAGAATGAAACATGGCTTTTGAGTACTATACATTACAAATATTTAAGGCTGTTTTTTTAATGGGATAAATTGTTTATTTACTGTTTTTGTATTTTGTGATTTTATACTGTACGGCACACCTTTGGCAGGTTTTATGTTGTTTTGATAACTCTGTAAAGTGCCATGGAAAGCTTACAGTGCTATATGAATAAACACAAACAATAATAATAATAATAATAATAATGGTATATTATCAACTCTTAAATACATTTAATATAAAAGCTATTTAATAATTTAAATTTTTGTAATTATTTACTGTTTTAAGATGTTTTTATTGTAAGCCACCCTGAGATGTTTGGTTAAAGGTGCTTGTTCTTATTGTGTACCTTCAAGCTATTTCTGACTTCTGTTAACCCTAAGCTGAACATATCACAGGGTTTTTTTGTCAATTTTTTTTCAGAGGGTGTTTACATTGCCATCCTCTGAGATAACTGCTTTATCACACTAGGTGGCAAACAGGATTTAAACAAGAGTTAAACAGGAAATGTCCTGTGATAAGCATAGGGCATTTCCTGTTTAACTGTCATTTAACTCATTTAAATCCTGTTCACACCCTAATGTGATAAAGCAGTAAGAGAGTGTGACTTGCCCAAGCTCACCCAGTGGGTTTACATGGTCAAGCTGGGAGTCAAAACTTGGTCTCCAGAGGTGTAGTCCAATGCTCAAACCACTTGGATATAAATATAATACAATGGAAATTTTCCCCACTTTATAATGCCCTGCTTTCTGTTAGCAGCTTTATCAAGCTTTTTGCATTATGGTGGCCCTGCTTGTTTTATCCCCACCCCACTCTTCCCGTATCACTTTAACCTTGCAACCATTTTCTTTTCTCTCTTTCTCATCTCTGTTGCATCATGTGTTTGATTATGCAAAAGTAATTTTTGCTACACCTTGTGAATGTGTGTCATTGTGTGACTGGATGTTGGTTCAGCATCTGTCTTGCAAATGGATTATTTTGCCTGACAGATCCACTACTACCTCTTTCATTTCCCAACCGTTTCAACCACACCTTTGGCCTTGTCTCAAAATGAGGAATATGAACACATATACACAGGCACACACTCTTGAGAGATATGATGGCAGCCTTCATTGCAGAACAGAAGGTGGCCTCTCTGCTGTAAAACATGCTCCATCCATAATACCCATTATATGTGTATGTGTATGTGTGTATCTGGGTCTAACTCAGAAGAAAAGAATCACTACAATATTGCACCACATGGCCTACCAACCCAAAAGCATTCCAAAGATAAAGATACCAACAGGCACCAAGATGTCCAAAAGAAGCAATCTGGAAATAAAATAATTTTGAATATCTATCCTAAATCCAGCAATTGGAGTTATTGTCAAAATCATCATATGATACTGAATCCATTTGCTTTACAAAACACAGAACTGCCTTTTGTATATTCACTTTCATATATTCAGAACATTTTATAAACAAAGTTCATTTCTTTTCTATACGCTGACAAACTGAAAAGAGCTTTGAAGAATTATTATGGCTTCTTTTGTAAAATGGAACAAGTGGCAACATTTTTGTTTAAAAAAATGAAGAGTAACTTGCCCTTTCACTGAGTACTAACTCTTCCAAAAAACAACCCGCTCTTCCTTCCTGTGCAAATAAGCATGATGTCCAGATAATCAAGAAACCTGCACTGCCCAAGGTCCATCAATTGCCTTTTTGGATTTGGACACCATTACAGTAAAAAGTGGAAGCAGGAATAATTCATACATCTTTAGACTTGAGGCATATTATGGGTACAATATTGGCTTCCTTTTGGTGGCTGCAAAAGTAATCCAACACAAGACAGAATAACATTTATACTTCTACACTAGCATTAAATGCATTTGCAACCAATCCTTCCATGTACTGATGGACATTTATGATATATGCATTATGTACAAAAGAGTTTTAAAACAACATTTTAATTTAGGTATTAGAATTTGCAGGTGCATTCAGCTCAATCAAATAAACAGCTAGGTTCCTTAATCGGAGTCTTACCAACACATCTGGTCCCATCTTCAGCTGAATGATACCCTCTGCTGCACATTAAGAGATTCCGCTGGCATGTATAAGACCCAACAGTATTGATACAGTTGAAGCCAGCCTTACATGGCTCAGAAAGTGATGTACATTCATTAATATCTGTGGAAGAAATTATATATTAATGTATCAATGATTCAGTATCATATTAATCAGCAACCCATCTTCCATCTGTTCTTTCTTTCCCATTAATTTGGCTTTGATTTATTGTGCAATAAATCCCTGGCTGATGAGAATCTATTAAGTCAACATTTAGAAATTTAACATTATGTAAATCCAATCTAAAATTCTATTTTAATTATAAATTTTTTTTATAAAAGGAAATGAGATTTAGAGAAAGAAATTATTAGAACATTAAAGGCTATTAAACATGATCAAATATAGGTAATATAAAAGTATCAGCAACTCATTCATCTAGAAATATATTGTTCAAGTTAAACTCACCAACACAATTACCCTCTGGATCTTGTAAAAATCCATCCATGCACCGTTGCTTTGATTCACAGTAGAATGATCCTTTTGTATTTTGACATACAAAGTTTATCTTGCAGCTGTGAGTTTTTCTTTCACATTCATCAATGTCTTTAAAATAAGATTAAAAAGGCAATTAATTAAAAGATATTGCTTTTTTAAATCTCTTGTAGTGACTGAGTTTCTTCTTGAATTTGTTCATGCCCATATGTAAGCTGCCCCCCCAAAAAGGAATAAAATTAAAAATAAAACGGGGTGAACTTCTAAAGGATGACTTCACAATGAGACACTACAATAATATACATCATCACCATGCACTGGAAATATATTTTACAATATGTGAGATTCTTTTTAACTCTAATATTTAATTGGCTAATCCAACTCCACTGTAACTTTTTTCTTCCTCCCTATATTACAGGTATAAATGTGAAAGAACATATACGTAGCCCAATCTCTTCTCCAATAATGTTACACATAATGTTAAAGAAGTAATGCAGAGTCTGTTTTAAAAAAATATACCGGTAGGTCAGGACTCTATGGTGTCAAATCACTCATGGAACCCACAACAATGTTTGATAGCCTTGGTGGGTGTGCAGGGAGACCTCTTTGCATAAGTGGAAGAGTGGTGAAGATAGTGAATGGTACCAAGTAACCTTGGTCATACACTGCATCTGCATACCCCTGCCACTGCCATAGGAGGAGGAGATCACCCATCATGCAGCTCCAGACATAGGTTGGCTCTATAGTTCCACCTATTTTTTCAACGTCTGTCCTACGGGGTCATCAGAACCAAGAGACTATGGAGTTGTGGCTTAGGAAATCACCTGCATTACCAACATCATTTCCATAGTACCTTGATCCTGATGACTCTGGGGCTGTATGCATGGGCCAAAAGGCCCATTCACCAGCACCGGCCTGGTGTCATCTTGTTCAGATGGTTCAGGCCAACAGCACTGGGCTGGGAACAGGTAGACCAACACTATATCAGCAGATCCAGCCTGACTCTGGCCCAGCTGGCCTTAGCCTGGTTTTAAATAACCAGCTGTTTGTGGCAGAATCTCCCAGAAAGCACACAATAATAGCCCATAGTTCAGGAGGTTACATGCTGCCTTACCAGCTGCCACCACCACTGCCCTTCTTTATGCAGGCCCCAATTGGTGAGGCCATGGCAAGAGATTGCCAGTGGCAAAGCAATGGGCAATTCAGTGGCAGCAGTGCCACAGTGCAGTGGTGAGTGAGCATCTGAACCCAGACCAGGTGAGTGCTAGGGCAGTCATGGGCTGGATCTGTGCACAGAATACAATGGGGTTGGACTGTTGTATTCTGCCTGTGCATTTAGCCCCTCTAAGAAGCAAACAAAAGATGATCATGTGTAACTATGCCAGTGGGTCTTTCCATTCTACTTGGATTGTCTATGAACTTGGCAACAATCAACTAGGAAGCCAAACATTACATTTTTTAAAAGCAAAATCCATGGAAGTAGAAATCAGTGACTGTGCTAATAAATGTAAGTACCACATGTTATATTTTTTATCGTTTCTCAAACTGTGAAGTCTTTCTGTCAGGAAAAAGTGAAACATCCACTAATAGCTAATATTCATTGACTTCTAAGGTAAAACAGAAAAGCATGGAAATGAAAGCAAGTAACCAGGCATTGCATAGTATAGGGATGCTTGCATTTTAGGCTTGGAGCCAGTCATAAATCTGGGGACCACTCAGGCACCTGCTTTGTAATTTTTAATATGCTAGACTTGAAATTAGCTAGCATATTAAATGTGGCTGTGAGGTGCCTTATAAATTACATCCTGCAAAATAGTCGTATGTGGTACATTTTTCAAAATATTTCCTAAGAAATAAGAGCTTTGGAAGGCACTACATTATTTAGGTCAGGAGCTGATTCCTGCAATTCATGGGGGAGTCCTACCATTAGGAATAGTTAGGCAGACAACTCAGGAAACAGATTTTGGATATCTTGGAAGGGGCAGCAAATGGTTAGTTATTTAATTTGACACACAAACAAACACATTGTCTTATGTGCACAAAGAACATGGCTCATTTTGACTATTATGTACTTTAAGTTGGATGGGTTTGATGGGGCACCCCTGGCAACTGTTCCTTTAGAAGCATAATGTCTTGATCCATCCTCCTGCCATCCTACTCCAGTAGGCATCCTCAGACACGTCATATAGTGTTTATTATTTATATGCTGCCTTTTCCCCAGAATGGAACCTGAGGCAGGTTACAGAAGAAACCAGTTAAAACTGAGCCCAATTAAAATAATCACATAGTACATGCTAGATATTGGAAAGAACCAATCAAGAAGAATGAATACTGAAGATATGTGATTTAATAGAGAAGGAGAAATTAATAAGATTATTAAAAGAGAAGAGCTTCAAAAAAGACTGGAAGACAATGGAACTATTTTTGACCAAAAATAGGAGTACTTCACTTGTACTGGAAATGATAGATTAGATAAACAATGTAGTAAGAATAGATTAGTTCATTTAACATAGAGGTTATGTGAACTAGTGCAGAAAGTATCTGAATGGTTTATTGTTGCTAACTGCCCTTGAGTTGATCTTGACCCATGGTGGCCCTATGGATGGATGATGGTTATGCAACTAACACACCAAACAAGAGGGTTCTGCCAAAAATTATAATTGAACAGGATATTTACACTTCCTAATATAAAAAGACCACTATGTAAAGAGATAACCACATAACTAAACTAGGGAACAGAAAAGCCAATGTAATTACTAAAAGGGTAGCAATACCCCACTGAGAAATGTGCAAAGTGCTAACAATAATTAAAATTAAAAAGTATTTATAATGGTAAAAATTCCAAAACTCAAGGCCAGACGCATTTTGACTACAGTCTTCCTCAGTGGCCTATAAGTATGCAATATATAAAAATATATAAATCAAATACTCAGCTCACTCAGTGCGACTCTGTTAAATTCAAAGGTAATAATGTGCTTGCCCTGCTCCCAGAGTCTCTTATTAACCAGTTGAACCAATACTGGGAATGATCCTGCCAAGACTCAGAATGAGAACTTAGAAGAAAACTTAAGAGTATGGAAGAACAATGAAAAACTCAAAATAACCAATTCACATTTTTCTTTAAAGCCCAACAGGGATTCAGATAATATGACCCTGTTCAATTCAAAGGAAATAATGTTCTCCTGTTTCCAGAGTCTCTTGTATAACCAGCTTTAATGGGAATCGTCCTGCCATCTCCAAGACGTCTTCAAAGATGCCCTGTTCTTCACTGTTCAACTTAGTTCCTTGCAAAGTCATACTTGTGACCTCCTTAATAGAGTCCATCCATCTAACATATAGGTGTCCGAGAAAGCAGCTACCAGCTGATAAAAGTCCAAACAAACCCAAGGTCTCCATGCAGAGTTTGTGGAGCAAGACAAGTCTTGAAAGGCAAATTTACAGGCAAAAGGCAGAATCCAGAAACAGTCAAGAGTCAGTCTGAGTGGAAGCCAAAGGGACAAACTAAGAGCATAGTTAGGCAGTCCAAGAAGGTCAAGGGTACCAGAAAAGCAAGATGGTCAGGTCAACCCATAGTTCAAAGGTTCAAGCAAAAAAATTAATACTAAGAGTCAGGAAACAAAGTGTTTTGGCCAGAGAACTCAGCTTCTGACAAAAGGTCTGGTGTGCTTCCCAGGTTTTTATCATCAGCCCTCATGAGTGCAGGTGGTCTTTGATGAGCTGATATTTTGCATAAAGGCTCCTCAAGCACTGAAAGCACATCCTTTCATATCTTCCCTGGCTAAAGCTAGGTATGTGACCCTCTTCCTCCATGTCCACAGTACTAAAAGGCCCTGCTGCTGGGACATTTGGCTCCTGGTTATCTGCTAAAGCCACAGCTTCTGCTGGAGCTCTCAGGGCAGAACTAGGGCCAGCCTGAGGCTTAAATTCAAGCTGAGGCTCCAGCTCTGCCTCAGACTCTTCCCCTGAGCCCTCAGCCAGGCTGGGCCTGACAATGGCATTCTTCCCGTTCTACTTCCCTCCCTATGTACAATGTGGTCACTAGTGCCTCTTCCTTTCCTGAAACCTGCTTGGACCTTGGGAGTTTGGGAATCTTGGATTTTAACATTTAGTTTAAGGTTTGTAGATGTGGTTTATGTAATTTTTTTTCCTGTACAGTATATGTTAATATTTAAAACTACAGTCATGGGATTCGAGAATGTGATTATTTGCAATTTCAGTGTGAGCCCAACCCGCCACCTCCTCCTGTGATTGGGACAGCTGACTGCAGCTGTCCCAGGCACAGGAGAAAGTGGGTGGGGCTCTTGTGCGCCCCCTGCCCAGTCCCCTCCTCCTGTACTTGGGAAAGCTGGCTGCACCTGTCCCAGGCATCAGAGGAGAAGGTGGCTGGGGCTTGCACAATTCACAAATTTTCCATATTTGCGAGGGTCTTTTTCCCTTAACCCCTGTGAATATGGAGGGATGACTGTTCATTTATCTTCTGTGTTAAAATTAAAAATAATTAAATCATATTTAAAACAGTATACAAGTAAATTAAAACAGGAAACGTTGGCTCAGTATCAAGACAGGTTCCTTGGAATCAGATGGGATGGAGAGATAGAGTTGGGTGTCATCAAAATATTGGTGACGCCGTACCACCAGACTCTGGATGACCTCTCCCAGTGATTTCATGTAGATGTTAAACAGCATGAAGGAAAAAGCAGAATCCTGAGGGACCCCACAGGCCAATGGCCAGGGCTTTAAACAGGAGTTTCTCAGCGCCACCTTCTGAGTTCACCCCTCCTAGAAAGACCAGAAGCACCGCATAACAATGCTCGTAGGTTTAAACATATACAAATGTCCCTGCCATCATATTTCCAATTTCTATGTACGGGTGTGAAAGCTGGACAGTGAAGGAAGCTGATTGGAAGTGAACTGATGGTGGCAGCTGAATTGATTCATTTGAAATGTGATGCTCAATGAGTTTTGTGGACACTTTGGACTGCTAAAAAGACAAATAAATGGGTACTAGTACAAATAAAGCCTGAATTCTCCTTAGAAGCCAAGATGGCTAAGCAGAGACCATCACACTTTAGACATATCATAAGAAGACATGATCTGCTAGAAAAGACAGTAACGTTTGACAAGGTAGAAGGCAGTGATAAAAAAGGAAGACCCCATTCAAGGTGGATAGGCCAAAAGCCTGAATTTGCAGAGCCTGAGCAGGGCTGTTAGTAACAGGGCAACTGGGAGTTTTCCATTCCTAGGATCACCATAATTTGACGGGATGGCAGTTAACAACAAGTAATTCAAAGTTGGAAAAAATGCTTCAGGATTTAACTCCATTCTTTTCCATGAATTCATTCAAAATATTGAATACAATGAGATCATCCCTACTGGCCTCAAAACCAACCTGCATGGAACCATTACTCCTGCCCCCAACCTCTGCAACTGGAGAAGAATGTTAAAAAAAGGGACATGCATGCATATATACACACATGTAGGGTGTTTACAGATAGATGGGGGCTATGTTTATATATGGTACTCAATTGTGAGTATAGGCTCTCACATTCTTCCCAGTGCAGAGAGGTCAAGGAGGACTTGAGACTGTATGGAGGTCAGATAGGGGACAGCCAAGATGATCACATTCTCCTCCAAGCACTGATTGAATATATGGTAGGGATGTGAGAGGTAGGTGTACAGCTTCCAAAATAACCTATACAGTCCAGACCACTAAATAAACATAATGAAGAAAATGAGGGAAGAAATCCCATTTCCTGAGAGAGTTTGAACTTGCCAGAGAAGTAAATTACTCCCAGATATTTGGATTCCTTTCACACAAAGACCTTTTGGCCACATCAGGACAATCAGGTAGTCCTGTGACTGAGCTTCCATGTGCAATATGTGTTATTGATGTGATTTTCTTGAGATTTTGTCAAGCTTTTCTGACTTCTACTTGCATTTCCTTCCCGCTCCGTATTGAAGTATACAACCTGGTGTTGTCTCCTCACACTGATTGTGCAGATTTATGATACTTTCCCCCCTAAGTCATGTATTTATTACCACACTTTATCTAATTTATGCAACTTTTCCCTATTGACAAAGACATTTCTGCATATATTCTTTCCTCAGTTTTGCAGAATTTAGCCAGTTACATTTTTGAATATATGCATTGTTTTGCATATAACATACTTCTTGGAAATACATTGTAAGCCTTGGTGATGTGTTGAAGGCAAACTACTCAGAGTACTATGAAATTTATTTCTGCCCCTAGTTCCTACTCCATTTGCTAACAGTGCCACTCATCAAATGCAAGAACAGTAGCAACTATTTCACAGTGTAGAGGGTATCACTAAAGTTATATCTGAGTGCTTTAGAATCTTCACAGCATTCTATAAATGCTAACCCCAGTATGGTATTAAGCAATGGTGTTAAGTGGTGGACCTCAACTCTGGAAATCAGTTCCTTGCTCAGCCATGGAAACCCACTGGATGACTTTGGGTGAGTCAACCACTCTCAGCCCCAGAAAACTCCATGATAGGATTACTTTAAGTTCATCATAAATCAGAAATGGCTTCAAGGCACACAACAATAATGTAGGTGCTGTGTTGAGTCGCCCAGAAACAGGTTCTATTTATTTCAGTGGCATGTGTGAGAAACCTGCTTCATTATATTTATGTAGGTGTGTGGGATTGCCTTAGTCCACAAAAAATAATTATATATATATATACACACACTAGACTGACTTTGCATTCAGAAATTTGCATATTTCAAATCTTTGGAGAAAACATCTGATAATATGTGCACTTTTGAGAAGTGAACACTGATAGCCAGCATTGTGTAGTGGTTTGAATGTTGGACTATGACTGGAGACCAGGACCTGAATCCTCAATTAACCATGAAAATCACTGGGTGACCATTAACTGGAAATGACTTGAATGCACAAAACAAGAACAAGCATAGAAAAATGTGTGCATCCAAAAATTCATCCTAAAATATTTAGTCAATGGATGGATGAAGATAAACAATATGTACAATCTGAACAATATGCAAAAAAATGACCAATTTAATGAAAAAACATAGATTATTAAGAGACAACAATTGGAAGCAGCATAAATAATATTTAGAGATAAAAGCAGGAGGAAGACTAGGTGAACAGATTTGTCAGAAAAAAACATTCTGCTGCAGAAATATCAATAGGATTAAGCAATTAATATTTTATATAACAATTACAGATGTAAATCTGAAGGTAGGAAGAAAATCATATTGTGCAACTGCAGAGTGACATTTTGAGGGGAAAGGGGAAGAGGAACTGAGATGGGACATGAAAAATGACAGAAATATGCTGTGGTCAAAGAGTAAAACCTGAACCAAGGACACAGTTCATGTGATATTGTTGAACAGCAATTCCTTCATTCTTCGCCATTGGCTGTGCTATCTATGGCTGCTGGGAGATACAACCCAAAAACATCTAAGCACTGCTTGATTTCCACCTCTGGTGGAGATCATATGGGACCAGGGATGTAGCCAGGATTTGGGGAAGGGGTGGCTATAATGGGGAATACCACCACGAGGAAGGGACCAATGTAGACCTCCTTATCTGCCAACAGATGGCGACAGGCCAACAATATACTGCGATCCCTTAGAACAACACTAACATCTAAAACTCTGCAGAAATAATCCAGTTTGAGACTGCTTTAACTGCCCTGGCTCAATGCTAGGCAATACTGGGAACTGTAGTTTATTGTGGCACTAGAGCTGTCTGGCAGAGAAGGCTAAATGTCTCATAAAACAGCAGTTCCCACAATTCCTTAGCATTGAGCCAGGACAGTTAAAGCAGTCTCAAACTGGATTATTTGTGCAGTGTGTTTTGGACCCTACAGGGTTGCAGGCCTACCATAGCAGCATTAGTTACATTGGTAAAAATTATGACTATCTATCTATCTATCTATCTAACTTTATATACAAATAATACAAATCGGTTTAGGCATTTTTCTACAGGTATGATTCCATACAATAGATCACAAACTGCATTGATTAAAAAATAAAATTATGTGTTTTAATTCAAGATCTTGACACATAGGATTATTCATAAAACATGAACTGAGGGCATGAGCCATTTAAATAGCTGATCAATACTTTGAAGTAAAGTTCTGGCCTTACCAACACATTCACCATCCTTAAGTTCATAACCTGATTGGCAGCTGAGTTGCTGAAGACATGTGAAGGATCCAATTGTGTTAACACAGTGTTCCCCTCTCTTACAGGTATGAGCATCTGTTACACATTCATTAATATCTGAAAAAAGAAACAGATGTAAACATATCATACACTACAGCTCTTTTGGCCTGCAATGAACCTTTTTTAAGTTCACTGCAGGCCAAAATCAAAACACCAGCCACATGAAATATTTAATAAATTTTTTTCCCAAAAGAAAGGTTTACATGGTGCTATATTCAGCACTTCTTGCCAAAGTAGACTAGCATAACATACTTCCGTTTTATAGGTAGAACGTTATGAGACATACTTCTTTTGATTTTGCACTGAATGATGCATTGATCAAGGTCATGGTGGAAATAACTGATTAGACACAGAAGTTAGGAAAGCTTTGATAGCAAGCTTTGCAGATCATGCACAGAATAAAACTAGTTAAGACAGCAAATCAAATTCAGATTTCATGTTCATTAAAACAGTTTTGAAGGGACTCAATCACCGGGCACCACAGGGCACAAATGACATCCATAATTGCAGTGCAAAACAACCTGGAGTAAAAGCCACAGAGAAGGGCACAAGCAAGAAAAAAAACTTTTTGTTAAGAGCAATACCAGCTACTGAATACAAACAGGAGCTTAGAATTGGGTCTGGGAAGAAGACTAATGACTGAGAAGATACTCTGGCCATATTGCCCTTGTATCAGGTTCCTGGTCTATTCACCCAGTATGGAGTAACAGAATCTGATAATTGTTTGGTCAGAAGAGCATTCTAGACCCAAGAATAACACTCTGATTTCCACCCAAAAACCTCATGCAGTATCATTTTTAAAAGTAAGAATTATCCACCATAGCTATCTGAAAGATATAATAAAAAGAGAGCTCAGGTACCAAGATATCTTAAGATCTAGCACAATAAAAATCATATGGAATCATAATTGGAGATCTTAGCCTAGCCAAGAAGAGAATAAAGATTTTCTGTCTCTTACTAGCATGGTCTGTCTTTACTAGCATGCAAAGACAGTATGTTATTCTCTTTAGGATAGATTTTCTAAAGAGAATGTACTCCAGGGGCATATTTACAGGCCTCAGAGTTGCCAACCAAAATAGGTCTGGCAGTAACCAGGCAATTGCTTATGGGAAACCTACCAGAAAGACATGAGGACAATTGTAGCATCCATTTCATACTCCCTGGCAACTGATATACAGAGGCATATTCCTCTTGTAACTGGAAGTGATATATAGCCCCCCTGACTAGTACCCACTGATGTCTTTATCCTCCATGAATTTATCCATGCAATGTAGTGTAATACAGTGTGCCCACATCATAGGCAGATGCGCTATATGCAGTTTTCGCAACAAAGAGGAAATGGCGCACGCACCCATGGTGCACGCACCACACTGTGTCGTGTGCATGAACCCCATTAGTTTCAATGGGGCTTAAGCACGCATGGAACTTGCCTTGCATGGTGGGGTCCGGAATGGATCCCCCACGTAAGGTAAGGGCACACTGTATGATGAAAGCAAAGTGCCCCAACATGTTTGTGTTTTTCCCCAAGGAAAATGTATTTCTTTGTATATCTATGGTTGCTTATAATAAATAGCCTTAAAGAGCCTGATCATTTCCCCATACAAATATCTTGAGATTCCAATATTTAAGATTGCTTAAGTGGAATATCTGACTGTCTGGTTTTCATTATCATCAGACATTGGATGCTCAGGTAGTCAGAAGGAGATACTGGGACCCCAGACAGAATCCAGTTTATCTTTAAAAATGGGAAAAGACCCTCAGTCTAAAAGCACAGGGTTGGGGAACCATGCCTGTTCCACTATGTCAGAAAATGACTGGACAAAAAACAAAACGAAACCAAAAAAACAAAAAACAAAAAACGTTTGGATTGATTCAGTATGTTCTTTCAAGCATAGGTGAGTAGTGTGATGACTAATGGTATTGACCAAGGAAAAGACTAATGGAAATTTACAATTACAGTTTCCAAATGACGAGCACCTATAGTTTTAGTTCATTCTGCATTAGCTCAGTCTCATCAGCCATACTGTGTCCAGCTGTGGATGACACAATTTAAGGAAAATATAGACAAACTGGAATGGGTTCCAAGGAAGTCAAGTGATGCTGATCAGCATAAAAATGAGGAAAAAATGAAAGGAAATGGATATGTTTAGCTTGAAGATAAGATTGAGGTGGCAGGGATGTAAATGAAGGTCATATTTTTGTCTGGAGATTTTGATAATTTAATTGTCAAGGGTACAGACTCTGATTTAACATTATGAGAAATATGTTTGTGGTAAATTTAACAACAGAAGCAATTAACAAAAGGGTTGCAAGAACAGAGCTGAGGCATGTTACTTTTTGGATTTCAGATCCTAGATGTCCCCAACCATCATAGCCACAGGGGGATAAGGAGCCCTGGTGGCTAAGTGGTTAAATGCTGGCACTACAGCCACAACATAAGTTCGCTCCTAGAAGAGGGCTCCAAGGTCCACTCAATCTTTGTAGGTGGGTAAATTGAGCACCCAGTTTGTTGGGGGCAATTGTATTACAGATTGTAAACTGCTTAGGAAGTGCTAGTTCACTTGTAAGCGGTATAGAAATGCACTTGCTCTTGCTATTACTATTGCTACTGAGAACTGTAGTTCAAAATCCAGAGGTCTGAGTGGGCTCTCCCTCTCTTGAATACATTCAAGCAGAAGTTGGACAACCATCTAACATGGGGATGCTCTAGTTTTGGCTTTCTTGCATTGATCAGGAGATTTGAAACTTAAAACTACATGAAATTCTAAAATTCACAAAAGATTGTGATTATAGGGGGAAGAAAACAAAATGTAAATTGCACACTGAATCCTCAAGTGACTTGAACATTCAATTAAAACAAGAACGATAAGGAAACATGAAATCACAGAAGCCTCCAATTATATTCCCCATCTGTAAGAATTATGAATAACTCTCTCCTAGAAATATATACAAGTCAAAGAAATTTCACAGGTCTGACTTGCATGTTGATTGATTTCAAATGAATGTAGACTTACTTGTACAAGGGAATGCAATATATTTTTATTTCTGAAAATGTTAACCTGTCCGAAAGGAATCTAATGCTTCCAGTATCTTCTTATCTTTAAAAATGTGAAGTCTGATAACTGCCAGTAAAATAAATAGATAAATAAACAAACAGGCGGATGGTATCAAAAACAGAAATCAAATCCAAAGTATGGAGAAACATTTATTTGCACCCCAGTCCTATGCACATGATCTTAACTGGCTTTCCTTTCAAGCAAGAGTGCCCTAGAATATTAACCCTCCTACACTTCTGTGAGCTAAACACCTTTTGGAATATCATCGCAGCTGTCACTATGTGCCCTATTCACCCCATTTTCCTCTTTCTGATGTTGTTGCTTATAATAATATATAATATATATTTTTATTTATAACCCGCCCCTCTGAATGAGCAATCGGGGCAGGGTACAAGCAAAAGACAAATACAATTAAAAGTAACGACCCAACCCCTACCTCCCACCCCTTAAAATGAAATTAAACTAGCACAGAGTTAAAACAATATCAATACGATAATACAATGTATTAAAATCATCATTCTTGGGCAATCTGAGGATGACATCTGATATATGGCCGGGAAAGCTAGGTAAGTATCATTGGAGACCGGTAGGATTAACAACTATCCGGAAAGACCTGCCAGAAGAGGTGTGTCTTTGCGGCTTTTTTTCTAGCCGTCCAGAGTTGTAATAAAACGCATCTCATCCGGCAGGTTGTTCCACAGCCTGGGAGCGATAGCTGAAAAGGTCCTCTTGAGTGGTCTGCGACAGACTAGTCTTCATGGGCTGTAGCAGGTTCCTCCCAGAGGACCGGAGCATGCGAGGGGGCTCATATGGGGAGAGGCGGTCCCTAAGATAGGATGGACCTGAGCCATGTAGGGCTTTAAAGCTTTAAAGGTTAAAACCAACACCTTGTACAGTGCCAGGAAACTGATCAGCATCCAGTGGAGAGATTTAAGCACAGGTGTTATGTGCTCTCTCCTGTAAGCTCCAGAAACGAGCATGGCTGCCATGTTTTGGACCAGTTGAAGTTTCTGGGTTAAGCACAAGGTTAGCCCCATGTAGAGCGTGTTGCAGTAATCCAAGTGTGAGGTTACCAGAGCATGTACCACAATTTCCAGGTCCCTCATGTCCAGGAAAGGGTGCAGCTGGCATATCAGCCAAAGCTGGTAACAGTCACTCCTGACCGTCGCATTCACCTGACTAGTCATGTGGAATGACGAGTCAAGGAGTACCCCCAGACTGAGAACAGAGTCCTTCGAGGAGAGTGTGACTCCGTTTAGGATTGAGAGTTGTATTCCCAAACCTGGTTTCGGGCCTGAGACTGTCAGTACCTCTGTTTTTGTCTGGATTCAGCTTCAATCTGTTTTTCCTCATCCAATCCATTACCGCTGCAAGACAGTCATTGAGAGGAGAGATGCCATCTGAAGACTGAGCGGATGAACTGGTCATGGAGAAGTTTATTTGAGTGTCATCAGTGTACTGATGACACTGGGTTCCATGCTTGCAACATTGTTATTGTTTACGGCACTGATAAATGCTCTTATGTTCATTTCTAAGCATTAGGGTCCCAAATATGTTCAACATATGGACACATTAATTCAATGAGAACTGAGGAGAACTTTTTAAATAATTTTAAAGATTTTAAAATAGATAATTAGCTTTTCTTATATCCACTTCATCTTAACCTTGCAACCTGTGAACATCTGGATAGCTTTATGGAAAGGAACCAACCACAATGACGTCAGTCAAACTGTTTCTGAGTACTTGCAGAACTCTCCAATACCTATTTATTAATTGCATTTAGTGATCTTTCTTCAGGTCTTAACTTTATGTATGTTAACAGACAGGCTATCCATTGCAAATGTCTCCCTGTAATCATTTCTTGGCATGGGTCCAGGTACATAAATATACACTAATACACACTTGTGGTTGGGTGCCTTAGTCTGCTTGGTTCCTATCAATACACAGTCTTGAAAGCAGAAGTTGGGGGTCCTATGATCCTCTAGATTTTTATGAACTATTAATACCATCACCCATTACCACTAGTCAAGTTCCTGAGGGATAAAAGCCAATGGTCTAACAATGGAGCTTATCGCTCACCTTTTTAAACCAGCCTCCCAGGCTGGAGCCAGGATGTGGGATGGAGCAGAGATTAATGCTCATTAAATCGCCTTTGAATCACCAGCCACCATCAGCCCAGGTCCTAGCTGGGTCCCTGCCGTGTTCTGCCAGCATTTTGTAGAAGCTTTCCAACTTCTAGAAAGTGCTGGCAGAGTGCAGCTGGGACCTGGTTTGGATGGTGGCTGGTGGTTCAGTGGTGATTTAGTGAGCAATAATCCCTGCTTCCATCCTGCATCCCAGCTCCAGCCCAGGAGGCTGGAGCCAATTTAAAAACATGAGCGATAAACTCCAATATCTGGGAAGGACAAGTCCCCCAGCACCTGCCTCTGATTTAATCGGACATATGTGTCACCAGATGTTAGAATTACAGGATCACAGCATTGGCAAGGAACACTAGGATCTAGTGTTAGTCCAAACATTGACATGCAGGACAACACACGAAAGAACTCAATAAATGGTCATCCCACTTTTGCTTAAAGACCTCTGAAGGAGAGCCCCCCCCCCCAAAAAAGTAGTCCATTCCATTGTTGAATAGCTTTCACTGTCAGGAAGCTGTTTAATTTTCTTTCTTGTAATTTGAATCCACTGGTTAAGATCCTATCCTATGAACAGAAAACATGCTCCACCTCCACATGACAGCCTTTCCACTGTTTGAAGAGGTGTCTCACACTTCTTTTTTGGAGACTAAATACACCGAAATCCCTCAACCACCTTCTAAGTGCTTGGTTTCCAGATTCTTTGCAATCTTGATCACTCTGTTCTGTTTGCCCAGCAGCAGGCAAGTACAGCCACAATATCAATACAATTGTGCCTGCTAAAGATGAAGGCAGCAGGAAAAGAGGCAAACCAAGCTAAATTACAGGTGGATAGACTCACTTAAGTAAGCCACAGTCCTGAGCTTGCAAGTGGAGTTCTGGGAAGTTCCTCTTTCATATGGTCTCCATAAACCAAAGCTGACTTGACACAAGTAACAACAATATCTTGGGAAGTACAGATCCCCCAGAGAGGATGGCTTACTGAAAAACAGCAACTACAACTGAAATCATTGAATCATAGAAGTGGAATAGACCACAAGGGCCATCAAGTCCAACTCCTTGTCTCAGAGACTCAGAGAAGCACAGCAGTTCCCTGAAACTTCAACTAGTATCATGTGACCTGGCAACTGTGTCCTTCTCTGAGCCATGGACAAATGCCACAAATGGACTTTATAGTCTGTCTCAACTAGTCAACAGATCAATGACCTACCAGTATATGATATATGCCTCTGAATCATTTGTTGAATGGCAGGTCAACAGTTGCATTAATCTTATTGATTTGGTAAGTCTGCTCTCACTGGAAACAGACAGAATAGTGCAGTGGTTTGAGTGTCCAGACATGGCTATGGAGACCAAGGTTCAATTCCCCACTTGGCTGTGAAACCCACTGGATGAAATTGGGCAAGTCAAATGAGATTAGCCTCTTCAGAGGGCAATGGCAAACTACCTTTTAACAAACCCCATGATAGGGGCACTTTAATAAGTAGAAATGACTTGAAGACATGGCAATGGCAAACTACCTTTTAACAAAGCTTGCCAAGAAAACCCCATGATAGGGTCACCTTAATAAGCAGAAATGACTTGAAGACACAGCAGCAACAACACACCTTTCACTAGAACTCCCAGAATCCCCTAGCCATCCTAGCAGTGGAAGACTTGTGATCGCAAAAGATAACTTTTCCAAATTTTGGCAAGATGCTATAGAAGCAGAAAATGAGAGTTCAGCATGTGTTCAGTTAATTTACTTCTGACTACACCTGGTCTTTAAATGCTTTTATGATTTAACTAAAGGAAAATTATCATGCAATATTCTTCTTAACTCATCCATTCTGGAGGCATGTCTCACATATTGACATTATTAAAATTTTTAAACATTAGAAGCATATAATTTGAAAAGTCCTTTACATTTCTCCTCCAAATACTTCAAGATGGAACACTAAAACAGATTAGCTGGCCAAAGATTCTTTATGGTCCCTTCAAGGGACTGAGACAGCAGCGCAATAAATTAGAAACCATAATATGTTTGTGGTTTCCCCCGTATCCAAAAAACTCAAGAAAATCTTAACAATGGCAAATGTACTCCATGCAGCACACGTACCCTCTGAGGCAAATAGAAGGACAGGAAACACGTACAGTGGGAATATGTGTCAGAAACTAAGTTCACTATTATGTATATCTTCTTTTAATCTGTTACCATTTGTGCTCCAGCAGGAATGAGGCAAAACATAACCAGAAGGCACATGTGTCTATTTGAGAGAACAGCCATCCCTTCCATGTGTGGAGTTTTAAAAGGCATGTGCTGTGTCTTTTACTATTAGTAAACTTTTTATCTCAGCTACAGCATGGGGAAGACAAAGGAGTAAAGCTCGATCCTCAGTTCCAGTGCTATCTGGAAGCATCAGGCAGCACTGCAACTGGGGCACCTGTGTTGTGAAAAGGCACATTCACTTTTGTGCTGATGTGCTGATCATATCTGCTGATGTCATCTGACCCATACAGGGTCAGAAGGTTATGCATCAGCCTTAAAATCCAAAAAAAGTTCTCCCCTTAAGTATAGGAGGAGATGTTCTTCAAGTACAGTAAACTGTATTCTCCAAGGCTCTAAGCCACACAGACTTCACCTCTTGTGATATCCTTTAAATATCACCACTTAGCTGGACACTAATTTAGTTTTTTAAAGTTTTTATATGCTACCTATTACACACAACAAACCCAGATGAAGTACAGCAAACGAAACCTACAGTACTATTGTAACTTGTGTAATATGACCAGCAAACCATAAAGTAAAAACTGAAACAACAGCTGACACAAATAAGAAACTTTTCAGTGTGCTCCTAAAAGGCAACAAAAGGAGTGTATGTGTGATGGGTTTAACATATGAACCAGATATCCTCTCCTGGATTGTTCTGAATAGTCTGAGGTCTGATGATAATGATTTACAACTGCTATTTCCTGGAATGTGACTAATCAGCATGTCTTTATTGTAATCCAAGCACCAGGTTTAAATTATACATTGTTGTTGTATAAAACCTGTATGCATAATTGGAGCTTCTACCCAAACAAATGCATCACAACATTCCATGGCATAATAAGAACACATGCTAACTGCAGACCCATCTATCAATCAATCATTGTAAGATACTCTGAGAGCTGCTTTTGGCTGGAAAGGGGATAAAAATGCTTTAAACCACTGGTGACAGAGTGCACGTCCCAGATGGTGTTGGACTGAAACTCCCATCAGGCCTAGCATGCATACCTAGTGGTGGTGAGAGAAAATGGGAGATGCAGTTTGGCAGCATCTAGAGAGCCACATGTTCCCTGTCCCTGCTGTAAATTTACCCAATGTAATAGATAAGCTTTCCATTTCAAACACTTATGTACTTGCTAGGACAGTAAATAACAAAATAAAATCACCAGTGTTACTATGAGTCCCAAATGGAATATCAGGGTTTAATTATGTGACTATTAAACTGACAAGGGAGTGACAGAGCCAACAAAATGTTACTCTCAGTATTATAAACGTATTTTAAAATCAGGGGTTGGGACAATTATCTTTTGGACTACAAGTGCCCAGATTATCTGACTGAGTTATGGGAGTTGTAATACAAAAAGAAACTTTACCAAGCTCTGTTCTTTCTCCCATCCTCACCCCATAGGCACATCTCTCACTGTACAGATTTACATGGCTTTCATGAGATAAATGCATGGATATGACTTGCCAAGACTACAAAAGAAAATGCAATAAATGTCTAATTGTCCAGACAAAGGCAGGTAATAAAACATTTGTGTCACTATAACCCATTTTCTCTTTTCTGTTAGAATTGAACAATCATAACTCCCAAATTTTAGGGCTGTAAACATCTGAAGAAGTCATTGCTAAGGTAAAGACAAACAACACAGAATAGCTGATGTTAAAAACAGTTCCAAAAATGGGGGAAGTAATTTCACAGACTGAAACACAGATAGAGAGACATATTGCAAACAAGAGCAGGAGCTGAACACATTGCAGAGCATGAAGACCGATGGTGCTTGAGCGAATTGTTCACACCTATCATCTTACCAACACATTTTCTATGCATGTTGAGTACAAAGCCCTCTGCACAGATAACACTGTGGTTGACACAGTAGAATGATCCCAATGTGTTCACACATAGTTGTCTTCTGGAACAACTGTGAATACCCGTAAGGCACTCATCCAGGTCTTTATCAACACATTGTAGTCAGAAAGAGAGAAATAAAATTATATTAAAATTCCTCCTGGGATGAAATAAGATTTCTTCCACAGCAGAACACTCTAATTAACAATGGAACTGAGTTACAGTTCTATCATTTTCTCATGTTAAGTTTCCAAATCACTGAACTTATTAAAGGATATAAGAGGAAATGGATCTTCATCTGGATCCCTTTGTATTCTCATCTACAGTGTGCAGAATACATTTCCTTCTGTTTCTTTCCTATTTGTGGTATTCTTTAAGCCTCCTTTTAAGTGATGTACCAATGGGCCAGCCAGTGTGGTATAATGGTTTGAGTGTTGACTTATGACATGTTCATATCCACACTCAGCTATGGAAAACCCACTGGGTCACATTATCTCAGCCTCAGAGAAAGGCAATCCCTCCCACAAAAAACAAATCTTGCAAAACAAAAATCCTGTGATATGTTTGCCATAAGTTGGAAACAACTTGAAGGCACACAACAAAAACAACAACAATAGCCACCAATAGGCCAGGGAGTGAAAATCATGGTGTGGAATGTGCTCTGCAACAAAAGAAGAAATAAATTAACTTTTCCTTTCCACTATTAATTCTAGAAGACAAGTCACAAAATACCCATGGAAGCCTGCTTGGCATGATACTGTCTATAATATCTAAGGCTGAACTACTGCTAAGTACCATCTAATCTATTATAATACAAGTCTTTAAATCAGTTGTGGGCTACTGCATCGAGGCAGGCAGGAACTAATTTCCCCTCAAAGGCTGGACAGGTACACCTGAAGTGATAGTATCACCATTTTTGGCTAAAAAATGTTTGGAGAGGTGGTTCTGAAAGGGATGCAAGCTTTCACATCAGTGCACGATTTTTAGTTGCTTGAGGGCACAATATAGACTGAAATTGGGACAGAAAAAGATTTAAATGGGTGGGTGTATTAGGGTCATTTGGGGGGCTGCTAGTGGGGGTACATATCCCAGTTGTATTACTCTCTCATGGAAATGCCCTGGAACTGGGGTGTTTTCTCCATGCTCCATGCTCCACTTTTTGCTTTTAAAAATCAACCTTTGTTGTGCCACAGAGGATATTTCCTAATTGCTTTGGTATGATCAACAGGGCAAATTGAAGTAACCATTTCAGACTGACAATGTGGGTGGTGGAGAGAGGCACTGCCAACCTTGGAGTTGCTCCACATGAACTTCAATCTGACAGTCCTGTCAGTTTCTCTATAAAGCCTTTGGAGGGCAGTCTTGTCAGGAGCAAAATATCTTGGGCTGATGATCTTTCATCCAAATAGTTCCATATCAAAATAGTCTCCATTTTTGGGTGTTTCATGTTACATGAGAATTTAAGTAATGGGCATGAGTGTTCACAAACGCGGCCGTGGATACGACGTTTGTCTAAAGTCTCAAACACACCGCAGAAATAATCCAGTTTGAGACTGTTTAACTGCCCTGTCTCAATGCTGAGGAATCCAGGGAGCTGTAGTTTTGTGAGAGATTTAGCTTTCTCTGTCAGAGAGCTGTGGTGCACCATAAACTCCAGTTCCCAGGATTCCCTAGCACTCAGCCAGGGCAGTAAAAGAAGTCTCAAATTGGATTACTTCTGCAATGTGTTTTGGACCTAAGTTTGGCAGGTAATGAAGGCTTAACATCTATAAGAAGAAAGGCGTGTAAAGCTACTTTGAATCCCATTTTGGGAGAAAGATATGATATTAACTAATCAATTAATTAATGGGATGCACTGCATACAGTATTGGAAGGGATGAGTTGCAAATTTTTCACTTCAGCAAAGACAACAGACACCTTCCATCCCATAGTCAATCTGCTGATATCCGTTTCACTCTACAAAACTGAGAAGACAGAACAATATTTGCGTACCTTCACAAGAAACCCCATCAGACATGAGAGCAAATCCAGGTAAACAGGAGCATTCAATTGTCCCATCCACGATATTACAAGTGTGCTTACAGGGACCATTATCTAGGAAACACAATATTTTAAAATGCACAGAGGAAAAAAAATCAGTGTACAACTCATATTAAAGTTTCAAAGCTTTCTTCCTCTAATTATAATTCTTGTCATCACACCAGACTGTAAAATGTAAAAACAAACAATCTATTCCTGTAACCTTAATCACTATGTACAATCCTTCTTTTATACGCAACCAGACCTGTGTCA
This sequence comes from Urosaurus nigricauda, assembly GCA_034509955.1. Taxonomy (NCBI): domain Eukaryota; kingdom Metazoa; phylum Chordata; class Lepidosauria; order Squamata; family Phrynosomatidae; genus Urosaurus; species Urosaurus nigricauda. Next base: position 266,284,178 of record JAOEGL010000002.1, on the reverse strand, counting down.
TTCACTCCCATCTGTGAGTTTGAAATTACTAAATACAGATGTGTTGTTTTAACAATCCTAAATAGCTTGCATGAAATAACCTTGAATTTGGAAGATACCCTCAAATTACCTCAACATGTTATCTTCTGAGATTCTGTCCATCTCTTTCTCTGGATTAATACTGGAATCTAGTAATGTGTGGATATGGATTGAAAAGAAAACAGCCAAGGAAGCTTTGAAATAATAATAATAATGTATTGTTAAAAAATAAATTAAATAAAACTTACTTCTCCAGCTTGACTCTAATACATACCTTTACACTTATCTTGCTCTTCATGTAAATCATTGACTGTCACAGGTGGGTTCTTCAATGTTTCTGGTAAAACAGTGGCTTTGTCTCCTAAGGCAGTGTTAGGTCCTTCTTCTTCAAAATCTGTTCATTTTATATGGTACAAAAAGAGGGGGCAGTCAGCTCTAATTGCATTGCTTTCTATTTGAGCTAGATTCCAAGTAAAGAATTTCCCAACATTATTAAAGTTAATATGTATAGCTTTTAAGAAAACATGAAAACAGCCCTGTCCTATTGTGAGATTCCTTGTTGGGATTTTGGGATTAAGGAAGATGTTGTTGAAAAAGTCTGACTAGACTGAGAGCAATCCATGGTTACTTGATGTCTTCCATGTCAGTGAGTGTTGGACTGCTAGAGACCAGACTTTGAATCTCTACTTGGTCTTGGAAACAACAGGCAAACCTCTGAGACCCAGAGCAAAGCAAATGAAAATTGCTTCTGAACAAATCTTGTGAAGAAAACCTCATGATTCCAGAGGTTGCCATAAATCAGAAATGACTAGAAAGCAATGAACAGCACCAATGCCAGTGAGTGGTGAATCTACTCTGGGTTTAAGTCTGAACTTTAAAGGAACTATCCAACATACTGAATGGTATCTCTAAAACAAGTGCAAGACTTTAGATACAAAGGAATCTTGTAGAACCTTTGAGACCAACTGTGTGAAAAAACTGATATTCCAGACCAACATGGTTACCGTATACACTTGTGTACAAGTCAACCTCATGTATAAATCAAGGGAAGGTTTCAAGGTCAAAATCATGCATTTTGATATGATCTGTGGATAAGTCAAGGGTAAAACTTAGGAGGCTATGGGTGGCAAGAAGGAAATACTACTTCTGTCCCTCCTTCTCCTTTTATGGACTGCCCCTGACCATCTAACATCGATTCCCAGGTGCTGGAGGAGAGGTTTTAACATTGGATTGAGAAGAGAAGCAAGTGGAGTTAAAAGGGGTGTTTCTATGATGGGAAGAGAAGGTTTGCAAATCGGATTAGGAAGAGAAGCAAATGGTGTCAAATGAGGTGTTTCCTACATGGGAAGTGAAACCTTGCAAATTGGATTGGGAAAGGAAGCATGTGATGTTAAATGGGGAGTTTCTTCCATGGGAAGAGAAGTGTGGCAGATTAGACTGGGGAGGAAAGTAAGTGGTGTTCAGTGGTGAGTTTCTTCCATGGTAAGAGAAGCCTTGCTGATCAGACTGGGAACCTATTTCAGAGAGAGAGAGAGAGAGAGAGAGAATGGGGCTAAAAAAGTCAGGCAGAAAGAAGTGCTTTCAGGCTGGTGTGAAGGCGTGGCATTTAGATGACACATGCCTTGAAGCCAGCAGAAAAGTGTCTTTGTGCAGAGAAAAGCTGTTTTTTAAAAAAGCAGCTTTTTTTCTGCTTCTTCCTGGCTTGCAGCCATGTCATGTGGTCATGACGTGAGCACTCCAGTTGCCTTGGGAGCCGGTGGTGTGGTTGGTGGGGTTTCAATGTGGCTTTGGAAAAGGCAGCTTCAAGCCATTTTTTCTTGCCCATCTGTTTCACCCTAGAGAGAGAGAGAGAGATCCACCCCAAGGCATCAAGAGTGAGGATCAGGCTTGCTTGTTTCAGGACCTTTCTAAGTAGTATTAGTGTATTGACCCATGTATAAGTCAACCAAGGTCAATTTTAGGGAATAAATTTTAGGGAATACATTTCTTGACTTATAGTTGAGTATATAAGGTATGTCTCTGAGGACTTTGGAGACTTCCTTTAAAATTCAAAATAAAATCTGCATTTATTTCTCCACTAACATGGGACCCAACAGTTGCTGCTCAATGCAAGAGCATTCTCAATCTAAACACCTGATATCCTTCCATTGGATATAGAACCTTTTGATTGGAACCTAAATCATTCTGTATTCATAACATGGTACAATGTGAATTAAATTCATGGAGTAAATTAAATGGAGTAGGTTAAATTAAATTAAGGGTATGTTTATGCTTTTCAATGGTATGAACTCTGACAGAATTGTTATCTGATACAATGATAGTCATGATCCACTCAAGAGTGAGCACCTGAAAAATCAAAATAAGTTATAGGGAGCATTCATATGGTCTAATATTTCAAAGGTGGTATTTAGTTTAACTTAATACTGACTGGAAGATGTCCAGAGCTTAGAAATTTAAGAATTCAAGTATCTTTTGCAATCATTTGAAAATGTAGACATATAGAGGTAGATGGTTAGAATAACCACAAATAAAAGATTTTGAAAGAATACAATAATTAATTTCTAAGTTCTAAATTATCTTCTGCAAATCATACTTGTGTTTCATCTACAGTGGGTTTACAGGTATGCACAATATATATTTGATACCAGGATCACATGCTCTAAAGCATTTTTACCATTTGAAAACAAAAGATAACCTCTTCCGTAATAACAAAGGTGGTAGTGATGTTCAGTAGTAAAGTTTCAGATTTTCATTGGTACATACAAAAATCTAGACAGCAAATACAATATATCTGAGATGATAGCTTATTTGTCATAGCAACATGACCAGACCATTCTCCATGCGCACCTCTGATTTTGTGTATTGCTCGGGGGCTCTTTCACACAACACAGCTTTAGCACCATGGTTTCATTTAACTGCCATGATTACATCCTATGAAATGTTTTTTCACAGTTTGCAATTTGATGAAACACTAGAGCTCTATGTCTGTGCATTCTAAATGCTCCAAACTATACATCCCATGATTTCACAGAATGGAACAATGGAGGCTGTTTACTGCTTTTGGCAAAATGAAAATAAATACTAGAACAACTTCTTTCTTTCTTTCTTTCAACTGGAAGAACTACAAGGGGACAGACCTTTACACCATCCTGTACAGATGTGGCACTAGGTGGTTTTGTGGAGGGGAAGGGTTGGTTCTTTAGATGGAGAAATCTTATTGGGCTCCATTACCTTATAAAAACCTACAGTCCCCTCAGAATTACATGTGTTGCTCTCTCTCTCTCTCTGTCTCTTTAAATGTTTGTTCTACTCTCAGTCCCTTTAACTTTTAACTTTGTAAATTTTTATGTGTTTTTGTATATGATGTGTAGATTTTAATTGCTTTCAATTTTACTGAGATTTTAAATATTTTTGTCTATGTGCCACCTTGGGTCCCTACAGAGAGAAAGGTGGAATACAAATGAAATAAATAAATAAATAAATAATAAAAAATAAATAAACTAGGGGAGAGGCAAACTTAACTAGAGTTCCATAAGGCTTTAAAGTCTTTAGAAAGAGATGAAGGATGGTTCACACTGAGCCCATTCTAACTACTTCAAAGTGAGGTGTCAGCCTCTTCAGAGAAGACTCTTTGAGATGATATTCTGCTGGTGATTGTATCCCAGCTCAGGTTCTGTATGTTCAGGCCCATGGGCTCTCTGATTCAATCAATCCATCTGGAAGGCTTTTTCTCTTCAATGATTTCCATGTGTGCCCCCCTCTGTCATGAATGTCCATGAAACTACCATCCTACAGAGGTTGGGGCTGCAGTGCTATTTGTATATAGATGACATACAGTTCTACTTTTGGTTTCCATCTACTCATCTCAGGGAGGTGAATTTGGAGTAGATGAGTATTATTGATGTGGAAACACACTGATGTGGATAGGATTCCTTTAGTGGTGTGGCTGGAGATCAAGGGAGATAATAGTGCCACTTTATTCTGCTTTGGTTAGACCTCATCTGGAAAGCTCTGTCCAGTTGTGGGCATCACAATTCAAAAAGGATGTGGACAAGCAGGAGTGTGTCCAAAGGGGGGGGGGGGGGGTGGCGAATAAAATGGAGAAAGGTCTGGAAACCATGCCCTATGAGGAGATACCTTGGGAGCTGGGTGTCTTTAGCCCAAAGAAGGGATGGTTAAGAAGTGGCATAATAGCCTTGTTTATATATTTGAAAAGATGTCATATGGAGGATGGAACAAGTTTGTTTTCTGCTGTTCCAGACTTTCTCAGTTTGGTGTCTGGTTTATTGTCTCACCTGGATTACAGCTGAGCCCATCATCCTGCAAAGTAAATCTTGGGAAACAGGAGCACTTGTACGATCCCACTGTGTTGATACAAAGATGTTGACAGAGCTCTCCAGGATAGGCAAGGCACTCATCCAGGTCATCTCCAGGTAAGCTATTTGATAATTCGGCTTCATTACTGATCGACAAAGCTTCATTGCGATCCTCAATCTCTGAAACTGCCAACATCTCTAAGCCATTAATCATGGTAAGTCATCAAGGGAAAATGCATTCTTTGTACTCATGAGTGACAGGACTTTGAATATTAGCAAAGAACTCATTAATCAGACAGACCTTGCCTGAGACAGCAGAAATACCTTCCACACACAAACAACACCATCACCATGGCCTGCCCCATCTTTGAATGACATCTTTGATAAGGCAACATCTGAACTATGGACAAGCTTATGTGGTATGCATCATCTACACTTCTACATTGGAAACCTTCTAAACAAGTATATAAAAAATGCTAGTTTTATAGGGAAATTGGTTTACCCTCCAAATGTGGTAGCTAGCCACAATTTCTTGAAAATCAACATTTCCTGTTTGCCATCAAATTTTGGTGGTATAGTTTGTCACCCAGTTTCTGCAATTTGGTGGTAGTTTTGGCCAGCAATACATTTGGGAGAAAGAACATTATGCCCAAGATTAACCAAAGTTGCCCACAGCTCTTAGACCTGCCAAAATTGTACAGTCCTAGTTTACTCCTATAGTAATTCAGCCAAACAGTGAGTACACAGAATAAACAGCATTAAAAGCATCCAGGAATGTGGGGTGCCTTTGCCTCAGTTTAAAAATGTTAAATATGTAGGTGCTAGCTCACAAAGACAGAAGTAAAAAGCCATGAAGGAGGCAAATTCTAACAGAGGTTCACAGAATTAGTTTCATTTGCCACACATGCATACCAAATACACAAAGTAAAGATGAAGGAAGATATGCACACCCAAGAGAGGTGATCTCTTTTGAATAGAGAACATCTTGTTTCACGTTCTATCTAGATCCTTGCCTCTAGGCAAGCTCTGAGCATACAGACACATGAGAATGCATTAGGCAAGTTAGCTCTTCTCCATTCTGCTTTCCTTGCTTATAATGAGTTTGGTGGGGGATGCAGGGAGGCTTCCTCATAAAGGTTAAATGCAATTGATCATGACACCAGAGAGAGGGAAAACTCAGAGAGCAGGAGAATTGAACTTTAAAACGACTATTGATTAAAAGGAATTGCTTTAGTTCTTAGTGCACAGTTCATTTGGTCAGCAAATGTGCAGAGCAAAGAGAAGAAAGAAAGGAAAACGGATTTGCCTCAGGCCATACATAATAGGCAATAGCTAGCATAATTTCAGTATTCTTAAGACAGATTCCATACCCTTTCTCAAGAAATTGACTTTCTACCATATAAAAGCTAATCACTATATGTATATTGCATGGTGATCTACTGGCATATTGTACCAGTAAGAGCAGGGAAGAGATGGCAAGGGATGACATCTTAGTAAACTTCTATATAAGCTTTTCCCATTATGTTACTTTTCCCTGGACATATTGGAATACAAATCCCATCATCCTCCATGCAATATGGTCAGAGCAAGTGAAATTTTCACATAATTTTCTGGCTATGCTATGAACTAACACTCACACCACACAAGGCATTTGAAATCCAGTGATGTCTATAATGAAGAGGATTGTTCTAAAAGCAGTGTTTTTGTCATGATCTTTAGAGGTACACATCATGTTATTTTTAAAAAGCAGCAAAAAAAAAAAAGCTAACAAAACAAAACAAAACAAAAACAGACACACGTATAGAAATTACAATTTGGATTTTTTGGAGTAGTTTCTTTCTTTGCCAGATGTGTGCATTTTCCAATAAAGGGTGCAAAGTTCCAAATTTACATGGAGCTCATGCAGCTTGCTACAGGAGGAGTAAACATGTCTATCCTTTCCACATTATAATGAGATGTACACACCATTTCACCAACTTCTCAGGGATTACCTGCAAAATTTTCTTGCCTGCTGCATAGTACAAGATGGTGATCCTTTTCTAACCCCTTACTAACTGCCTTACTGACTTACTGTCAGTTACTGACTCTTACTTCAACATTTGGTGATGAGTCTTCCACTACACTTGAAACAGAAAATTAATTTACAGGGCGTACAAGAAGCCGTGTGGCTTAAGCAGGTCTATTCTCTTACAATGAGGAGCTACTAGTGGTTCATGAGGAAGAGCTGGGTGTTTTCAGAAACCAGCCTGCAACACCTCCAACTCAATATAGTCACTTCACTCCATCTAATAGCAGGCCTGGCCATCATTTCTCACAATGCACACTGCAATTTATAGCCTTCCTTTCCCCCATCTTGTCTCTTTCCCCACTCCATCTTTAACATTCAATTACCTTCTCAGGCATAGAATTGCCTTTCTTAGGATATTCTGTAAAATACCATACACACTGATGGTGTACAATAAATAATAAAAACAATAACTTTCAGTTGTAATGAGCTATTGATCACAAATGAATGATTTCAGCATTTTCTGCTATTTGAGCGTTTGCCAAAAATATTTATGCATTTCCAAATACTGTAACAAGGAAACTTCCTTCAGCTGTGGAGTAAAGCAGGAAGGCTTGAAAATATTACTTTTTTTTTTGGACTGTAATTCTCAGCAGCCCTCAGCTGGCAACATTACTGGCCATGTTGTTTGGAGGATTATGGAAAATTAACTTTCACAAAAGAGTACACAGGCTTATTTTCTAAAGTTAATTACAGTAGCAAGCTTGTTGTGAAAGCACAGGTCTTGAAAAGGTTGCAAAGGTTCATCAAGTTTCAATCATTTTGTGTCAGTGCATATCTAACACATTGCAATGAGAGAGCATATTGCTCCAGCATTTAAAAATGTGGAACCTTCTTATGTTTTTCAAAAATTACCTTAAAGAAAGCATGGACAAAAACAAGAAGCAATGGTGGTAGAGGACAGACACAAACCTTTGAATTATTTCAAAAAGAAGGAAGAGACAAGAAAAAGGAATAACAATGTCATGATATTGTAAGAGGCTTGTAGTTTGAGGATACATTTAGCCTTCTCTGTCACAGATCTCTGATGCCATAACAAACTACAAATCCTAGAATTCCACAGCATTGGGCCATGGCAATTAAAGTGGTGTCAACCTGGATTATTTCTGTAGTATCGATGCAGCCAGTGATGATGACGGATATATAGGGGCTTTCTAGATTGGCAAAAAGAAGTGTGTTCATGGCCGCATGAAACTCTAGCCTTTAGATGAGAAAAAGGGAAAGTGTGTCATGAAAATGCTTTTTTTGCATTTTAGGGGAGAAGAAGCACCTTTAAAAAGGTGCTGGTTTTCCCAGCTTCTTTTTTAAAAACTGTGGAACAGTGCAGCTCCATCTAAAGGCTGTGGTGCAGCTGCTAAGCATTAAGGAAAAGGCAACTTCATGTCACACTTTCCTGCCAATCTAGAAAGCCCCATAGATATGTTGTACTGGTGTATTGTTAAAATGGTAATTTTATTCTATGTGCTCACAAAACCTATAAAGAGATGCAGAGAGAAAAAGGTTCAGTCCATATGAAAGTGTAACATTCCAATGCCCACATGATGTACTGCAATAAATGTGTGGTGCCTTATGTACAATGTAATGTAACGTAATAAAGCTCAGTGCCCAGAAATTGATGTCTGTGTTTCTCCCTATGTGTGTATATTTGTTAGTATATCTATCAAAGCATATAATAAATAGCTGAAAGAATACCAGAGAGCCTGTACACGTCTCATGTAAATATCCTGAGATTACAATACTTGATAGTAACTCTGACTGTCTCATTTAAAGACCATCATGAACTGGGTATTCAGGGGGCCAGAAGTTGATAGGGGAACCCCAGACAGGATCCAAAGACCCTCAGTCTCTCAGTCCTTAGAGGGAGGGGTGCGGAACCACACGCTGGTTCCACTCTGGTTTATACCTAAGGATTACTATATTTACATTCAGCCCTACATATCCATGGATTCTGCATTAATTTCTGGGCACTGAGCTTTATTACATTACATTACATTGTACATAAGGCACCACACATATTTATCATGTGGCCATTAGGATGTTACTCTTTCATAAGGACTGAACCTTTTTCTCTCTGCATCTCTTTATAGGTTTTGTTAACACATAGAATAAAAATACCATTTCAACAATACACCAATACAACCATCCATGGCCTGAAAATATGTTTTTAAAAAATTCAAAAAGCAAACCTTGATTTTGCCATTTTACTGGTATATAAGGGGCATCATTTTCATTATACTATTGTATATAGAGAGACTTGAGCATCTATAGATTTTGGTAGCCACAGGGGAATCCTGGAACCATCCCCAGCAGATATCACAGGCCCACTCTATGTGGAGAGAATTCAAAGGAAAATTAAAGCAGGAAGATTCAGGGCTGGAATTAATTAACAATGCATTCATATTTCTTAGAGATTTAAAGATGATGACAATAATGTATTTTAATAGACTACATTTCCTATTTGGCTATGTGTTACAAGAGCTATGGATTGTATCAAATGACAGCCAGCATGAGCAGAAGGCTCATCCTCTTCCACCACTTGCATGGTTTTCAAACCATGAGCACATACCTGTTCCCAGCTGATAAATGCTGATGAAGTTGACTATTGATTATAAAACACATGTCTCAACAGGCTTCAGAGCTTCCATAGTATTAGCACCCACCCACCCAAACACACATACAGTGGCATCATTAGGAGATGCTGGGAGTGTCGACTGCACCAGGTGACACCATCAGAGTGCATAACATTGGGAAGCAGTGAAGCATCACAAGGTCCCTCCCCAGACAGAAAGTGTGCTTGGGGATGGGTGAGAATGGGGGTGAAGCCACAGACTTTTTTCTCTGCTCCCTACTCTCACGCCTCCCCCTCCTAGTTTGTTTGGCTCCTTTCCTCCATTGTCCCCTGGAGAGGCAGTTTGATGTTCTTTTTTAGATTGTAAGCCTGAGGGCAGGGAATCTTCTAATTAATAATAATAATAATTGTAACCCGCTCTGAGAGCCTTTAAGGCTAAAGGGCGAGATATAAATACCATAAATAAAATAAAATAATAATAATAAACTGTAATTAAAACACTGTTTTTGCTCAGTGCAGCATTCTGTTTTTGCTTTCTCAGCTGCAGGAAATGGCAGGATGCTGGGTTTCCCAGGGTGGGACCCTCTTCCCACTCACACCTCCATCTCAGGAAGTCCATGGGGTGACACCATGAGATATTGCACTGGGTGACACCAACCCTAGTGATGCCACTGCACACTTGTATCTTCTTTTTAGTTTAAGATGAACCTTTTCCTGATTTTCTCCTTGTGCTTCTTAAGGCTTAGACTGTAAAACGAACAGTGGCCTATCCTGATTATGTCAGCATAAGTGTTTTTAAGGATGTTGTACAAGGAATACCCAGTATCTCCTTACCATGCCTTTGCCATGTACACACAAGGGCAACCAGGAATTCCCTGCACAGCTTCTCTCAGCTGATCACTCACCTGCTATAGGAGTGACCTCTCTCCTGCTGTTCTTCTCCACCCAGCTGGCTGCTAGGGAAGGGACAAACATTCTTGCTAAGGGCTTTGGAAATTAGGTCAAGGGCAACATATAATCACATGAGATCAGGTTGGGGACCACATATAGCTATAGGACCACAGATTTCACACCCCTCCTTGGCAATGAAACACCATTGCACAACTACAGAGGCTTTATTGGGGTGAAACAGACAAAACAAAAGGAGATGCCAGAGGATGCTCCTGCCCTGATCACTGTGGGACCAGCAACAGGATGCTGTGGTCCTAAAGCTGGCTGCTGCCATGGTCCCATAAAGGCCACCAGCAGGAGTGGCTTTTTGCCACTCCTTAGAAGGCCTTGGCACAACCTCCGGGTGGTTTGGGGACATGTGTTGTTTGAATGCCATGCCCCCAAGCACCCAGAAAGCACTTTATTTGGCCTTTCTGCTTTGGGCCACTGTGATTCTGTAGGAAAGCCAAAGTGCCAATCTTGTCTTTAAAAAAGAAAAGAAAAATGATATTCATTAAATACCCATCGCTCCTTTCCACATTATTTTCAGACAAGATTTTGCTGTAATATATTACTGTGTTCTGTTTTATGTAAAATCCAATTAAACATCAAAATAAGAGCATGCTGCATTAATTACTTTATGATCTCTAAAAGCATAATTTATGGGAAATTAAAGGAAAGTAATTTAGCTACACCCCTGCAGACCCTGAAGGTAAAAGCACTGGGAAGGGGGAAATGATCAGAACCTCCATGGTGACAGTTGGAAATATAGCATCGTCAAGCTACCAGAGCAGGCATAACATAAATTATGAATCTTTTCCGCCTGCCTGTTTTTTAAATCAAGGCTGTATGACCTGCATTTGTTTTCTGTTGCTCTAGAGCCTAGAACACAACCAATGGACTGAAATAATGAGAAAAGTGATTGTACCTAAACATGAGCTATTCAATAGTGTAGAATTGCATTGGAGGATGGTGTACTCTCCTCCACTGGAGGCCTTTTTAAACAAAGGTTGGATAGGTATCTTTCAGAGTGCTTTAGTTATATATTTCTGCCTGGCAGGGGATTGGATAGATCAGTCTTGTGGGGCCTTCCAACTCTAAAATTCTATGTTTCTATAAGGCAAACATTCACTGGCTTACCAGGTCTTGGATATCTAGAGTGTGTCTGGTTCTAACACTTTCTTCCCCAGTTTATTCTGTTGCAAAGAATGAAATTGCTTACAATTATTTAGCACTTTTGGAGAAAGCTCTTTACAGAACTCCAAAAAGAAAAGCATTACTTGAAGAGATGAATTAATTCATTTATTTTAAAATACCGTTGATGCCATAAGCAAGTGGTAAATATTATTTCATTAGTAAAATTCCTGTTGTTTTAGACAAGGATAGACCACAGGCCACATAGGTGAACAGTGCCACATAAGCAGGAATAGAAAAAAATATTTTAAAATAATTGTTAAAAATCAACAAATATGTTTTTGTTTTGTTTGTTTGTTTGTTTGTTAGTATTGGGAAACCCTGATCAAGATAATCCTAGATGTGTGAGACTGTTGACCCTTTTGGATTTATTCCACAGGGGAAATGCACATTTTGTGCATAAAAACCATACCACCATTGGGGACAATAGAACTTTGCCCCCATGCTCTGAAGCAAGCCTCACCACTCTCACCAGTGGGGGCTTACTTTTCTTCCTCATCTTCCCTACCTCCTTCTCTTTTCTCCTCCTCTTACCTCATCCCATCGCTACTGCCACCACTCTTCTTCTCCTTTTCCCTCTTCTTCACCTGTCCTCCATCTCTGCTGTTCCTCCTCCTTTTTTCTTCCTCCTCCTCCTGCTCTTCTCCCACCTCCTCTTCCTTTCTCCTCCTACTCTTATCCCCCTCCGTTGTTGCTTTTCCTTCCTTCTCCTCTGCTTCCTCCCTCCTCCTCCTCCTCTGTCGCTGCCCCCCCCCTCCCGTGGGCTTGCCATCCATCATATTACCAGCTTCAACAGTTTTAAAAAAGCTGTCAAGATGGATCTCTTCCAACAGGCCTTTTCCAGAATAGCATATCAGCCACCCACTGAACTAATAATAAACTGAATCTATCATCAACCATCGTCCAGCCCATCTCATTGACTAGTCTGCACCCCATCCTTGGTTTTGTTGATTTTAATGTATTTTTTAATGTATACATGATTTAATTGTTATTTTAGGGGGGAGAGTAGAATTTGAGGTTATTGAGTACTGTTGTTTTATTATGTATCAGATTGTTTTTACTGTAAGCCGCCTCAATCCTAATTGGAGTAGGCGGAATATAAATAAAGTTGTTGTTGTTGTTGCTGTTGTTGTTATTATCATCTGAAGATGGCAAGTTCGCAGATACGGAGGGCAGACTGTAAGATGGCAGGACAAGGGAGTGTTCGCTCCCCAATCCTCTCCCCAGCCTGACTAATTCCAGAATGCTCCCTCCCCAAGCCTCTTCCCAGTCCAGTTGCTCCCAGAGGAGGCAGCCAGGCTGGGAAGATCCAAGGAGAGTTAGAAAGGCATCCTTTAAATCTTTGGTTACATGCCCTTAAGTTTTACCCTTGACGTATCCAAAGGTCATATTAAAATCCAAATTTTTGGCCCCAAAATCTACCCACAATTTATACACAAGGTCAACCTATACCCGAGTATATACAGTAATTAAAATTGACTACCAGGCAGTTCTAGGTACTGTAGACTGCATTTCAGAAGAAGGTAATGGCAACCACCTCTGAGTATTCATTATCTAAGAAAGCCCTATTAAATCCATAGGGTTGCCATACATCAAAAGGTGACTTGAAGGCACATATGTGTGCGCACACAAATACACACAAAATTTATCAAATTAGAGTCTGATCAATCAATAAGATTACAACTTGCTAATATTACCTTTCATTTTCAAGTCTAGCTATTGAATTCTGAGTAAGTTCTATTGATAATAGTTGATCTGTTAAACACATTTTCCACCCAGCTGATCTACCATGGTAACTGAATTTCAAATGGGATAAATATGGGTTTATGCATCTACAGAGCCAATATTTTTTATATCTCAGCATATTGGAAATACATTTTTTTCTCATATTTTACAATGTGATCAGATATCCTTTTGTCCCAGAAATAACTATAAGAAATTGTTCGACTGTTTGACAGTACATGGTATTTCTTGTCTTATGTTATTTACTGGCAACTAGTATAGTAGTATACTCAGAATTTAAGGGCCTCTAAAGAATGCAAGGTTTTCTACAAATGTGTGGTGGAGTTTTAGGGCTGTTGGGTTTTTTGGTGGTTGTTTCTTTTTGAGAGAGAGAGAGACTGCATGTGAAAGAGGAAAAAAAATCCTTCAGAGTTTCTATGTTGTAACTGGCTTTGCATTTTAAGGTTGAAAGTTGTCCATTTGCCAACTATTGCAAGTTTTGGATCGAGATATTAAGACAAATTATTAGTGTGAACAGTGAAGGAATGAGACACAGAAGTGTAAACCTAAACACTATGTTTTCAAGAAGCAGTGATGTAAACTTGAGATGATTGACTTGGACTTGACTCACACTCAAATCATTTCAATAACTTAACTTGGTCTCAATTCTACAATAAATGGTGCACTGATTCTACTCGAGACCTGTATATTTTTAGTGACCAACTTATTGGTCCAACTTCATCCAGAAACAGGAAATGCATTAGGCAATGGACCTGCTTTCCCTGCTGGCTGCACAATTCAGGAGACTTCTAAAGCCTTTGAAAAGCTTTAAAGGACCCTTATACTTCAAACCTGTTGCCTAACACATTTGTTGTTCCCCTCTGAGAATTTCCCCCTAACTTTGTGCACATCCTCCTGGTTTTCTGTTTATTGAAGGCCCACCCATCCACCCACTCACACCATCACCACCACTACCTCCTTTTTTTCTGTTAAAGTTGGCTCTCAAACTTGAGATTTGACTTGAAAGTTTCTTGCAAGGACTAGAGATTTGATTTGAGACCTGAAGTTAGAGACTTGAGACTTGGAGTAAAAGACTTGAATGTATCACTGGCAAAGAATGTTTTGCTTTTGATGAACCTCTGAACCAATTACATTATGTTTACAAGGCAAAATACTCCTTGCAAATATAATGTAACAAGTCTGCACTTCTCTCTCTCATTCCTGCATCCTGCATTCCTTAAGGGAAAGGGACTTGAGAGGAGAAATATGAAGTATAATTTCATTGAAGCAGATGTTCTGATTCCTCTGCATTAGATGTATAATTTACATCTCATACCATATATATATTTATCTAATTTAGGTTTACAAATATATTTGTATGCATTTGTATTCATAGACATATATTTGTATGCTTTATGTATCTCAGCAAACAGATTTCATGTCCCATGGAATATGCTGATAGCATGTTCTGGGTGCTGATTTCTGTATGCTTAACCTCCCTTTCTGTATCTTTTAAAAATATTAAAATTCATGGGTTGCCATAAGTCAACAAGTGACTTGAAGGCACATACACACAAACACTCAAATGTTTTTAACAACTTCTGTGCAAAACCTGCTTGGCCTCTTGGTAAAATATAACACTTTTGAGAAGTGTTGAAACAAGCCATAAACAGAAAAGATAGGAGCAGAATCAGATGCTGCTTGCAGCAAATGACTGCTATACCACTTGGAAATCACTGAAATCTCTTGGAAATGGCTCATCGGAGAGAGCAAGTTCCATAGCCCAACATTGTTATGCCTTGTCTACCTCCAGGTTGACTATTTTTATGGAGTGAGAAGACAACGACTTGCCTGCTGCTTCCTGTAGTTAACAATGCAACACTTACGTTTCTCTGGTGTCACTGTTGGCAGTGGTTCAGGGTGTTTCTTTAGTTCTGGAGGGATAAAATGGTCTTCTCCTTCACAGCAGGAAAGCATCATGTGGTTGCAAGGATAGCCAAGATTTGGATTAGGCTCACAGTTTTGACCCTCAGTTTTTACTCGTAAGCCCAGTGTGCAGCAATCACAACATTGCTGTAAGAGAAAGGGACCATGAACACAACAAAGGCAATAAGTTAGTCTCTGATAGGGGCACAGCTGTTTGGGGGATTCTGGGAGTGTAACCTTTCTAAGCTCTGCCAAATACACACAGAGGAAGGTGC
Organism: Urosaurus nigricauda; assembly: GCA_034509955.1. Taxonomy (NCBI): domain Eukaryota; kingdom Metazoa; phylum Chordata; class Lepidosauria; order Squamata; family Phrynosomatidae; genus Urosaurus; species Urosaurus nigricauda. The sequence continues at coordinate 266,269,163 of JAOEGL010000002.1, read as the reverse complement.
CATGGCAATGGGCCACTGAGGATCAGTGATAGAGGTTTCACTTTTGTTCTTACCACAAAAGGGTATTCAAGTATATTTTACTCTCACACACACCCCACCCCCACGGTAGGCCACTTTCATTTACTTGAGAGAAAGAAAAAAAGGATACAGTATTAATCTGTTATTCCTATGGGAGAAAATGCAAATGCACCATTGTACATTAAAGCATACCATCAGTGCCAAATCTGTTTTCCTGTAACTTAATTTGTACAATTATATATTTATTTTTCAGTGGCCATGCACAGGCAGGGAAATTTCTCTTGAGAGAAGCTCTTCTTGTTTCCGTGAAAGATCTAGATGGTTAAAACTATCCCATTACCAGATGGATAAAACTATCCCACTTAGGAGGGCTTTGAAACTGTAAGTGATTTTTAGCTTCTGCACTGATCTTTGTTTTAGCTTGCTATACTAAGCTGTTTCTTATAACTCAGAGGATGTATAATTGTTTTAACAGATACTGTACTCTTTTCTGTCTTTTGAATTCGCTAACTCAATAATTTGATATATTTCTTTAATTTGTTATTTATCTTTGGCATTAGAAATCCCCCCCCTGCTCTCCTCCCTCCTTCTTACCCTTCTTAGAGCAACATACAGATGTTCTCTCCTCCCATCTTTTACCATCACAGCAAAGTTAGAAGGGCATGCATAGTAGTGGTTTCCACATGAGTTGGGTGGTGAACCTGCCCCCTGCGTTACCCTGAACTTTAAAAGACATGTCCTGATCACAATTGCATGCAGCATTTGGAGATACTGATTAAGGAGCAAAGACCTCAATGGTTCAGAGAAACAAAGTAAAGATTTTACAACTCCATTCTAAAGAAAGGAAAGCTATGTGGGAGGGAGGAATGAAGCTCTTCCCCACCCCTAAATAAATATTCTGCCCCTCCAAAATGAAATTTCCCTACACAGTACAGGATCTTGTTCAAATTATAGTTTTATTATCACACCTCCTTTGCAGACCAAATTACCAATTCCATTTTCAAAAAATTAAACCCTGTTAAAAACATAAGCTATTAAACAGAAAATGGCAAAATAGAAGAAGAAGAAGAAGAAGAAGAAGAAGAAGAAGAAGAAGAAGAAGAGGAGGAGGAGGAGGAGGAGGAGGAGGAGGATTTATTTCTATTTTGCCTTTTCCGGGTGGGAAATCAAAGCAGATTACAGCAAATATTAAAACAAAATACAATAAAATCACAGTTAATTTAAAAGCCCCTTCCTCTCCCTCCCTCCCTCCCCACCTAAAACACATAAAATTTAAACATTAGTTCTAAAAAAGGATTAAACAGTAAGAAGGAATTATAATGCCTAATAAAAATTTTAGATAGAAATCCAGCATATTATGCAAGGCCCTTTCTCCTCAAGCAATCAGCCTTCCAAGGCCTGCCAAAATGAAAATGTCTACCTTCTTTTGGAAAGATAGCAAGAAGGGTGCCAGTCAAACCTCTCTTTCAGAAGGGAATTCTAGAGTCTGGAAGCAGCCACTGAGAAGGCCCTTCCTGCATTCTCTATAGTGCATGAATCTGAGAAAAGCTTCTGAGCATCAAGTGGACTCTGCCGTAGACTACTTTTGTTGTTTCTTCCTTCCCATATCTAGCTGTGACCAGTGTTTGGAAAAGTCACTCTTTTAGGTTACAGCTCCCAAAATCTCTAAATAGTATGACACGTGGCTACAGGTCCCTCTGCCAAAAGATAGATCCAAATATTTATCTAGCTTCTAGGCTTTACAGGATCCTTCTCACAGAGGAACTGAGCAGGAGCCCTATGTTAAGAAAAAATATATAACTGTGGTTCTATGACAGTTGAATTGGTAGAGTATTATGGAATGTTTTTGCTTCACTGAGACATTTTTATTATTTTATTTTATTTTGTCCTGGGCTATTAATGAGCATTGATTTTCCTGCACATGAGCTCTTCTAATGACTTGGATGACAGTATTGAGAGCCTAGTTATCAAATTTGCAGATGACACCAAATTGGGAGGAGTAGCTAATACCCCAAAGGACAGGATCAAAATTCAAAATGACCTGAATAGACTAGAAAGCTGGGCCAAAGCTAACAAAATGAAATTTAACACAGAGAAATGTAAGGTCCTACACGTAGGGCGGAAAAATGAAATGCACAAATATAGAATGGGGGACACCTGGCTGAATGAGACAACATGTGAAAGGGATCTAGGAGTCCAAGTAGACCACAAGTTGAACATGAGTCAACAGTGTGATGCAGCAGCTAAAAAGGCCAATGCAATTTTAGGTTGCATCAATAGAAGTATAGTGTCTAGATCAAGGGAAGTAATAGTGCCACTCTATTCTGCATTGGTCAGGCCCCACCTGGAATACTGTGTCCAGTTCTGGGCACCACAATTCAAAAAGGATGTGGAGAAACTGGAGCGGGTCCAAAGGAGGGCGACTAAAATGGTGAAGGGTCTGGAGACCTTGCCCTATGAAGAACGCCTTAGGGAGCTGGGAATGTTTAGCCTGGAGAAGAGAAGGTTAAGAGGTGATATGATCGCCCTGTTTAAATACTTGAAGGGATGTCACATTGAGGAGGGAGCAAGCTTGTTTTCTGCTGCTCCAGAGAACAGAACTCGGAACAATGGATGCAAACTGCAGGAAAAAAGGTTCCACCTCAACATTAGGAGGAACTTCCTGACAGTAAGAGCTGTTCGACAGTGGAACACACTCCCTCGGAGGGTGGTGGAGTCTCCTTCCTTGGAGGTTTTTAAGCAGAGGCTGGATGGCCATCTGTCAGGGATGCTTTGATTGGGAGTTCCTGCACGGCAGGGGGTTGGACTGGATGGCCCTTGTGGTCTCTTCCAACTCTAAATTTCTATGATTCTATGATTCTATGATTCTATGAAAAACTACAGCACCACCCACACTTCACAAGGCATTCTATCTGATAAGGCAGAGGAAAGCTTCACTTAGCTGCCAACTTCAGTATCAACAGCAACTTCTCAGCACAGCTGAAGGATTCTGAGCAGTTATTTCTTCATTTGAGTATGATTTCTTATAAAGAGGGAGAGAAAGAATGAGATTTGGAAGCACTGTAAATGGAGTGTGCAGTAAAGCTCTGAATGGTCCAGCATCACAGTGCGATGCAGCAGCTAAAAAGTCCAATGCAATTTTAGGCTGCATCAATAGAAGTATAGTGTCTAGATCAAGGGAAGTAATAGTGCCACTCTATTCTGCTTTGGTCAGGCCCCACCTGGAATACTGTGTCCAGTTCTGGGCACCACAATTCAAAAAGGATGTGGAGAAACTGGAGCATGTCCAAAGGAGGGCAACTAAGATGGTGAAGGGCCTGGAAGTCATGCCCTACGAGGAACGCCTTAGGGAGCTGGGGATGTTTAGCCTGGAGAAGAGAAGGTTAAGAGGTGATATGATAGCCCTGTTTAAATATTTGAAGGGATGTCATATTGAGGAGGAAGCAAGTTTGTTTTCTGCTGCTCCAGAGAACAGGACCCGGAACAATGGATGCAAACTGCAGGAAAAGAGATTCCACCTCAACATTAGGAGGAACTGCTGCAGATATTGTGAAGGCTGGGAGGAAACTGACCTTATAATCTGTTGTTTTTTCCCTCCTATTTTTGACAGGTTCTATCACCACCAGCCAGTGTGATCATACCTTGCTTATATAAGGTATGCAGTTGTCAGTAGTGTGATTGGCACTTATTTAGATAACAGTTTACCTACCCAGAAGGTTATTACTTGGCACCGTTATATCATAATAGTACTGTGTTACTCCCATCTTTGCCTGGAACATATAACATGACATCTTGGCTCTCCTGGGCTGCATCCACACTGCAGAAATAATTCTGTTTGACACCACTTTGAAAGTCATGGCTCCTTGCTATGGAATCTTGGAGTCTGTAGTTTATTGTGGTACCAGACACCTCTGATGAAGAAGGCTAAATATCTCACAAGACTACAATTCCCAGAATTCCATAGCTAAAGTGGTGTCGAACTGGATTACTTCTGCAGTGTGGAGCTCTACCACTATTGCGATCATTTGGAAACTGACTCTTTTACCACTTGAAACAATCCAGAAATAACCCCCTATCCCACCCTGCTTTATTAATCACTTTTGCTGTGAATGTCTTGTCCTGTTTGTTGTGATTTGGTCAGAATAATAGGTATGCTGTGTACAGTATATGGTTTCATTGCTTCTTCCTCGAGGATTTCACAGGGATCTCCAGCAAGGAACCCCAGAATACTTCCAATAACTGGATTGTGAAGAGAACAGGATTCCCAGAGTTCTCAAAATGACCAGCATGTTGTTCTCCAGCATGGTAGGATTTTTGTTGTTGTATTTTTGCATTTTTTTAAAAAAATAATAATAAGAGGAATAGTTCAATTGCACAATTTCAACATAATTATGTCAAAGATTAATGCACAGAGGATTTACAGGGTTCAGGAGAAGTTTAAAGAGTAAAAGAGTAAATATACTAAAGTTGAAAGACTACTATACAAATCCAGAGCCAAGTAAGTGTTGTTCATGGGAGAAAGCATAGAAAAAATGCTGTAAGTGGCATGCTGTGTGTTCAGCTTTCCAATCTGGAAAGCATAATTTCTGATTTATAGCAACTGTAAGGTGGAACCTATAATAGGATTTTCTGGGGCTGAGAGCGCCTCACCGTCAACCCCAGAAAATCCTATGATAGGTTTCACTTTATAGTTGCTATATGTCAGAAACAACATAAAGCCACACAACAACAACAACAACAAATTGTACAATTTCATAATCACTATTGTATGGGGGAAAAATCCACCCATTCTGCATCTAGGGTCACCGAGTGAGTTTTCATGGCCAAGCAGGGAATCAAACCCTGATCTCCAGTGTCCTAGGGTGCATTCACATTGAAGAAATACAATAATCTCATACCACTTTAACTGCCATAACTCTATCCTTAAGAATCTAGGAATCTGTAGTTTGGTGAAGCACCATACCTCTCTGACAGGCCAGGCAGAATACATCACCTAAATGCAAATCCCAGTATTCTGCAGGATGGAGCCATGACAGTTAAACTCATGCCAAACTGCTTTATTTCTGCAGTGCAGAAGAGCTGCTAGTCCTATACTAAACCACTATGTATTACACTGGGTCTCAACTGCACAATTACAGCTTCCCATTTTTTTAAACAAAAAAGCATGAAACACAGAGCAGGATAGAAAGCAAACAAGGTGAGGGAAATGATATTGTGATACTTTAAGTTCAAGAAAGCAAATACAGGAACTAGCACCAGAAGAAGAAATGCATGGTGGTATGAAAGATTGCATGGACATACCACTAATTTTCAAATAGAAAAGTGGTTTGCAAATGGAACAGCCTAAAACAACTGCACATGTGATAAGCACCATAATTATTGGCTTATTTTCCACATCCTAAACATATTTGGTCAAAGGGCAGTAACTCAAGTTTCTTCCTGTACTCTGTCTGTTTCATGTCAGATCTACCTCTGTGAACTAACACCTCAGTGGAGCAGCATGTTATTTAACAGTTGGAGAAGCAGAATATAATAATGCTTTATGGAGACCATCATTCTGCAAAAAACAAACAAACAAAAATCTTTTGAGCACAAAAAGCCTCAGAATCTGTTCCCCCATAAATATAATTCCTTGTAATCTGTAGCAAAATTTACATTGACAGATATGACAGCTGACCTGCCCCTACTAATAAATGTTATGATCATCCATAGCTATTTTGGAAGATGTTTAGAAAACTGACAATCCAAGTAAAATAGACCTGTTGTCTTTTACTGAGAAAGTTAATTTATCTCAGCAGGTAATTATAATTACCTCCAAGGCATCCAGTTTATGATTCTATTTGAGATTGTTAAATCAAGTCATAACAAACTACAGAACTGCACATAATTTCCCCACAAATAATAATAAAAAGAGAGCTGTCCCTACCATCAAGCACACAGCTTTTTCCTAAATCCAACATGACAGAAAGAAAAATCACAAAAGAGAGATTTATTTTAATGTATTTCAGCTTATTTCCTCAGTTAGAAGCAACTTATGGCAGCTTATGCCCATATAACCCCCTTCACTGCCATGCTGGCAGACAACCTAAGCACCCAGTCAGACTTGAGCATAGTATTTCTATCTTGCACTCCCATTATCAACTTCTCCAAGATTCAACATGCCTGCACCTATACTGTTCACATGAGTGGTCAAGCCTGTTTTAATCAACATGATCACAGCAACATAAGCTAGATCACTTCATGACAGGTCTGGCCTACAGAGGACATACTCTTGTAAGCCACCTTGGGTCCCATATCAAGAGAAAGGCAGCCTATAAATAAATAAATAAATAAATAAATAAAGCCATTTTCTGCAAATTACACTGGTTTCCAGAATTTGAAAATGGCAATTTTAATTCCAGGTTACATCTTCCTTGAGATAATTCAGACTTCCATGAGTTCATATAATAGTTTTTCCACACAGATACTGAGAACTGGAGCTGTGCTCCATCCACTCCCAACTTTCCCATATTGCCATGGGAGGCATGGAAAGTAGACCACAATGATTGCGGCCCATGAGATTGGAAACCCACCTTATCAAGCTTCCCTTCACATAGGATTCTGTAATCATGTTCAGTCAAATAACTTTATCGCACACATTTTTTCGCCCATTATAAGCGCTGGAAGAGGACACTCGGGGGTGCATGCGACTGAAAAAAAAAAGCATTTTATTGCACACAGAAATGTCCTTGAAACAGCCCCATTCTGGCATCAGACCATTTCCATTCAGTGCTGAGACACACCATTTTGCTCTGCCTGAACTTTTCCGTCAGAGTCAAAGGACGCAACTCATTACTGAATGTGAACAGCCTGGCACCGGGCTGTTTTGAGGACATTTCTGTGCCCAGAATGTTTTAAAAAATGTGTGCAATAAAGTTCAAAAACAGCTCCAGCTACTTCTCAGACAACAGCATGGAAGTGAAAGAGGCTGCATCCTTTTATTCATGCTACCACTTAAGATAAAGTTAATAACTACCAGGAACTGAGCAGGACCAGAGTTCTGGGAATTCCTTGAGAGTTTTCTACTATGCATTTAAGGAAATTTGTCAGGACAGCTTTGTTCCGCTGGGCCTTCTGAGATGCTGGATTTGTTTATAAAGCAGAAAAATATGGCTAAGGTATCTGTATTTGTATCATTTTTATGAAGTGTTTTTATAATGTTCTGCAATATTTGCTCTTCTGTTTTATTACACTCTGCTTTGTGGGCCCTTGTGTCAAAAACCAACAATGAAATCCAAATATATGTATATAAATAAATGTTTATATCCTTCCTAGGGGGTCTGACCTAGACTGGAGAGTCATTATGGATCATGCATGAATCTTTAATAGGTAAATTATAGAGCACTCTTCTCTTGCATTCCTCTACTTTTATGTAACACAAAAGACTGCTTGCTTTCTTCTCTTCTACCTTTCTTCTTCTTTTATAGATGTTAACTTATTTGTAATTTCCACAGGAATTAGTCCTATTCTTGGAACCAAGGTGCAAAATAAATAAATAAACAAATTATTTATTTATTTATATTTGTTTTTTTTCTCATATGATAACACTGACTGCTTTCAACATCTGCATGCTTTAAACTGTCAAAATATTTAATAATTACTTAGGACAGTGATTCTCAGACTCTAGCCTTCCGCGTGTTTTGGACTGTTTCCAAGAATCCCAAACTATTGGCCAAGATGGCTGAGGCTTCTGGGAGCTGAAGTCCAAAACACCTGGAGCATCAGAGTTTGGAAATCACTGGTTTAGGAGCTTGCAACCCTTTTTATCAACATTGATTGACTTAATTTTTAAAAGCTACTGTTTTAAGCTCTTTCCTATTTTATTCCTATCTTAATAAGAAGAACAGGAAGTGGTAACATGCTATGAAACAAAATGAGAAGTAATTCCAGAAGGTTAGCACAAGAAGCCAGAACACTTGCAGGAACAAGACTAGGTCTACTGTGATGCAGGGTGAATTCTTTATCTTGGATTGCCCTTGGCTGGGGGAGTAGGAAATTGTGCCCCCCAACTGAGGTTGGGTGAGCCTTCTGTTACCACTTGGGTACTCTCTGGGGCTCCCCATCAGCTCTGTTTTTCCACTCTGGCAAATATTACATCAGGAGACTGTCTCATAAGGGCCTTCCTCTTAGAACACCATCAGAGTGGGGCACACTCTCTGGGCAGCCATGGGAATGGGGAAATCTTCCCAATACCTTTCTTACAATGCCTGTCTCTGCAGAATCGGTCCCACAGAGCAAGTTGCTGGGGCCTTGCTGGGCTCCCCAGATGACAGAAGCGTGCCAGCAATGAGAGTAACAGCTCAGATCTAGTGCTGCCATTGTGATACTGTGCAACCCTATTTCTTTCAATGTGATCTGAATGTGTGTGTGGGGGGGGGGTCTGCATCTCCCCCACCCTCATCTTCTTTCTTAGCTACCTGTCATTACTTCGGTGCAAAGCTTAAGGTCTGTTGGTCCAATAGGAAAAAGCATCTGCACAGACATTTCACCAATGCATGTACAGAGCTGACAGAAACAGAAGACCTGGGTCAAGATTTTATTTTGCAAAATTATGCTACTGTTTGCTACCAGTCAGTAGAACTATAAAATATATTGTGGCTTGGAAGAGGCAAGGTCTGTTGAACACCACTGTAGATTCTAGACATTTCCCCAAGTAGTCTATAGCCATGATGATTTTTTTTAATTTTGCTTTCCCCAAAAAACTCTAGGTGGTTTACAGTGTTTTCTCTGCTCACCCAAGTGTTTTATCTGTACAACACTCCTGTGAGACAGTGCAAGTTAAAAATAACTGACTGGTTCAAATTGATCCACTGAGGTTCATTGCTTTGCAGTTGTAAACTCAGTTTTCCACAGTCTTAGTCCAGTGTTTTACCTACTACCTTAGGAAAATTAACTATTCAGCAAGACAGGAACAGCAAGACAGCAAGACAGGAACAAGAGAAACACAAACACCAATGTTTGGTAATTTCAAATTCTGGAATTGGGCATGAGGTCACAATTTCTCATAGTTTCTCATTCTCTCAAAATATTCTCAGGGTTGTGTTTTTTCTTATTCTCTAGACCAGTCACAAGAGAGTATATGCTAATAGAAATGCATAAAGTGCATATCCTATTGCAAAGAGATCACCACTGAAAAGGCTTTAACAAATTATTACAGTTGCACTAGTAGAGTTACGTAAACTAGCAAGCTCCTCAATCTGCAATTCAATACACTGATAGCTTCACAATATAAATATGCAATGATCTGTTTGTTGAGACATTCAAGATACAAGTGACATGCCAGTTTATTCAGAATTGGAGTACCTGCATGGATACTGCAGTGGGAGGAGACAGGGAGCTGTAGCGCGCACACACACATACACACACACAAAATCCCCCAGGTTGTAACATGCATAACAAAGAAGTGATCTATAAAGCCAATCTTTGTATAGCTTCTTGAATTGTTTTTTAGAAATACTGATATTATAATGTGAAAATTAAATTATTCTGTAGGGATATTAAGCAGTCTCAACCAAATGTGTTGTACCCTGAATGGTCTTACATTTTAGGGACCGACAAAAGCATTTATAATCCATTGGATATTATAAGACCAAGTGGGGTTCATACATTTCCAGCTACAGCAATTTTTAAAAAAATACACGAAGGAGTTTTCATTTTTGTTTGTTGTGTCTTTTGTCTGTTTTTCCCCCCTTTTTGATTCTGCCTTTGTTGATCAGTTTCCTTTTATTTGAAATGTGATGTTCTTTACTGTTTGTCAGATTACTATAAAATGAATATTTAAATTAATCTTAAAAAACAATAAAAATATACCAGGGTATCTAACAGCTATATAAATTGTGAAAAAAGTTTAAAGAACTTCTGGTCTGTAACCTTCACTTTGGTCATAATCTGCAAAAAGAGTGTGGGGGAGACAGGAAAAAAGAACTCAGATCCTGAAGTCAAAGAAAGAGGCTAAGCTTCACTGCATTGGGTTCACTGGGCTGAATGAAGCACAGTAATTCTTGGTCCTGCAAAATTTCATTCCTTAATTTATTATCTACACCATCTTTAATTTATGAGGCAGAGTTTCTATATTCATAGAATATAGAGTTTTTCTAACTCGGGTCAGTTTAACAGCTCAGTTGACTTTCAGGCCAACAGAAATATGTAAGCGGGGGGGGGGGGGGGGGATCTGAAGTAATCAGCTTCCCTGATTATCTATAATAGGATTTTTAAAAAACTTACTTCAGATAGAATTCTTAGCCAAAGCACTAATGAAATTCTTATCAATTAGATTTTTAAAGAGCATAAATTGTGTGAAAGCTCTGAAATTCAAGACTTCATCTGGTATAGCCAAGAAATTAATAGGAAAGGCCAAAATGCTTAGGTAAGTGAAATTTCCATTTCCTGCCTCTGATGCCTTGCAATTAAGCAAAAATCAAGCCACACATGCCAAACATTTTAAAATGCAGTCGCTTGAGCTGATTTGTATTAGTAGTAGTGCTACAAAGGTTTCAGGAGAGAATCTTGCCTTATAAAATGATCCTCCACAGGTATCACTTTCATCTGGTCCACACATATCACCTTCTCTGGCAGCAATCATACCAGCAATGCAGCTGTTTTCCTTTAAGTACGAGACACAACACTGCTTCTGAGCAATTCTACAACAAATAAAAGACAAATTGCTTTCAAAAGGCAGAACTGCTATTTGAAGGCACCTCCATAGTGTAAAAAAATGGCAATTATTGAGTAAACAAAATATTTCAGTGAAATAAAGTGGCAAGTGAGTCATAACACGTGCAACATTTACAGTGCAGAATTAATGCAGTTTGACCTTGCTTTAACTGCCATAGCTCAGTGCTATGGAATTCTGGGATTTGTAGTTTTGTTAAGTATTTTGCCTTCTCTGACACCACAAACTACAAATTCCAGGATTCCATAGGATGGAACCATGGCAATCTCTTAATCCTGCATTATAGGTGTAGTCCACTGATTTTGGTGAGTTTACTCAGAGCATAGTTACATGTGGATTCAATCAACTAGACATAATCCAGCCAAAGCGGTCCATGAGGAGCATAGCAAGAGCCACACCAGATCAGTCTAAAGTCTAATCCAGCATTCTGTTTACACAGTGGCTGAACTGTTGCTTATGGAAAGCCCACCTACAGAACATGAATGCAACTTCATTATGCATCTTATGCTTGCTAGTGGAAGGTGATACATGGCCATCTCAACTACAGTTGGCCCTTCATATTTGTGTGGGTTCCATTCTAGACATCCCTGAAGATGATCAAAAAAACAAGCAAAACAAACAAACCTCAGGACCTCATTAAACACTTTAAATTATATATCTATATATAGATATTCCCAATGGCAGTGGACCACGTGTGAACACAGTGGTGCAGCCATGTGCATATGCTGCCATTGTAGAGAATGGGGTGAGGCCATCCAAAGATGCTCCAAGCCCAAGGTTGGTGAGGACCAAATGTACTAGCCTATGAAAACCCTAATCTTCACAAATATATCCAATCCCCCTTTAAAACTGTACAAATTATAAACATTCAGTATTTCTTGTGGTAGTAAATCCCACAGTTTAATTCTCCATTATAACTTCATCCACAACAAACATGGATTCTGTAATGCCTACAATGCTCTGGTCTGGCATAATTTGTTTCTAGATCTGTATCATGTATGCAGCCTCCACCTTTTTGTAACAATCTGTCCATGATACAAAACATAACTACTCTGTGTTCTGAAAGCATACAGTCTGAGAACTTTAGATTGCATCCTGTGTGTAGCACATTTTGAACTTTCATCACAAAGTGCACATCCTGCTCACTAAGCCACTACTGCAATCAATATTTGGTCTAGCTGTGTGCTTGGGGAATTATGTTACAGTAAGATGCAAGGAAAAGAATACCATTTATGAACATTGTTATATTTACATGTAAAATAAAAAGAAATGCCCATTAATTAGGCCATGGAATTATGCTTTAAAAAGTTTTTTCACTTTTCATATGAACTTTGTTTCTAATTTTTAGTGCCAATATGGTGTAATAGTTTGAGCATTAGACTAGGACTCTAGAGACCAGGACTTGAATCCCACCTCAACCATGGAAACCCACTGAGTGACCTTGGGCAAGTTACACTCTCTTAGCCTCAGAGGATGGCAATGGTAACATTCCCTGAAAAAACAAGAAAACACCATAACAGGTTCATCTTAGGGTTGCCATAAGTAAGAAATGATTTTAAGCAATACAACAGTTTTTGGTGCCTGACATTTCTTCCTTGTCCCTAAGATTTCTACCCCCAAGCAAATTGCAATAGCACCAGCACTCTTTGGTAGAGGAGATTAAAGATCATAGAATCATAGACCACAAGGGCCATCCAGTCCAACCTGCCATGCAGAAACTCTTGATCGAACCATACCTGACAGATGGCCATCCAGCCTCTGCTTAAAGACCGCCAAGGAAGAAGACTCCACTACACTCTGAGGGAGTATGTTCGACTGTCAAACAGCTCTTACTGTCAGGAAGTTACTCCTAATGTTGAGGTGGAATCTCTTTTCCTGCAGTTTGCATCCGTTGTTCTGCTTGCTCCCTCCTCAATATGGCATCCCTTCAAATATTTAAACAGGGCTATCATATCAACTCTTAACCTTCTCTTCTCCAGGCTAAACATCCCCAGCTTCCTAAGTTGTTCCTCATAGAACTTTGTTTCCAGAGCCTTCACCATTTTAGTTGCCCTCCAGTTTCTCCACATCCTTTTTGAATTGTGGTGCCCAGAACTGGACACAGTATTCCAGGTGAGGCCTGACCAAAGCAGAATAGAGTGGTACTATTACTTCCCTTGATCTAGACACTATACTTCTATTGATGCAACCTAAAAATGCCCCCAATAATGTCATCCAAGTTATTAATAAAGATATTGAATAGGACTGGGCCCAGGACAGAACCTTGTGGGACCACACTGGTCACTTCTCTCCAGAGTGTAAAGGAGCCATTGTTGAGCAACCTCTGAGTTCAGCTGATCAACCAATTATAAATCCATGTAACAGTTACTTTGTCTAGCAACATTTTATCAGCTTGTTTGCAAGAATGTCATGGGGAACCTTGTCAAAAGCCTTACTAAAATCAAGATATACTATATCCACAGCATTCCCTTCATCTACCAAGCTGGCAATTTTATCAAAAAAGAGACCAGATTTGTTTGGCATGATTTGTTTCTCTGAAACTCATGTTGACTTTTACCATCTAGATGTTCACATACTCTCTGTTTAATGATCTGCTCTAGTATCTTTCCTGGTACTAATGTCAGACTAACTGGATGATAATTGTTGGCATTCTCTTTTTTCCCCTTTTCGAAGATGGGGACAACGTTTGCCTCCTCCAGTCTGCTCGGACCTCTCCTGTTCTCCAGGAGTTCTCAAAGATTATTGTCAATGGTTCCAATATTACATTTGCCAGTTCTTTTAATATCCTTGGGTGTAGTTTGTCTGGTTCTGGAGACTTATATTCATTTAGATTAACCAGGTGTTCCTGTACTATCTCTTGGATCTGTGGATGGCAAGTCTGCAGATACTGAGGGCCAACTGTATTAAAAAAAGTACTTCATTCCAGTACATGAGCAATCTGAAATAAACAATACCAAAATACTTTCTCCTGTATTTTGCAGAGACTAAAAAGTTTCCATTTAATTATTTAAACATTTATATTAAAATACATATATAACAAGCTGGCACGTTGTTGTGTACACCTTCAAGTAGTTTCGAAGTGGGTTATCAAGTTGTTTTCTGGGGGTGAGAAGGGGTGACTTGCCAAAGACCACCCAGTGAGCTTCCATGGCTGGGTGGGGAATCAAATCCTGATCTCTAGAGTTGTAGTCCAACACTCAGACCACTACACCATATTGGATATCTTTCCCTGACATACACACATATATAATTTAAAGTGTTTGTTTCATAAATATGCATTGTAGAAATAAAAATAGTGTTTGTTCCATATGTGCCCAAAGTAGTTCTGTTTGCCTGTCTGTTATGCTATGCAAATCTGGATACTTGACACAGTCATCAAGCTTGGCATGTTATTTAATGAGACTGTTAGACTGTTGTAAAGTTTTGGGACTAATTGATCAACTACTTTGGGCACATATAGAGCAAACACTATTTTTTATTTTTTATTTCTACAGTGCACATTTATGAAACAAACTGATGATTTTTTTTTTACATTTTATAGCAAATTGACGCTTTGGATCCACTTTGCACACAATTAGATGAGAAACAAATTTAAAGTATTCGAGGTACTTGAAAATTTGTTACATTCAAATGATAAACAAAATCATCAACATGAACACAGGCAGTGCCAAGTAATGTGTGGATGTATTTGCATTCAAACAAAATTACACCAACATCTGGAATCTATGAAATGTATATTTAAGGAGGATCACATTCCATACTGTAAAAAGATTCATGATTTCTTTTAGTTTACATACCTGCAAATATCACCATCAGTTCCACTTACAGGGATTTCTGTACATTCACTGTTGTCAATAGCCCACTGTTGTCCAGCAGCACAGCATGTTTCAATTAAATCTTTTGTTGAACCTGAAAAATGCAAGACATAGCATATAAAGAGAAGCAGCATGGTGTAGTGGACTGAGTGTCAGAGGAGGATGCTGGGAGAGCAGAATTCATATCCCGGCTCAGCCATAGAAACCCATTCAGTGCCCTTGACCTTAGAGGAAGGTTATGGCAAACTTCCTCTGAAGAACTCTTACCAAGAAAATCATAGGATAGGGTTGCCATAAGTTGATGTTGGCTTAAAGGCTCAAAATAGCAGCAAAAATAACTATGAAATCAACAACTACTACAACTACTAATATATGATATATGTTCTGGTTATGCTAGCCACATGACCATGAAGTCGTCTTTGACAACGCTGGCTCTTCAGCTTAGTAATGGAGAGCTACTGTCAGAGATGGCTATACAATCATGTCAAAGGAGAAACCTTTATCTTATGAGTACAGACAAGAGAGACTTGTAACAAAATGCTAGAGCCTCCTGTTCAGTATTCTAGCCCTTCATGATTATCATCTTCCATACCTAGTTTCCTGGATTTTCCTCCCCTCAATAGTCAGCATTTCAGAATTGCTGAGTGAGCTGAGAACTAAAGGGAATTCATTACATTTCCCAATGAGCCTCCTACATGGGAATGATACTATTTTGGTTACATATGCAGTGCTGCTCATTCTGTCAATGTTAGACTACAGGCCATAGCTGCAATGAATTGGGGGGAGGGGGGGAGGCAGTTCTGTCAGTTGTCAGCAAAAAGGAATTTTTTCAACCTTAGGGTCTAAGTCTGAATCCAGGCACGAAATAGGAGGACTTTTTGAACATTTCGGTATGTCTCAGTGAAAAAGCCCTTATATAGGATTTGTTCAATATTTAATAACAGTGATCCTATCTCCTGCTGCAGAGAACTCCAGGGCTGGAGCTCTGATATATCCAATGTCCACCCATCATGAACCTTGCAAGACTGAAGACCAGTATTCCCATTTTCCAAATTATTTTTCAAATCATCACCTATGTGAAACAGAGGAAAAGAATTCAGCTATAGGCAGTTGGTTTAAAGGTATAGCTAAAAGCCAGGAGAGGTGTAGATCTTGCAAATCCATCACTATTCTGAACATCCACTCTCTTCCATGGCTCTTGTTGTGTCTGAGATCCATCATGGTGAAATAATCCCTACAGATGGTACTATTCCAGCTGAAAAGGGATGCGTAAAGTCAAACCTCACCCTCTGAAAAGGGACCTTATAGAGGAAGGACCGTAAAATCCTGCTTCATAGGCACACTCTTCCAAGGACCTTCCAAGAATTGCAGTCTACTGCTGAAATCCTTACACATGTTCTAGTAAGTACCTTATATACTTGACTATAAGTCGACCTCATGTATAAGTCAAGGACAAGTTTTTGGGTCCAAAATTATGGATATTGCTATGACCCATGGATAAGTCAAGGATAAAATTTAGGGGCATATTGCAAATGATCTAAAGGATGAAGCAAAGCAACATCAATGAACTTATAAAATTCCTTCAGACATAACTCTTTGTGCTTACTCTCTAGACTGGGTGGATGAGAGAATAGAGGGGGTCAGTGCTTCACGTATTATACTCTTGCTTTTAAAAAGGAGATGGTTCCTTCTTTCAAATAAGTGTTAAGATACAGTACTTACATTGACCCATGGATAAGTCGAATCAGTTTTTTAGACCTATACATGAATATATACAGTAAACCCATGACTAAATGAAATTTCCTTCTGACTAGACAGACATATCATTATTCCAGGATAATGTGCTGACATGATATTGATTAATTGCTAATTTTGTGAAACAATGCATTTGCTATACAATGCAAATATATAATGATTTTGTTTGTAGAAAATTAGCATATAATTGCCGTGTATTTTCTGCATTTCTTATGTTTATTTATCTCATTTATATTCCAGGGAATTTTCAAGACAGACAATATGGGCCAGTGTTCTCTATTAGCTACCTAATTAAGTATACCACAGGCTGGTACAGACAGGTGGGAAAGAACAGCCTAAGTTCACTCTGGCCAGAAGCGGGTCTAAACCCTGCTGACCACTTGGTCCACTCCCACAAGGTGGGCCATGCACACAGGGGCTGACAGGAGTCAATTATCTGGGCTATAATAAAAGTATAATCTTAATTTTACTAGTTGTTTATATCACAGCTATTGCCGTTACATTTAGTGATGCACAGAAATTACAACTGATAAGTAACTTTAGGAGATGGGAGAAAAAGAAATGTGGCAGCATCTTTATAATGGGTTTTTATTTTTGCATGAGCTCTTGTGGCTATAAACCCACTTTTTTGGATGTTGTACAGAGTGATAATAAAATGCTCAGATATAAAACATAATTACACAGTTGTGGGAGTTGGATGGAATAGGATCCAGAGAGATGCAAATCATAACCCTTGCCCTAAATTTTAAAAGGGCTGCAAAATGTGTAATTATATTCCATCCAACTCCCACAACTGTGTAAATGGATTTTATACCTTAAAATTATTTTCACAGTTAGTCTAAAAGATACGGTACTGTCACAGTTCTTTTTCTTCTTCCCCCCTCCTCCTTCCTTCCTCATCTGTATACTTGTATAAGATGGTTACATCTGTGAAGACTACCAAAATTGTGGCAATAATGTCACAATCATGACAAAGGACTTTATCACTCAAAATTAGAAAAGGAAAATTTCAACAGGATAAAAGTGCCTTTCGCTATGTTTCTTATGTTTCTTATCACATGATACCATATTCTTATCACATGATACCATATCTGTTATGCTGATACCCTGCATTACTGTACCTTCCTAAATGCCAGTGGTCGTGACTGGAAGCTACCCACACAAAATAACATAGAACAGCATAATATAAATTAAATTCTATTAATTGCTATATGTCTAAGGCAGGGCTGGATAAGCTCTGGGGGACCAGCAGCCATTTTCTATCTCTAGGGCCTTCACTTGACTACATCAATTCCCCCACATGTCTATTAAAAAAAACCCCAGAAGTGGCCAAAATTCTATTTTTGGCTTTTGAAAACTCCTGGGAAGGGAATGAAACGAGTGGAACTTATTTTAAAGGGAATTATCCTTTCTGAAGGCTTGTAGAAATAAGAATTTTCCTTTTTCTAGTTGATTTTATTTTACATGATAGGGGCTGGAAGCAGACCCACCCCCTGTTTCCTTACAAATGTATTTGGCTGCTAAGACCTTCAGGATAGACCTTCTTGAGGATCCCATTACCTGCTGGGGCCAAATTCACATGCACTTAACATTTGAGATTGTGGAATCTATGGATGTTTGGGGACAGATAGGGAGAGAGGAGGGAGTAATGCCCACTCACACCACATAGGATCTTCAGTCTTTGAATTATCCTAAGAATGGCCTACCATGCATATTTCAATAATGGGCAATGAACAACTGTTCATGGGATTTTCCCATTCATTAAAAGTGAACAACAGAACTTACTTGAATGGTATCTACCAAGGATTCTTTTTTAAAAAGAAAAAAAATACAATTTATTTTGATCCATGCCCCAAAAAGTAATACCACAACAAGTTCCATGTTATACTACATAGCTGAGGTGGTGAAATATGGACTGTATTCAATGAAGGGAAGCCTCCTCAAGAGCAAATCTGAAGAAGTTAATCTCTGCTTGTCTACAGACCATCAGTGCTCAGATTCAATACAAAGGTCAAGGGGACAACTCCAAATTGTAGTCTCTAGCCTTAGGCATCCTCAGTTATCAACTAGTGGGACAGATGCAGCTGGCAACCCATTTAAGAATTCAGTACTGTCAACAAAGTAAGAAAATGGCTGGTTGAACATTATGAATTTTTATGGTTAATTTATTTTTAAAATCTCACCTGTAACAGATTATTTTACAAGCTAGCAACAATATTAACAGTGCCTGATGTACTAACAAACACACACACACCCTCCCCCAAGGAGTATCTTCTGTTTTCCAGAAATTTACACAAAAGCTTCTGAAAACCATATGGGTATTGTTACTTAAGATTAATCTGTGTGTGTGTGTGTGTGTGTGTGTGTGTGTAAAGTATAACAATGGGCAAATTTGTCAAGAAACAGAAAACCTAATGAAATTCATGGGATCATGCTGTCAACAGGCAGCCTGAAGGCACATACATCACATTATGTAGTTTTTTTTTCTGACAAAGTTAAATTTGGCCATTATGCTAAATAGCATATAAAGGAGAGATAGACTTCTGCAGAATAAATCTATGACTATTCCATAAACAGTAAGCATGTTTTTGGATAGATTTCCTGATTATTTTCCTGTGTTTTAGATCAAGTGGAAGGGGAAGGGAAATAAGATTGTCCAAATTATTGTCAATTCATTAAGGGCTGTAACTTGTAACACTTTATCTCCTCACTTTGGAAAGAACAGACACACTTACTAAGGTGCTTAGTAAGTGAGGAAAAAAAATTGTGTCAGGGAAACTGTAACTTATTCATATCATGGAAGAATTGGGTACCGGTTGACTCTCCCTTGTCCAGATTTCTGAAATCTGAAACATTCAAAACCTCATAACCTAAGATAGCAACACTTTTGCTTTCTGATGGTCCAGTGAGTACAAACATTGTTTCAAAATTATTAAAAATATTGTATGAAATTACTTTCAAGCTATGTGTACAATGTGTAAATGAAACAAATAAATTCTGTGTTTAGAATTGGGCCCTATCTCCAAGATATTTCATTGTGCAAATAAAATCAATAAATAAATCAAAATTCAAAATCAAAATAAATAATTCAAAATTCAAATCAAAATTCATTATTGCTCCCAAGCATTTGGGATAAGGGAGATTCAACCTGTATGTGTTGTGAAAATGGGAAAATCTGTTTTTGAACCATGGTACTCATGGGTGCATATTTAATTCTCTCTTATTTCATTCTATTATCATTTCTGTCAAAATATGTATTTGAAACTTGGGTTTTTTTCACAAAATGTATATGTATATGTGCATTTTTGATACATTTAATCTGTCAAGATCTGCAACACAACATCAGGATACGTGTTAAATCTAGTGAATAAATGAATTCCAAACCATACATTAATCTGAGGGCTGTGGATCAAGTTATTCCATACAGAGATTATCAAAAACTGGGTCCTTCAAGCAAAATAGTGAAATGAAGCTCTTTAAACAGAGATAAGATGTCTATTTAGGAATGCTTTAGTTGTTTATTCATGTTTAGCAGGAGATTGGACTGGATGAACCTTGAAGTCTCTTCAAGTCCAATGATTCTAGTTTGGAAAATGAATGCCAGACCAACTAAAAACATGGGCTTCAAGCAATCTCTAGAGCAAGAAAGATCTATAGTTGGAGAACTGTTGTCCCCAATACCCTTCCATGTGGTTTTAAGAGCTGGTTGTTTTAAGCCTTGTTCATTTTTGAGTATATTATAATTCAGCACAACTGTTTCCCTGGGCTATAGAGACACAAGAATATATTTCAGTATCGCATTAACAATTTTCTTAGAGCTAATAAAGATTTGGTGGTTTAATTCTAAGTGTATTTAATATGTAGTATTACTGCAGAGTTGTAGCTTGCAAACACAAGGAAAATTAAACAAAATGTTGGGTGTTATACTATCTTTGTCTTTTATTTTTCTAGAGAATATTGCTAGGGGAATCACAGGTCAGCTATCATAAAGAAAACAGCAAAGAAGTGAAAATACATGTTGATTATGGAACACACATCCCCCCTCAAAATGAATTCAAATCCCACATGCTCTTTTCAGAAGGGAGAGTGGGTTTTCTTATATGCCTCACAGAGTTTCATTATTAAAAAAGATTAATTTGATTTGGAATGGGTTGTGATTGAAAATGAGGCTGAATCCCATAAATACTATGGCTGAGATCAACACCCACAGCAACACCTAAGTTAATGCAAACAATCATTTAAATGAATGGTTAACAGAGGTCCTGGAGAGTCAGTATGGTGTGGTATGGTTTTGGAGATCAGGGTTCAAATCCCAAGTCAGCCATGGAAACCCACTTGTTACCCTAGAAGGTGGAGGGACTTGGGGAGCCCACCAACAGTGTCAGAGTTTCTTTTATCATTTGGGGAAATTATTAGTTCAAAAGAAGACCTGTGTTAGGTGGGTAACTAAAGGGGATTTTTTCACCAGTGTATATCAGTACTAATTGCAAAGAGACTTCAATTTAGATACATAAAAGAGTATTTAGAAATGTTGAAAGGTGCAAATACACAAATCCAATGCAACCTTAAGAACCATACAAGACAAAAAGAAAGACATGAAAGGCTGGATAGTGAGAAATCAGGAATTGGAGGGGGTACAATTATATAATTATCCATCCTGAATTATCCATCCAGAAGATGGAGAATGGCTCAGACAGATGGAGCTTGGGTCTGAAGAACAGAGCCTTGGTCTGTAGCAGCACATTAGCACTGTGTGGGATAGATATATTCTGTTTTTCTCCCTTGAAGGGTATTTGACATTCCCACATGGTATAACAAAGATGTAATGGTTTCCTCGTGGAATTGACAAAAGGACTCAGGGACTGTCAATGGTTTTGGACTGACAAAATAGTGATTGGATTTGGAATAACCCCAAGATAGCTGGATAGGAAGGGGTGGATAAGGGCACAGCCTGGGGGGAGAGGTGAAGATATGGTTTTTAATGGCTTATTAATGGAACTTGCTTAGTCTTCATTGTGAGAAGAAATAGGATTGAGTTATCAGCAAACCCATTCTGCATTTATTGTAGTATCATCTAGGTCTTCCACATGTCTTTGGGCCAGCATGCCTTTCCCATGTGAAATATCGTTGTGTTCCAAAGGTCATTGTGACCTTTTAAAAACATGCACAATGTTGATATCTAGTATGAAAACAAGAAATCATATATTCAGCATGAGAGTGGTGTAGGCTATGTTAACATTGGGTGATTTTAGGCAAGTTACACTTTCTCAGTCTCAGCAGAAGGCAGAAAAGGCAAAAGCCTTCTGAACAAATTTGGCCAAGAAAAACCCTTGATAGATATGTCTTAGGGTCGCTATAAATCAGAAAGGACTTGAAGGCATACAGCAACAGCAACAACAATTGGAAACCTCCTTCCACCACAATACCAAAGCTTGTCAAGTTACCTTTTAAGACTACACTGCTCCTAGAATTCCTCAGTTAACATGATCAATCTGCTTTAGATGCTTCATTGAGATATATTAGCAAATGGCATCTGCACTTATTATCTATCCAAGTAAGCCATGTGTGAAAGTACCAAAAACACATTGGCATGTGAGGCAAGAGATCCCTGCAGGCACTTTTCCTGGCTGTAAAAATACAATGGTGGCATATGAAATAACTAACAATTTGCTGCTGTTTGAGACCACCTCCAGATCTGTTACCTGTAGTGCTTGCCTTCAGGCTGGCAGGCAGATTCTGGGACTTAGACTGTAAGTTTTTCATGTTTTGTACAATGTAATTGCCTCTGTGGATTCACATGAAATCACACCAGATATGGAGAATGTTGTCTTCATTTACATTGTTGTTAATATTCAAAATTGATTTCATAATAATCTGTATTCCATAATAATAATATAATAATTTTTTTTATTTCTAGCCTGCCCCTCTGAGCGAGCAATCGGGGCGGGATACAGAAAAAGAGTTAAAACAACAGCAGTTTAAGTACTATATGAAAACTAATATTTCGATCCAGAAGTGGCATGCCATAAGCTAAAGAATCATTTAATCAAACCCACTGTGGAAACTGAATATCTACTTGATATCCAGGAATTACTGAATTGTGAAACTATATCATTCAAGTTCATCATTATCTAGGTAGCAATAATGATATTCAAGCATTCTTCCTCACTTTCATCAACACATGAGGTGAATGCTGAGTCTGTCCATTTGATTGTTGCTTTTCTCACACTGAAAGCAATGTCTGACAAACAGAGGTTTCTGTCCACATTGTGGCTCTCTATCTGAAACAGAACTCTGATAAATCAGGGTTCTTCCTTTGTGCAAATAAAAAATTCTGTTCAAACATTTTGCTTTCCACTTGATGGAAGCTGAAGGGAAGGGAATATCTCTGCTTGAATACTGAAGAAAGTGAAACAAGTGACAACTGAATGTGGCTTTTTAAAAAAAATCTGTGTGCAGGGAAGATTTTCCTCTTGGTTTTCTAATTTGTTTGAGAAAGTGTAAAACAAGCTTTCTGTCTGATTTCTTCACTCTTGTTCCCTCCAAGTTTTCTGATGCCAGGTATGTAAGTGCAATGCTTTAAACTATAAAACAACCTGCAACTCTCCATTTACAATAGTTGCAAAGAACTGCTGTTGTGACTGGTTACTAATCCTCTTCAGTCACATACCTTACACTAAAAGATAGGCAAATAATGTTATGCCTTGAATGCATCTTCGCTCAGCTGTAAATAATTATATCACATACAATTCTTTTATATGATAATGTAATAGAAACAGTTATCTATACATAGAGAAATAGTAATATGTCTTGAGCTCATCCTTACTTATATATCGATAATTATACTTAAGGCAGTTATAACTTTGTCACACAAATACACACACCCAACATTTTTCCTATTCCTTCTAAAGTTATGAATATATTTCCTTTTGAATTACGGCTTTCAGACATTGCTTCTTCTTATAATATCCTTCCCACTCTATTTTTCCAGTGCTTCCAATAATACTCTTTTGCATTCATAGAATAATGTTTGTTTCATAAACCTTCTGACTTGGATTCACAAGTTAAAATTTTAAAAGCTATACAATAAAATGCACATATAAGAAGTGGATAAATGGAACAATTGCCCCCAGCCCATGCATATTTGGTAACTATCAGCTTGAATGATTTTGTTAAACTTTGCTCCTAATACAAATGAACAGTCAGGCTAATATTCCTTCTGGCCAGTGTTCAATAATCCTTACCCTTTGAACTCTAAACTATTTGAGAGAGAGGTCAAAGAATTCAGCATACTTAGTCTGTATTCCTATGGGAGCATCATTAGCTTCAGATTCAAATGCAAAAGAAAGAAGGTCCTACTTATAAAGATCTCTTAGTCTTGCAGGGTCTGTTTTCCCCAGTAGGATATTCCCCAGATGGGTATATTACAACTCCCATAGTGCAACACAACTGGAGGCACCAGTTCATTTATAGTGTATTTTTGTTTTGAGAATCAGTGCCTCAAAGCCATCCTGTCCCCTATGCTGTTTAATATTTACATGAAGCCACTTAGTGAGATCATTCGGAGGCATGGCCTTTTCAGCGGTCGCCCCCAAGCTGTGGAATGACCTGCCGGATGAGATGCGTCTTATTTCATCCACTGATGGCTTCAAAAAAGCCCTAAACGATACATGGCTTCAAAAAAGCAGGCCTTCCCGGAAAATGCTTAATACTGCCCGGCTCCAAACTCTGGCCATAGAGCTTTTCCAGCCTTTGCCCACCCATATAGCTCAAGGACTTTTAGCTTGATGCTGCTAATACTGTTTTGTTTTATAGCATGTTTTAACTTGTTGCTTGATTTAATTCTTTTGGGGGGGGGGGAGGTGGGACAGGGATTGGATATTTTAACTGCTGCTGTTTTAACTTTTTTCTGTACCTGGCCCCGATTGCTCGTTCAGAGGGGCAGGCTAGAAATATTATTATTATTATTATTATTATTATTATTATTATTAATATTTATATTTCCCGCCTGTCCCTACGGATCGAGGCGGGATTACAGCATATAAAACAGCAATACAATGTAACCAATACAACAATCACAATACAACAATTTAAAATTATCTAATTAAAATCAATTAAAATCAACTATGTGGTATAATAGAGGGGTTCTCAAACAGGGATTCAATAAAATCTTATACACAATCTGGTGGATATGCCTGCCGGAAGAGCTCCATTTTTAGCGCCTTTTTGAATGCTTCTAGAGTGTTTATCAAGTGAAGCTCTTCCTGCAGGTCATTCCAGAGTTTCAGAGCCACTGCCGAAAATGCTGTACGAGAAGTAAGTATTAGTCTCGTATCAACAGAATCGAATAGGTTTTTTCCTGATGTTCTAAGGGTGCGGGGCGGCTTATATAGGGAGAGGCGTTCCCTCAAGTAACCTGGACCCAAACCATGTAGGGCTTTAAAGGTAACAACCAACACTTTGTATTGCGCCCAGAAGCTGATCGGCAGCCAGTGCAGAAATTTTAACACGGGGGTAATATGCTCCATCATCATCATCATCATCATCATCATCATCATCATCATCATCCTTCTAATGTTTTGGAGCCCTGGGCAGCTCTGGAGTCTTTTGAGAAATCATGGAATTGTGGAGTAGGGAGTGACTCCAAAGGTTTTTTAATCCAACTACTTACATCCTGAAATCTACAGCATGACCATCCTTCAAAGTTGCCATACATTTTCTGTTTAAAAACTTCCAACAATGGAGAGTGGCACACTTTCCAATGGACTCTTTTTACTGTCAAAAGGTTCTTACCATTACGATGTTAGTTTAAATATTTGTTCTTGTAATTTGAATACAGTGGTTTGGATCATTATTCTGAAGCAGGAGAAAATGAGTTAGCTCAATCTACTATATGGAAACACTTCAGAAATTTGAAGGTTGCTATCATATCATCTCTGAAACCTCTCTTCTCTAGGTTTAAAAAACTTAGCTCCTACATATGTTCCTCACAGATCTTGGGTTTCAGGTATTCTATCACCCCCATGAGCCACTGTGGTGTAGTAGTTTGAGCATTAGACTACAAACCTGGAGACCAGGGTTCAAATCTCCACTAAACCAATGCAACCCACTGTGTGGCCTTGGGCAAGTCAGACTCTCTCTCGGCCTCAGGGGAAGACAATGGTAAACTCTCTCTGAACAAATCTTGACCAGAAAATCCTATGATAAGTTCACCTTAGGATCATCACAAGTCCAAACCAGCTTGATGACGTTCAACAGCAATCATCCACATGGTTGCCATCTTCAAGGGCATGCTCTATTTTATCATTATCCTTCTTAAGCTAAATTGCCTAGAATTTTGTCTACAGTACAGAACTACGCTGCCGATCAGTTTCCGGGCACAGTACAAGGTGCTGGTTTTGACCTTTAAAGCCCTCCATGACTTGGGTCCATCCTATCTTAGTGATCGCCTCTTCCCATATGAGCCCTCTCGTACACTTCGGTCCTCTGGGAGGAACCTATTACAACCTAAGAAAACTAGGTTGGCACAGACCTCCCAGAGGGCCTTTTCTGTTGTCGCTCCCAGGCTATGGAATGGCCTGCCAGATGAGATGCGCCTTATTACAACTCTGGATGACTTCAAGAAGGCCACCAAGACGCATCTCTTCCGGCAGGCCTTCCCAGACAATGATTAACCTTTCTGCCATCTACTGTCTCTCTTGCCTCTTCCACTGGGATATCTGATATTGTTGAGGCTGCCCTTCATTTTTAATTAGAGCTTTCCATTGTTTTAATGTTTTAATTGTAATGGCTCTGTTTTAGTATTTTTTAAATCTTATCATAGTTTAATTTATTTTTAAGGGGTGGAAGGGGAAATTGAATTATTATATTTTAATTGTAATTGCTTTTAAATGTTGTACCCCACCCTGATTGCTTACCCAGAGGGGCAGGGTATTATTATTATTATTATTAGTAGTAGTAGTAGTAGTATTAATGTGAAGTCTGACCAAGGCAGAATAGTAACATTCTCCTTCTCTTGTTCTGGATACTATACCTCTGTTGGTGCAGCCTATAATTCCCTTTGCATTTTTGCCACCATAAAACACTGTTGTTGTTTTTTAATTTTTTTTAATAAAACACAAGTTTTATAAAACACATTTCCAACCTTAATAACAACACAGATAAAAAACAAAAACAATGAACAATCTATCCATACATCACAAACCCCATATAAATTCATCTACCTCTCAATCCCCACTAACTCTTACACACACATAATAATAAAACATTACTCCCTACTAGTTCCTCTAGATGGCCGCCATCTTCAAGGGCATGCTCTGTTTTGTCATTATCCTTCTTAAGCTAAAGTGCTTTTGCCACCTACCAGTGGCAGGTGAAGACGTACTTGTGTTGATAGGTCTTTGTAAATTGATAAGGTCTAGGAATGTTGTGCTATTTAAAATTGTAAGATTTCTATGGAAACTTTCTGTTTTAACTTTTAAAATGGTTTGTTTTTTAAATTTTATATTATACATTTTCATGCTGTATGGTTTTTAAATTATAATGTTTTAAATTGTATTGCTTTAAATCTTTTGGCCACTGCCTTGAGTCTCTATATTGGGGACATAAGATAACAACAACAACAATAGAGTCTCTAAGATTTGATAATATTGTCTCCTCTATTTCTGGATAATCATGGGTTCTGTCATATCATAACAGTGCCTTAAAGTTCCAGTTCTTCCTAAAGAAAAATAGAACGTCTAAGGCCCGATACAGATGGGCTTGATGAGGCACCTTTCAGGCGTGATTAGGGTTAGGGAGGGTGCAACATTTGCACCCTCCCTAACCCTAATGTGTATGGACGCTTCCATTTAAAAATTGTGGCGTCCATACGGGCACACCACAAAATGTCATGGCGCGTGCAGCGTTTACATAATGCTGTGCACACCTGATGTAATGGCGCCATGGGAGGGTGCCTAGGGTGCCCCTTCCACGGCGCCAAAAGGAGGATATATTTTGTGCAGGCAGGTGCCTCCTTCTTCTGGCCATGTGGCAATAGGGAGACTTTCAAAGTCCAGGAAATTTAAAGTCTATTTGCATCTCAACAGGGATCATGATGATGAGATGCAAATAGACTTTAAATTTCCTGGACTTTGAAAATCTCCCTATTGCCGCATGGCCAGAAGGAGGAGGAGTGTGCCAGCACAAATTATGTCCTCCCCAGTATTCCATCTTTACTCAGGATTCAAACAACATGCAAGCATCTGACTAACATCTCCAACATTTTCCCCTTCTCCTGTTTGGTTTGTAACATTTTGCCTGAAGAAGAAGCCCATGGAGCTTTGAAAGCTTGCAACAACTATATTGTGCATTTTAGTTGGCCAATAAAGCTATCACTGATTAATTTTTATATCCACAAACATTCATTCTAAAAGAAAAAATGAGTTAGTATTACATATGCTATTACCTTCCTTTCTTCCTTCCTTTCTCCCCCCTCTCCTTTTTATGCCAGTAGTAGTTGAATATAAAGGGTAATAATGAACCTTTTGAATGGTTTAACACTGGTGGCAACTTTGGAGAAGGCAGAAGCTCAGTCCCCCAGGTTTACTGTTATGTTTCATGTAACTGGTTTATCCAATTCTCAGGCAAGTGTGGTTAGGGAGTCTCTGTGGGTGGGAGAAGTGCCCCAAGCCAACTTTAAGTGGTTTTGGCAGGCTTCCAAGTGAAAAAAATTGCTTGAAAATTGGTGATAGGGAATGTGTGTGTGTGTGTGTGTGCAGGTGTGTGTGTCAATGAGGCTGGGAAGCTTTGGAGGTCACCAGGGGACTTCAAGAGCAATAAAGGTCGTGTTTGTTTTTCTTATGTTAAAAACAAGATCATCTTGAAGTCTCTTTGCGTCTCTGAGATAGATTGGTCCTGTTCACAATGGCTGTTGTGTCCTATAATATAGTAGTCTCATATCCTTTGTTTTGCTACTCTTAACCTCAGAGGTGTTAGGCTTCAGAGCCTCTGTTAGCTTTTACCACCCACTTTTATCACCCTTGTAGATCATATTAACTACCATTTGAGCACCTGTAACCTGAAACAATAGCTTCAATTAGATTATAGTTTCAGTTGCGTAGATTCCATATATCTAGTTCAGTTAAAGACTGGACTAGGCACCACTCTACCTCTGAAAACCATTCTGCTCCAAGCGAACAGTGAAGCTGGAACTAATAACTGCATACCAAAACATACTAGGTCTATATTATGTAAAACTCATATCCATAATGTCTAAATATTACATGCCTTACCATCTGGATTCTTCTGGCATTTGAAGCCAAGTTGAACTTAGATTCCCCATAATGCAACATAATGCAGAACTTTATTTGGTATTTTCCTCTTGTTCTGCTAATGTAAGGGGTGTTATGAGCAATCCTATCCTCTACAATGTACTTAATCTGAGATAACATCATTCTGCTAGTATTTGATCCACATGAATGTCTCTTATTAAAGCATCTGGAGAAGAAAATTCCAAAGTTTTCTTGATCTCTCTGTGTGAGTGTTGTATGCCTTCAAGTTGTTTCCAGATCTACTTTTTAACAATCTGAGTGCATATGGAACATGTTATAACTCCTTTTTAAAGCAGTGATGAGTGAAACAGAACATATGAAGTCTAATTCAAATGTGGTAGACTGTGCATACAGTGTTAGACTGAAGCATACAGTACTTCTGTTAGAACAGTAGTCCTCAACATGATACACCTAGGTGTGTTCAACTACAACTCCCATCATCTGTTCTGGCAAGGAATTGTGAATACTATAATCCAGCACCAGGTAGAGGAAAGCTGAGCTATCCAATCTCAAACATGTCCAATGTATATTTTTTCCCTCTGAGTAGAAAGTATCACATTTCTGTTTTATTTAAACCATATTTCCATTATATGCTTTGCTACATTTTTCTCTTGTGCTTTCAATGCACAATATCACTTTATTGCTTACAGAACTATGCTGCAATGCATTGCAACAATTTTAAGC
The DNA here is from genome assembly GCA_034509955.1 of Urosaurus nigricauda. NCBI lineage: Eukaryota > Metazoa > Chordata > Lepidosauria > Squamata > Phrynosomatidae > Urosaurus > Urosaurus nigricauda. The sequence goes on along the minus strand of JAOEGL010000002.1, from coordinate 266,239,869 downwards.
TTTTATCCCATCATGGAAATTTTGTATCAACAACACCTTTTCTGAGAATGTTTTCCGGTGCTTCTACCAGCCCTTTAGCATGCATGTTGATCCAAGGAATATGATTTGTTACCATCACCTGATCTGATCTCAGTGCATCCATTATTACTCTCAGGCATTTCAGATAACATCAGCAGTAGGTCCAGGAAGATTAGAAATACATTGAGACACTAACCAGATGAAATGGGGATGGGGGGGGGGGGGCGGGGGCGGAGAGAGATAAATAACCACATGGAGTTATTCCCCCTGTTTCCTATATTGCTGCCCAAATCACTGATGGCCCTAATCTACAAAACATGAAGCTTACATGCCTATGAAACAGCAATACTTAGTCATATATTACTGTGAGCCCTTGGTATCTGCTGGGGTTTGGTTCTAGGACCCCCTGTGGATACCAAAATCCATGAATTCTCTTCCCATTAAATACAATGGTGTGGTAAGATGGGCACCCCTTATATAAAATGACAAAATCAAGCTTTGCCATTTGGAATTTATATAGTTTTGGAATATTTTCAAGCTGCAGAGGGTTGAATCCATGGACATGGAGGGATAACTGTATTATATATAATTGTTTGTTAGAATAACCATTCACTGATGCTGGTTCTGAAAGGGTTAGGCATGTTTAACATGTATTGAAATCAATAGGATTTTATTTAATAAATCTTTGTCCTTAAAGGGAAAGCGATTAATATCAGACTGCTGTTGAATCTATTGTAGTAGTTATTGTGATGTATTAGAAATAGCCACACCAAATAAAATTTCCCCATTAAACCTGAATTTGCATAGCAGGTGCCTTTGCTCCAAACCTCACCCAAACAGAGATTTAACAACAGAATGAGAGGGGCTCCATATATTGTAAAACAATTAACAGTAAGCTTCAATAGATTATTCAATGTTTATGTTTCCCAGGATGTTTTTCAGCATACATATATCATTAATTGCTTAGCCTTTTCTTTTTTACTCAAAACAAACCAAGACTATCACTTGGCAGGATATTTCTGAGTACAGACACAACATAGTCCTCAGATTTACAGGGCTCTTCAGTACTTATTAAAGCACAGGATGGACTGAAAACAGTTTTATTTTAAAAAATGGGGAAAGAGTTAGGGAGTGGTAATTTGCCTCAGAAAAGATAGTTTGCCACACATTGTGATGTAGGAGGGATGGACCATTAACAGTCCACACAAATCTTGGATTAAGGAGGAAGAAAACAGTGGCCCATTTTAGATTGGCAAAAAGAGGTGTGTTGATGGCTGCATGAAAGCCCAGCCTTTAGATGAGAAAAAGGGAAAGTGTGCCATGAAAGCACTATTTTGGAGTTTTAAGGGAGAAGAAGTGCCTTTAAAAAGTAGCTTGATTTCCCCACAACTTTTTTAAAAAGGGCGCAACATTGCTGGGGCTTTTTAGATTGGCAGGAAAGTGTGACATGAAGTTGCCTTTTCCTTAATGCTTAGCAGCTAGACTGCAAGCTCCAGGTGTGCATTTAAAAGGTACAGGGCTGCTAGACTGAGGGGTTTGGGAACGACTTATCTGAGGTCTTTTCTGTGGCTCAGCAGCTACATGGGAAGCTCTCAGAACGCTACAAACACAGGCGGAGCAGCTACATGGGCGGCAAGGAACGCGGCTTTTAGCTGCACTTTAAATTTTTTTTCCTTGCCAGCTGCGAATTGCGCAATTGCACAGGTACACAATACAGCGACATTATCATTGCCTGCTGGGAACTGCACAATTGCGCAATTGAGCAACTCGCAGCCGGCAAGGAAAAAAATTTAAAAGTTCAGCGGTTTATCACTGCGGTTCCTCTGCCTTTTTAAACTGTGCCGTTGCACTGGTGCATCATGAATGAACCCCCTTATTTTGTGAATGAATTGACATGTTACCCACAGTAGAATAACAGTAACGGCATCCCAGAGTCCCTACTGCGCATGTCTAGGGTTTGGATTAGGGGTGGAGCTAGGGTTTGGGAGCTTTAAAAAACTTCACGGTTAAACCCCAGCTTTTACACCTGCAGGGCATTGAGGAATTGCGCAGTTCGCAGCTGGCAAGGAAAAAAAAAAGAAAGGTTCACCGCGGCTAAAAGCCGTGTTCATTGCCGCCCATGTAGCTGCTCCACCTGTGTTTGTAGCGTTTTGACAGCTTCCCATGTAGCTGTTGAGCCACAGAAAAGACTTCAGATAAGTCGTTCCCACACCCCTCAGTCTAGCTGCCCTGTACCTTTTAAATGCACACCTGGGGCTTGCAGTCTAGCTGCTAAGCATTAAGGAAAAGGCAACTTCATGTCACACTTTCCTGCCAATCTAAAAAGCCCCAGTATATGGCAGAGATACACAATGTGTGACCTACCAAGGATTTATCAGAAGCCCCAACAACTTTGATGTAGCCAGGATTTCTCCTCTTGCTCCGCCAATGGCTTTGCCACTTTCCTCCTTCAGCAGCCCCGATTCAACCCAGACTACTGCTTCTTGTGCCATTAATGCCACAAAAGCAGCCATCGCAGTGTCAGAGCCTGGCTGTGCTTCCCCTCCTGGGGCTGAACTGTCAGGGCTAGGGTCTGGCATGGCAGAACTGGGACCTGGCCTAGCCTCCAATTCCTCTTGCTCCTGAGGAGCCATGTCCTCCTCCTCATCCTCTGACTCCGACTCTTGGCTGGCCATGACAACAACTGAGATCATGGGGATAATCACACAGGGAAAAGGATGTCCTTTAGCCATCTTTCTCCTGCCCTTATCACGTGATTGTGTGAAGATTATCAGATGACATTGTGCTTAACCCATCATTATTTTATCTGTCAAGGGGAATTATCACACATTGCACAAAAGATTATCAGACCATGTCGCACTTATGCCATCATTATCCCGTCAGTGCAGTGGAATTGTCCTATCATTTTTCATTAACAGAAGTTTCTGTTATTGAGGATTATCAGATGGGGGACAAAGGACGGGAGCAAAGCGGATCATTCCCATCCTTATCCTGTCCTTATCACACAATTGCGCAAAAGACCTACACAACACATCACACTTATCCTGTCATTATCCTGTCAATGAAGTAGAATTGTCCTGTCACTTTTCAATAATAGAAACTTCCCTTAATGAAAAATGACAGGACAATTTCACTAACGGGATAAGTGCGATGCCATATGAGAGCCTTTCACACAATTATGGACAATTACAATTCACTGGTGGGATAATGACCGCATTAGCATGATGCCGTATGACAGTCTTTCATGCAATTGGAAGGAAGGATGAGTTAAGGACATCCTTTTCCCTGTGTGATAATGAGCAGTGAAAAGTGAAAGGGCAATTCCACTTCATTGACAGGATAATGGCAGGATAAGTGCAACGTGTGTGATAATCTTTTCCACGATCATGCAATAAGGACAGGAGCAATACACTTTGTTCCCATCCTTTCTTCCCCCTCCCCATCTGATAATCTCCCATGTGCTGGCATCTTTTATTTCTGGAATGGGGTGAGGTAGCATTGGAAAAAACTATTTTAAAATACTGGAATGTTAGATTTATTTATTTATTTAAAAATGGGATTCCTGAGTGCCAGGAAAATATAGTATGGAAAATACTGGAAGAATGAGAATCTTTGCAGTTTGGAACTTATTCGGCCCACAAACACACACATTTTCTCCCCACAGAAACCAGCATTTTCGGTACAGAAAATGGTCTGCTGTGCATATATTGCTATTTTCTGTACAAAAATGTGGTTTTCTGTCCAAAAGCCCCATTTGTGTGTTGGGGGGTGGGTGGGTGGGTGAATATGTCCTAATCCATGAATAGTGCTTGAAAACTAGATTTTTTGAGGACTTTCTCTCAGTGAAGAGAAAAGTGACAAATTAAAATTTGTTTATAGCAGATTTGTCTTTGCCTCCTTCTGACGCTGAGAGAGTGTAAATTGCCTAAGACCACCCAGTGGGTTTCTGTGACTGAGCAGGGATTGACCCTTGGTCTTGAGAGTCAGAGTTCAACACTCAAATCTCTACACTATGCTGGCTCTCTACAAATGTGTCCTGCCTTTTAAAACTCTTCTATAACACCTAGATATATTGGGTATTTCAGTGCTATGCACAGAGTGTTGCTATGTTGTTTTTAAAAATCTTTTGTTTGCTGTTGCTGTTTTCTGCACATTTAGTTTATAGAACTGGTCTGCAAGCCTGAAATAGCATCAATTGAAAGAAACAACAGTAATCTGTAGTGGATTAGTTGAAAGAACAAACAGTATAGAACTGAAGGTTTTATGAAGATAGTCATGGCAATTGGGCATCCAGCTTATATTGAACATGAAGAGGAATCCCGTTTACATTTTGCCCTTGAAATTTCTGAACTTGTATAATTCAGGATGAGCTTTCAAAAGTGCCTCTGTCAACTTAGATACATTTGCAGTGGGGAAGGAAGAACTTCCAGCTGTATTTTACTATTCTTCCTCCCATAGTATTTCCCTTTTCCAGGAACAATATCTCCTAATTTCATAATTCTATGTGAGGGTGGCCCATCCCCAACATGAGGGCTAAAAGTGCAGCAACTCTATTGGTATCAATGAAATTTCTCCTTCTTTTTCAATGCCATGAATATTGTAGGGAAGGGTTAGGAAAAAAAAATGTCTGGGGAATTTTTAAACTTTCCCTACCTCCTGAGCACATTAGATGTTAAAAACAAGTGAAGAATTGTAGTCAGTGGGAAGCACATTTTAATTGTAATTTTATTCAGATGTTTGAGAGATTTAAGATGGACAAGAATTTTTATGGGCTGGAAATAAATTCAGAATTTGAAAGTCTATTATTTTGAGATGATGAGCACTTAATTTCTCAAATATACAACCTACTGCTGAAAATGATAGATGAACAAGTTACAGAATATATGATAAAACGGGCTCAGAATATTGGCCCTATACAGGTGGATCAATGAAAAAGAATGTGGACAAATAGTCTATAATGTACTTAAAGTTTAAAAAATCAGTTTATTTCTTGTTATTATTGAAAGTTAGCAAATTATCAATCAATATTTAATTAAAAACAGTTTCCAATGAGCCTCCTCACTATTATGAAATGTTAAATTACTAAGAAATGGGAAATGGGAATTTCTCAATTTCTGCAGATTAGTATGGGCTACTTGGTTGATGGGAAAATTTGAGGACAATGTGAAAAGGGTTATCAATTATAAGGTTCCATTTGCAGAAAAGTGGCTTCCCTTTATTGAATATGTTAACATCCACTCAGAAAAGATCTCATCTCCTTCAGGATTTATGAAAAGATGTTCTGTATAATGCTCAAGGAGAATTTTTATAAAAATGATTTTATCAATGGTATTGACATGGAAAGACTATTCAAGATATAGAAAGGTTCTAAGAATATGTGTAAATATGTAATCAGAAACAGGCTATTTTTTAATCGAAGGTGATGGACATGCACTAAGGTGATGAAATACCAGATTCAAATACTGTACATTCTGTTATGGAAAACATTTTAATTTCAAATTCTAATCAAAGACTATATGTATTTTTAAAAAACTGGGGCTGATGGGTGAACAGATGGGGAAGAAATATAGAAGACCTTCAGTATAACAGCTGCTAGAATGCACTATGTACAGAAGTGGAATGATGTGAATATCCCCTCACGGGAAGAATGGCTGATAAAATTGTATGTCCTTGACTAATTGACTAATTTGTGTGTAATTTGTATGTGAACCTGGCATATCAGTAGGTTAGCCATCCGCATACTAGAGCTTCCACAGATCACCTTGACCCCGTATTAGCCAATGGCAGTGTGCCCACAGGCACACTGACACAGGCATGTGCTGATCACCACCCATTTACTAAAATGGGCTTGGGCTCCCCTTGGTTTTTACTGTTTGCATTGGTGGGATGGAACCAAACCCCCATGGATGAGAAGGGACCACTGTATGTTCTTTTATATTATTAAATGATACGTGTTAATAAATGTCTTTAAAAACTTCCCATTTCAATCAGTTTCATGGACACTTACATGGAAATCCAAAAAGAAAGGACGCTTAGATGCATGGTGGGTGTTTAACCTCAAATTACTTTAGAAAGATGCTATATATCACTGCAGTGATTTAAAAGCAAATAGTACTCCATCTGCCTATTAGGGTTTTAGCTGTTTCATCCTCAGATCCAAAGACAAACAGTTTCCACAATTTTCTCCTTTCTGCAGGAAAAAATGAGTATTTCTGCACAGTATTCTCCTCACATTCCTCATCTTGAGTCCTGGTGGCACAGTAGTTAAATGCCTGTGCTGCAGCCATGCACAAACCACAAGGTTGTGAGTTCAATACCAGCCAGGGGCTCCAGGTACCCAGCTTGTTGGAGGCAATTAGCTTACCCATTGTAAAGTGCTTAGTACATCATTAAGCGATTTAGAAATGTACTTGCTATTGCTAAATTCCCTCATCCGAAGTGTTCCAGGGAAATTTGTGTGTGTTTCTGTATAAAAATGTGGGTTTTGAAATACATTTTCTGTGGTATTCCTAATTTTTTGCTCCAAAAAATTGTTTTTCTGTGCAAAGTGGATGGCTTTTGGCATGTCACACAGCACAGAAAATGTATTTTAGCCTCAGAAGACAGCAAAGGCAAACCAGCTCTAAAGAAATCCTGCCAAAGAAACTCCATGAAAGATTCACCTTTGGGTCACAATATGTCAGAAACAATTGAAGGCATACTACTTCAACAACAAATATTCCAGAACATTTCAGGGTATATAAATACAATGAGTGAATATGAAGAAACTGACAAAAAATCTCATTTTCATTCTTCCTGATGGCATTTCTTGTGTGATATTTGACTCATTTTTTCAGCCTGGACAACCATAATAAAAATATTCTTTCTAACAATACTGTCCACTCAGTATCAACTGAGATAATAAATAAATCATGTAACTCTTCCATGGCACTTAGTAAAGTATGCTTCAGTTGGCATTTGTGATAAGTCACAACATAATAGGACAAAAGAGCTCACCCCTTCACTTTTGGGTGAATTTTTGAAAGCAGTTTGATAGTGAAAGCGAGCTGCACATCAATTACCTTCTTGCCAGGGGGCAAAAACAAAAAACAAAACAAAAACAAAACAGAAAGTTTTTTTCTTAATTCAAAAGTTATCATCCAGAAGAAAATGGGCAGTGAGGGGTAATTCCTCCAGATTCCCTTAATTTGGAGTCTTATGTTCAGAGGAACAATGACAATCACTGCCTATTTTTCCTACATTTTTGGAACAGAAGAAGAATCTCCCAGAAGTCTACATTATGATTTCCTGCTCTTCTACAATTTTCAGCAGAGAAGTATGCTGGAAAGAAATTACTTGGTTGCTTAGGCAATACAAGTTCAGCTTTCCCCATCTTCCCCTGATGTGAAGCAGGGGGAAATATTAAAGCATCTCTAAATGGCAAAGATTATAAACCAACTAATAAACTTTGTGGCTCAATTTGCCCCACTTGAAATAAAGAGCAAGACATAAAGATGAGGAAGAGGTGTTTAAAATCTCAAGTGATCTACTCCTATAAAGCTGAGCTGAAAGGGCAATGGAGGGGGCAGTTTTTCAGCCTGTGAATGAAACTGTTAAGATAATAGTTGTTTAATGCCTTAAAGTTGATTTTGAACGATGGCAACCCTATAAATGAGAAACTTCCAAGTCACCCTATCTTCAACTCCCCTGCTCAGCTCTTGCAGATTCGTGGCCATGGTTTGTCTGACAGAATCTATCCATCTGGTATACCGTGTTCCTCCTTTCATATTGCCCTCAACTTTACCACGAATTATTGCCTTTTCTAAGTATGCAGTCATGCATCCTCATGATATACAACCACCTCAGTTTAGTCATCTTTGCTTCTAGAGAAAGTTGGGGTCTGATTTTCTCCAGGACCCATTAATTGATCTTTTTAGCACTCCATGGTATTCATAGACCTCATCATCAGCACCACCAGCATAACAGGTTCAACTCTAAAAAATAAAGAGCCTAATGAACTGTCTACCATGCCTTCCCTCCCTCAATGTCTCAAACAGAGATAGTGCCTCCTCCCGCAACTCCCCCTTGGTGTCTGAAGAACCACATTAGCCTGAGGAGAGAAAAAAGACTGTCAGATTATCTGAATGAAGAAAACAGCATGAAAAGAGCAGGTGTGACGGTATATTTAAGCTGTCAATTAGCATGTGACAAGCATGAAAGCAGGTAATCAGCCTCAAGCATTTTATAAAGTGAAGAAATAATTCTTATATAAGTAAGAATTATACATATGAAGGGAGAGTTTTCATTCTCTTTCCCAACAATCTTTTTACGATAGTGGTGACAATATTAAGGAAACTAGTCATCTTCTCACATGAGGATAAAATACCTACTTTTTGTAAGGTGTCCAGAACACCTTTATTTCAGAAATTCCCCATCCATCCAATGTATAGTAAAAAAGTTTAAAAACTGATGTTGCAATTTGGGCACAGCTCTGGCTCTCCACAAACAAGAACCACCACTAGAAGAATCAATTGAACAGTCTGGGATGGCAGATTGAATATCATCTGGAGTTTCATCACTTAAACAAGTATGCCTGTGGAGATTTTTACTGGATCCTGGCCTCAAATTCTCATCATTTCTTGTTGGATCTGGTAGAAATTGGAATCCAACATCATTTTTAGGTCTACCTGTTCCACATTTTTGGTGTACAGCCAGTCCTGGCACCACATTTTCTGTTCTATAGCTTAGTGTTCTGTAGCCTAATGAAGGTAGAGTCTCTCTTATCCAGAATACTGAAATCTGAAATATTCCAAAATCAAAAATTGTCCCCATGGGTGACAGAGATAGTGACACCTTTGTTTGTGATGGCTCAATGTACACAAACTTTGTTTCATGCACAAAATTATTAAAAATATTGTGTATAAAATTACCTTCAAGCTAAGTGTATAAGGTGTACATGAAATATATATGAATTGGGTCCCATTTCCAAGCTCTCATATCATGTATATACAAATATTCCAAAATCTGAAAAAATCCAAAATCCAAAACATTTCAGGTTCTAAGCATTTTGGATAAGGGAGACTTAACCTGTAGTGCTACAACATTTAGGAGTTCCATGAACTGATGGTTCCCATGCCCCCCTCATTCCCAATGACTCACTCTGAGGAAGGACCCGGAGTCTTTTGGACCTTGATAGAATCATAGAATAATAGAATCATAGAATCATAGAGTTGGAAGAGACCACAAGGGCCATCCGGTCCAACCCCATTCTGCCATGCAGGAACTCCCAGTCAAAGCATCCCTGACAGATGGCCATCCAGCCTCTGCTTAAAGACCTCCAAGGAAGGAGACTCCACTACATTCCAAGGGAGTGTGTTCCACTGTCGAACAGCCCTTACTGTCAGGAAGTTCCTCCTAATGTTGACGTGGAATCTCTTTTCCTGCAGCTTGCATCCACTGTTCCACGTTCTAGTCTCCGCAGCAGCAGAAAACAAGCTTGCTCCCTCTTCAATATGACATCCCTTCAAATATTTGAACAGGGCTATCATATCACCTCTTAACCTTCTCTTCTCCAGGCTAAACATCCCCAGCTCTCTAAGTTGTTCCTCATAGGGCATGGTTTCCAGACCCTTCACCATCTTAGTTGCCCTCTTTTGGACCCGCTCCAGTTTCTCCACATCCTTTTAAAATTGTGGTGCCCAGAACTGGACACACTATTCCAGATGGGGCCTGACCAAAGCAGAATAGTGTGGCACTATTACTTCCCTTGTTCTAGACGCTATACTTCTATTGATGCAGCCTAAAATAGCATTGGCCTTTTTAGCTGCTGCATCGCACTGTTGACTCATGTTCAACTTAAGGTCTACTTAGACTCCTAGATCCCTTTCACACGTAGTTTCATTCAGCCAGATGTCCCCCATCCTATATCTGTGCATTTCATTTTTGCGTCCTAAGTGCAGTACCTTACATTTCTCCGCATTGAATTTCATTTTGTTAGCGTTGGCCCAGCTTTCTAGTCTATTCAGGTCATTTTGAATTTTGACCCCTTCTTCTGGAGCATTGGCTACTCCTCCTAGCTTAGTGTCATCTGCAAATTTGATAAGTATACCCCCAATTCTGTCATCCAAGTCATTAATAGATATTGAATAGCACTGGGCCCAGTACAGAACCCTGTGGGACCCCACTAGTCACTTCTTTCCAGGTTGAAAAGGAGCCATTGTTGAGCACCCTTTGAGTTCGGCCAGTCAACCAGTTACAAATCCATGTAACAGTTACCTTGTCTAGCCCACATTTTACAAGCTTGTTTGCAAGAATGTCATGGGGAACCTTGTCAAAGGCCTTACTGAAATCAAGATATACTATATCCACAGCATTCCCTTCATCTACCAAACTGGTAATTTTATCAAAAAAAAAAAAAGAGATCAGATTTGTCTGGCAAGACTTGTTTCTCTGAAACCCATGTTGGCTTTTTGTGATTATGGCATTCCCTTCTAAATGTTCACAGACTCTCTGCTTAATGATCTGCTCTAGAATCTTTCCTGAAATTGATGTCAGACTAACCAGACGATAATTGTTGGGATCCTCTTTTTTTCCCTTTTTGAAGATGGGGACAACGTTTGCCCTCCTCCAGTCTGCTGGGACTTCTCCTGTTCTCCAGGATTTCTCAAAGATGATTGCCATTGGTTCCAATATTACATTTGCCAGTTCTTTTAAATACCCTAGGATGTAGTTCATCTGGTCCTGAAGACTTATATTCATTTAGATTAACCAGGTATTCCTGTACTGTCTCTTTACTTATTCTGTGCTGAAGTTTCCCTATTCTGTCTTCTGCTCCATTATCCTTAGGTTGAGCACCCTTTGCCTTTTCTGAGAAGACTGAAGCAAAGAAGGTGTTGAGTAATTCTGCCTTTTCTCTGTCTCCTGTTAGCATTTGGCCATCTTCTGCACGCAGTGGCCCTACTGTTTCCTTCTTCTTTCTTTTGCTTCGGACATACCCCAAAAAAACCCTTTTTATTGTTCTTAACCTCTCTAGCCAGCCTAAGTTCATTCTGCGCTTTAGCTTTTCTGACTTTATCCCTACATGTGCTGGCTATTTGTTTGAATTCCTCTTTCGTGATTTCCCCATTTTTCCACTTCTTATACATGTTCCGTTTAAAACTTAGCTCAGTTGAAAGTTCCTTAGTCATCCATCCTGGCTTCTTGAGATATCTTCCATTTTTCTTCCTCATTGGAACTGTCTGAAATTGCGCCTTCAGTATCTCCTTTTTGAGGAACTCCCATCCGTCTTGAACTCCCTTCTCTTTTAGTTTTCCTGACCATGGGATCACCCCTAGTATTTCTCTAAGTTTATTGAAATCAGCTCTCCTAAAGTCTAGAATGCGTGTCTGACTATGCCTGGCTTCCCCTTTCCGCTGTATAACAAATTCCAGGAGAACATGGTCACTTTCACCTAAGGATCCAACCACTTGCACTCCATTGACTAGATCATCCCTGTTGGTTAAGATAAGATCTAAAACAGCTGATCCCCTTGTTGCCTCTTCCACCTTTTGGACAATGAAATTGATGAGAAGAAAGAAAGTGTGAGAGAAAGAGGCACTTCCATGTGATAGATGTCTGTCCAAAAACCAGCTCAAAATTTTCTTCCCTATAAGGGGGTCAGGGCCAGCGAGACTATTGGTCCCTTCCCAGTCCTATTCCCTCCCTTTCCTCAAACCACAATTATAGTCACAAAATAGCATATTGATGATACCTATCACATGATGTTGCCCCGAGCTGTGGTGTCTGCCAAGTGTGGTTGGGGAATCTCTTTTCTGTTGGAGAAAACCTGGCAATAGCTCCCAATCACATGGCAGTCCTAGTATTTCTCATGTGTGAAATGTTGCTGCCACAGCAGTTGCAATATTGGCAGTCATGTGTCTCAATCTCTTCCTTTCCCCTGTCCCATCTCCCCCTCACTATTCCCAGGCAGCCAGATTTCCCTTATTCATTTATTTGTATTTCTTTTCTCTTTCTTTCTTTCTTTCTTTCTTTCTTTCTTTCTTTTTAAAACCACATTAGCAGAATTGTAGAATTGCATTTCAAAAGTAAAACATATTTATTTATTTTTAAAAATGAAGTGCATTCTGCAGAGGGCAAAGGGTCGGGAAGTGGCATTAAAGGTGGAGTCTGGAAGACAGTGCAATGGTATGATTGTTGTGTGATTGCAAATATTTGTGATAATGGTTGCTCTCAAACCTGTTTGTGTTTTTATTATTTTGTGCAACTGCAGCGAGAATGAAACTCATGTGATAATGTCCAACAGCAGTGAAATCCATCACTATTCCTCCTATTCCACTGGCTGAGGGGAGGAGATTCACTTCAGGAATTCAGGGAGAAGATGTCAGGCTATTTTAGAGAGAGAAGACAGAATAGTGTGTCTCTTAAGTGGAAAACAGCCTCATATTATTTTCTTGTGGAACAAGCTAGAACTGTTTCAGATTAGATACAACATCACTTATTACTTATATCAATACTGCAGATAACCAATATATCACATGAGACTGATCCCTAGGCGTATTCAAAGCATGCATTTTGTTCACTATGCTATTTCACCATTACTACTTCACCAAAAGAACCAGCCTACTCATGATGCATGAACGACTTCTCCACAAAACCATTTTCTAGTCATGTGATTTAGCAAAGAGATTGTGTCTATGCCTTGAAGTCCTTATGCTGGGAGAAAGGCAGGATAGAAATAAACTGCCTAATAATGATATGCAGCAAGCCTCTTCTGTTGTGTGTTTAGAATTCCCATACAGCAGTTTAATAGTAGTGAAGCATGCAGAAACTTTGAAGAAAATAAATTGATTACTTTCTGTACATGGGCTGATATTGAAAACATGTGGGATATAGCAAGGATGCTTGGCTCATCACAGCTATACTTTATTCCAAAATAATGATTACTTTTTCCACAGAACAGAATTTTAAAGGAACTGGCATGCAATTTGCAGATCAAAAAAGTGAAAATAACCTTTCTATCTGGTATCCCATGTATTATTTGATTTTTAAAAACCTCAAAGGCTTGAGAGGTGCTGAAAACATTTCCAGTGGTCCAGGGCAGTAGCAGCCCAAGAACCATAGTTCAGAAAGATTACTTTCAGATTTTAATTCTCAGACTCCACCAGGCACCATAATCACTAGCTCTTCAGACAGTGGAGTTTATCACATGGGAGGAATTTCTCCCAATTTCAAATTGAGACAATTCGAATTCACATAAATTTGCTAGTTTAGCAAATGTACGTGAAATCTAATTGTGATAGGAATGCGTTCAGAATGACTTCCCATTTCCCGAAAATGACCCCCCATTGCCCGAAATTGCATGAGATACTCTTATATGCATTAACGTAAAACCTATGATTGTGCTCCCTTTTGCCCAAAATTGCGTGACATACACTCATACGCAAATACATGAAACCCCATGATTGCGTTCGGATTGCCATTGCATTATACCCCCAAATTCCATCGTATGATAAACTCCATAATGTTAATAACTGGTTTTTGTTTTTAGTTTTTGCTGTACTTCATTTGCTGTCTTCAATGTTGGGTGCCAGAATTTAAGAGGGATATTGACAAACTGTACTGTGCTCAGGGAATGAAGCAAAGATGGGAGGGGGGGTGGAAATATATATATTTTTAAATGAGCTGTGTGTGTATGTATGTGTGTATATGTGTGTGTGTGTGTGTGTGTGTGTGTATAAAACCTTGAGATTAGATAATTAAAAAGCAGTATGGGAACCGTCTTTGGTTATTTGAAACATGGTTGTTGCACAGGGTTGGGCTAGTTCACCTTTAAGGTACATTTGAGGTCTGACTGCTCACTAAGGGCCTTTACAGAGTGCCCAAAAAGGGCGGTATGTAGCCTCCTCTATTTGCTGTGTACCTTTGCCGCAGCAACTACACGAAGTGGTGATAGTATGCAGGGGAAAAAAAACAGTGTGGAAATGCAGCTCCTTTTTGCTTCACAGTTGCGATGTAAAAAGGAGCTACTGGCACTTTAAAATGTCGCAGCTGTGCAATGCTTTATAAACATTGCACAGTTGCAACGTCATCACTGCGTGCACCATGTAAATGGCACCCTGCAGTGATGACAGCCCCGTCACGTGTTAGGGTTGTGGGGCATATGTAAGCTCCGCCCCAAGGCAACCCTAACACATGAAAGGGGTGTCTCTTAGCGCCCGTTTGTTTTGGGCCTTTGGGACAGAAAGTGGTTTGGAATAAAAGAGGGCACACAAAGATTCAGAGCTGATTAACACAGATTTTGAAGTGAAAAAGTGGCAGAAGGTTTGTTTGGTGGAAACAAAGCTTTAGAGATCCAGTGTAATATAGTGTTTTCACCATTGGACTATGACTCTAGAGAAGAGTTCAAATCAACATATGACCATGGAAACCCACTGGGTGACCTTGGGCAAGTCATGCTCCCTCAGCCAGGGGAAGGAAATGATAAACCCACTCCGAACAAATCTTGACAACATCTTCATAGGGTCACTTTAGGGTCCTCTTACCAGTAGATTGGAGATGACATGAAGGCACACAACATCAAAAACTTCAGATTCTCAAAACTTCACTGAGATGTGAAGCAGCTCTTATCATCAGGTTAACTAGTTTCCTAAACAGCATGGAGAGAAAGACAGCCAAAACACTGGGCATTTTTATTGCAATGAAAAGTTTGGGAGAGAGACAGCAAGGGAGGTGGAGAGTGATAAAAGCACTGGGTTATTTCAGAGGGCTAAGAGGAATTTTAGGCCAGAGAACAAAGGAGTAGAGAACCAAAAGAATCAAAGAGGAAAAAGAGCACTGGAGGGGACGGTAGATATTTCCAATGGTAAAGGAACGAATGAAGCATGACTGGAAAGGAAATTTTGGAAAGCTATAGTGCCTGTGCTAAGAACCATGGGCCCTTTTACACTACACAAATATAGCACTATGATTCAACTTAAAGTCTCTGGCATCATCCTCTGGAATTAACAGATTGCAATTTAGGGAAGGATAGTTAGAAGTCTCTTTTATTACTTTATTCTTTTTGCTTCCTTTTTTGTTTTTATTACATTTGTATTGTTTATAAGTGTGAAGTACTTTAATTTGTTCACTCAGAAGTGGTATAGAAATGCTCTGAAATTATAAATACATAATAAGGGTAGCATGGCTGTTAGTTATACTTCAAAAACGGCCACGAATAAAATTGTTTTTGTTTCTTTGTGTGCCTAAATCAAGTTTCTAGGTAAATAATGCAAAATAAATGTTATTAGACCTTTGATTCTTGATTGCAGGCATAATAAATACCAGATGTCTGGAGTAATACAATAAACAAATGTAATTATTTATATTCTTTTTGCCCACAAAAAGAAGAGAATTATTTTAAAACCACATGCCCCAAAATAGAAAATTGATGGCAACCATTTCAAATGACAGATGAGCCTGAAAATAACACATCAAAAATTTCAAATGCGTTCTTCAATTCATCAGATACTAAACAATGTTCTAATAGCAATCTTAAGATACAGTACTCATATACAACTTAACAAGTTACCCTCTTTATAGCTTACTTTCTAGCTTAATATTTACCTACTCTCCAGCTTAACATCAACATTGAATTAATGAAAAAACCAAACCAAAGAGCATCATGACATCAAAATAAATAAATAAAACACACACAGTATCAGCACAGAAATAGAAAGCTGGATTTAAGAGACAGGAAGACAAAGTCATATACCAAAATTCAATTATATACTTTGGTTTCCAATATCAGTAGTGGAAGGAGAAAGTAGAGGCCCCAGTTTTATTTTTAATAAAATTAAAAATTTAAATAGCCTCTTACCACTAGATCTCTCTACGTGTTTTTTTTTTAAACTTGCTTCACAGGGTTCACCACATCTTTGGTGTTATGGGGGGGGGGGGGTTGCGGGATGCAGACTGCACTAAGTGACACCATAATGAATGGTGGCACCACTGCTCCTCAAACATCTGTATTTGTACAGAAACAGGCTGTACGATTCACCTGTATCTCTTTAAAAATTCTGAAGAGATGGTGTGAGTAGGCTGAATTAAGTAGGAGGAGAAAGGAGAGGCCACAGTTTAATTTGTAAGAATTTTAAAATTTAATTTTTAAAAAATATATTTTAAAAATCAATTTTAATTTTTTTGCTTTAAAAACATGGCATTTTACATAATTTTCCTTTTAACCACATTAAACTATGTATATGTAAACACAATTATTCTGCACGTATGATATTGTAATTTAAAGGTATCATTTCATTTTTGCTACATTTTTAGTGATATATGGCGATTATGATTTTTAGTACAAAAAAAATTCTGTACAGGTGTGGTATGGAAGGAGGTCAATGGTGTGTGTGTGATACTATGAGTTATCTCACTGGGTGTCACCAACCCTAGTGATGCCACTGCACCACATTAAGGGCTCACACATTACAGAATTATAGCACTGTTATTCCACTTTAACTGCCATGGTTCCATCCCATGAAATTCTGGGATAGGCAATTTAGAGAGGGATATTTAGACTTCTCAGCCAGGCTGCTCCAGTGCCTCACCAAACTGAACATCCCAGGATTATATAAGATAGATCCACTGCAGTTAAAGTGGAATAATAGCACTATAATTCTGTAGGGTGAATGGGTACCAGTTCTGTGAAAGCAGTAGGATCCATTGGGAGGATATCACTGGATCATGCAGCATACAAAGGAGGAAGAGAGAAAAAGAGAGAAGTGGTCTCAATGTAGAAGTATAGTGTCTAGATCAAGGGAAGTAATAGTGCCACTCTATTCTGCTTTGGTTAGGCCCCACCTGGAATACTGTGTCCAGTTCTGGGCACCACAATTCAAAAAGGATGTGGAGGAACTGGAGCGTGTCCAAAGGAGGGCAACTAAGATGGTGAAGGGTCTGGAAACCATGCCCTATGAGGAACGCCTTAGGGAGCTGGGGATGTTTAGCCTGGAGAAGAGAAGGTTAAGAGTTGATATGATCGCCTTGTTTAAATACGTGAAGGGATGTCACATTGAGGAGGGAGCAAGCTTGTTTTCTGCTGCCCCAGAGAACAGGACTTGGAACAATGGATGCAAGCTGCAGGAAAAGAGATTCCACCTCAACATTAGGAAGAACTTCCTGACAGTAAGGGCTGTTTGACAGTGGAACACACTCCCTCGGAGGGTGGTGAAGTCTCCTTCCTTGGAGGTTTTTAAGCAGAGGCTGGATGGCCATCTGTCGGAGATGCTTTGATTGGGAGTTCCTGCACGGCAGGGGGTTGGACTGGATGGCCCTTGTGGTCTCTTCCAATTCTAAATTTCTCTTCCAATTCTAAATTTCTATGATTCTATGTAGAATTTTGCATTTGTCTCTATTAATTTTCATTTTATTAATTTCAGCCCAGTTTTCTTGCTTATTGAGGTCTTTTTGAATTCTCTTTCTATCTTTCAGTGTGTTAACCACCACTCCCAGTTTTGTGTCATTTGCAAACTTGATAAAGGAGCTTATTGCTCATCTTTTTAAACCAGCTCCACTTTTCGGGGCTGCCTAAGAGAGCCTGAAAAAGGAGTGTGGGAGGAAGCACTCCTTGCCAGTGGCCTGCTTTCAAAACAGCCCATGTGGTTGATGCAGTCCCCAGCCAACTGGGGACCGACCAGGGCCTGAGGGGCCAGAGGTTGCTCCAAGCCACCGCTTTGCTTTGGGCCTTTGATACACTTAATGAAAAAAGCAACCCACTTTGGTTTCATACAGGGTATCCAGGCAAAATGGGTACCAAATGGACATGGTACACATTTTTCCCATGAAAGAGTTTCTTTTGAGGTGCTTTCCATCATACAGAGAAAGTTATTGTTTCTAATATCATAATTGATATATCTAGTTTTAATGTATAGGTTTTTATATCTTAAAGGATGGAGTAGATTTAGCTTTTACACTGCTTATGCACAGTAGAAATAGATTAAAAACACCTTTGCCTCTCTCAAGTCTTACACAGAGCTTGTAGCAGTTACTTTTTGTACTACTGTTCCCAGGATCCATCAGGTGACATGGCCAATGGTTAGGCTGCCCATCTAGCTAGTGTAGTCCAAAATGTAACCTTTACAAGTTTTGTCCTTTGGTGGTTGAATCTAAATTAAAAACTGCATACTTTCTCGAGCCTTCAAACTGTTAGCTAGGAGCTTTGTCACATTGTCTGATCAGTCAAGTCCCAAGTTATCCAATTTCTGCCTTTAATAAGTAATTAAAATTAATTATGTTGGACAATTTCTAATAAAAATGGACAACCTAATTAAATTTATTTTTTGACTGAACTGAATAAAGTTGAAGTTTCAGTATTAAGAGTCTCCAGAATTAAGCTATCAGTTAAGTTGTTTATTAATAATAAAAAAATGGGTACATTGAGGGTTGAGTAACCCTTACCTGGAATTCTAAAATCCAAAATACTCCAAAATACAAAATTGTCTACATGTTGGCTGAGACAATGACATCTTTGCTTCCCAATGGATCAGTGTGCACAAACTTTGTTTCATGCACATTACCTTCAGGCTATGTTTATAAAGTGCATAAATATAAAATTGATTTCATTATGTATATGCAAATATTCAAAAATATATGTCTAAGCAAAAAGGTCTTAGCTTGCCAGTGAAAGGACAAGATGGAGGCCATTCTGACTTCCCTGGGAAGCAAGTTCCAGAGTCTGGGAGCAGACACTGAGAAGGCCCTCTCTCGTGTCCCTACCAACCGTGCTTGTGGTGGTGGTGGGACTGAGAGAAGGCCCACTCCTAAGGATCTCAGAGCCTGGGCCAGCTCAAACATGGAGATACGGTCAGCCAAATTGCCTGAACCTAAGTCATATGGGGCTTTAACCATTTTATCCAGAAACCCCTGGATTTGGGAAGCCACCATACGTTCCAATGCCTTGCCCAAAAATGGTTGGTTGGGCATTGGCCAATAATTATCCATTATAGTGGGATTCAGGGATGGCTTCTTCAACAAAGGCCTCACAACTGCCTCCTTTAGGCAAGTTGGAATGCTCCCTTGCTTTAGGGAAATATTGACTACCCCTTTTCAAGTCATTCAGCCAATCCCCGTCTGGCATCTTTGATAAGCCAAGAAGAACAAGGGTTTAACACACATGTGGTGGCTCTCAGTTCTCCAAGGATCCTGTCCAAATTGCCAGGATGCACATATTGAAAAGTATCCATTAACACTGGATAAACACTGGATAAACTGTCACTATATCAACTACAGCATCTTAGTAGAAGCCGATCTGTGCAGCTTTATCTGCAAAGTGCCATGCAAATTTTTCACAGCGGGCTGCCGAGTGACCTGCATTTTTGACTTGAGGGAGTGTGTACATGAGACCCCTGACCATGCAATGCTGGCATCAAAAAATAATTTCTTTGCTGCCCACACTGCGATGGAGTAGGCCTTCAGATAGACTCTAACCTGTGTTAGGTCAGATTCGCTTCAAGTCTTCCACCAACATTGCTCTAATCTCCATCTTACTCGCTTAATCACTGCCAACTCTCTGGAGAACCAGGGGGCTGGTGTGGCTTCACTCATAAGAGGATGCTCAGGAGCAATTGTGTCCACTGCCTTGGCCATTTCCTCATTCCAAAAGTTGGCCAGAGCTTCAACAGGCTTGCTGAATTCCATTAGCCTCCTGGAGCAGACCATCTCAATCGGTTCCCCACCCCTGAGTCCCAGTGATCTGACCAAATAATGATGTGTCCATGAAAACGGAACTGTGGCAAGTTCCTCAACACCAAGATCATCATCTCCCCACCCAGCACAGAAAATGAGATTCAGAGTGTGCCCAGCAGCTTGCACACTAAATCGCCGCCAAATGGCCAGCCGTCATCAGCCCAGGTCCAAGTCACACTTCACCAGTGCTTTAGAAGTTGGAAAGCTTTCCAATTTTTAAAAAGTGCAGGCAAAGTGCGGCTTGGACACAGCTAGGACCCGGGCTGATGGCAGCTGATGGTTTGGCAGTGATTTAGTGTGTGATAATCCCCACCTCCATCCCACATCCCAGCAGTAAGCTCCAAATCCTGAATGTCATATAATAATAATAATAATAATAATAATAATAATAAAATTTATTTCTATATCCCGCCTTTCCGTCAGATCAAGGCGGGATTACAACAAAAGAAATATACACAATACAATGTCAATAAAATAGCCAAAGAAATAAAGCCCAATACATCAACATGTCCATACAGTACAATATATATAAATAGTACATAGTCACCCAGCATATCAACATCAGTTCAACACATACAATGCAACATCAATACCGCAATCCATAATATAGACATATAGAATCAACCACAGCCACTAAAAAATTCAACATACACAAGATCAATCAGTCACAAATCCTCCATCCTGCGTGAGCAGTGGAATGGTGTTCCATTGGTGGCGCTGTTGGGGGGGGGAATCCGGCGGGCCAGCATTCGGAGCGCTGCATCACCGACACTCCACCCCTCCTCAGTCCCCCACGGGCAATAGAAAAGATATTCCGGCGTTGGCGCAACATTTGTTTTTCCATTAACCAACTTGGTATTCAGCAACAGTATTCAGCAACAGTATTTTCAAGCCAGGGGTAATGTCACCATGTCTATCCATGCTATTTGAACTGGGAGACAATTTGGGGACAACAAGCACCCTCTTTTGCTCCCCTCTTCCTTAATATTTTAATTGTCACCTTTCTCCATATCTCCCTCTGTTCTGTATGACTCCAATGACTGCTCCCTTAAACTGTTTCCCCTCCCTCTTCTGAAAAGCACATCCTTCTTATATTAGGCCAGCAGGACAGGAGCAATTAAAAACAATACAATAAATAGACAGACAAATAATAAAAGCAGAAATGGTCAAAACAGGTAACAACCTTTATCACTGCAAGGCAAAAGGACAGGCCAAGGCCTCATCCTCTGTACCCAGCACAAGCCTGCTGAGTCAGGCTCTGAGTCCTGCAAGGAAAGGAGTCCCACCCACTAAGGAGGCAGAGGTCTAAAGCATAGCAGCCTGTTCCTCCCTCCAGACCCCCGATAGTCACCATGGTCTCCCCTATCTTTCAGCTCTTGGCTCCGTTGTATAAAAGTTTCCAGCTCTTTTTGTTTTGATTGTACTGGCATATTCCCAGGCATGCTTCTAAACTCTTTATTATAACACGGGTTTCCCCTTCTCCCCTCACTTGTGTTTGTCCTTCTCTCCCTTCCGCTGATCATGCATCACACCTACACTCAGTGAACATTTCATAAATTTTCATCTATTTCCATTGAACCTTCTTTATTATTAAGAGTTAGTCAAAGGGCTAAGTTGCTTTAACAATATTGCACTCGTTAAACATTGTTTTAGTGCAAATGTTCCTCTTTCCCTCTTAATCACTTGAATCTGTGCCCCAGAAACAATAGCATTGTTTAATAGCAGTGGTCGTCTTAGGTAGTTCTGGGATAATACAGTTGGCCTCGGTACCTATGGATTATTTATCTACAGATTGAACAATCCATGATTTGAATATATTTGTAAAAATTTTAAAAACCAAAAAGCAAAATTTGATTTTGCTATTTTACACAAGAGACATCATATAATGGGACTTGAGCATCCACAGAGTTTGGTGTCCACAGAGGGTCATGGGATCAAACCCCAGTGGATACCAAGGGTCCACTGTATAAAGTGACGGCTACAGAAATACTTTCTTTCTCATCTGGAACAGCTCTCAATTGCTTTAAAAATCCCCCTTTCAATATAAATGCAATTGAATTAGAATTTTTTAGCATATTAATGAAAGTAGCATATTAATAATAATTGTAACTTTCCCCTTTCCAGTGGCAAGAACGAAGCTGCTGCTGCTGCAACTTGTATATATCATTAACAATGGAGTTTATCACATAAACTTTAAAACCGTTTCAAGCCTCCTGGGCTGAAGCCGTGACCGGAGTTGGAGGCAGGGATTATTGCATGCTAAATTGCCTCCTAATTGCTGCCCGCCATAAGCCTGGGTCCTAGACATGCTCCAGCCGCACTTTTTACAATCCCGAAAGCTTCCAACTTCGAAAAAGTGCTGGCAGAGCGCAGCTGAGACTTGGCTTGGACCTGGGCTGATGGCGGGTGATGATTAGGTGAAGATTTAGCATACGATAATTCCCGCCTACATTCCACATCCTGCCGGGAGGCTTGAAACAGTTTTAAAGTTCACGCTTTAAGATCCAGTGCTTTAGCTGTTCTCAGCTCTGGGAACTGACCAATGCCAGGATATAGCCTACATATGTGTTGTATTTCTAGCATCCATAATAAGTTATTATGGTTACATGACCACATGGGCATTGGCAGCATGCAAAAATGCATCCTCTGGCACTAAATGCCAGAGATGGTCTATGCAGAGAACTACAGCAACTGCAGTAAGCCAGCTCCTGAAATAAACTCAGGAAAATGTCAAGAGATTT
Organism: Urosaurus nigricauda; assembly: GCA_034509955.1. Lineage (NCBI taxonomy): Eukaryota > Metazoa > Chordata > Lepidosauria > Squamata > Phrynosomatidae > Urosaurus > Urosaurus nigricauda. The sequence continues at coordinate 266,217,412 of JAOEGL010000002.1, read as the reverse complement.
TTTATTACCATAAAATTAGCAAGCAATGCATTCAAGTTCATTATTTTGGAACGGAATTCCTTTTTTCTCAGTACAGTAGAACAGATTGCTATCATCTCATCCCATAAATACAAACTCTGAAGTCTCCTATGGAGACTCAAACATATTGAACCGCAGAGTGCATTCCAGATACAGTCTGGTTCAGAACTGTAAACAATGTGAGGGGTTTGGTTGTCCTTTGCAGCCTGCAACTCATTAAATGCCTATTTTGTACCACCTACTAAGGGAAAAAACTGGAAAGGAAATAAAGCACAAAAGGCAGACTATACAATTGAAGGGCCAGCCTTTTGAGTTGTGTAAATTGGCAAAGCTACATGTACAGCAGTAGAGTCGCTGAAATTCAGAACTGCTATTTTGACTTATGCCATGCTATCTGAGAACATGGCCACAAACCTGTGTGTACACATGCCAAGATCTTGGCATGAGCATAGATAGATAGATGATATATATATTTTACATGTGAATTTATATTAACAAAAAAAGGCCTCCCCAAGATGGCAAATGTGTGTTTATGTCAAAGCATCACTCACTGAGTTCAGATGAGAAAATTAGGATTGTCGCTTCTATTCTATTCTGTAGATTTCCAGTTATAAATTAAATTGAAAACTAGCAATGTTGATTGCAATACAAAATGTCAAGCCAATAAACAAGCTTCCTAAATCTATTTATTTTTGTTCTTACTTCGAAGATAGGATTAAATATTTTTCCCACTTATTCACTAAAAGGAAAAAAGAAGCTAAACTGACTTCTCTGAGGGAAAGACTGTAAAGTCTCATTGACACTGAACATCTTTCCCCAAAGGCACCCCTACTGTGATTGGGCTACAGCTTTCATCATCTTCAGCCAGCATTGGTACCAATTTGGGATGGGCCGCCATTGAAAAAAAATGTAACATAGCAAAATCAAGGTTTGCTTTTGCTTTTCAAACATTTTTTATAAATATTTTTGAACTGTGGATTGATGAATCTGTTGGTAAATAATCCACAGATATGGAGGGCCGACTGCATTATCCCAGAATTACCTAAGACGGTCATTGTTAGTAAACAGAGCTATTGTTTCTAGGACACAGATTCAAATGAGCAAGTGAGGGAAAGAGGAACATTTGCACCAAAACAAGATTTAACTAGTGCAATGTTGTTAAAGCAACTTAGCCCTTTGACTATAACTCCTGAATAATAATAAAGAAGGTTCAGTGGAAATTGATGAAAATTGATGATTGTCACCAACCCATAATATAAGACTTTGATAATTGAAGACAAACCTCTTTCTCTATAATTTTGCCTGAGAACTAAGATCTGCTGCAGGAGCCCTCCTCTGTGTCTCATTAGTCAGAGCAATATATTGTGGGAGAATGAAGGAAAGGACCTTATTTGCACCCTACTAGTGGAATATGCTTCCCATGGGCATCCAATGGATACTAATGTTGCTGTCTTTCCAGCACCAAGTGAAAGTGTCCCTGTTCACTGAATCATCTGCGGCCTATTTGTCCCACCTTCTGTTTTTGTTTTTAAAAACCTCTGCCCACCAAAATACAGGATGTCATTCTTTCTCTGGTTTTAATTTTAGTTCCTTTATTCTCTTTCAGAGTTTATTGCTACTTAAAGGACGAGTTTTTCATTTTTTATGTACACACCCTCATATGTACATGATTTTAAATAAATTTAAACTAACCAGTTTTAATCTCTCTTTTTAACTTGTTAAATTGTTTAATGTGTTTTTAGCCTACTGAAATCATTTTACACCATTTTTAATTAGTCAGATTTGTTTTATTATATGCCACTCAGAGATCTTTAGATAGAGGGAAGGACAGAAAATAAAATAAACTGAAATTTTAAAAATTCATTATTTGACTAAGCTATTCTCTACAAGGCTATACAAGACCTCTGGTATGACTACTGTTATAACATGATTGCTATTGTTTATACATTGATATTGTTACATCTGGAGTGTTATTGTTTATACATTTATTATTGGGTGTCTTTGTTGTTGCTTAGCATACCGTATATACTCATCTATAAGTCTAAAAAATTATGCCCAAATATTGACCCCAAAATCCTAGGTCAACTTATTTACAGGTCAATATGGTAATGTGATAGCATCTCTTTCAAGTTTCCTAATGCAGTTTCTTTCTGTCCTGAGTGAAGCAGATAGTCCTTGGTATTGATTTGCTTAACATTCCCTCTCCTACTTGCATTCTTTGCTGTCTCAGGAGTGAAGGCTGAAACACTGAAGCTTTGTATTAATTGCAGCTTCCCTCTTGCCATGCACATACACACACTGAAGGAACCTATCCATAGATCATGTCAAAATCCATAATTTTGGCTCCAAAGCTTCCCCTTGACTTATACATGAGGTCGACTTATAGTCAAGTATATATGGTAGTCTATAGAAGGCCTCTCACCAGGGCTAAAAATATCTCTTCTGATCAGAATTAAGTAAGATTTAAGCTATAATAATAATAATAATAATAATAATAATATTTCTAGCCCACCCCTCTGAGCGAGCAATCAGGGTGGGGTACAAGATAAAAGTTATTGAAGTTCTTGTTGATCTGTGACTTGTCATTATAAGTCTGTGCTAACTTTTATAACTGAATAATGAAACTGGTATAATGTCTTTTTTTTAAAATGTAACCAAATAATATGTCTTACAGAGCAGCATACTGGCTGATGTTTTTGGTACGTTGTCATTAGGCTTGGGCATATGTCACAGGAATGTTCTAAACAAAGCAATCAGAGAACAGTATTTCTAATAGTCTCCTGACTTCGGACTTGAAAGATCAGCACCAGCATTATGGATAATGCTTGAAACCAATTGGGATGTAAATCTTCACAGGTTACATTCTATGAAGTAAAAAAGGATTTTTTAAAAGAAGTTTTCTTTCTTCCTCTTCTTCCTCTTCTTCTTCTTCCTGTGTGTTTCTGAGTTAAAGGTAAAGGTATTCCCCATTGACAAAGTTGTCAAGTCATGTCCAACCATAGGGGGCGGTGCTCCATTACTAAGCCAAAGAGCCGGCGTTGTCAGAGACTACTCTGTGATCATGTGGCTGGCATGATTGCATAGGATGCTGTTTACCTTCCCACTGAAGTAGTGTCTATTTATCTACTTGCATTTGCATGCTTTCGAAATGCTAGGTTAGCAGAAGCTGGAACTAGTGATAGGAGCTCACACACTCACGCTCATGCTGCACCCGGGCCTTAAACTGCCAACCTGCCAATCTTTCAGTCAACAGAGTCAGTGGACTCTTTCAGACGTGGGAAATTGGAAGTATAACCCAAGGGCAATCCAAACGCAATCATGGGGTTTCACGTTATTGCGAATTAGAGCTTCTCACGCAATTTCGGGCAAAAGGTAAGTCACTACGAATGCAATCATGGGTTTCATGTTATTGCGAATTAAAGCTTCTCACGCAATTTCGGGCAAGGGGGGGTATTTTCAGGTAATGGGAAGTCATTCCGAATGCCTTCCGAACACAATGGGGATTCACGTGAATTCGCTAAACTAGAGAATTCACGTGAATTCGCATTGGCTCCATTCGAAGTTGGGAGAAATTCCTCCCGTGTGAAAGAGTCCAGTGTCTTAACCGCTTGATCCATCGCATCCCTTATTTCTGACTTAGGGTGGCCCTAAAGTGAACCTGTCATAGGATTTTCTTGGCAAGATTTGTTGATAGGAGGTTCACCTTTGCTTTCTTCTCAGACTTAGAGACTGTGACATTTCTAATGTCAGCCACTGGGATTCAAGTACGAGGCCAGCAATAAACTACTACATCACACTGATGGTCTAGTTGAACTCACAAGAGGTTGAGCTAACAAGAGCTCACATTTGCCTATGATGATGATAATGATTGCATTTCCAGACTTTTTTTGGGAAATGTTTTATGAAAGGGTTGTTGCTATTGTTTTGCACAAAGCATTGGGAGGACATTGTGTACAATATAATATTTTGGAACAAAAATATTGTACTTTCCATACAAAAAATGCACAAAACCACCAAAAACAGAAAAAGAAAAGACTATTCTTTTATATTTAATTTTGGAGTAAAAATTCTTGGCAATTTACAAATGTTTCATAATCAAGAATGATAAAATGTGCAAATATTCTTTGCATCTCTAAAAATAAGCTGAAAGAAAATAGAAAAGGTATTTAAGTCTGAGGAATGAGAATATTACAAGTCCCAATTTACAACAAGATTGGCATGTCCTTCAGTTGTAGTTTTGGTAAATTTCAGACACAGACCCATATAAATTGCACTGTAGTAGTCTAGTCTAAAAGTTATAAAAACAAACAGGTGGTGGGGTGAGGGTGGCGGTGGCACAGCTGACACATAAACTGGGGCTTGAACTATTGGGTCAACCTAGATAGGAGTTCCGTCACACCAGATAATCTCAATTACTGTAATACTTTCTTATTTGGAAGATTTCTTATTTGTAAGATTTGTAAGATTTATCTAATTAAAAAGGAGAAGGAGAAAAAGCCCTTCAGGAAAAATGTGGGCCATTTCTTATTTTGTAGATAGATACCATATAGGATGATCATAGCACATCAGTGCTCTCAAGAAATGACCCATGCATTCCTCACACTCCCAACAAACACTTTAGAATCATAGAATCATAGAGTTGGAAGAAACCATAAGGGCCATCCAGTCCAACCCCCTGCCAGGCAGGAACTCCCAGTCAAAGCATCCCCGACAGATGGCCATCCAGCCTCTGCTTAGACCTCCAAGGACGGAGACTCCACTACACTCCGAGGGAGTGTGTTCCACTGTCGAACAGCCCTTACTGTCAGGAAGTTCCTCCTAATGTTGAGGTGGAATCTCTTTTCCTGCAGCTTGCATCCATTGTTCCAGGTCCTGTTCTCTGGAGCAGCAGAAAACAAGCTTGCTCCCTCTTCAATATGACATCCCTTCAAATATTTAAACAGGGCTATCATATCAACTCTTAACCTTCTCTTCTCCAGATTAAACATCCCCAGCTAACCAATTCATTCCTCATAGGGCATGGTTTCCAGACCCTTCACCATTTTAGTTGCCCTCCTTTGGACAAGCTCCAGTTTCTCAACACCTTTTTTTAATTGTGGTGCCCAGAACTGGGCACAATATTCCAGGTGCAGCTTGACCAAAGCAGAATAGAGTGGCACTATTACTTCCCTTGATCTAGACACTATACTTCTATCGATGCAGCCTAAAATTGTAGTGGCCTTTTTAGCTGCCTCATCACACTGTTAACTCATGTTCAACTTGTGGTCTACTTGGACTCCTAGATCCCTTTCACATGTTGTCTCATTCAGCCAGGTGTCCCGCATCCTATATCTATACATTTTGTTTTCCTGCCCTAGGTGCAGTACCTTACTTTTTTTTCTGTGCTGAATATCATTTTGTTAGCTTTGGCCTGGCTTTCCAGTTTATTCAGGTCAGTTTGAATTTTGATCCTGTCCTCTTCAGTATTAGCTCCTCCTCCTTATCTGGTGTCATCTGCAAATTTGATAAGTATGCCCTTAATTCTGTCATCCAAGTCATTGATAAAGATGTTGAATAGCACTGGTCCCAGAGCATAACCCTATGGCACCCCACTGGTCACATCTCTCCAGGATGAAACAGAACCATTGTTGAGCACCCTTTGTGTTCAGCCAGGCAACCAATTACAAATCCATGTACCAGTTGCCTGGTCTAGCCCACATTTTACAAGCTTGTTTGCAAGAATATCATGGAGAACCTTGCCAAAGGCCTTTCTGAAATCAAGATATGCTATATGCACAGCATTCCCTTCATCTACCAAGCTGGTAATTTTGACTTGTTTCTCTTTAAAAAGTCTTGCTGCACCAATTCAGACATCAAAGGGATCAGTGGCCAGGAGAAAAAACTAGGCCCACTATAAATCCAAGGTGTGATACAGTTGCACCGAAAACAATACACTCAAGGATCTAGAATCAACTGAACTCTTGATTGCCATAGAATCCATTTTGTTCAACCAGTACTGCCCCCAGTCGCCTTGTCAAAACATCAGCTGCCACTTTTTCAGTTGAAAAGAAGAAAGAAAACCATGTGCCATCAACATACTGATTAAACCAACATTTGTGCAAATTTCCACAACAGATTCTTAAATGTTAAAACAGGAAAGGAGGCCTTGTGGCATTCCACATAGTAAGTATTTTGGGGCAGAAGTGGGGAAATCTCCCAGACCTTTGTACTAGACCTTCTAACACAGGGCTCTAATTTCTTGTCCAAATATGGGCCATGGTTGATAATGACAGCTCCCAGAATCCTCCAACAAACATAAACATGGGAAGCATCAATCCAAAAAAGTAGCTTCTCCAAGCTCTGCAAGTTCATTCATAGACACATAAAACTGATTTGTATAGGCATAATGTATGCATAGGTACTTTGCAACCTTCACAGTTAGGAAAAAATATTGCATTCTTCAAGGGAACAATTGCCAATGATCTCTGAAAATGTCATCACACCATAACAACATACACATGAAAGACTCCAAGCATATGGTAGAACAGCAACCGCCAAATATTTCAAAGTTCTGAGAGTTTGATTCATTTGTGGCAACCAAAACCTTTGGAAAAGATCCCTATGTGCAAGCCAAATGTGGACATGTTTTCTTTGCACATTCTGGAAAGAGATGAAGGTAGAACTGGCTAGTTTTCTAATATTACAGATATTTTTAGTGATTATTTTTCCTGGAAAATGTCTCTTTTTAGTGCCCTTAGCAGAAAACCCCTTTAAAAGAAGAGTCATGCTTTTTTGGAGCAGGAAAGCAGCACACCACAGGGAAATTAGAACTTGATAAGAGACAAGAAAGCCCTTGACATGAAGATTATCATTCTTTTCTTTCTAGAGAATCTGCCAGTGTAAATATTTATTATTTATTTATTGGAGTGGATCCTTTTAAATACGTCTGAGAAGTGAAAGGAGCAATGCTCCAGGCAAGCTTTCTCCAAGTTGCCTGTTTGAAATATGAGGTTCCATGATTGGGCAAAGGAGTACTTGAAGAGCTGCAGGAGGCATTTCACCCTTTACCAGGACCCCAGGTCCAGGACCCCACTCCATTGCCTCTGTTCTCTTTCTTACACAGCCACCCATACTTCATCCCCTCACTGCCTCAGCAGCCGCTAAGCTTCTGTGCTCAAGGACTCTCAGGTAGCCAGGTCAGAGAAGTGTTGCTTCTCAGATATTTCAAAGCTCATGCTCCTTTAAAGACTATTCACAATTCAGGAGTTATTCCACATAAAAGTTGCACATGGCATTTTCTGCAAAGAAAATATTGTTTTCTGTGCAAAATCCTATGTGGTGATTTTGTGTAGTATTTATTATTTGTTTATTTTCAGTTCTATGCCACTTTTCTCCCAAAAAGGAATCCAAGATGCTTTACAAGAAAAAATACTGTAAAAGACATTACAATAAAAATTAAAAACAATTAAGATCATTAGTATAAGCCTTAAATTGTGAAGATTCTTGTCCACCAAGGATTCTCCTCATCCAGGTTTACTAACACTGGAGAAGCATGGTTTTAATTTTATTACTATTTTTCAAATATTTTCAAATAATCTTTGCATCCCTAATTGTTGAGAACAGAATAGTCAATGAGATTCAGTGCCAAATAATATAGACTGGGCCTGCAAAATCTCTGGGCACAGAACTAAACATGACACTTAAATAAAATATCACAGTCCAAAATGTCAGCTATGTGTTGGGTGTCCTTCTGGATCTGACTGTATTATATTATACCATGTTATTGAACATGTCCTATCATCATCATCATCATCATCATCATCACCACCACCACCACCATCCTCATCTCCCATTATCACCGTCACCAGGTTACCTCTTATCCTTCCTCTTCCTGTATTTTCTCTTCTGACAAGGGATGGAAGGAATATTTGAAAATATTCAAAATAATTGGGAAAAAAAATGGGGGAGGGCATGAAGAAACCTTAACAAGAAGTATATTTGACTCAAGAGAATCTTCAGAATTTGGGACTTATTCTGCACAATATTTATGTGTGCTTCATTTGCAAAGAAAACAAGCTTGAAGAAAACAATATTTCAACACAGCAATACTACCTGTGCAGAAAATGTTGTGTCCTCTGCGAAAAAATGCAGTTATTGAGGGTTTATTCTGAGCAAAATTTGCACGTGGTGGATTTGACTAGGAAACAGTATTTTCTGTTTCTGCATAGAAATATTTTTGTGTGCAGAAAATGCTGGGTTTTTTATGCAATACAGCCACACATACTATGTCCTGAATTGCAAATAGGCATCAAAAATTTCATGCTTTTTAAAGACTTTTTCACAGTGGGAAGAAAATTGTTAAAATTACTGATTGCTTCTTCTGAGAAGAAACAAAGGCTGCATCTGCACTGCAGAAATAATCTAGTTTGACACCACTTCAGATGCCATGGCTCAATGCTATAGAATCTTCTGACCTGTACTTTGTTATGTTACCAAAGATCTCTGACAGAGAAGGCTAAATATGACAAATCCCAGGATTCAGCAGGCTAGAATCATGGCAATTAAAGTGGTGTCAAATTGATTTATTTCTGCATTGTGGATATACCCTAACTCTGGAGCTTATCCCATGGCTTACTAAATCTATTTACCTCCATCCGGTTTAAAGCTTAATTCAGGCAGCATTCTAATGTTATGAGAAGGATTTTTTTTTTTGCTGAATTTGCCACCCAGGATGCTGCCCGAATTAAACTTTAAGCTGGAAAGAGGTAAATCGATTTAGGAGCTTATCACTCACCTTTTAAAACTGGCTCCAGCCTCCCAGGCTGAAGCCAGGACATTGCTCACTAAATCACCGCTGAACTGCCAACTTCCGACTTCTAAAAAGTGCTGGTGGAGTGCGGCTAGGACCTGGCTTAGACTAAATCAGCAGTGATTTAGTTAGCAATAATTCCCGCCTCCATCCTGCATCCCAGCTCCAGCCCGAGAGGCTGGAGCCGGTTTAAAAAGGTGAGTGATAAGCTCCTTAGTAAGCCATGGGAAAAGTTCCTCTATTTCATCTGGCCCTCTTTAACAGACAAGCCTCTTGGACATATCCTTTCCCTCACAGGTCCCCCTTCACAGAATGAGCCGCATTTCACTGTTTCTGGCTAGGCTTACCCAGCTTTGCACTTTACACCTTGATTTTGCCATTTCCCTGTTTCCCCAAGGATATTCAGAGCATGGAAAGTAACATTTTAACGAGAAATCCATTATGTAATTCATTAGGAAGCCACACCCCAACAATTATTTCTTGATAATAGCCAAAACAATTTATGCTGCTTATTGCTTTTCCATTGTATTTTGTGTATTCTTTTTTTAAAACCTTAGATTTGGTAAGAGGATGGCATAAAACTTATAAATTGCCACTAAAAATGTTTCTAATATGACTTTAAAAGCCCTTTAAAAGTAACTAGAAATTATTACTTCTTACACCCTTTTCCAGTTTATAACATTATTCACATTCCTACACTTTTTTTTTTTGAAATGTTCCTTTGTTATGCCCTCATTACCCTCATTTTTTTTTTAAAGTATATATCTGGAAATTGAGCAGTTATTGATACAGAGTTCCATATTATAAAATTATATCCAGAATGAGGAGACAACTCTGACATTATAAAGGATGGATGCCACAGTTTTCTCTTTCAACAGGAAAATTTAGCTCATTACATTCAGCTCATGTACACATTGTGAAGGAATGACGCCCACAGAATTAATTTCTTGTATGCTTAGTTGTCATTGTCTTCTGCATCTTCATGTAAATTGTTTTCTACCCACAAGGCAGACATTTCCCTTATGGAATTTGGAAAGCCAAGATAAATAGCTACAATAACATTCATGCATAATTATTGCACATTTCCATGAGGATATATTTTAAATATATCAAGCATAAAGGCTTGGCGGAAATGTTTTCATTCTTTGATTGTGCTGCAAGTTGGTTGAACAGCAGGAAATAGCTGCTGAGGAGCTGGAGTGGACCTTTAGGTTGGATGTCACACAGGCAAAACGTAGGACAGAAGATGGGGGTTCACAAAAAATTAGACAAGGTACGTGACAAGCAAAGATGTCATTCCAGAAACAACTGTAAGCAGCACATTTGAGTGCAGGCCTTCACCAATACAGTCTCTACTGCATTCAAGCCATGTAGAATCCAAAAATGTAAGTAGCCATGTTGATCTAAAACAACTTCTAGCCACTTTCATTTCTCCCATAAACCAGTTTTTCATAAAGACATCCACAGATATTTTCTGTTGACAACAGATAGCTCAGAAAAGTACACCATTGCTGGAAGATTTTTGTACCTATCCAGTTACAGTGGCAATTTCAGCTAAACTCCGAGGGAACAGGTCACTCTATGTGTGGTATATATTTGTGTGTAAGAAAGATACAGGATATTATAGCTCTAGCTAATCAAAAAAATATGGAGGCTTTGACCTTGCTAGCTCTGACTGAACTACACCACTGGCTACACGTAAATGAATAAATAAATACAAGTAAACAGGATCTTATACTGTGCAAACACTATCTATATATTCAACTGATTAAATGCCAAAATTCTTCTTACTCTGATTTTTGGACAATTCACACAGTCATTTCACCCTGTTTATGAAGTACAGTGCTCATTCTGGAGTTATAGATATGCTCATAAGCCCATGCCAATATGTTTATGCGAACCATGCTAGGCATACATATATGTGTTTGCAGAACTGCAATCACAATCAAATCGCTGTCAGTACAGTGCATCATGTTGTTTACTGGTGTGATAACAGTACCACAACTGCCCTGAATGGGTGCAACTACACTGTAGAAATAACGCCACTTTAAATGTCATGGCTCCATCCTACAGAATCCTGGGATTTATGGCACTGTGAGGCACCAGCACTCTTGGATAGAGAAGGCTAAAGATCTTGTAAAATTACAGATGTCAGGATTCCACAGGATGGAGATACTGCACTTATTTCTACAGTATAGATGCACCCTTTGCATGTATCTAAATTGCAGAATTAAAGCAGCGTAACACCACTTTAATGGACATGGCTCCATCCCGTGGAATCCTGGGATTTGTAGTTTGGGGCAGTACTGAGCCTGGTCTGTCAAAGCACTTGGGTGTCTCAGCAAACTACAAATCCTTGGATCCAGTAGGCTAGATTCATGATAATTAATGTCAAGATGCTTTAATTCTGCAGTATGTGAAATGTTATACTGACTGATGTGAAATGTTACACTGATTGATTCACAGACTGTATATCAATAGATGTCAAAATGTGAAATGTTATACTGACTGATTTCAAAGTATGAAAACATTTCTCCCTGTCTCCATACAAATGATAAATATTACAAATCATCTGTGTACGAAAATACAGCAAGCACACATAAGGAGCAAGGAGTTTTCTATGGTGATTCTGCAATCGTAGAACTTTTTAATGTTGACTGTTTGCATCTTTCTTTCTCCACCTCTCTCCCCCACCCCCATCCTTATAAAGATGGTAAAGGCCATCTTTTTATTCCAGTTGGCTTTTAATTGGTGGTCTTCTGCTTTTCAGTTTTTATTATCATCTGCTATCAGTTCTGCTTCCTTGTTGTAATTTAAATTCCTGCTGTTCTATTGATTTAACCAATGCCCAGCACTGTTTATACAATTATCATCATATTCTGTTGCCTTTTGTTTTATTATTTTGAATCATTTCATACAATTAATTATCTAAGAATATCTATTGTTTCTTTTTTTAAAAAATCCTGTGAGTTTTACTTGGCTTTGTTGAGTACTGACAAAAGCTTTGCTCATAGCGTATTTTAGAGAAATTTAATCTAACAATAGATATTGTTAGTCTCTACCCAAGGTGTGCTGATGAAAGCATGGACATCTCTGTGTCTCCTGATTACCACCCATGATAAATTACTTGATGATGAGGCCTTGATAATGATGTCTTTACATGAAAAATGAGCTTGTGAAACTGTTATTAGAGAGCAAGCCATCACCTGAGCTAATCCACGCTGATAACAGCATGTTCACTTGTCTTGTAATTCATGAGTTTTAAAACTTGGCAGTCTCCCATGTCTTCTTTGTCTCTCTTTGTAATTAAACTGCCATACATTGCATTAAGACTTATTTATGTGCTTTGATTTAGAACCAAGGAAAGCACAACTTTTGTTATCAATAAGATCAGGCATTACCCACTGTTCAAGTGACTGCAGTGAGGAAAAAAAATCCAAAAACAGCTCACAGTATCACCATTTTGCAATATTACATCTATATGCTTTTGAATGAAATGAAAACTACTAAAGCTTTGGTGGAAGGTGTCATCTAAAGAGGATGGAAATTATTAAAGAACTCAAATGAGAGCCAAAAAAAAAAAAAAAGTGCTGAGCCACAGAGTCTGAAAGGTTCATTAACCTGGCTGAATCCACAGCAGTATGGTGTGTGAACCCACAAGTGCAAAATGGAGCAATAAAGCTAAGTTTCCAATTAGAGCTTATCTGAAAACTCTGTAAGTGAGTGAATACCCCATGGTATGCATCATTATGAAACCTGTTGAAAGTGCAGGTGTCTCTATTTCAGTCCTGCAATCTATCCATATAATGATTTCAGATATACTCTACTTCTTATAAAGCAATAAAGCAACATAGAAAGGTGATTGTCTAATAGCATGATTATTCTTGTATGAAGATTTTATTGTGAATAAAAGCTTGGTATGCATATTACTAAAATGCTTTTATGTTTCATATTGATACAAGAAATATTTTTAGCATTAACAACCTTCCACATTCAAAAGTCAAATTAATCTTATTCTTTATCTACCTTTAGCTTAATGTCCTATTTGTAATTTATTCCTAACACAACCCACCAACAGACTTACTGGCCACCAGACACACATACTCCAGCTGCCTAAATAAACAGGCAGCAGGCATTCAGGTGTGTCTGATTACCAACTTGCTTCTGATAAAGCCTCCATGACCCTCCCTTTTGGCTTAATGCTCCCTGAAGGTAGGCACAATCACTTGATCCTCCTCTGTGTCCTCAGCCTTGGCCCCAGGCAGACTTGGCTGCTGAAACTCTGGAGGGGCTACAGACTCTGCTACAGCAGAACTAGGGCCAGCCTCAGGCTCCCCAATTGCAGGCTCATGTCCCAGAGGCTCTGGCTCATCCTCTGAGTCCTCCAAGTCATCCTCCAGGCTGGGCATGACATTAAAAAAGTGAAATACTCTCTTGGTTTGCAGATCCAGTAAAGTAGGGATCATAGAATCACACAGCTGGAAGGAACCACAAGGTGTATCTAGTCCAGCTCCCTATTATGTTAAACTGTCTCATTGCCCTCCAAGTTGGTCTGTTCCACTGTTCCAAGTCAGTCTATTCCACTCAGACAAATGGTGTATAGATAAACAGCTGTGCAGAACTGCATGGGCAGAGCACTTTATATATGCCCCAAGTATGCACATTTTAGCCAAACCCATTTTAAAATATGTGCACTGTTTTGTGCATACTCAGAAATGTGTGTATGCTCCAAGTGAAGACATGCATATTCTTGCAACAAGACCTGAATGGCACAAAAATGCTACTTCCATTGAAACTCTCAACTGAAACAAAGATCCTTTTGATCATTGCTATGGATTTCCTCTGTTCTACACCTACAGACCTGTTTCATGCTGGTCTCATGCAATATCTTATAAAGGAAAACCGTATGTTCACATTCATTTTTCAAAGGGATGCATTAGTGGATGGATGCCCCCATTGACTAATGCACGTTTGTGCAAATGTTAGAAACTATGCAGTGGTGTTTGTGCACATTTATGCAGTGGTGTTTGTGCACATTTTTGAAGCCATTTTTCCCTTTGAAAAATGCTTCATAAACCCAGGAACATATGGCTTTATCATAAAAGAAAATCATGCCCACTCCTATGTTTGGTTTAGGAAGAGCAGATAAGATTTTTGTTTCAGTTTTTAACTAGACAAAGGAAATTTTCTACACACTCTATAACTTCCATATTGAACCGAAACCTGGAGAGTCCACTTAGAAAATTAGAAGTGGAAAGCACCAAACATCCCTAATATGGCTTTCAAACACAGTGACACAATCTGTTCTGTTGATGGGCCATGGTGCCAGCACCCAATAAATGAACATATGGCATTGAGTCAGACTGCAGGTCCATCTGGCTGCAATGTTAATCTAAATGACAGTAGTTCTTCAAGATATAAATATTTTCTAGTGCTAAAGTCCTTTAAACTGAAGATTCTGAGGACTGGATATTGTGCTATTATTTGAATCTGGGTGACAGTGTGAAAGTAAAACTACTCGACACCTACTTTGCCTCTGTCTTCTTGCAGAAATTAAAATTGTACTCACCCTACTGAAAATAGAAAGTATGAAGGGGCTGCAGCATAAAAAGAGGAACACCTTGTTGTCAAGGATGATGGGAGTTGCAGCTTGTCTTATACTTGCTTTAACTCACCACCTTGTTGTGCAGCGGAACAGACCAGCTTTGATCTGTGGTTGTTGCTTCTTCCAAGCATGCAGAGCTTCTGAGATTAGGCTGAAGACTTGACAAACTCTTTCAGCCTTCTCACTCCTCTCTGAGAGATGTTTCCAAACGTCTCCTTTGATCTTCTCTCTCTCAAAAGATTCCAGGCAACACAGTAGACTTGTATAAAAGATCTACTTTATTTAACTATATACACTAAATGCCCTTCACCATACAATCTTTGCTATATAACTCTATACAATGCTCAGTTCAACTATTCTCTACTATACTCCACACTACTCCACAACACATTGGTATACAGTGTCATCATTTATAGTCACTTGTGGGTGTTTTACACATTCTGATTGGCTCACAATGTTCATCCCATACTTAAGTCCAACCCAAATGTTTCATCATACTGTCTTGTACCTTAATTGGTTCTCAGGTGTTGCCAATATGTATCTTGTAATTTATCCTTGGCATATGTCCTTGGCTCTCAGGACTTCTAAATTACATTATCCTCTTCACCTGTGTAACTTCTCAATTGCTTTTGCTTAGTCATTTTGACTTTCACATACATATTTGATTTCTACTGTATATCCCATGTTGCATTTTCCTTAACACCTGTTACTTAAAGTAAAGAGTTAAGAGTGACATGTATTTAAAATGAATTCAAGTCTTCAGGGCCTTGTCCGGGAAAGCTGCCAACTAACAGCTGAAAAGAGTGTGCAGGCCAAGGTAAACAAAAGCAAAGAAGTTCCAAAAGCACAATACCAGCCCAGTGTCCAAATAGAGCCAAAACCAAAAACCAGTCCAGGGGTCCAGAGAACAGTTCCGCAAGTTCAGTCCAGGGTCAAGAGTGCCAGAGAGTTGGTCAGCGAGTCCAGTCCAAGGACAAGAGTTCTAGGTCAGTCCAAGGTCTAAAGAGGAAGGAGTCCAGCAACAAAGTCTGAGGGAGTCAGAAAGAGCAGCTTTTACCAAATGAATGCAGATAGACTCTGATGAAGAGACTCTGCCAGGTGTCTATATTAGGCCAACTCATCACAGCTGCTGGGCGATTAATGAGCATTTCTCAGCTAATCTTTGGGAATGCCGAAGGCATGCCCTTTCTGTTCTCCTTTGGCTGAAGGTAGGTACCTCAATGTCCTGCTGCTCTATGTCTCCCAGGCCTGGAATCTCTGCTGGGGAAAGGCTGGGCTGCTGAGCCACAGGGTCCACTGGAGGAGACACAACAGAGCTAGGGCCTGGCTGAGCCAACTCTACAGGAGCTGGGAGAGCAGAGCTGGTACCTGGCAGGGCAGAGCTGGGGCCTGGCTCAGCCTCAAGTTACCCCTGCACCTGAGAGGCCAGGTCCTCCGAGTCCTCCTCATGACTGGCCATGACAGGCCTGACAAATTAAATCCAAAGGTAGTAAAGGAATTTGCATATGTAATCTGAGACTCTATTATAATTTTTGAAAATTCTTAATGAACACAGAATATCTGGGAATGGTGGCGCAGTGGTTAAATGCCTGTATTGCAGCCATTCACTCACAAACCATAAGGTTGTGAGTTCAATACCAGCTTGGGGCTCAGGGTTGACTCAGCCTTGCATCCTTTTGAGGTCACTAAAATGAATACCCAGCTTGTTGGGGGCAATTTGTGTACAGTTGTAAATTGCTTAGAGGCTACTTAGGTGGTATGAAGCGGTATATAAATGAAGTTGCTTGCTAGTGCTATCTCTGCAAACTGCAAATGTGCTTATCTTCAAAAGAGGCAGTAGAGAGAGGGAAAAGGACCCAGAGGCACCAAAATTTGAGAATAATGTCAACAAGCATGGCCAGAGGACAATCTCAACACCAATAGCAAACAACTAAGAGATCTGGATATGTTTATCCTAGAGAAGAGATGAATTAGATGAAAAGAAAACCATCCTCAGATATCCCAAGGGCTGTGAAAGGATGTGGCACATACTCATTTATGTGGAGCAAGCTTGTTTTCTTTGCCTTCAAAGTCTATGAACCAAATCAATTGATTTATATTAAAAGAAAGGACATTCTAACTAAATATCAGAAAGAACTTCCTAATGATAATTGCTATTTATCAGTGGAACAGACAATCTCTGAAAGTGAAGTAATTTCATTCACTAGAGGTTTTTAAACATGAATCGGATGGTCACTTTTCAGGGCTGCTTTAACGATGGATTCCTATACTATAAGTTGTTGGATTAGTTGGCCAACACCAATGCAGCTGAAGTCCCATAAGGCTCTTATCCTATTATTCAATTATTCCATTGATTTATTGGTTGAAGAAATTTATATCCCATTAACCAGACAAGTCTCTTAGAAGGGTTTTATTTAAAAAAAATGAAATAGCAAATAAATCAGTCAAAATAGTATCAAAAGGTGAAAATATTAAAAAGTTAAGATCCAGCAATAACACTTAAATATTAAAACCAAGAATAAAAATGAAAGACTGAATGCCTACCTGAAGAGGACAACTTTAGCCTGTTTTTTAATGTTTACCATCAAATTCTTTCAGAGAAAAGTCAGAACAATGTGTCTCTTCTGAAGAACAGCTTTATTTAATGAAGGAACAATTTAGAACGAAGGTAAAAGTAAATGTTTTTAGCTGATAAAATTCTAAGTAGGCTCAAGTCTATGAAAGTTCATGCTATCAGCTTCTTCCTTTCTGTTAGAGCCAGAACAGACGGCCCATTAAAGCTGCCATCTAGGTAGCTTTGGAGCATGGTGTTTATATGCTGCATGCTCCCACACTGCCCTGAAGCTGTCCAGAAGACATGAATGGCTTCAAGGGGCTCCAGTGTCATGGTGTTTATACACTGCATGCTTCCAGAGTGGCTTGAAGCTACCATGGGACCATGGTGGGGCTGGAAAAGCCAACTTCTCCCTGGCTGAAAAAGGAGTGGATCTTTGCTTTTTCAGCTGGCTTCAAGGTGGATTGGGGCCATGATGTGTGTTTGCCATGGCCCACACTGTCTTTGGAAGGGATGGCTTCAAACTGCCCCTTTGCCTGTCTGTTTCATCCCTTAGTCTCTGTGTAGTTCCTGTGCATATATAGACAAAATGTAATTTGAATTTATACATAATATAGAAGAGCATACCTAGACCTGTGAGCATACAGCTTATATGCCTGTAGACTGCATACAGAGGTTTAGATGAGTATAGGCGGATTAAGAACAGAAGCAGTTGGCATGCTCATGGATATTAATAAGAATAAGAATAAGAATAAGTTTTATTTCTAGCCCTCCCCCTCTGAACGAGCAATCGGGCCGGGGTACAAAGGATAGTGTGCATCTTATTGTTTTTAGATCATCACTTGTACAGCTGACACTGGGAAACCAAGCTTGCAGCATTTTACATATGATACAGAATTATTAGCATGGCACCTATACCAAATCCTGAGCATTTTTTTAGTACAAACTGTAATAACCACTGTAATGGTAAAGATATTTCAAATCATCATTGATTTCCAGATGTTTCTCATTTCAGAAACTATCGTATTTTGGACTGTCAGGAATTCAAATTATCACTCACAAATTATCTTGCCAAACCATTAATAAAAATGAAAGAAAAACATCCATAAGTATTAAAATCAAAGACATTATTTAAAGCTATGCTCAAGGGCACATAGTTTCATTCCACCCTATTTGTATATATTTTCTGGGTTTTTTTAAAAAAGTAAGCCTTGAAACAAGAAAATTCTCTGCAACTTTTTCATAGGCTTTCTTTAATCACAATACAAAATACACAGCCAAGTTTTAGCTTTTGAGTTCTTGCCATTTTAGATGTAATATAATTGGATAATTAAGGGCTTAAAGCATGTAATCTCCTAGCAGGGATTTTAAGAACCCAATACACTTAAACAATGGATCCTCAAGACATTTTGACAAAGACAGGAAGGGGTCAGCTTGCTCTCCAGGTCTCCCTGTTTTTAATGATAACGTAACAATTTTTATCCCTCTAAAGGGCATTGGCTGCGAGCCATGCATGACACTAAAGAATGAGAAGGAGAACAACTGATTTTGGCAAAAGCAGACTGTGACAGTTTGCTTTTAAATAAAATATGAAAACTTTCCCCACCTGACAACACTTGCAAACTATCAAGAATATTTTTGCTATTTATTACCTAAAGAGGTAAGGGATATTCTCTGCTATGAGACAAAACATGCTTTTGCTCATGTGTGTGCATATGTTTAAAAGTTTCTAAAATGAATTGCAATAATTATCTCATCAAGGCTCCATGGGAAACCTATGAATATCACCATAATTAAACTATATGCACCAACCACTGAGGCAGAACAAGAAGAAATTGATAGATTTTATGAAGGAGTACAGGAAGAAACTGACAACACACCAATACAGGATATCAAACTGATCATTGGAAATTGGAACACAAAGGTTGGAAGTAAAGAAGAATCAAAAATAGTAGATTTGGACTAGGCAAAAGGAATGAAGCAGGTGAGTGTCTGATAGATTTTGGTGAAGCCAACAATTTACTCATTGCAAACACATTTTTCATACAATCAGAGAAAAGATTACACACATGGACATGTTGGGGCATGTAAAATCAGGATCTAACATGCAAACATGCAGAAGACATGCACATAGACCATGAACACCAGCAGAAGTTTCTGCTGTGAAGCTCAGCTCCATGCTGCAAAGGGAAAATTCCTCCCACACAGGAGTTTATCATACGATGGAATTTGGGGGTATATTGCAATGGCAATCTGAACACAATCATGGGGTTTCACGTTCTTGCGTATGAATGTATCTCACACAATTTCAGGCAATGGGAAGTCATTCCGAATGCAATCATGGGTTTCACGTAATTGTGTATTAGAGTATCTCACACAATTTCGGGCAATGGAGGGGTCATTTTCGGGAAATGGGAAGTCATTCTGAACACATTCTGAATGCAATTAGAATTCACGTAAATTCGCTAAACTACCGAATTTACGTGAATTCGAGAGGAATTTCTCTCAATTTCGAATGGAGCCAATTCGAATTCACATAAATTCACTAAACTAGCGAATTTATGTGAATTCAAATTGGCTCCATTCGAAATTGAGAGAAATTCCTCCCATGTGATAAACACCACAGAGGCTGCTGCCTTCAGGTTCATATATATATATATATGAATGACAAACTATCAAACTACTCCACCAGAAGCCTATATACAAACTCTCTCCCTTATATACACATTCAGCTCTATCCTTTATATACACATTCCCTCTTGGGGTTTTGAGCCCTTTCCCCTCCTGGGTTCTCACCCAGTTTCCTGTCACCTGACAGCTGTGACTGCAGAACTGAAGCCTCCTGGTTTCACCTCCTGTGCCTGTGTCATCAGCTTCCTATGACTAAGGACTCTCCAAATGCTGACTCATGATGGCTGCCAAATCTATGGACCAGAGTGCTCAGTGCTCTGACAAGACATCACCAGATGGCCAACACAAAAACCAAATAGTTGGAATAAAATAAATAAAATAAATAAAAACCAAATAATTGGAAGTAAAAGATGGCAAAGCTCCATACTGGTGGCCAAGACTAGACCAGGTGCTGATTGTAGCAAAGATCACAAACTCATCATTTCAAAAATAAAAGTAAAACTCAAGAAGAGAACGAAACCAGTCATCATACCAAAATACAATTTAAACAACATTCCCACAGAATTCATTGACAATATAAGGAACAGATTTGCAGTACTAAGAATAATAGATCGTGAACCGGAAGAGCTTTGGTCTGAACATAATAATAGGGACATAATAAAAGAAGAATATATAAAGACACTTCCAGCAGACAAAGGAAAGTGAAGAAACCATAGATGACAGATCAAATGCTACAAATAATAAAGGAAAGAAGAAAAACAAAACAAAAAGGAGATAGAAATAAACTAAGAACCATGAATGCAATAGTAAAATGGCTAATGTGCAAAGATAAGGAACATTACTACAATGAAAAAATGTGAAGAAATAGAAGACAATAACAAAAAGGGAAGAATGAGAGACCTATTTCACAAGATTCAAGAAATCAAGGTAAAGTTCAAACCAAGGACCAGGATGCTCTACAATAATAAAAATAACAAAATTCAAGACCAGGAAGGAATAAAAAGATAATGGATGCAACACAAAGAAGAGTTATATAAAAGAGATGACAACATGAAGGACACATGGAACAAAGAGCCATATGAAGATCAACCCCAAATTCAAAAAACTGAGGTGGAAGCTGCAATAAAGGAAATGACAAAAAACAAGATTCCAGGAACAGATGATATTCCAGTAAAACTGTTGCAATCCACATTGACAGAGTCAGCTGTAGTGCTAACAAACATCTGTCAACTGATATGGAAAACAAAACGATAGCCAACAGATTGAATACGATCAATATACATCCTCATCCACAAAAAAGGAGACACAAGAAATTGCAGCAACTATAGAACCATGGCACTAATCCGCAATGCAAGCAAAATCATGATCAAAATTCTGCAACATAGGCACCAACCATACATGGAGAGAGAAATCCCAGAGATCCAAGCAGGGGTCAGGAAAGGAAGAGGCACCAGGGATCATATTGCAAAGATACGATGGATAATGGAGCATAGTGGGGAGTTTTAAAAGAAAATCAGCATGTGCTTTATAGGCTATAGCAAAGCCTCTGACTGCATAGATCATGAAAGGCCATGGTAGACCCTTCAAGTCATGGGAGTTCCAACACATCTGATAGTCCTAATATGGAAGCTGTACTCAGGACAAGAGGCTACTGTCAGCGCAGGACACAGAGAAACAGAATGGTTCGCAATTGGCAAAGGGGTCAGACAAGGCTGCATCCTATCTCACCCTATTCCACTTATATTCAACATATTTTTATATTGTAAAAAAAAAAGCAAAAAAAAGCAGGCTTGTACATGGAAGAGGGAGGAGTGAAAATAGGAAGAAGAAATATGAACAATCTGAGATATGCTGATAACACCATAATACTAGCAGAGAACCTCACAGATCTGTTAGTTACGCAGGAAGATCAAAGAAAAATGTGCAAAGGCAGGCTTACTGTTGAACATAACCAAAATAATGAACACAGATAATTTAAACACAGTCAAACTAGACAACGAGGAAATAGAAGTAGTAAAAGAGTTCTCATATCTGGGATCAATCATTGATCAGAATAGGGACTGCAGCCAGGAAATCAGAAGAAGATTAAGAATGGGGAGGGCAGCTATGAAAGAACTAGAAAAGATCCTAAAATACAAAGACATACAACTCATCACAAAAGTCAGAATCATACAAGCCACTGTATTCCCTAATACCATGTATGGTTGTGAGAACTAGACAGTCAACAAAGACAGGAGGAAAATCAACTCATTTGAGATGTAGTGCTGGAGAAGTGTGCTGAAGAATCCATGGACAGCCAAAAGGACAAATAAATGGGCCCTAGAGCAGATCAAACCAGAAATATCCCTAGAAGCCAAGATGACTTAGAGTGTCATACTTTGGACACATCATGAGAAGGGATGAATCATTGTAAAATAGAATAATGTTAGGAAAGGTGGAGGGAAATAGAAAGAGAGGAAGGCCACATGCTAGATGGACTTTACAGACCACGAATATGAGTTTGCAGGAGCTGGGCAAAGCAATAAAGGACAGAGGGGCCTGGAGATATCTCATCCATAAAATCACCATGAGTTGAGATCAATGTAACTATTTTTTAATAGTTTAATTGCTTTTTAACTTTTCTGTGTTGGGGATTTTTATGTTTGTTTTAACTTTTGTAAGATGCCTTGAATCTTACAATAGGGGTCCCCCAGGTTATGAAGGTAATCCGTTCCGGGATTACCTTCATATCCCGGAAGTTTTCGCAACCCGGGGGACCCCATTTTCGGATGCACAGCGCGCCAGAAGCGCGCTGTTTTAAAACTTCCGGGTTGCGAATTTCTTTCGCAACCCGGGTTTTTTTTCGTTGGCCGGGGGCTTTTTTTCTCCCCCGGCGGTTTCGGATCCCGGGGACTTCATTCCCCGGGGGATTCGGATCCCGGGGGACCACTGTAGTAGGAGATCAACAACAACATCTGCAGCAGTGTAATTATGTTTTCCAAGTAATAAAAGTCAAGACAACAGATTGGTTGGTTTGCCATTGGTCTAGTACAGTTCCATGAGCTTTTTGAATAAATATCTAGGTGTAGGACTGCAGCTTTACTGTGAATGTGTACATAGATATTTTTTTTCACCCCACCCCCCCAAAAGCATATTGTATGCTACACAATTCTAGGCCAGATCTAGACGCGCCAAAAGAGGCCTAGAGGCACGTCTAGGGCAAAAAAAGGGCGTGAATAGGATTCAGGAGGGCGTAGCTTCTACACCCTCCTGAACCCTAGCATGTATGGGCGCCACCATAATTAAATGGCCGCGTCCACACAGGCACGCCATGATGGTGTCATGGCGTGCGCAGCTGTTAGACGAGCTGTGCACGCCATGACGCCTTTGCACTGTGGGAGGGTGCAAATCACACCCTTTCTGCAGCACAAAAAAGGAGCTCCAAACGGAGCTCCTTTTTTGGCACGGATCTTTGTCGCGGCTTTTAGACAGCCGCGGCAAAGACCCAGGGAGAAAGGGGCCGCAGTGGTGGCCCCTTTCTCCCTTCCGCCCCACCTCCACAAGTGGGGTGCAGCGGGCGCTCAGGGCGCCTGCTGCACCCGGCTTAGAAGCTGCAGGGAACCGGCAGTTTGCTGCTTCTCCACGGCCTCAGGAAGCGGCAGGAACGGGACTGTGGAGGCTTCCAGTGCGGCAGCCTTGGCCCCATCCCGCAGCTTCCTGGGGCGGATACTGACCGCCCCTTTTGGGTGGTCTATATCGACCCCTAGAGTCTTACTGTGCATTGCATTGC
Source organism: Urosaurus nigricauda (assembly GCA_034509955.1). Lineage (NCBI taxonomy): Eukaryota > Metazoa > Chordata > Lepidosauria > Squamata > Phrynosomatidae > Urosaurus > Urosaurus nigricauda. The sequence goes on along the minus strand of JAOEGL010000002.1, from coordinate 266,194,047 downwards.
TGTAGTTAATACATTCATGTCTTCCTGGCACTATTATGTTGGTTTGTTTTTAATGAAATAATTGTTGACAATAGAATTTATTGAATCAGCCTATAAGGCTGAATCAGCCTATGTCTCTATATTCCATCACTTTAAACTTGAAGGATGCAGCCCCTAAGCCCTCTTTTTGTGGTCCCCAAAGCCTTCCAGCGATTCCCCAAGATTCCTGAATGTAATGTTTTTTCCCCCAGGCTGATTTTCAGATGCAATCCCCAGCCAAAATAATAATAATAATAATAATAATAATAATAATAACAATAAACAAAATGTGCTAACATCCCTCAACAGTTATTGAAATTAGACACAAAATGGTGTCCATTAGTGACATCATGTGATTTCCATCCACTTGGAATGTGGGGGAGTCATGGGGTAGAAATTGGCTCCTGTATGCCATGCAAATGCAATTGCCCACAGGTTAGTATCATCTTCAAAAATAACTAGACAAAATCAAGGGCAGCTGAGAAAGCATTTTCACTAGCTGATCCATGTGCATACTGTTCCTTCTCTGTAGGGGCTTTGAGCGTTTTCTGCTGAATATATTTCAGAAGGACTTGTCAGGCTTGGCTGAGCAAACCCAACACAATCCCCTGGACCTGCTTGAAAGAATGTGATTGTGAACATAGCTTTGTAAAGAGAGAGCCCTGGTGTCACAGTGGTTAAATGCCTGTACTGCAGCCACACACTCACAAACCATAAGATTTAAAGATTAATAATAATAATCATAATAATAATACTTTTATTTGTACCTCGTTTTTCTGTAATAGAACAATCAAAATGGCTAGCATAGTTAAAACATCCAACATACAGTGCTTAATACATAAAATATTACAATATTCCCCCAAAAAGAATTAAACATATTACAATTAAAATTAATTTAAAATAAGCTATTAATAACAGCATAAACAATGGGCAGAGTGGTAGCATGATACATGATGTGAGGGAGTGCTTTTATTCAGGAAAGGCCTGCTGGAGGAGATCTGTTTTGACAGCTTTTTTAGAGATGGATCTTGTTCGGCAGGCCATTCCACAGTCTGGGGGCAGTTGCAGAAAAGGTCCTCTGGGAGGTTGCAGTTAGTCTGGTCTTTAAAGGTAGCAATACATTCCTCCTAGAGAACTTAAGTGTACATGGCAGATTTTATGGAAGTAGGCAATCCCTTAAATAGGTTGGACCCAATCCATGTAGGGCTTTAAAGGTAATAACCAACAACTTGTACTGTGCCCTGAAACTAATAGGCAGCCAGTGGAGTGATTTCAATATTGGTGTATCAGCCCTGGTGGCGCAGTGGTTAAATGCCTGTACTGCAGCCACTCACTCAAAACCATAAGGTGGAGAGTTCAAGACCAGCAAAGGGCTGAAGCTCGACTCAGGCTTGCATCCTTCCGAGGTCGCTAAAATGAGTACCCGGATTGTTGGGGGGCAAATAGCTTACAATTGTAAACCGCTTAGACACTCCTTAAGGGTATGAAGTGGTATATAAATGAAGCTGTTTGTTTGTTGTTTGTTTGGTGTTATATGATCACTCTTAGATTTTCTGGTGACCAACCTGGCTGCCATATTCTGTACTAATTGAAGTTTCCAGGTTAAGGACAAGGGTAGCCCCATGGACAGTGCTGTTAGTCTGTAGAATCAGTATGTAAGAAATCTTGTAGCACCTTTAAGACTCTTTTTTTCAGTTAGTCTCAAAAGTGCTATAAGATCTATCTACATACCAAACCATAAGGTTGTGAGTTCAATACCAGCCAGGGGCTCAAGGTCAATTTATTTATTTATTTATTCATTAATTAATTTATATTTCCCACCTCTCCCCATGGATCAAGGCGGGAGCACAACAATTTAAAATCACAGTACAATATAACAACAATTTTAAAACAATCATAAAACATCACTCTATGATAAAAAAACAAATCCAAATTGCCACTGCCAGTCTGGTACTCTAGTCATCCAAAAACAGAATATTCTCTGGGGTTGCTCATGGAGGAACAAATGGATAAACCCACCAGAAGAGATCCTTCCGAAGTCGCTAAAATGAGTACCCAACTTGTTGGGAGCAATTAGCTTACAACTGTAAACTGCTTAGGGAGTGCTTAAGTGCACTGATAAGCAGTACAGAGATGTACTTGCTATTGCTATTGCTATAAGGATTGCTTTTCAATTCTTCCAGACAACCTGGGGATCTTTCTTCTTTCTCTTGTACAGTGCAGTATGTGAATGATCCTTATGCTTCAATGTTTCAGGAACAGATTTCTGGGCTAATTGTTTTTTTTTTGTGGGGGGGGGGATTACTTAATCTATGTAATGCTGCAATCTCTAGAAATCTATTCCAGAGGTCCCAAAGAGTGTAGTGGGCTTACTCCAAGGGACGTCTGCATGGGGTAGCAGCTTAAACTGGAATTTTATGTGTGACTACTTGAAAGCAAGTTATGTGGACTTTGATTACATGTACAACCTAGGGCTACAAACGTATACTAACTTTTCTGGAAGTAACCCACACTGAAGTCATACATAGGATTGTGCTACAACTATCTGGTTGAAACTTCTGATTGAACCTCCTCTCTTGGAACAGGTGAAGAAAGTGTTAACAAGCAAACAAGACACAAATACAGGTGCTTTAAAGAATGTTCTCCTCCATTGTCAAGAACATATTTTTCTAGGGATAAATTCACAATAAATTCTCATGTAACTGGTTGGTTGCTTTAAACTTTATAAGCTAGAATTAAGTGCAAAATATTATGCATCTGCAGGCAACAACAAAATCTGCCAAAACAAAAACAACTCCAAATAGGCAAAGTAACCAACCAGAATAATAAATATCCATTCATCAAAAGCCCAGGTCCATTGCAGGGAAATTATGGGAAAGCAGTAATAAGATTTGACAGGGATACTTCTGGGATATTTATCCTTCTCAGCTTTATTTATGATTTTTGCAGGATGAAGAAACAGGGCAGATGGCTTATCACTACCCTGTTTTGTTACATTTGTGAGACTTGTGAGACTTATGGAACTGGAGCAATATTAGTCCCATGCAGGAAATGGTATAAAGAAAAGTCAGTCTGTCTCCTTCCACTTTGGTCATAAAAGTGCCGAAATAATTAATTTATGACTTGTGAACTGACTAGCTACTTGTTCTTCATTCTAAATGTTCCCAGCAAATCCTTATGGAATGTACTAATTAGCATTTTTCCCTTCTGGGAACAGAGAAAGGGCTAACGTCTTTTTTTGGGGGGGGGGGGGGAGGATAGGTCTGTAGCAAAACAGAAAAAAAAGACAATGTTTATTCCAACGATGCAACAACACAGAGAAGAAAAGAAAAAGAGAGAGAGAGAGAGAGAGAGAGATTTGAGGTGTCTTAGAAGAGAAAAATATCACAAAGGATAAGAATGTATTCTCTCAAACTCTGCAATTTTATAGGTGTAATTTGATTTTTACGGAGCTAACTTTCAAATTATAATGTCTCTACTGGAAAGTTACAAGATAGAAATTATACCTCTCTAGCAGTGGTCACCAGGATGAAACTGGCTACAACAGTACAAATGGAAAGAATATTCATTGGCTGAAAATAAGGTTCACAGTACGGAGAATTTTATGCAGTTTTTATCCTGTACTCACATATCCTTATATTTTTCATGAAATTATTCTGCACAAAAATTACATGAGTTCTTTGCCTGATAACTGTGGGTTCTTGTGGGGGAGCAATGTTCTTTTGAGCAAAACAAAACAAAACAAACGCCACCCTATTTCCAGTTAGCTACATGTGGGTGTTTTCTGTGTAAGATTGCTGGTGTCTGTACAAAACACATCCATTTTGTACAAAACACACACACACACAAACCCTGTGCAGCTATTGGGGCGACTGGGGGATTGCATGAGATTGTGGATGTCTGGAAAGAATGCCTTTTGAGGAGGGGAAACACCTTTTGTTTACACACACTCCCCATCCTGTGAATAATTTGCCAAAAGACTTCATGATGTGCAAAGACTTGGCAAAAACAGCATATAAACATCCCCCTCCCTCCATGGTAGGGTAATACTGTAGAAATAATTGGTCTTCACTTCGGGGACTAGTCAAATATTTACATCCTAAAAGGCTGGGATAAAAAGATGGCATGACATGAGTAACATTAGAGAAGCCAGCCTGCAAAAGATACTCTCCCCATACCATCTTAACTAAGGACAGAAAGAACAGAATGCAGACATCTTACTAACATCTCTAATTTTTCTCCTGTTTGGTCTGTAACATCTTTCTTGATGAAGAAGCTGGTGGAGCTTCAAAAGCTTGCAACAAGTATATTGTGCATTTCAGTTGGTCACTAAAGGTATCACTGTTTGGATAATTCTTTCTTTCTTTCTTTCTTTCAATTTGCTAAATGGCCAACACAGCTACCACTGCATGTTTCCTTGATTATAGGAACAAGAAGCTTTTTAAATAAATAAATAAATAAATAAATAAATAACAGTCTGAGAAACACATTCCTTCTTCCCACTCAGAATTTTGGGAAAACAAAGCCTGACTAGTGACAGCTGATGCCTTCTGTTTCAGCAGAGGAATGAATCTGCCCTGGGTTTTAGTTTAAACTTTGAATGAGTTATCCATAGTTCTTACACTCTTGGAGATACAGGATTCACTACTTCTTTGAAGTTCAGGTTAAAACCAGGAACAGATTTGCCATCCCACTGAAATAGAAACCACCACTTGGTCTGACACCCAAATAATATGCTGTTTATCCACTCACTTATCTCAGATTGGCCCTTTTAGGACTCTTTCATACGAGGCTAAATTGGCAGTATAATTTAAGGTCAATTCGAATGCAATCATGGGTTTTACGTTATTGCGAATTAACTCTTCACATGCAAATTCGGGCAAGAGGGAAGCCAATTCGAATGCAATCATGGGTTTTACGTTGTTGCGAATTAAAGCTTCGCATGCAAATTCGGGCAGGAGGGGGTTATTTTTGGGTAATGAGAAGTAATTCCGAACGGAGCAGGGGTTCATGTAAATTCGCTAAACAAGCGAATTTACATGAATCCGCATTGGCTCCATTCGGAGTTGGGAGAAATTCCTCCCCGTTTGAAAGAGTCCTTAGTCATCAACATGCTTGTAGAAAGTGTGGGATGAGTCCTTCCTGAATCTTTGTCAGCTAAGAAAAGCCGGGGGGGGGTCCTTTCTACTTTACTGATAAAAGACAATAGTTTGGCACCCATTATATGGAAGGTTCTGCCAGTCACAAGAATCATTACATGAGTTTTGTGGCTATCCCTAAGGTCATGTCAAAGACAAGTTTGAGAACGACAGAGGTAAGCCATGCTGGAATGACCTTCAGGCCAAAACAGTTTACTAAAATGGGTGGAGGAGATAAAAGCTATTGGCAGAGAAAGGAAGAGAAGAAGCAAGAAAAACATGGAGCAGCTATGGCTGGATGTAGTTGCAAATTATTAACCCCAAGTAATAACAATCTGTGGAGTCACAAGATAGCTGGGAAGCAAATGGAAGTACATACAGAAGTCTCAAGATGACAGGAGGAAATAACACAATAGCTGTCACTAGCCACTTGTTCCATTGATTGACAGTGTGCTGAGGGACAAAACTTATTTTTAGACAGTTGTTTAAAAACCACACTGGAGTTTCTCCTCTCAGATCCCTAAGGCAGGCTACAGGCTTCTGTAACTCCTCTTCACACTTTCCTATCTCTCAGACTAAGAGGAGGCTATATTTGTTTTGAGCCAGCAGAAATAATACTTACTTTAATCTGAGTTACTGATAGCTACAGTGAGAGCCAGCACAGTGTAGAAGTTTGAGTATTGGACTATGACCAGGGTTCAATTCCCCAATCAGTCATGGAAACCCACTGGGTGACCTTTGGCTAGTCAGACACTCTCATTGGGGTTCCTAATAAAGAAAATTGCCCTTAAGAGAATACAGACAGAAAGCCATTTAGAGCTTGCCATCTCAATAGGTGGGACATGATGGAGATGGTACTTTAGGGGAGGGGACAGTGCAGGTGACCCTATTTCCTTCTCAGGAGGGTTAAGATTTCCTGTTCAGACATAATGTCAAGCCTATTTTTTCACCATTACTTGTGGTTCATGAGTGAGTGTGTCACACAACAGTAACAGAGGTTGGCACCTAGCCTTTTCTTTCTATGACTATAATTGACCTAGTAGAAAGGTGCTAGATTTTGGCTATGACATGGCAAACAGCCTGAACAATATTGTTTCACCCCTCCATATTGAAAGTACAGCTCCTAATGACACTAGCTGCAATCCATCTTACTCAGCATCAATGGTAGTTTGAGCACTGACTTCCCTGGAATGTACAAAAGTACTCATTATCTTCAAAGCCTGTTGCTTTGATTTGTCTCACTGCCTCATATTAGCCCACCTGAACCAACAAAGGGCAATTTGCATTCTTTGGTGTCCCAACAATCAGTTTCCTGAATGGCTGTATTATTTGAAAGTATGTGTTTTGTGTTTACATTGTCAGAATCTTATTTCAATCCTTTTCTTTACTTAATTTCCATGTCATTATTCTTTCCAAAGAGACACTGCAGAATACTTTGCAATGAACTAAGAACTTTTAAAAAGGAAATTAAAGTTCAAAAGAGAAAATCCAAACTACAGTATATTATTTTGTGACATTTCACAGGTTAAAAGCTCACATGATTCAGTTGATGAAAAGCAAATACCAAACAAAGGGATTTAACGACACACATAAGTTGTAGTAAAGTCCAATGTTTAACCAAAGGCATGAGGGAACTAACCACATTATTTTTTTTTATTATTATTATTTTTGGCCAGGAAACTGTTAATAAGAAAAACAGAACTATCAGCATTGGTTCCCACATTGAGAGAGCTACAGTCATCCATCTCAGTCTCTGTAAAGATTTTTCTGTGAAAAGAAACCTTCATTGTGCATTCATATTTATATGGATTATCTTTTTATCTTATATATATTTATGTAGATATCTTCTTCTGTAAACTATCCATTGATTTTTTAAAAAGCAAGTTACTTCGTGAATATAAACAGGCAGAAAATTACTAAGACAGAAACAATGGATTTGTGCACTGATGTAAAATTTATACTGAAAATCTATGCATGTGTACACAAAAGCAAAGAGTTTAATGTGGTTTCTTCCTCATATCAGATAGCAATCTATGATAATATATAGGTATAAAACAGAGTAAGGAAATTATTTTGGCCCAAGACACAGGAAACCACCTGGAATGGTCACATACCAGCTTCATCCAGATTGAGGGGATGCTTATAAGGCCTCATTCCCACTACATTTGGATTCGAAGTGTGAAGCGGGCTATACCACCCTCGTTCACACTCAAATCGATTTACGATCCTCATCGGATCGATCAGTGGAGGAAAGGACCGGGTTAAAAGCAAATAACCCGGGCTTTCCTGACAGTAGTTTTAAAGTGGTCTTTTTTGGAAAACGCGATTCTGAAGCGTTTCCAGTAAATGGGAATGCTGGTCAGAATCCAGTTTTTGTTTTTTTTTTTAATTTGGGTGAGGGCATTGATCGCAAATGCAATCTTGTGCACTTGCGAAAGATTGCATTTGTGATCACTGTAAAGGAAAAAAAAACCCACACACTAATACCCAGTTCCTTTTGGGGGGGGGGAGGAATCCTTCCTTCCTTCCTTCTTTCCTCTTCCTTCCAACTCCTCCCTCCCTTCTCTTCTTTTTTTTTGGGGGGGTGGTGGGGTATTGATCGCAAATGCGATCACTGAAAAGGGAAAAACTCTCTCTCTCTCTCTCTCTCTCTCTCACACACACACACACACACACACTCATTCCCTATTCCTTGGGGGGGATCCTTCCTTCCCTCTTCCCCCTTCCTTCCTTCCTTCCTTCCTTCCCCCCTCCCTTCCTCTTCCTTCCCTCTGCTGCCGTGCCTGCCTCCCTTGTCGCTGCTGCTGCTCCTGGCAGCAGCGCATCCTCCTCCCCCTCCTCCCCCTCCGCTGGGCCCATCCTGCTGCCAGGGCCCGTGCTCCTCCCGGGGCTGATGGGAGCAGGATGGGCCCAGCAGAGGAGGAGGAGGAGGAGGATGCGCTGCTGCCAGGAGCAGCAGCAGCGACGAGGGAGGCAGGCACAGCAGCAGAGGGAAGGAAGAGGAAGGGAGGGGGGAAGGAAGCAAGGAAGGAAGAAAGGAAGGATTCCCCCCCCCCCAAGGAATAGGGAATGAGTGTGTGTGTGTGTGTGTGTGCATATGTGTGTGTGTGTGAGAGAGAGAGTTTTTTTTTCCTTTTCAGTGATCACATTTGCGATCAATACCCCACCACCACCACCCCAAAAAAAAGAAGAGAAGGGAGGGAGGAGTTGGAAGGAAGAGGAAGGAAGGAAGGAAGGAAGGAAGGAAGGAAGGGGGGAAGAAAGCAAGGAAGGAAGAAAGGAAGGATTCCCCCCCCCCAAGGAATAGGGAATGAGTGTGTGTGTGTGTGTGTGTATGTGAGAGAGAGAGAGAGAGTTTTTTTCCTTTTCAGTGATCACATTTGCAATCAATACCCCACCACCACCACCCAAAAAAAGAAGGGAGGGAGGAGTTGGAAGGAAGAGGAAAGAAATAAGGAAGGAAGGAAGGAAGGAAGGAAGGGGGGAAGGAAGGATTCCTCCCCCCCCCAAAAGGAACTGGGTATTAGTGTGTGGGGTTTTTTTCCCTTTACAATGATCGCAAATGCAATCTTTCACAAGTGCACAAGATTGCATTTGTGATCAATGCCCTCACCCCTCCCCCCCCCAAAAAGATTGGGGGGTAATGGGCTGTCATCCTTCCCTGTCAGTCCCAGTGGGAACGACAAGTGTTCCCGGCTGAGAAAGCGATTCCAAACCAAACCCCTTTTCATAGTGTGAACGAGGAGCCTTTTGGAATCGCTTTCCTAAGCGGAGCACAGCCTGGTCCCAATGCAGATTTTTCCACAAGTGGGAATGGGCCCTAACATAGGCATGGCCATCCCATCGTCCTCCATACTAGGCACACTGAAATGCACACTCATAGAATCAAAGAGTTGGAAGGGGCTGCAGAGACAACCTAGTCCAACTACCCTACTAAGTAAACAGCTACAGCACCCCTGACAAAGGCTTAAGTATCTTAAATGATTGTCCACCACCTCTTCAGGCATTCTCTTCCATTGCCAAGCAGGTCTCCAAAACTACTACACAGTTATAGAACTATGATTCCATTTTAAATGTCATGGCTCCATCCTTTGAATCCTGGGGTTTGAACTTTGGTGAGGCACTACCAGAGCTCTCTGGCTGACAATGCTATATACTCCTCTTTAAACTGCAAATCTCAAGATTCCATAGGAGGAACCTTGCCAATCCATTTTCCAGTGCGTTGAAAGGCCAATTCAGCCATCACACTTCTGTGAACCTGAGAAATGCCAAAGCTTATCACTTGGTGACCATTTTGACCTACATGTTTCAGGCTCAGTGACAATCTATATGGGGGCTCCAGTGTCTCCTGAAGTGAATTAAATTTACGAAGCAGACAGACTGACTTATGCACTGACTTTGGTACTCACTCAATTGGAAATGACAAACAGATTTTACCTTATTTGAACTACTAAAAAGGCAGCTTAACAGCTAGCCATTTTAACATGATTATCTTATTGCTTTTTGCCAGTGAATGCAATTGTGGTGGATTTCTGAAAGAGAAACACCATAAAGCAGTTTAGTATCTGCACAAATGTGCACATTAGGTGTGCCCTAAGAAACCTGTTTGTTTCTATTTTCTTATGATCCATTTTCTTTCAAACTTTTCTTATAGTTTTCACTCATACTAGCTCAAGAAAGAAAGAAAGAAAAAGAAAGAAAGAAAGAAAGAGAAAGAAGAAACCTCAACATGTGTGGTTAATCATGAAACACATATGGATACACTCATATGAGTCACTATTATCCCCAATTAAAGACTCTGCATTACCAGACAGTAATTTAGTTCCACTCCTAACAATGACAGAAGACATTCCTAATTATGACATACTTTTACAGATCCTTTGTAATTTTCCTGTTATAAATGTGTTAATGTTACTTATTTTCTTAGGCAAATGTAAAACAAATGCTTCAGTCTCTGCAGTTTATACAGTCCTGATCACTAAATCAGTCTTTTGCAGCCATGGCATTCTTGTTTGATTGAAGTCTAATCTTTTTATTGGTGAATAAAAAGAACAAGGTCCTGCCATGGTAATCTATGCTCTGGGACAGACTACTGCCATACCCTTACAAAGAGCCACCCTTGTTAACAACATGAAAATGACAGTTGCTACAGAATACAGCTGTCTGAAGTTTTACTAGGATATACCAAGGAGGAAGGATTTCTTTCCAGTTCTGAAAATGGTTTGCTAGCTGCCTGTTCATTTTTAATTTAAGAGGGTGGTACTTACCTATAAAACCCTAAATTTCCTGGTGCCTGATATTTAACTAAATACTTTCCATACAAATGTGACTATCTGCTATAGCCATTATCTGAAGCGTGGTTTTGAGTGCTCCCAACAGTGGGAAAGTGATAGGTGGCAACCAGAGATGGTTGGATGTGGCATCCCATGTGTAAAACTCTCTCGCTAGGGAAGATATCTGGCATGTTATTGTTGCTGATGCTACTACTACCTCTGTTGCTGTTGTCTACATGCAGATATTTTTTTAAAGTTTTCATTCCTCCAGATCCATTAGCAGGGTAGATAACTGGTGATTTTCCAGATGTCTCAGCAGTCCTAGTCAGCATACCCAGTAGTGAAGAATGATATGAGTTGCAGTGGAACATCTGACAGGTTACACAAATCCCACCCCTGCTTATCTATTCTGTATTTTTTTAAAAACTTGCTCACTTGACAACACTATATGTTGCTGCTGTTGGTAGTCCTGTTTAAAGTGCATCAATTACAAAGAATTTGTTGTTGTTGTTGTTGTTGTTGTTGTTATTGCAAATCACTCTAAGATTACTACATGAAGAGTCAAAATGAAAAATTACTTCTAAATAAATAAATGAAATCAGATGAAGTTTGGGTTTTTATCTTTTTTCTAATCCTAATTTCATTCCCCCAATAACTGTTTAATGATAGTTTATCAGTAAATTTCCTATCATGGATTAAATAAGAGTCTTTCAGGATGTAGCAGGAAGGGCAAACTGTGAACAGATAGAGCCGGGCAAAAGTGTGGCAATCCAGACATACTGGAACACCTCCCCTTTCTGAAGGCACTATTCACCTCCACCCTTTTAACAGAACATATGGTTCAAGTCTACGGTTTAGAAAAATTTGCTGGTACTGCTGGAAAACCCTATCCAGCACATGTCAGCAAAAATAGTGTCAATGTAACACTACCAGATTTCTGCCAGCTCTTTAAAAATACTTTTAAAATGATGCCAAGATTAGTCATTGTGGCTCCCTTGGAACCTTTATTATAATATAATGAAGAAAACTGAAAAATTCAAAGGGCTTACATCTAGCATCTGAAACAGTGTTTAGAACAATTTCAAGATCCTGTAAATGAAAAGTGCCATCAAGTATAGCCACTCCACATCCATTTCTTTTTTATGTGCCCATTAATACATTACACCTGGCCTCACAATCAAATTGCATGAGAGGCTAAACACTTAATATGCAGTGGTAGCTAGTGAGTCCCACGTCAGTGGGGTGGTGAATTAGCTCTGAGTTTTACTCTGAATTTTAAAGGCACTATCCATGGTGTTGAAACTATTTTAAGGAATAGGTTTCAGGACATTGATTAGATCCCTTAAATTGCAGAACAAAAATCCAGAATGGATTCATCACTGATGTGAGGGTCTCCAGCTGTCATGGTTAGCATGTAATTATGTACTGTAAGGTGGCTCTTTTTTCGGCTTAAAACATATGAATCAGAAATCCTTGCCAGCCACCGGTTGTGCACCATTTCAGGCTAAGAAGAAAGACACCCAAAGAGTTATAGGGTGGAACATTTCCACATGAAACAGAGAATTCTCAGCTTGCTTTTTTTTTTCTTTCTTTTTACCAGGAAGGGTTACAATTTCTTCATAATAGGGTTAGGCTTTTGCTTATGCAACAATAGTTTTATTAGTCCAGGCTCATTCAGCTCTGAACTTGCTCTCTGGTTCCCTTCTTTGGCATATCTGTTGGGTCCTAAATCATGACTGCCTATTGCTCACTCCTGAAAGTTGTCTTCAGTTCTCTCAAGCTAGATCATTAAAAATACCAAGTTGCCACTGAATAAAGCCTTATGTTTTTTCCTTACCCCCTCCCCCAGAACATATAGTAATGCATGAATCGATGTTACTACGCTCCATTCTACATCCGCAGCTTAAAGCTTGGAGAAGTTACTTCACTGAACTACAACTCCAAGAATTCCTTGTGACAGCATGGCCACTGGTGAGTTCAGGGAGTAACAACAGCAACAGTAACAACAATAACAACAATAGGTACCTTTTTCCTAGCTCTGCCACCATTTCATTTGATATTTATGAATACTCAGTGTGTATTGATATGACCTCATGTTTCTCATAGTCTCTTCTAGAGCATAGTAGTCTACATAGTAGACTTTCCCAACATCTACTACAGGCCTCAGAGAGAGAGAAGATCCACTGGACTTGGTCCCTTTCCCCACCACCTTTCCCTTCTCCTTCTGTCTCTTGTCTTTTTAGATTGTAAGCCTGAGGGTAGGGAACTGTCTTTTTCAATTGACTGTATGTACAGCCCTGTATAAATTTACAGCGCTAAATAAATAAAGCCTAATGATGCCTTCCAGATTTCCAGTTCCCAAAATTAATGAATCTTCACCAGTGTGGCTGGTCCTTATGGAAGCTGGCATTCCAAACATCTGAAGGACATCTGGGTATGAAAGATTGCCAAAGAAAACCCAAAAACAACAAAAGCCTGGATCCTATTTATCCCCACTACCTGGCACTACCTTTCTGTGGTGGTGAGATTGTGTGCTCCTATGAAGCATGAGGCTATGATGACAGAAGCAGTGCTGTTGGTAGGGTCTCCCATGTCAGACAGACTTTTGCTGGGGAGCGAGATTAAATGTGCTAGCTACTGGGCAAAAGCAGCTGTGGTAGAGGATCTCTCAGAGACAATGGTAGTGACACCATAGCTAACACTTCTTAGTACTTTGCCCAAGGACGCACAGTGAACCCCTTTTGAATGTCTTTTACCATGAAAACCCTCAGACTTTCAGTCCATCAATCGCTTATTGTATCTTACTAAAAGCCATTACAAATCCAATAAAAGAATACATGCATGTGCATCCAGACAAAAATATCAGTTTAATGAATTCCCCGCATAGTCTATAGCATTATCTTTCAAATAACTAGCACAAACACCTTTAGCAACCTTAGCAAATAAGGCTGTTTTATGTGCAACATATGGTTCTCAGTCTGACATTTGCCAGCATAGTTTCATGTAAGAGCTCTCTCACTGTAAAGAAGGCAAAATCTGTGCTAAGAATCTCTTCCTGGGAGTTTGATAAAGCTGACAGTACAGTAAATAATGTGAAATATCCTCTACCTCTCACATACCACGTGTGTACAGCCTTAAATTTCTTGGGACATTTTTATATCTGCCATCAAAAATAGATGGTGGCATAGTTTGGAAACATAGTTCTGTAACTGCAATTCTCAGAGGGGCAAAGGTAAACATTTGTAAGTACTGGGCTCTTATGTGATTTGATTTCAGCAGATGATATCAATGGGGAAAATTTGAAGATTTAATTGAAACTAAATCCTGATTATTATCAAATTTGTAGATACAATCCCTTAGTTTATTTTTAACTCCAGGTAAGATTTTTAAAAAGTTAAAAGAGATGAAAGGATGGCAGGTTCATTCAAGGAAGAACTATATGAAAATGAACCTACAATTTTAGAAAGTGACATGGAAGTTGCACTCAGGGCACTTGGGAGGAATAAATTGACAGGAACAGATAACATATAATACAGCAGCTTCAAGCTACAGAGACAGAACCTATTCTAGTTCTAACTAAAATCTATCAACAAATATGGAAAACAAAATCATGCCCCACAGATTAGAAATGCTCAATATACAGTCCCCAAGAAAGGGGACACGAGGAATTGTAATAACCACAGGTCCATTGCATTATTTTCCCATGCAAACAAAGTGATGCTCAAAATTCTACAACAAAGACTTTTACCAAATATGGAGTGAGAAGTGTCAGATGTTAAAGCTAGGTTCAGGTAAGGAAGAGGCATTAGGGATCACATTGCAAACATATATTGGGTAATAGAGTGCATCAAAGAATTTCAAAAGAAGATCAGCCTGTACCTTATAAACCATGGAAAAGTCTTTGATTTTGTAAATCATGAAAAACTATGGATAACTCTTAAAGAAATGGGTGTGTTACATTTGATTGTACTGTGTCAGGACAAGAGGGCTAATCCTGGACAGAATATGAAGAAACAGAATGGTTTCCAATTGGCAAGGGGGTCAAGTAAGGCTACATTTTATCACCTATCTGCTTAATGTGTACACTGATCATATCACACATAAAGGAGGATTAGACACTCATGAAGGAGGCATGAAAAGTGGAAGAAGAACATCAAGAATTTGAGATATGCAGATGAACTACTAGTCGTACTAGTAGCATCATACTACTAGTATAAAATAGCAGAACTGGAATTATTACTGATGAAAGTCAAGGAAGATTTACAGTTGAACATTAAAACAACAATAATGACCACAGATTTACAGAACTTTAAAGCAAATGATGAAGATATTGAAATAGTTAAAGATTTTCCATGCCTTCTTGTAGTTGGTGTGTGCCTCCAAGTCATTTTTTACTTGCAGTGACCCTAAGGTGAACCTATCATAGGGTTTTTCTCAGAGTTTCTTCAGAGCAGATTGCCGTTGCCATCCTCTGAGGTGGAGAGAGTGTGACTTGCCCAAGGTCACCCAGTGCACTGAGTGAAGCCCTTGGAGACAGCACAAGACAGAACTGGATCATGTGATTCCTTCACCACCATTTAATAAGGCCACTTCTACCCACCATTAATAGCACTGGGGTACTGCGTGACAAAATTAATCCTCATTAAATCAGAAGCAGGGAAGGTGCTTTAGGTCTCATTTGTGGCCAATGAAAATGAATGTGTTTGTTTTAAGTGCTGTGTTCTCCAAGCATGCATGCATTAACAAGAGCACCCTCAATTTTCCTTCTCTGTTCCAACTTGGCTGGGCTGTGAATGCAACCCAGATGAGGAAAGTGAGGGAATGAATGGTCACTGGTGGATGTGGCAAGGAATGGGTCAAGGCATGTGAAAAGGCCTGCTGGGAGGATTCTGCCCAAGGCTCTCTCCCAAAAGCCAAGGCCTAAGCACCTATTTCCATATGTATTCCACAGGATGCAGGAGAAATTGTTTTTTTTTTAATCCAAATGGAGATTGTCAGGGCTGCAGACAGCTTTCAAAACATATTCTCGCACAAACACACACACAGATTTTTACCTTTCTCATTCTGGGTGTGTACTTTCCAATAGGTCATAAAATGGCAACTTCCCAACTGTAACATTCACCAGTCAGGAACGTAGCCCATTTGTGGTACAAATGAATACATTTATCTTTTGGCACTAGGATATTTGACCTAGTTCAGGATATTATTTTACCATAGTTTGAATACATAAGGTCTCTGTCTGATTAGGATGGCAATCATGACTTATTGAATCAGCCCTGGCAACTAAACAAATGTAAAACATAAGTACGGGGGGCTCTCAGATTGGCAGGAAAGGGAGAGGCAGGCATCCTAATCTTTAGATCGTGAACATAGTTTGTTTTGGACAATAGCCATCACAATCTGATCTCAGTTCTCATCAGAATGGGAACAGGAAGGGGTTACTTTATGGCTTATTGTTATCATGAACAAATGCAACCAACGCCAACCCCACAAATAATAACTGCTTCCTGAACATTATTAAGTATGAACACAAATAAACATGGTTTTGAGCTTATTAAAATATTTTAATGTCATAAAGGTTATATTATGTCTGCTGGAAAATATATTAGAGGTGTACCATATCTTGGTCTCCAGTCAGAATCAATGGTTTTTGATTTCTTAACTCTAAAGGCACAGAAGTTATCATTCATGGCTTGTTTCTTTTTCTTCTTTTTGTTGTACACCTCCAGACTGTTCCAAAATATATAAGTCATTATATAAACACATAAAAGCAACATAGGAAGCACATGGGAAGCCCCATTCCTCCCTGTTCCCATTCTGCCACTCTTCTGAAGGGGAGAATGGCAAGTCTGAATAGGAAAGCATACCCTACACATGAGTGTTCTCTATATGATGAAGAACCAAAATCAGTCAAAGTCCTCAGGTGTGTGCAGAGCTCTCTTATTAAGACTGGTCACTCTCTGGAACTGGGGGTGAAGATGGGCAGGCTAGCCTGCTCCCTTCTTCATTTGTTGATTGAACATTTTTAGATAATGACTGCATAGGCCTATTGTATTCTGTGTTTGTATGAGCTTTATGTAACTGAGTGTTTACAGGTGACAATTTACTTCATGTGAGTTTATCTCAGTGTGCATGTACAAGTTTTCTGCACTGAAAAAGCATGTGCATTTTGGCATATTTTTCAGAAAAGAGCCTCACAGAGCAAACATTGGCCCAAAATTGAATGGAAACCCTTGCATTATTCTGCATCCGCGGGATAACTGTTCAAATCATTCATGCAAGAACAAAATATATGAACATTTACTTCCATATTAATCACCAGGTCCCCAAGAACCTCTGCAACAAAAAACTATCCTGACACTGCTCATGAGACTAAGAATGTTGCAAATCGTGTAAAGTTATATCCTGCAGTGTACAAAAGGTTTGTGAGAATATCTGTGGTCCAGACTCAATCACTATTAATGAGCTTTTAATTATTTACTAATTATATTTACAAACTGGTATTTTATTGAGCATTCTGTATTAATAAACACCTGTCAAGGATATTAGTAACACTTAATTGTTTAACAATACAGTCACAACTAACAGCATTTTCTCTATTATTTATAACTATATAACTCTAATACTGTATTTATAATTATTTATAACCATACACAAACTTGGACTTTTTTACTATTTGCAAACAGGCAGATGTATGATACCAGATAACTATGGCACTAATATTCTATGAATTAAAGCACATCAGATAGCTATTCAGTATTGGATATTTTACAGAACCAAACAAATATTCAGGCAAAATTGTTGTGTCATTATCTATGCTGAACCTGTTAAGTCACTCTGAAACATTGCTACTGAAGTTATATCCACTCTGAAACAGACCCACCAAAGCAAGAGCAGTTCAGAAGAAACTCAAAATGTTATCTTTGCCATTAAGACTGAGAGTGACTCAAGCAAGAGCACAATCACAATAGATGTAACACAGGGTATCCAAAAATTATCTTTACAATTTCAATTGTATATAGAATTCAGGTTGTAAAGATATTTTTGGACAGCCTCTACAATGCAGTAGGCAGGTAAAACTAAGATTCCATTCTTTTTTTTAGAATGATTTAGCTTTATGGGACCTTACCTTGTGCCAATTTGGAGGAGGTATGAACAGAATTGGGATCTACATCTTCATCAGGCTGGTAATGATAAAGTGTCTGAGATTGTTTTTCTGATATCCGGTTATTGTCTTCTCTCAATGCAATAATAGATGGTGGTGTTGGATTAAATTTGACTTGCGGGAAATCATCTCCTTTCTCCTGCAAAGTGTTTAGCCCAGGCAATTGAGTACTATTGGCCTCTTTTAAGACCAATAATTTGTTCTCTTTCTGTTTGTTGTCTTTTTTCATATTCAGTTTGATTCTAAATCGGGCATTCTCTTCTTGCTCATTTCTCTCTCGGTGGGTGAGGTGCTTCCTCTCGCCTTCTGCCAAATATCTGGGCATCTCAGTGGTAACTGCAGCTTTTTTTCCTTTTACAATGCCCTTAGCAGTGGTGATTTTGTAATGTCTCTGCTGCCCTTTGGGTGTTGACACTGTACTCATATAAATCCTTTCCTCCTTTTTTTCAGTGGTTTGTCTAGTTTCAGAGTGGTGCATGGTGGGGGCACTTGTGCTTGTCAGTGAAACAGCAGTCGGGTATGAAACTGGATGGGTTGTGGAAGGGGAAGTAACACTGTTTGCAAGATAGTCATAATCCTCACTTTGCTCTTGGCCAAGGCTCTCCTGTTCTGTATGTGTTGAGTAACTGTAGTACTTTTTAGGGGGTTCCACCTGAGTGGTGTCTCCCTCTGGTGCTTCCTGATCATAACTGTAAGGATCATCATAGTGTCTCTCTGCTTCAGCATCTCCGGCATCAGAAGGCTTGTGAAAATGTAATGTGGATTCATTACAGTCTGGGAGCTGATAGCACATGAGGTCCCCTCCTGCATTGGGGCAATGGCATACCTTGCAAGGTGGCATATGGAAGGTATGTCCTGCTGCATACTTCTGATCTTCATGGACACAGCCTATCCTTCCACACTGAGGGCACCCATCTGATGGCAGCACAGCATCAATGCAGTTGGGTGGCAGGTCTGGACAAAGCATAAATTGGCAGCTGATCTTGCCTCCCCCTTTGGGACATGAGCATTCCGTACTTCCAAAATCGACAAAATAAGATTGCCCTTCGGGGACTTTGCCATTGATAAATCCGACATTGACACAGTCATAGTACTGATAACCCTCACAGGTGCACCCATGCTGTAGGCAGGAAGCACAGCAGTCATCTGGCTCAAGCACTTCTTCAATGCAATTTTCCAGCTGTTTACACTCCACACCTGTGCAATCCTTCTGAGCTTCTGAGATGCCAGTCCAAATAAGCACCAAGAGGACTGTGCTCACAGAGTGTAAACACAACACTCGGTGCCTATCCATAATCTTCCTAAGCAGGTATGGCAAAAATCTAGCTCCCCTTGTCTTCTATGGGCTTCTTCCTCTCTTTTTTTCCCTCTTGGAATTTCTGTTCATTCAGCTCCCCAGTCCGAAATATTTCTCTGGATTCTGTTTTGCAATGAGAGCCTAGGTTTATGAAAGAGAACTTTGTTAAAGGCTATACTCCGTGCATATTCTGTTAAACACCAGAGATACTTTAAAATTGGGATAAAATTTCAACATCTGGAAACCTACATATAAAATTAATCATCATGTCACCCAAGCAACGGTAGACTCCAAGCTTCATGTTTTTAATTTCTCTGTCTTTCTTTTCCCCACTCTACCTCTTAAAAGAGAAAACAAAACAAAAAAGAGAGTGCCCTTTTTGTCCATTCATAAAAGACACACATAGTAGACGCATAAGAGACATGAAAAGCAACACTTTGATCTTCAATATATTTTTGAAAAGGGCCTGGGGGGGAGGAATAATTTCTTCGTAGAAAAATATACCCTTCTTCTTCTCTGTATATTAGATCAGTGTATGCTTGATGGCACAAAACCTAAATGGGGAAAGAATCAATCTTCTAACTTTAATACTCCAAAGCTCATTCTAAAGTGGACACATAGCCCTTGGTGTTTTGATCTGACTTAAAATGGACTTCTGTCATCAGCATCACAGTAAGTCTTTTTTATCACAGTCTCTTCCTAAGGTACTTTGCCTGCATCTATACACTATACAGGAGCTCCATAAGGCCTAACTGGTGCTATAAGCATAAACAATAGTTTCTATAGTCACCAGGAAACCTGTGTGGACATCATAGCAGGAGCATAAGCAGTAAGATTTGTTATCTTGCTTTTTTTGGGGGGGGGGGGGGAATCTGAATGCTAATTATTTGAAACATGCCTCTAGAGTTTAAAAGATGTCACATCATTATGCATTTTTCAAAAAAATCAAGGTATATAATTTCTGTTTAGAACATTTTACAGGGTAAATTAGAATAATAAATAACAGAATCCAGAGTGAGAAGACACCACAAAGGCCATGGAGGCTACTCTTTGCCATGCAGAAATACACAAATAGTTTGCCTGAAAAATACTCATACAACCTTTGTTTAAAGCCTTCCAAAGATGGAGAGTCAACCATCCTCTGATGCAATCTATTCTATTGATCTTTGGGGCTGCAGTGCTGTAATTTTAATGTATCTCAGGTTTCCACTTCAGAGCTGTTTATCCTGTACATTATATCAGAACCATTAAAGCAGAACTATTTCAGCTGCTTGTCAATTTGTGTTCTGAAAGTGATTTATCTCTCTCAGTGTGGTTCAGTGAAACTGCCACCAATACATTTGGACTACTATTCATGAGATCACATATTGCCAGAATTTAGAAGGAATTAGTTACAAATAGTTGTTTGTGGTTCATTTTTCCAATAATAAAGATTACAGTATATTACAGTGGTAACTTTACAAGGGAAAATGTGCTGTACCTGCTAATTTTAGTACCATTGCTAGTTCAAATTTGGCATCACTAAAAGGTAGAGGAGGAATATCAAATGGTGGCTTGTTCCTTGCCTTGTGCTACTGCCTCCTGTTCTATTCTGGGCACTGAAGCAACATCAAGGGTGGGGGGAGGGAGTGTTGCATACTATAGGTGAATAGCTTGTAAAAATTCAGATTTTAAAAAGTAATTAAAGCAACTATTTACATAACGTTTGAGAAATTTTAAAAATAAAGAGTTACATTTTAAATCTGTAATTATCGTGGAAGTGGCTTTGGTGGCCTTGCAACTATAATTGTAAATAATTATTTTTTTAAAGTTACTTTATCAGTTCTTCAATAGTGTGTGGGTAGGTGTGGATGCATTAAAGGAAGTATTAATCGAGTGCATAGTAGCCTGTCATAGCCTTCAATCTCTTTCCTTCCTCCTTTTTGTTCAAAAGAAATCATTTTCTTACTGATCTTACCTACCTCCATTTTCTTTTCCATCAGAGTGGCTATCTGTAGCACAATGATGTGAATACAGGAAGGTTTGCCAATTGTATGGTGGTAAAAACAAAACAACCAAATATAATAATAAATTTACTAGGCATTGAAAAATATGTGAAACGATTTTTCAAAACACTTGAAAATCATATTCTTTGTCCTGGAGTGATTAAAATCTTTACAGTTTGGTACTAATTCTGTGGAAAATTCATATTTTATTTTATTTTTATTGTACTGAAAGCATGCTTTTTCCTGTATAGAAAATACAGAAAATGTATTTTCTGTGCAGAAAACCCACATGCAAATTTTGCACAGAACAAGTACTGAACTGCAAATACTCTTTGTGCTGAATTTTGAAAGATTCTCTGGCATCAATAAAAAGATTCTTAAAATTGTTTATTTATTTCTTTGAGAATAAAATTTCCAAAGAATCACATTCAGCAGCACTGCTGAAAAGTTATAGCTTATCTACTAGTAAATCTCTGGGTGATTTGCAATAGATCTTCAAGGATTTCTGATTCTCGGTTCTTTAGGGTTAGGAGATAGAAAATACCTGCCCTTATGACTCTAAAATATATTGCAATTAAGAAAGCTTGGGATAACTAGGATTTTTTTTTTATGAAGCAAGACTGTGCACACCATTTGTTTCTGGTACTCAAAACACATCTTCTTGGACTCAACATTCTCTAATCCTAAATTTGTGGCATTTGCAGCAATTATGTCAATCACTTGTCTAGTTTGTGAGGTGGGCAGGGAGGAGGAAACACATTCTTGTGAAGCACAACACCCTGAGTGAATGGTGAGGAAAGCAGGAAAGTTCAAGCATCATTAAAGGAGGGGATAACAGAGGAAAGGAAGAAAATGAATAGTGGAAGAAACAGTTATATAGACTTGCTAGCATAGACAGTAGAAAGGAAACTGCACTATTGACAGTTAAAAGACAAACAGCAGGGATTGATTTTCTTTTTAAATCAGCCCTCCATATTTGCAACTTTGACTTTTCCAAATTTGATTATTCATATATTTGGTTAATATGTTCTCTCTAGGAAACTCTATGTCCCCCAGAGCAACTCTATTACCAACTTTCAACAGATGTTGCACTGGATGACCTACAGATTCCTAGAAAGAACACTTCTCTAGGCATTTATAGGTCCCTCAGCACAATTTTATGGTCTCAACAAATGTGGAGGTCCCACTGTATATTGATTAATATCCCACCCTTTCCCTCAATATGATACCCAAAGTAGCTTACAATTTAAGTTAAAACTTATTGTGCGAGATAAAGTCAGACAATAGGTTAAACCTGGTTGTGTGAAAAATCTGTCTAGTTTTATATTTGTTGTCTAAATTTTTAATAGGAAGATACAAACAAAGAATGGTGCATAAGAAGTTTGAATGGACATGCAAATACCTATGTTATAAGACCTTCTTGATGAAGGCATACAAATAAGCCTTGCATTTTGCTAATTTTCCAGATAACTTTTTAAAAATAAATCTTGGATGATGTGAATAAACAGGTATTTCCACTTTTCCATATTTTTGGGTTTCTGTACAAACTAAGAACAAAAAAAAAAACAAAAAAAAAACAAACAAACAAAAGTAATCTGACAATTTTGTCCTTCAAATAAAATATTCATTCATGCATTCAGCTTCTTGTTTCCTCCCCTAAGAATTCACATTCCAGTTTCATATCAGAGTATTTTTCTATCATGCTTTTAGTTCACAGAGTGTCTACATTTTTTTTCCCGCTGGGAACTTCTAAAAACCATGGTAAGCATACAAGTAAAACCAAATGCATCCTTCAGCCACTAGAAATATTATCTTTAGGACTGATTGTTAAATAAATCATGTATTCTCCTTTAGTGCTTAACCTGGTGATATATTTGAATGTTACTCCAAAATCTATGAATAGCCAGTTGTTTTACCAGGGCTGATTGAGGAATGTGCCTTTGGAAAGATCATACACCTGGGCTAATCTCGGGAGACCCTTCCTTTTCCTCTCCCTTGCACTAGCATAATTAAACACATATTTTTCAGTCAGAGAAAACCAAGTTTGCATTTTAAATGGGCCCCTTGAATCAATGTGAACATACTGTTATCATTAGCACTGTTTTGGTAGTGGTAGACTCTTTACCATGAATTGTTCTTATTGCAATAAGTAAAACCTTGATGTACAAGTCATGAATCCTATGTATACTTGGAAGTATCACAAAAGGGGCAGAGAGATGTAGAAATAAAAAGAAATAAGCTGGGTTGTAGTTCAGCTGTGTAGTTTATTAATTTTCTGTGCAGATTGCCACCATCTTAATACCACACCACTGCTGATAGGCTTCCATTGAAAAAAAGTCTCATGTAACAGAGAAAAAACTAGAAATAGGCAAACCATTGTACACACACCAAGGGAGAAACATGATCATCAGACAGATTGAAATTGTTTTTTCCCCAAAAGAATTGGCTAAAAATGTGAATACTGTAGTGATACAAGTGTACACAACTTGGACTACAAGTATAGTCCAACAGTTTTGGACTACTATACTAAAATCCTTTCTTCCTTCCTTCAAGGTCTTTAAGCAGAGGATGGATGGCCATCTGTCGGGGATGCTTTGATTGGGAGTTTCTGCATGGCAGGGGGTTGACTAGATGGCCCTTGTTGGTCTCTTCCAACTCTATGATTCTATGATTCTATCCAAGGCCTTCCAGCAGTAGTAGATTTGCAATAGAGAAAAGAGCAAGTGCTTTCATTTAGCACACAGCTAAACAATGAAATTGACTGTAGCAGAATATAATGATCACCTTCTTGGATGGTTTGGAAAAGCCATGACAAACCATGGAGAATACCACTATCAACAGTATGGTGTCTGTATGCTACCTCCAGAATCAGTAATATTCTACCTCTGAAAAGAAGACCAGTTGTCAAAGAACAACATTTGAAGAAGGCTATTCCCCTCCGGGTTCTCCATGTTCTGCTTGTGAGCTTTGTACATGCATCTGGGTGGCCACTACTGGAAATAGGATGTTGAGCTGGATAGGCCTTTGGACTGACCAGCAGGTTTTTTGCTATGGATTACACCAGTAGGAATGTTGAAGCATAAATAAAGGAAAGAAGGAGAAAGGAGCTTTAAGCATCTCTATGTTCCTTGAAGTAACCAAAGTGGAACAACACTAGTGCCATTCCATGACGTGGGATGAATCTGCTTCCTCAGGGGGTGGATTGGAAAGTGCACAAAACCCCACATCCTCCTGCTAGCAGGAGAGTGTCCTTACTACTGTAGCCATGTAGTATGGGTAGCTGCTCCACAGAGCTTCTTTGGCCAGTTTTCCACAGTGGTAAATGTCACAATAGGAGTAAGTCATCGTGGCTGTTCTGGAGCAGATACCCATCAAATACTCTAAAGAGACCCTTCAGAGTGAGAAAGTGAGCAGATTCTCCAAACAGCCATGTTAGTACAAATGTGCAGACAGCTTGCTGGGCCCAATTACTTCAACTCTGCAGCAAAACAAAACAAAAAGCCACTTCTTTGTGTCTGATGAAATATTAACACATGAACACACAAATGCAAATGGTTGCAGGTTTTGCAATGAACTCTGACTGCAATAATCCTTTGCTGTATTTCTGGGTTCAAATAATGCAGGAAGCAGTTAGTCCTCAGAGTCAGTGACCCATGGCAAAACTTAGCATCATTTGCCATCATCTTGGATTCCCTGTAAAAGTCAAATCCTAGTATTTGACAAATCATTGGCTACAAAAGCAAATACAGCTATAGGACACTCCCAATCTTGTTCTGGCCATTTAGCCTGTTCAGAACACATTTATCCTGGAATCCTCCAGCCACCACATACCAAATTCAGGTGGATACCGATAAAAAAAACAACCTCTCATCATTCTATAATGATGCCATGATTAATTAGAAGCTCATTAAGATTCTTTGAATGTATTAGCACATCATATGCTGAAAGAAATCAGCATACAGCCAGGGAAGTTATTCACTTACTTGGGGCTTCTAAGTTCATTATTCATCTTTGCATAGCTGAAACAAGAAACAAATCATCTAGTTCAGCATATTTCTGGTTTCCATAATTACATATAAAACATACATGCAGTATTAAAATGCATAGAACAAACACAAAAAACCTTCCACAATAAGAATGGCAACAATACAATACTCATTGATTGTTGTATAAATAATGTGCAACGAACTCTGTAGTTTATTCTTCCAGATGTGGAGAATATAAAAATCTCAAAGCAGTAACAATGTGCAAGGAACACTGTACACATCAGACCCAGAGGAAATAGAAACAGATTACAATTTGATTTTCAATTAATTAAAATAATAGGCAAATTGAATTTAATAGTACCGTAATTTACCTGAGAAATAATTTGTTTTGATTGTACTGTACCATATACTGATATGAGGGAGCATGTCAGTAGGGGGAAAACATATGTGATGTAATAAAGCAGATGTTTCAAGCAAAGGAATCTGGACTATGATCATACATCCTTGTACATCCCTTTATTTTTGTGCACCACATATTCTGAGGTATGTTACTGGTATTATTCCTCTCAAGAAAAGTTCAGTCCAGCAAAGGCTTCTGTTAGGAGAAGGGAGGGAGAAGATTTTCAGTGATTCCATTCCTTCTATGAGCCAATATGTTGCAATGATTTGAATGCTGGACTAGAACTCTGGGAGACCAGGATTTGAATTTCCACTCAGTCATGGAAACCTATGGGTGACCTCAAGGAAAGGCAGTAGCAAACCTCCTCTGAATAAATTGTGCCCAAAAAAGAAAAGAAAAGAAAGCCTTGTGATAGGATCACCATAAGCCAGAAATGATTTAATGGCATATGCAGCAGCGGCAGCAACAGCTACAGTATTCTTCCTGTATTGACCCTACACCCTCCAAAGATCTGTTCTACAAGTCTGGAGACCATTCAGAATAGCATAGAAGGTGATGCAAAGGAGAGAGGAAAGAGATATATGGAGAAAGGAAGGGGCTGTACAGACAGCCCCAAAGGAGCAGCGTCCCACTGCCCCTTTCATTTCTAGATCGGGGCTGCAGCAACCACACCAATTTTCCATTTTATTTTTAGAACAATACTGCAGGTTTTTCACACAGGCAAGGAGCAAGGATTTGCACAAGCAAGGATCAAGGATTTGCTCACACATGGGATAAACAGACTATTTCTGAACTACTTTGGGGGAAAAAGTAATATAGTCTCTGTGTTTTTTACTGCTCAATCATCAGCTGTGCTTCCCCCCCCCCTTTTTTTTTTCTTTTCTTTTTTCACTAAAGCAAGGCTGGATTCCTGCATCTTTCTGTTTGATGTCTTATTCATATACAGTACAGATTTATTTTCAACACAGCCATTCAATGTGTTTCTCTGAGTGATTTACAAAATTAAAGTCATAAAACACTAAAACCTAAACATCAAATAGATTTAAACCATGGCACAGTACTAACTAAAGATAAAAAACCAAAACCAGCAATGCTAAAACAATAGCCACAAGAGAAAATTAAACAATGGTGATCTTAAAACATCTTGGCCTGAATCCAACACTGTGTTTTATTTCCCTTACCCTTACAGCCCTCTAAAAAGTCAAAAACCTTTTCTAGAAAGGTTTCCTGTCTTCTAGAGCAGGTTTTCAGGATGCAAGCAGGGGATATGCTTCAAATAAATACAGAAAGAGGAGGATCACATGCACCCACACCATGACACCCCATTGGATCCTGCCCCTTAAAAACAAATATGCAAAAACAGCTGTTGATGCCCTCTGAACTGCATATTAGAGAAAGGGGGGAACAGATTTAGACAGTGTTTTGCATCAAGCTCTGGAAGCCACATGTTTCCCACTGTAAGTCATTCGTTTTTGCTCTTCCATGAATTCCCCGTTGCATGTAGTGGTTTTACATACTACTCCAAAATCAAACACAATATTTGAGTGATGCTACACGCGAAAGGAATCGTAGCCCAGTGGTGTCAAGATTAATCTCCCTGTCTATTTTGTATTTATTGCAGAGGATAAATTATCGGTTAATGTTGTCTAGACACCAGTACCATGATAAATAGTGAAATCCTATTGCATTGTACAGTAACATGTTAATTGCTTATATTTTTGCTTTCTCTTCATCAATCTCCTGCATATTTTTGATTGCTGCTGTTTCCATTATTTTCCACACTTTTTGACAGCATGAGACTGATCACCACAGATAAAGCTAATGTGTTTATACTTCAATCTTCAAAACACTCATACACTGTATAACAATTTTGGCTGTCTTGAGAGTAGGCTGCCAACCATACCATTCTTCCCACCCCCAGTACTGGCTGATGGTCTTGTAATGCAGGCAAAGCTACATTGGAAATTTTATGTCCCCTTCCTTTCTTTTTTGTAATTCACAAAGAGTAAACCCTGCTGCTTTTCAAACAACATGCTCCCGATTAATTTAAAAGTATTGAATGCATTAACAAACTGGTTTCTATCACCTGTTGTACACTGAGCTATTATTCTTTCTTTGATGTCAGGGAGCATGGAGCAAGCAATCAGCTACTCTGCATGAGTAAAACAAAAGTGAAATCTCTTAAAAGAGACGGAATCTAGGAAATGTGAAATCTATGTGTGTTTTTTTAAATGGGGTACATTTTGATCAGCAAGAGGATCAGGCCTATGCTAGCAGGGGAAGTGACACTGCTGCCTGGTACCATCCATCTCTTTCCCCTTTCTTTACAGCCTTCTGCTAGAGGAGGAGGAGGAGGAGGATACCAGTGTACTCCTGGCATTGCCTAAAGATATGCCAGCTTCTTTGAGGAGTTGGTGGTTTTTTTACTGAGGGGGTTGGTGGGCAGCAGTGAAAAGAGAAGGAGGTGGATCCATCTCACCTATAAGGCATTACATACTTGTGATTTGTTCTGGTTAAATTACCTGGGAAATGGCTTTCTCTTGAGTTGATATTACAAAACACTATCATAGAGTTGGAAGAGACCACAAGGGCCATCACTTCTATCCAGGTATCCAGGTACCCACCAAATAACCTCTAGAGTGTGTAGGGGCCTTTTGGCACATTTTCCATAGAATCATAGGATCACAGAGTTGGAAGAGACCACAAGGGCCATCCAGTCCAACCGCCCGTCACAATCAAGTATCCCCTATGTGAGTTCCTGATACAGTAAGCTAAACAATTTAAAAAGAAAGATGGCTCTATCATGGGGACAGGGTGCATCTACTGTAGCAACAATGCAGATACCACTTTAACTGATATGGCTCCATCCTACAGAATCCTGGGATTTGTAGTTTCTGAGGCACCTGCATGCTTTGGCAAATAGGACTTAAGACACTGTAAAACTATACATCCAAGGATCCCATAGCATGGAGCTACACACTTAAAGTGGTGTCAAACCACTTATTACTACAGTGTAGATGCACCAAAATCTATGAAGACTTATGCTATGGTATCTGTCCCTCAGTTAGTTTCAAAGGTGCTACAAGTATTCTTTTGCATACTCATTTCTTTGAGACCACATATTTGACTATGCACGAGCAATCTGTCAGTAAAACTACTACTGTATATATGTTTTTATTGCACATAAATACCCTGTGGTGGTAGGCATGGGACAAGTGGTTGTCCAGTTTCTGCCTTGCCTATTTGACAACTCTGTGAGAGATCTACTACTATCTCTCACATATCTCAGCAATCCCAAGGTGTGCCTTGCCAAGAGGTCAGCCCTGCCAGTGACAAAAGGAACCAATGAGATTTTTGCAGGCATTGGACACTAGTCTGGCCCTTTACTCTGAGCAAATGTACACAGACTACACAAGTCTGCCATGGAGCAGTTTGACTGCTCAGCCTTGTACTATCTCACCATAATCCGCTCTTATGTACCAGTGAGAATGTTATATATTTTTAAAAGCTTTATTTAAAAAATCAGATTTACAATCCTTTTGTGCAACTGCATAGGTTTATATTTCATATCATACCGTAGTGTTGTAGTTCTCATTAATAAAGAATATATATTACATAAATTTCTAACAGTTTTGACTTCCAAGTGATTTTCTGGATTATGTACCCTCGGTCTTTATCATTATATGTACTTCTGTAATCTTATTTGTTTTCTATGTTAGTTTCAGTCTGATACTCTTTATTCTATCAGTTTCGCGAAATCCAATAACAAAGCTGTATACTGTATTTGTAACTATCCCAAACCAATGAACACATTCTCAACAGGTTTTATACTTTTACCATAAGCACATTGGAGTGATTGGCTTAATTAAATTAGCAGAACATAAGATGTGACAGTAATACATCCCACCTTTACTGCCCACATCAACAGCTTGTTTCATTTCCTCTGAAAATGAATTAACAAAACAAACTTTCCAAACAAGAATGCATAAATACCAGTTAGTGCCTTTTAGCTGAAGGCTAAAAAAGATTGTTTTAATGGAGGACAAACTGCAGCACTTGTTTGAAATCCTTTAGACAAAATGTTAATTATGAATGCATAATTCAAATAAACTAAATCCAAGCATACACATTTTAGCTGGGAGGGGATTTTTTGTGAAAGAAAACCCAAATATGCTGAAACAAAAAATTTGCACTATCGGTTTTTCTCCTTGAATAAAAGTGAAATCCTTGAAATTGAAGCTTGAATCTATCATTTTGTTAATGAGTCTTCTGTAACCACAGATGCAAACCTTCAATCAAAACAGCTTGTACAGAATTCTGCCATAAAAGATAATGGAATTAATTTGACTCATTGGAATACTGAGAGCCACACATTTCTGCTTTATAGTAAATGTTGTCATTCAAAAATAACAGCATCACCAGCTGTAGAAATGTCTCTAACAAATTCTCCTATATAACATATATTTATTTTTCAGTGGACTGTGCTTTGAATATATAGCCATAACTAGGGTAGCCAGGTGTCCCTTATTATAAGGGACATCCCTTATTGGAGGGTCAGAAAGCTTTTGTCTTGTTAGACTGACAGGTGTTCCATATTATAAGGGATATCCACATTGCAACATGGAAAGCTTTTCTATTTATCTAGATTGAACAATATGCCCCACAAATCCCTAATTTTGGGGTGTGGGCCCTTCATAAAGACAGAAATATGTGCATCATATTAAATGATTACATTAACTGTAATCAATAATTTCATTTAAATAGAACACAAACTTGCTAATAACTGGTTCTTGATTGTTGACCCTGCATGTCATGAACTTTGGCTGTCCCTTATTTTGAAAACCTGGCAACACTCGCTTATAGCAAAGGTGAACTACTGTGGTCTTCCAGATATTTCTGGACTGCAAGCCTCATAAGCCATGACCAGCCCAGCCAAATGTCAGAGTGCCAAAGCTTTTGTTTTCCCAAAGGAACAATTAGTCCCATACAGGAAGATCATCATAGGGTAGCAGTGACAGCTGGATTCTGACGCTCCTTCCATTTGGGGCTTGTCTACGTAACTTATAAACCCAAAATATACGTGTGCTGTTTACATTATGAAGGCCCCAAAGCCCTAATTGGGTCCAGGTTATATTCACAATGCCCAGACCCAATTCTGGGTTTCAACTTCTTGTCCCATACTAAAAGGATTTATCTTTTGCTTTAAAGGGTACTTATTTAAAAGATATTTATTTTAAAATGCAGTGACAAATGTCAGCTCCCTTTCCTGCAAGTGTCTCTGAATTTCTCCTTACCTGCTGTGGGGTTTTGGCAAATGATAGGCAGCTACCTTCCTGTACAGTCATTGTGAGACACCCAGTTCTGCCACTGCACCTGCAGAGGCAGAGCTAGCTGTCTCACAGTGACTGTATGCGAAGGCAGCTGCCCATCTTTTGTCACAAACCCACAGGAGGTAAGGAAAAATTCAGGGCAAATTTGGGCCAGAATATTTTGGGGGCTGTCAGAGTATTCTGGCAAATGTAGACAAGCCTTTGGAAAACCTATACAGTTTTTTTCCCTTTGGTATATTGTCATTTTGTAAAATCATTATACATCAACAGACTTTTTTTGGTTGACATTTGCCTTGTCTTAGATAGTGAAAACAACTGTTATAATTTTGTTTGGTGTGATGATTCTGGTGTATTTTAACTGTGTTTTGCTTTGCCTTTTAACTATACTGTGAGACAGTGGTGGTCTTTGAGTGAAAAAACAGTGCAGAAATGATGGGGCGAGGAGGTGGGAGTTACGTTCAGTTTACATTCAGTGGGACTTCTGCCCTGCTAAATATATATATGAAATTGTAGCCTTAGACATGGAGCTGAAATGGACATTTGGCTATGCTGTAATAACATTTGTGGCATAGTAGTTTGAGTGATGGATTATGACTCTGGAGACCAGGGTTCGATTCCCAGTTCAGCCATGAAAACCACTGGGCAACCTTGGGCAAGTCACACCTTCTCAGCTTCAGGGGAAGGCAATGACAAACCTCCTCTGAACAAATCAAAAACTTGCAGTTGACATTGCAGGTTAACACTACTTTAATTTCCATGGGTCAATACTATGGAATTCTCTAAAATGTAGTTTGTTGTGGCACCAGAGTGCTCTGACAGAGAAAACTAAATGTCTCACACAACTACAATTCCCAGAATTCCACAGCATTGAGCCATGGCAGGTAAAGTGGTGTCAAGGTGGACCATTTCTGTAGTGCAGGTGATTCCATGTGGCATGTGGAAGAGTTATTATTTGAGAACTGCAAGCTGTTGGTTTGTAGACTAGGCCAAAAAGTATACATTCAGGTTAATAAGGGTTGAGGCTGGTGCCTAACTTTACCAGGCTATGGAAAATAACCCAAATATCTAAGTCGTATTGTTAATGTAATTCTGTTTACAAAATCTTTGAGATCTGGATTTTGTTTATAATAATAATAATAATAATAATAATAATAATGTATTTATAGCCTGCTCCTCTGTCACCAATCGGAGCGGGTTACAATAATTAAAAAAACAACAAGATAAAACAACTCCAATAACCCAAAATCTGACCTCCCACCCCTTAAAATTAAATTAAACCAATAACAAGTTAAAATCCGAAAAACAGTTACGACATACAACATAAAAGGCAGCTAGTCATTCTATGGACACTGTAGATGTAGCTTCATGGATAAAGTGCTGGGAGCTGGTAAAAAGCTGTATAGTAGACTGATAGAAACAAAAACATTTCTAAGCACAGTAAATGCAAATGCCAATCTTTCTGGGATTCTTGAGAAAATAGTTATCCCCAAATTATGCCCTTGATGTATATTTGTGGTTCTTAGGTTCTTAATGAGCCTGGATCATAGTACTAGGTTTGTTCTATAAACCAGAATCATTTTGTTGTATCTGTTTTGGTTTCTTTTGTAAATTATAGATTATGTTCCCATATTACCACAGGAAGTTTTTGTGGTCTTTTCCAGAAGTACCATGTGGTTTACAAGCCAATTCTGTGAAGAATGTGCCATAGTTTATTAACAAATGCAATAAAAGGCTAGAGCTAAAGACTACATCCTGCAACTGTTTTATTATTGTGGCTAGTCTCAGTGATCTAAATTTCCACGCTCAAGTATAAAATCAAGATGAAAGGGCAAAGAACAAACAACTAAACATAAGTACATGATTCCAAATGTTATGTGTAGGAACTATAGCTAAATACAAGTGTGACCTTAAAAATATCACTAATCCTGAGGAAATATTTCCACCTACCATCCACATCCTGACCAGTGGATCTCTGCTGTCCATTTACCATATCAGTCTTAGCTGGTGCTTACAAGGTCAAACAGATAGCTCCTCCTTGTTCCTCCTCTAAGAGCTAAGAATAGTAAACAAGATGCTATCAGTATCATATAGTGGTGCTTCCCTAACAGAGCATTCTTGCATGGACCTATGCAAGACAAATTGGATATTCAACAAATCTAGGGATGCTGTGGGCCTGTAGCAGCCAGTTTCTTCTCCCTTGCCTAACATGGGTGCCTCCCCTTCCCTCATTGAGTCTGCCTATTCACACCCATAGACACCAGTTGCTCCTCATTCTCTTCATCATTTTAACCATTTGCTTGCTTGGCAGGAAGAAAGTAGGCAGGCAGTAGCACTTACTGCTCCCCCTTCGTGCTACCATTGTTGTTGTTGATGATGATGTGTGCTTTCAAGTCTTTTCCGATTTATGGCAAATCTAAGGTGAATCTATCATGATGTTTTCTTGATAAGTTTCTTCAGAGGAGGGTTGCCATTGCCATCCTCTGTGGCTGAGAGAGTATGACTTGCCCAAGGTCACCCAGTTAGTTTTTATGCTTGCACAGGGAATCCAATCCTGATCATCTGAGTCATAGTCCAATGCTCAATACACCATGCTGGCTCTTGCTACCATTATAATCTGGCCCAAAATGGACAAAGGAAAAGCAAGGTGAGATAATGAAAAAGAGGAAGAGGTCCATAGGCTCTTGTCAGTGGGCCCTGCAGGAATATAGGGATCTTCCCAGGTTCCTACTGTTGCCCCAGCTCTGCTGCTGGGTAGATATTAGTCTCTGGCAATACTTCTGCAATAGCTGGGAATAAGTAGGGAAGTAGCATCTTACTGCAGCCAACACTGGTTTGTCCCAGCTAGATTGATATAAAATTAATTAAACATTGTGAAAAAGACAGAGAAAAGGTGTCCAATCATATACTAATACAATGGTTCCTTTAGTGTACAACTTATGATATATAAATCTTTGCCAAAATCTAGCTGGTATCTTATGCCTTCTTAAACGGACTTAACATCTTTTAGAATTAAGCAGTTCTGTAGTATCTGTAGCCACTATATGTAGCCTGTAGAGGGCTGCTATTGCAGAAATAATGCAGTTTGACATCATTTTAATTGACATGACTCAATGCTATGGAATTCTGGGATTTGTGGTTTTGTAAAATATTTAGCTTTCTCTATCAGACAGCTCTAGTGCCACAATAAACTGCAAATTCCTGGACACCCTAACACTGAGCCAGAACAATTAAAGCAATGTGAAACACCATTATTCCTGCAGTGCAAATAAAGCCCTAGTATGGTTTTCCTGAACATGGTTTTCATATACAGTAATGTAATTTATTTTAAACTCCTGTTTTGATCTAACACTTGCACATTTTCCCTTTGTGAAGCTAAGCAAGCAGGCACAGGCACAGACACACATTTGCATGTGTGCACACACAGAACAGGTACAAAATGGCAGATTAATTATTTTATCACAGAGACAAAAAATAACCACCCAATCCATGTTTATTGATTCATTGGACAAGGCAAGAGTTAACTACATTTTCCCAGATTGTTATTTTTTATAGAAATGCACATAAATCACTCATGAAAAATGCAAAATTTTTCTATTAGTCTATAAAGAAAAGAAACTATCTCACAATGACTATCATCAAGGGGGGAACATGAAGTCTTCCTGTTTACAGCACAAAGGTAAATCAAGTCAATATTTACTACCCTCCCTATACTGAAGCCCTTTATTATACATATGCCTAGAAAATGCATGAGGCTTATAACTGGAATAAGCTCTGCAAAGGCATTGAGTACTTTTTACTATCTTAGGGGCTGTGCAAATAGCCCTGAATGGGCGGCCTCCAACTGCCCCCCCCTTTTTATAATTTTTATTGAAAATTTTAAAAATATATAACAAAAAAACCAAATAAACACATAAGTTTTACATAAACATCCTGAGATACCATTCCATATTTATGGAATACAACCTCCCCTAAAGCAACTTAAATTATCATCAACTTCCACCTCCCCAAAAATGTCCAAACAAACAGCAATAGTTCGTTGTTGATTTTCTGTTCATAAAATCAGTGTTTCCTGGGACTTGTCATTATAAATGCTACTTAAAGAACTTTCTATAATAATATTTAAACAATTTAAACAATTAAACAAACCCCTAAGGTAGTAAAAACAATTAAATAATTTCATGCCCACCCGAGCATGGGACAGGTGAAAACTGATTTTACTGCATGCAAAATTGCTGCTGTACTGCCACCCGACCATTACTAGTCCCTCCAGCAGTGCTCTGGTGACCGATTTTGGTACTACAGAAAACTTCCTTTGGAGTTTATCACACAACAGGAATTGGAAGTATAATCCAATGGCAATCTGAATGCAGTCATGGAGTTTCACATTAATGCATGAAAGTTGATCACATGCATTTTCAGGCAATGGGAAGTCCTTCCGAATGCAATTATGAGGTTTTATGTTATTGTGTGAGAAACTATCACACTCAGGAGAAACAGAAGATAATGATATTGCGATTAAAATCTGGTGAGAAAATAATTACTTCACAAAATCAGATAAAAGAAAGTTTCCTGAAATATTATAGAGAACTGTATAAAGGAAGACACATTAATCCAAAGACTTGAAAAACATTCTTGGACAAACAGAAGAACCCAACACTAAATCAACAACAGAAAGAAGAATTAAGCAAATAAATTTCGACAACAGAAATATTGAAAGCCATTAATAAACTAAAGTCAGGAAAATCCCCAGGACCGGATGGCTTTGGGACAAAACATTACAAAATCTTCTGGGAAGAACTGATCCCACCCCTACTTCAGCTAATGAATGATATTAAAATAGAAGGAATCCCGACTCGTGGAGAAATGCTCATATATCATTAATACCTAAAGAGGATAAAAAGATACTAGAAACTAAAAGTTTCCGACCAATACCATTATTAAATGTAGACTATAAAATATTCACTACAATTCTTGCAGAAAGATTAAAAAGAGTCCTTATAAAAATAATTCACGAAGACCAATATGGCTTTCTTCTGAACAGAACATCAGGTACTTTCTAGATATAATAGAATACCATGGGAAAAAATTGATAAAAAGACTGCAATTATACTACTAGATGCAAAAAAGACATTTGACAATGTCGACTGGAATTTTATGTTGGAGACATTGGAGAGAATGTCTGTTGGAGACAACTTTTTAAGAAATATGCAAAGTTTATACACAAACCAATTGGCCCAAATAATTGTTAACGGGGGAAAAACAATCTGGAGGGGAACAAGACAAGGATGTCCCCTTTCACCCCTTCTTTTCCTAACAGTAATCAAAGTTTTAGAAAACTTGATTAGGAAAGATCAGGAGATTGAAGCTATTAAATTTAAAGGAGAAGAATATAAAATTAAATTATATGCAGACGACATGGCAATATACTTAGCCAACCCGACAAAGAATATTCATATTTTACTGAAACAGCTATTGATTTTTGGAGAAATTGCAGGTTTTAAGATAAATAAAGACAAAACAAAGTTTCTTCCCCTTAATTTGACAAATGAAGATATTCAAAACATTATAAAGACCATTATAAATCATAAACTTACCCAATCATTAAGGAATAAACCAGCTAAAAAAATTGAAAAAGAATGGGAAAAAAATAACCTTTCTAAGATCTTTGTGAAATAAGAACACAAATTAACTGGAGAAAAAAAATAATTAACAATTTACAGAAATCCTATATGCTGTACCCCATATCAAGTTAAGGTCAAGGATTAAATTCTTTAAAACTATAGAGTATCACTATAGACATATAAATCATATAAAGATAAACGATGAGATATATATATTTGAGATATATGCGAATACTGAGTTATACAAAAGTTGATAATTTATTACATAATAAGAAGAGAACAGAGAAGAAAGGAAGTTCTGTTTTATGTTATAGTGTTCTAAGTGTTATGTTATTTTATGTCGAGTTTTTTTAGAAAATTAGGTATGTATTATTTATAATAATGTAAGTGTCGAATTAATTTTGAAAATCAATAAAATATTTTTTTAAAAAAAAACTATCACATGCAATTTCGGGCACTGGGAGGCAATTTTGGGCAGTTCCAAATGCAATGAAGCATCATGTAAATTTGCTGAACTAGCAAATTCACTCAATTCTGAACTGGCCCCACTTTCATTTCTTTCGAAATTGAGAGAAATTCCTCCCATGTGTTAACATCCATAGTCTCAAAACGACCCCCAGAGCATGCTGGATAGTCGAGTGGCATTGCAGCGGCAATTCTGCATGTGGTAAAATCAATTTTAAACCATTCCAGCCTGATCCCATCCCGTATCCAGGTCGGCGTGTAAATTACATGCGATAAACTCCTTGGAGATGTCTCATCCACAGGGTCACCATGAATCAGGATTGACTCAAAGGCAGTTAACAACAACAAACTCCTATTAATAACACAGTGGCGCAGTGGTTAAATGCCTGTACTGCAGCCACTCGCTCAAAACCATAAGGTGGCGAGTTCAAGACCAGCAAAGGGCTGAAGCTTGACTCAGGCTTGCATCCTTCCGAGGTCGCTAAAATGAGTACCCAGATTGTTGGGGGGCAAATAGCTTACAATTGTAAACCGCTTAGACACTCATTAAGGGTATGAAGCGGTATATAAATGAAGCTGTTTGTTTGTTTTTTGTTTGTTTAATTCCTACATAAGCCACAGAGAGCGTTTTCCCAACAATATCTATACACCGCTTGATTTGAATTCATTTCCAGGAAAAAGTATAGCCAAATGGAGTTTAAGGTTTCATTATTTATGCTTGTATTTCCCTTGGATTACAAATCCAAATCTCCAAGATGTTAAAATTATGGAGGAGATTTTTTTTCAGGATCCTGATAAAATGACTAGCTAAAAATGCCTGACAGTTGCTCAGGAACACAGCAATGCATTGTACCTGTGGATCTATTACTACCAACAAGTATGAAAAATCAATAAACCAAGTTTTGGTTTATAGGACACCTAGGCTGCAAATACACTGTAGAAATAATCTGGTTTGGCATCAGTTTAATTTCCATGGCTCAATGCTATGGAAATCAACTTGTAGCATGTTGTGACACCAGACCTCTGTGAAAAATTATATTTCCCAGAATTCCACAGCACTGAGCTAGGGTAGTTAAAGTGGTGTCAAATCAGACTATTTCTGCAGTGCAGATGCAGCCCCTGCTAATAAAAATGTGCTTCCTTCATCAGTATCAACATTTTGCTTTTGTTGATTATAAGGAAATATGACATAAATTATTGCTGAAATTTATTAAAACTAATATTCCCACCAATAAAGGTGAGAGAGAGCACAAGCCATCTGTGCATGGTAGCTGCTACATGAAATGTTCCACATCTGCCTACTCTTCTTCCCTTTGAAATCAAGTGACTTTTTATTCATTTTTCAGTAAAGGAATGTCATAAACACAAGAGACAAACAAGGGAAAACAACTCATTATTACAAGGGAGAAAGAAAATGAACTAAGGCTCAAGTCATCCACACATGCTGCCTACAGCTCCTTGACAACAGATAAAGCAGAGACAGTTAAAATTACTGCGACAGAAGTAGGTGTGTGGAAATCAGTGATACACACAAAGAGGCCTTCAAGGAGATACAATTTCAATCTGATATAAAGTACCATATGTTATCTATAAAAATAACACTCAGCACATATGGCTACAATGCATCTGATAAGAATCAAGCATTTGCCCAAGATTGGATTTTAGCTGATAAGAATCATAAAAAAGCTGAAAGGGAGGGGGCAGATGTAAATCCTGAGTTAAATAAACTTCCCAGAGACTTCCTAGACATTGTTATCAGATTGATGTAGTGCAAGGAGTAGTCTGAGCCATATTGCCCATTCCTTGAATATTTCCATTATAAGAAATGGGAGTAATCTAGGAAACTGTGTGGAAACAGAACCAAGCATGAGAAACTAAGCACACTTCCTTCCAGAAAAGCAAATATGGGCAGTATCTATAATTTCCAGTTCCAGAAAAGGCGCCCTTGTCCAGAACAGACACATATATAAACTTCCGCCTGCAAAGATACAAAAACAAAAAAAAAAAAAACAAAAAAAAAACATGCCTTCGTCTGTGACACATGAACTTTATTATTTTTACATATATTTCTGTCCTGCCTTTTTTCCCAGGTTGAGACTCAATTAAACAACAATTAACAACAATTAAAAAGCATTGCTAAGAATCACAAAATACAAATGTTTAGTCTGCAAAGCAAAAACAGAGCGTATCAGACTAATTTCTCTGGTAGGCCCTCTTTCATATTCCTACCTGATGTACCTTTGAGGGCGGTGGGACAGAGAAGTAAGTCTCTCTTTCTTTCTCAAAGAAACATGTTAGTTTCTTTGCAGATGGAAGTTTATATGTGTGTCTGTTCTTGACAAGGGTGGCTTCTTCTGGAATAGGAAGTGATAGCTCCTGCCCATATGTGCCCTTCCTGATGGACCTCTGCTTGTTCTGTTTCCACTCAGTTTCCTAGAACTGGAATATTTACATCTTCCTCAGAAGCGTGAATTGGATGAACTGATCATTGCCAATCCAGTCACTGAAAAGGAGATGTGCTTCTTCTGTGAAATGCACTCATGATTTAAAGCAAGGGCTTCCCAAACACCATCACAATGAGCCTCCCCAAGTGAAGAAACAACTCACAAAACAAAAGAGAGCCTGAGGTCAGTTGCTGTTAGATCATCTAGGGAAAAATGTTCTAGGCTACTTTAGATGTTTGTTTAGCAACAGGGCTGCAGCTGATCAAAAGCAAGGAACAAGATGTGTATTGGTTGCACACGAAGCCTTATTTGTTAAATGGTTTATCTGCATAATTTAAACAATCTCAGCCGCTGATCACAGAAAGCAGATAGAAAATACCATCACTTCTGTTTACACTGACTGGCTCTCCAAATTCTCAAGCAAGATTCTTGCCAGTTTTACCTGAGATCAGTGGTGACTGGGGTGGTTCATCTGCTCAGATTTGAGTTCAGTTTCTAAAATAGTTGTCTAAAACCCTGCCCCCAAAATGGTGTGTTTAAAACAGACTAAGACCCAAATGATCCACCACCCCACTTATACTGAAGCCACCAGTTGCAAATGCTAAAGATGCAACCTTCTACATGCAAAGCATGTGCTCTGACATGGAGCCTAATGGTTTCCTAAGTGAGAATTGCACTGGCATTCGAGAAATCATTTGAATGTCATGAGAAGCTAATCTGCCTTCAACCTGTTTTTATATGTTTCAGAAACCATCAAGCACAGCATAAGGCATTCTATAAGACAACGGAATCTCACAAGAATTCTCCTCTCTGACTATGGATTATGAAGAGTTATAGGCAAAGGGGAAAAAATGGAAGAATAGATTTCTTTGTTCTTATTTTGCTTTGCTTTTCACTAGAGCAAAAAGCACAGAAGACAAAAAGCACATCTATGCTCTGCTTGAAAGCTTTTCAGCTGATTGGACAGCATGGGGAAGCCCCCCCCCCTTTTAACTACAACCTTCAGAATTCCCTAACCAACATAGAATTCTGAGCATTATAGTTCTTAAAAGTGACTTTCCCAGACTCAAGTAAGTATTTGTATTGGACACACTTGAAAATAGAATAATAGACAATCAAGCAAAGTTCTTAATGATTTTATATTTTAACCCAGCAGATCTGTGTTGTACTGGAGTTGGTCTAAGCCAAGGCTGGCACATCAAATGCAATTCTTGGTCCCTCTCTTTCACATGTGTTTATACAAACAGAGAACATCTTGCTTTTATTGGCTGCTTGTAATAGATGTCAGTTATTCTCTGGAGGTAATATGCTGAGCAGTGACCAGCATCCAACGCAATGGACATTCCATTCCTTGATTGCTTTCAGTTTGCATATATCTGACAAAAATGACACATTCAAATGTACATAATGTTTCTTGATTGGGTAAAGGTTAGGCTGCATAACATAGCCGTTGGGAAGAGCATGGCAATGTGCAATATTCCTTTAAACTCTGCTCCCCGCCCCCTTCCAAGGCTGATTGAAATTCTTTGAATTTATCTTGTTTATTTTACATGATCCTTATTTCTTCCTTACAAATGTATATGATCTTTCAAAGACTTGGAACTTTTTATGCCATACAAAAAATTGTTTAAACTACCATCTGTTCTTTCTATAAGAGCACAAAAAGACCAGAAACCATTTTTAACTACATAAATTAAGAACAGAAATGTGTATGAACAGCCCATTAAAAAAATTAGGGAAGACATGGTTTGAAATCTGATGACAGACCCTTTGCCAGGATATTCCTCATGAGGGAGTATCAGAGATGGTCCTTTCTTGGTGGCCTAAGAAATCAAGAGATAACATCAGTTACTTTAATGGAGATACACCTGGGCAAATTATGTGGTTCAGTCTCCAGCCAGCCCTTCATCTGTTCTGCATCTAATCTGTCAGTCACTGGATAAGAGAGGCATATTAGTAAGAGATAACATATTTTGGATCTTCAGCTAAATGCTGCAGTCCAAGATCTGACTGCCTATTTCATATCAATATGAAGACTGTGTGATCTTGCAGCTTTGCATGTCTTAGTCACATGATCTGACCTTCAGTGTCAATTCCCTCTTTCAAGTTTCCTCCTCTCATTCCCTGACTTTCTTTTCTTTCTTTTATTCTCCTGGAACTTCCAGTTAACCACTTACTCTTGTAAAAGTTTATTCCCTTGACATGCTGTGTTCTTGAACCAATTACTTCCTTCTTCCTTAGGCCTTTCTTTCTTTGACCTTTTGTTCTGCAGGCCTTGCCTTGCCTTGCTTTGCTGGTGTCTAGAATCTGAGGAGATGAACCAAAGACATCCACAGATGCGATTATCTTCCTAGTCCACCCTTAAATACTATGGCAGATCAAGCAATTGCTATGAGAAGCTCTGTTGTTGTTGTCAACTGTCATCAAGTTGACTTCAATGCACGGCAACCCTATGCATGAGAGGCTTCCAAGAAACTCTGTCATCAACAGCCCTATTCAGGTTTTTCAGACTCAGGGCCATGATTTTTGATTGAGTCTATTCATCTTCTTTTCTTACTGCCTTCTACCTTACCAAACATTATTGTTCTTTTCTAGTGAGATGTCTTCTCAAGATATGTCCAAACTATCTGCTTTACCACACTAGGGGGCAAACAGGATTTAAACGAGAGTTAAACAGGAAATGCCCTGTGATAAACATAGGACGTTTCCTATTTAACTCTTGTTCAACTCTCGTTTAAATCCTGTTTGCCCCCTAGTGTGATAAAGCAGTCTGCTTAGTCATCTTGTTTTCCCTAGTGAGATGTCTTTCCAAGATATGTCCAAAACATGACAGTCTGCTTAGTCATCTTGTTTTCTAGAGAGTTCATGCCTTGATCTAGACACTATACTTCTATTACTTCCCTTGATCTAGACACTATACTTTTATTGATGCAGCCTAAAATTGCTAAAAAAGCCAATGCAATTGTAGGCTGCATCAATGGAAGTATAGTGTCTAGATCAAGGGAAGTAATGGTGCCACTCTATTCTGCTTTGGTCAGGCCCCACCTGGAATACTGTGTCCAGTTCTGGGCACCACAATTCAAAAAAGATGTGGAGAAACTGGAGCGGGTCCAAAGGAGGGTGACTAAAACGGTTAAGGGTCTGGAAACCATGTCCTATGAAGAACGCCTTAGGGAGCTGGGAGAAGAGAAGGTTAAGAGGTGATATGATAGCCCTGTTTAAATACTTGAAGGGATGTCACATTGAGCAGGGAGCAAGCTTGTTTTCTGCTGCTCCAGAGAACAGGATCCAGAACAACAGATGCAAACTGCAGGAAAAGAGATTCCACCTCAACATTAGGAGGAACTTCCTGACAGTAAGGGCTGTTGAACAATGGAACACACTCCCTCAGAGAGTGGTAGAGTCTCCTTCCTTGGCGGTCTTTAAACAGAGGCTGGATGGCCATCTGTCGGGTATGCTTTGATTGGGTGTTCCTACATGGCAGGGGGTTGGGGTTTCTTCCAACTCTATGATTCTATGGTTCTATGTCTGATTTACTCTAGAACCCATTCATTTGTCTTCTTAGCAGTCAACAATATCTGTAGAACTCTTTTTCAGCAAGATATTTCACATGGGTTGGTTTTCCTCCTATCAGCTTTCTTCACTGTCCAGTTTTCACAACCATGCATAGAAACTGAAAATATCTGGTAATGCTGTACCAAGTGCCCCAGGGGCAGCTTCCAGTTCACTTTATAAAATCACAGGTTCATCTTCAAATGATTCTTTCTTGAATGAATCTGTCATCCTTTCATTTTTTAAAAAAAATGTATATTCTAAAGAAATACAATGTGTTTTTAACAACTTTATAGTATAGTATTTT
Source organism: Urosaurus nigricauda (assembly GCA_034509955.1). NCBI lineage: Eukaryota > Metazoa > Chordata > Lepidosauria > Squamata > Phrynosomatidae > Urosaurus > Urosaurus nigricauda. Next base: position 266,151,066 of record JAOEGL010000002.1, on the reverse strand, counting down.
AACAATTAGTTTTATGTGTTTTTAATTTGTTGCAGAACCCAACTCTGAGCCTTGAGGAGAAGCAGGAAAGAAATGTTGTTGTTATTGTTGTGGTTGTTGTTGCTGCTGCTATATTCAGTGTACTGTTTTATCAATTTTTTTTTATTTCTACATGGTCATGTAATGTGTTGCCCTGCTGATTGTAGACTCTACAGCATCCCTACTCTTGATTTAAATTTCCCTTTGATTTCCCAAATCCTGTGGAAGAGGTCTTCCTCTTGTGTTGTCTTTTTCTATTTCTCTGCATTAATTTAGACATTCTCCTTGTCCCTGTGCAATAATCAATGAACAATTGCATTCAGGATTTCTGACTACTTCTGACACTCTTTACTTTTGTGTCTCATCTGGCCTTAACTGCTCATTTTCATCTGTCACCCGTTGAGGCTTCTCTCTTTTTTCCCCTTTCCTTTCCTTTCCTTTCCTTCTTTTCTTTTCTTTTTTCTTTATTGAGGTTTATCACACTAGGGGGCAAACAAGATTTAAACAGGAATTAAACAGGAAATGTCCTATGTTAAACATAAGGCATTTCCTGTTTAATTCCTGTTTAATTCCTGTTTAAATCCATGTCCCCGACTTTAGTCCAGACTTCTTCTGGCTCCCAGTCAAATCTATTCTTGCCTTTATCTTTAAATTCTACAGAGATGTTCATCAGGTTGTATTTTGGCATTATGGTTGGTTTAGTATTCTTCTGTAACATTCCTTTAATTTTTATTTTTTTTATATATTAACAGTTCATGGTCTGTGCAACAATCTGCTTTTATTTGTAGGGAGAATGGAGCTTTGCCATATTCTGCTTCCCATTGTATGATCTACGATTTCTGTATTGTCCAACAGGTGAGGTCCATGTATACAGTCACTTCTTTGGTTATTTGAAGAATGGGTTTGCCAGATAAAACTGTTGGCCTTGCAATATTCAATCAGTCACTCTCCTGCTTCATTTCTTGATCCTAGGCCAAATTTTCCTACAGTCTGATTCTGTTTTGTTTCCTCCTTACACTACTAATAAATGTTAACTATGGTGCCACTGCCATTGTTTCTAACAGATCCTCTGCCAGTATCACCTCCCGCCCCCCCCCCCCCATACACACACTATTGCTGCTGCTCAGTAGGAGTTTCACATATTTAATCTGGCTCATCAGCAAAAGCCTGTCTGACATGTCTAACAGCAGCATTGCTGCCATCAGCATAGCCTCTTGCCTTGCCAGAGCACATGATCCCACTACTGTTGAAAGGTAGTACCAAGGTAGAAAGATGCTTTATGATCACTATAAACTCTTCAAATGCACTTCAGCATAGATGACAGGTTACTTTACGTAATTCATCTGCTTTATTACATGATTTAAAAAAAAACATTAAGTAACGGCGGCAAAATATTTAGGGGCTCAACAGCCAGGTGGCTACACATCACCCCTTTTAGCCCTGGATCGTTGCCGTGGCAACTGCACACTGCAATAATGATTCACCCCATCTCGGGAGCAAAAAGATGCTGCTTTAAAGCAGCTTCCTGGAAGGGGCACCATAGTGGCACTCTCACGCCATCATGATTTCCCTTTCTGGCCAGTGCCATTTGGGCATTGTGACACACGTGCGTCATCATGGCATGCCCCATATGGACCGGCAGAAAGGCTTTAAGTGTGTGCACACTCAGCCCTATTTCAATCCTAGTTCGCTTCTAGGCCAGCATAAAGTGCTGGTCTGTATTGGCCTGACTCCCTATGTTGTGCAAATTGCTGCAGGTTTAGGGGAAGCCAAAAAGCAAAAACGATGCTCAAATGTATTTTGACTACATTCTACAGGTTTCATGACTAACCAGCAATAGAGCTCGTTAAGCCATTTTTCCATGGCCACAAATATCTTTTATTTGTCTTCTCTGTAGTTCAGAGAGGTAATATCAAGATCCTGCATTGAGCAAGGGGTTGGGATCAATTGCCCATGAGGCCCCTTCCAATTCCATATGGCTATAACTCTGTGACTCTATCAAATTGGAAAAGAACCTATACATCAAAATCTCACTTAAAGCCACTTGCACAGACGCAAATACCCACTGCCTGAGGGTGGAAGTCTATTCAATGTTGTAGACAACTGCTCATCAGAGTCGACATGCAGTTTCTGTTAGTAGTGTTAATGGGAGTCGTGTGAGCCACATTCCATCACATGCCACAGGAAAAAAATGTAATCCTTATTAAGAGAAGAGTGATGCTTGAAGAGAGCTATGCCTCACTCTGTATGAGTGTGCATGTGCATATGTATCTGTGTGTGAGAGAGGTTGACTTTAAGGGAACAAACCATAACTTTTTTAATTGTGATGCACTACTTTTAAAACACTATTAATTTTGATTGATTAGTAGTCATCTGAAGTCACTTGTATAATCAGTCATATGCCCTCTGAGCAGTAAATGAAGATACTGCAGTTTATTTGCTACTTTTTGCAATTTACAAGATAGCTTAATAGTTCACACCAATGTAAAGGAAATTCTGTGAAGGAAATATGGCTATTATCAGGCATTTTCCATCACATAAGACAATGGAATGAGAAAAGAAAGAGAGGAAAGTTTTGAAGGCGCAGACGCCATCAGCATCTAAATTATTCCCTGATATTTTGCAACACATGGAATCTTCTTTTGAAAGGGCTTAACTCTGTACAGTTTCATATGGCTTACATTCAATATGTCACATTTAATCATGACTCCTTCTTGACTTCCACTAAAGAAAATAAACTTCACTTTCCCTAAATATGTGAGGTTAAAAAAAAAAGTTCCTTACTTTACAGTCAAAGGCCAGAAGCAGCTTCTGAACTAACTGCTTCTCATTTGCAAAAAAAAAAAAAAAGAAAAGAAAAAGAAAGAAAGAAAGAAAGAAAGAATAAAACATTTCATTAAGATGCAACTAATAATATGATTATTTTTCCCCTTTTCTGTTTCTTTTTTTTAACTTGTTCATTTGACCTAGCAGGCAAGAAGACAGATTGCAAAGAAATTCTGCACAATGCAACCTTCTTATATTTAGTAGTTAAAAGAGTGTCCAATAAATCCTTAGGACATCTACTAAACATTTCCAAAGTTTCTCAGACAGAAGACACTTAGCAACAATTTGAATTGTGGAGAGTTAAGTTTTAAGAACTAAGTCAAACTGTAGCAGAGCAAGATACAATCGTTAGAAACAGGAGAGCACAAAAGGAAGCACAATTAAAGATAAGCAACATGTTTTAAAGTTTATGTATGTAAATAATAAAACATCCACTGGAAATATTTAGTCAAGCACTGCAGTTAATATGTAAAATTACAGACCTGAAAATGTAGTTAGTGTTTCTTATAAGCTTTTGTCTCCAGTCATATTACTGGTGCTGTTTCCAAGGGCTGCTTACAACTCACAAGTTCCTTTTCCCAGCCCTGTCCAAAGGAACAGCCCAGATTTTGTAGTGTAATCTGAGCAGGGAAGTACCATGTGCCTATGATACGGTTAATTCACTTTTTACCTCACTCTGATGTACAATGGGTGGAGGGATGAAAATGAAAAGACTGTTTTCTCTCAAGCAGGCTCTAGAAATTAACAGCAGCACATTTATATGTGGCAATTTATTTATTTATTATGCATCAAAATACATTCTCTGCCTTGAAATGTCATAACATGAACATTCAGAAAAATCTAGCCCTAATCCTACATGCTTGCCAGGTCCACATATTTTTTTTTTAATTTTAAAACTTTTCTTGGGGAAGTGTGGAGGGGAGGTGGAGATCAATCATACTCAAAATAACAATTATACATTGCACACCAAACCCAGACTTGCTTGTTTGAATAACAGCTGAAAAATATAATTATTTGTTTCTTCCCTCCACTTTTCAATAATTTCTTCTACATCCTAGCAGGAATTTTCTCTGCTTATAGTCATCTGAAGTATTTGTTTACTTCTTCACTGATATCCCCTGACTGGTCATAAAACATATGTTGGAACAAAAGCTTTATGAAACATCAACATACCTTCCAACATTTCACAGATGAAAAACAGGATATATGTGGCCAAGCAAGATCAGAGTGTGGTCAAAGTAAATCAAATCAATAAGAACAATAATGAAGATGAAGAAGAAGACACAAGCTAGGAGAGGTTGCAGAAGTTTGCTTTTCCCTGAACCTACAGGGAAGGGAAAGATTGCATCCTTTCTCCTCTTCCCCAGCTGAGTTAGTTGACTACAAACTACCCAGTTACTGCTACTGAAGTAAGCTGAGGACAAAGCAAGGAAGGTGAGAGGAGAAAGAAAGGAAGGAAGGAAGTGGACATTATAAAAGCAGCTGACAATGTGGAACAAAGGAGATTTAGTCAGGACCGTCCCTGCCAAATCAAGACAGTTGGAGGGTATGTGCAATGTGCTAAATAAAATCCGAATTTCTTGCAAGCAACCATAATTTGGATAAATTAAAATACCCACATAAGCAATGAAATCACTGGATTTTGAGTTAAAACAGAACTTCATGCAATTCCTCTGCAACTCAGTTAAGATAGTTATAATAAGCTTGGCTAAATCACAGCACAGCTGCTTGATTTTCTTAGATCTTCAAAATTAAGGTAAACATAAGCTTTGCAAGAGTCAAGGTCCAAGCCATTTGGTTTTTAACTTCTCACAGTCTTTAATGGTACCTTAAGGACCATCTGCTCTCAAATCACCCTTCTTGATCACAATAAGCTTCAGATCATCAATCACAGTAAGGATGCCCATACTGTCAGAGTTAAGGAAGAGGAGTGATGAACAAGAACATGGCCATAGTGGCTGTTCCCCCACAGTTTTCTAAATGCTTCTTTCTGGAAGGTTCTCATGAGGTGTCAACATTGGCTGGCAACCTATTCATGACAAACACGTTACTAACATGTTTATATATCTGTAGTTCCTCTCTGAATGATACAGGGGAGGCTATGGAAACCATCAGCCCCAACCAGCAGCCAAGCCCCGTAAGGCCACTGCTATAGGGAAGGGAGAAAGAGGGATGGAAGCAAGCAGGCAGCTGAGAAGACCTCTTATCATCATACAGTCTGAAAAAGAGAGAGAGAGAGAGAGAGAGAGAGAGAGAAGAACAATAATGTCATTACTCTGCCTCTCGAACTACAGGGCAGTGAGAGGCTGTCACAACTCTTCAGTAAATTCCCACATCTTCTACATGGCTGTTTAGTGACCAAGGAGCAGCCCCATGGGGGAAAGCAAGGAGGCATGGAGCTACAAATGTGGCAACTCTTAACACTCCATGTGTGCCATCTATCATCTTGGCCTATATTGTCATTTATATTGTTGTTATTTGCTATCAACTTGACTTCAACTTATGGTGACCCTATGAATGAGAATCCTCAAAGAGACCTGGTTATCAGCTACCCTCCTCAGGTCTTGCAAATTCAGGGCATGTGGCATCACTTGAGGGGTGTAGGGAGTGCAGACTGCACATGGTGGCACCCAGCTGAGTGCCCTCCACTTCCTGCTACAAGTGCCCACTGCACCTCCGCCCTGCCCTGCCCTACTTTATTCACAAGTACTCAGCTTTCACAACCATACATGGAAACAGAAATACTATGGCCTGGGCAATTCTGACTTTGGTATTTCATGCTACACATTTATACTTGGGGATCTTATCTAGTTCCTTTGTAGCTGCCTTTCCAAGGCTTAGTGTTCCTCTGATTTCTTGACGACCATCTCCATTCTGGTTAATGAATAGTTAACCAGAAAATAGTTAAAGAAAATCTTTAACTATTTCACTATCTCCATTACTCACTTAGAAGTTATAACAAAAATTGTGACTGAAAATCTCTAAGGAAATTTAATTTAGGGTTGCCATAACATGTGGATATCTGGGTTTTACCTACATTCTCAGCATATCATACAGTTACCATCTCTCATGTTTGCAGTGGCATCACAGGTTAGTGTCATCTCATGGCAGGGAGCAACTGCCTTGCCCTCCCTTCCTGCCTGGCCAGACCACTGCAGCACCTCCCCCAAGAGGGTGGATTTGGAAAGCAGTGAGCCCCCCACAAACATGCCAGACTCAGAAGGCAACTCCCCCCACCCCTCGTGTATCACCCCACTGGATGATACACGGGGGATGTCACTAAGTGCGGTCCTCATCCCCACAACCTCCTAGTGACACTACTGCCTGTTTGTGGAACATATTGGGGCCATCACTAATCCTGGATTCCAAGCCTTCTCTTCTTTTCCCCAAAGTATTTAGTCCCTGTAAAAGTCAAGATATGGAACCAAATGTGGAGGTGCTCTTCTGTAAAGAGCAAGTGGTGTAAGCAGCAGTTCACAAAAGAAATAACTGAGGGACACACTGTGAGGGTGCAAGGAGAGGTAAGGGAAGAAGTAGGAGGGTTAAAGAGCCAGCAATGTGAGCCACAGAGTGAGCTACAGGCTCACTAGGATGATATGATATGAGGTGACGGAGGGAGGAAGGGAATGAGTAGAAGGGATGGGAGAGCTAGTGCTGCAAGCAGTGAAGACAAGTTATGGAGTAGCATGGTATGAGAGTGTGAGGTGAGGCAAGGGAGGGAGAGATAGGAAAGTGAGAAGTGAGCAGCAGCAGTAGTGTACAAGAAGCAAGGAAGAACTTTGTGGGCATGGAAATTCCGTGGGCGGAAATTACTAATATTTCTGCCCTGTCATGGATGGATCATTTCTTGGTAGAGGCAAGCATCAAGGCATCAACCCAGATCCCCCCGGGGGTGGCGGACCTGATAGGTTCCAAGAAGCCCTAGAGGGATATATGGTTGGAAGTGACGGCGACACTGTTGATGCCCTAGTTAACACCTGGGATACGGAGCTCTCCAGGGCTATACACAGTATCGCTCCCAAGCGCCCTCTCAGGCCTGCTTCCAAAAAGAAGCCCTGGTATACGGAAGATCTCCGGGCCAGGAAGCGGGTTCTGTGACGGCTAGAGCACGCCTGGCGGAAACACCAGTGTTTATCCGACAAGGCTCTCCTAGACCACCTCTTGGAGGACTACAGAGAGGCGATACGAGCAGCTAAGAATTCATTCTATGCTGCTCATGTTGCGTCCGCGGAGTCACGTCCAGCAGAATTGTTCAGGGTAGTGAGGGAGCTAACTCAGCTCCCTCCTGCCCTGAACCAGATCCTTGAACCTACAAAGGCCTGCTGCGACCAATTTAACAACTTCTTCACGGATAAAATCTCTCGGATAAATGAAGGTCTGGATGCCAGTGTTAAAGCAGAATCCAGAGCAGAGGCGTCCAGAGCTTTTGTGGACTCGGTTGTACTGGATCAGTTTGAGTCTGTTAGTACCGAGGATGTGGACAAGATCCTTAGAAGTGTTAGGAAAACAACTTGCTCCCTCTATCCCTGTCCCTCGTGGCTAGTAGCACAGGGGGGACGGGCTGTAACATCATTGTTAAGCCGGATTCTTAATACATCTTTGAGGGAAGGGCAGTTTCCTGATAACCTTAAAGTGGCCATTGTAAGACCGATATTAAAAAAGCCCTCCCTCGACCCCCTGGTTCACAACAACTATCGGCCAGTTTCGCTGCTGCCATTTTTGGGGAAGGTGATCGAGAGGGCGGTTGCGATCCAGCTTCAATCGATCTTGGATGAAACGGACTATCTAGACCCATTTCAAACTGGGTTTCGGGCAGGCTACGGGGTTGAGACTGCCATGGTCGCCCTGGTCGATGATCTCCATCTGTGCATCGACAGGGGTAGCGTGTCCCTGCTGGTGCTCTTGGACATCTCAGCAGCTTTCGATACCATCGACCATGGTATCCTTCTGGAACGCCTGGTAGAGGTGGGAATCGGAGGCACTGCGCTCCAGTGGTTCCGGTCCTACCTTTCTGGGAGGTTCCAGATGGTGCAGCTGGGGGATATTTGCTCCGATAAGAGGGCCCTCAGATCTGGGGTCCCTCAAGGAGCTATTCTGTCCCCCATGCTTTTCAACATTTACATGAAACCGCTGGGAGAGATCATCCGGAGGCATGGGGCGCAGGGTTATCAGTATGCTGATGACACCCAAATAGTCTTCTCTATGTCTCCGACTGATGCAGTGACCAGCGATGGCATCGCTCCTCTTGTGGCCTGTCTGGAATCGGTAATGGGCTGGATGAGGGAAAACAGACTCAGCCTGAATCCAGAGAAAACGGAAGTACTCGTGATAGGTTCTCCCGGCCCAGGGATGGTGGTGGTTCCACCTGTCCTGAGCGGGATCACTGTACGCAGCTTGGGGGTACTCCTTGATTCGTCGCTCCATCTTACTTCCCAGGTAGATGCGACGGTCAGGAGCACCTGTTTTCAGCTTCGGCTGTTACGCCAGCTGCGCCCCTACTTGGACTGGAGGGACCTTGAAACTGTAGTACATGCTCTGGTAACCTCTCGATTGGGCTTTTGCAACACGCTCTACATGGGGCAGCCTTTGTATCACACTCGGAAGCTACAATTAGTGCAGAATATGGCAGCACGGCTGGTCACTGGTGTTCCCAGGGCCTGCCATATAACACCGGTACTGAAAAATCTCCATTGGCTGCCTATTCGCTTCCGGGCTCAGTACAAAGTGCTGGTTATTACCTATAAAGCCCTAAATGGCTTGGGCCCAGAATACCTGAAGGACCGCCTCTCCTCATACAATCCGCCTCGCACACTCAGATCCACCAGGCAACAGTTACTAAGAGTTCCAGAGGCTAGATCATCAACCACCATGAAGAGGGCGTTTTCCATCTCGGCCCCTAGCATCTGGAACTCGCTGCCCATTGAGCTCCGCTCGGCCGCCTCTCTTGCCCAGTTTAAAAAGGGGTTAAAAACACATTTATTTGGGCAGGCTTACCCCTGATATTCCTCTCCCTGTTGTTATTTCTCCCTCATCCTCCCCCCACTGTGAGCTGGCTTGGCATATTGGTATTGTATTGCTGTATTGGTATTGATATTGTTATTGCTTATTGTCGGAATGTTTTTAACTTGTTGTATATGTTGTTCACCGCCCTGATCATTGGAAGGGTGGTAAATAAATAAAGATTTTATTATTATTATTATTATAAAGTGAGTCAAGGGGAAAAGGGAGTAGGTGTCAGCAGCAGTGCATAGCAGCAAGCAAGGGATGCACTTTGAGAGCATGAGGTGAGGCAAGGGAGAGAGGAAGAGAAATTGAGAAATTAGTGATATGGGAAGCAGAGTACAAGAAGCAAGGAAGAGATGCTCTGTGAGGGTGTAAAGTGAAGCAAAGGAGACAAGAAAGTGAGCAGTGTGAGTGGCTGTGTGTGCACAGGAAGCAAGAGGTGATATTTTAGATGAGGAAGAGAACAGGAGATACAGGAAAGCAAGTGTTATGAGCAGCAGAATGCAAGTAACAAGGGACTGCCAAGGCATAACATGAAGCAAGAATGGAGAAGCAAGGGAGGGAGAGGTAATGTCACTAGTTAAGAAAGGAATGAAAAGGGGTAGGAGATGTAGCAGCACAGTGCAAATAAAAAGATGGAGGAGTCATGGCAAAGGTATGGAGGAGATACATCTGCCTAATTTGATTGGAATTATTCTTTTTCTTACATCAAGTTTTCAAGAAGTAGTTGTTTGCCGGGGGGGGGGGGAGAGTACAACAAAAACAACAAAATCTAGTATCTACTGTTATCTGATCAACAATTAGTTAAAGACTGACATGTTTTATTTGGTATAGGTTTTTGCAAACTGTAGCCAACCACATCAGATAGATGGAGAGCTGCTTTGATTGGCAGATACTTATGCACATGTTTGGGATGAAAGGATATTGTTAGTGATGTGAGAGAGAATGGAAGTGTAAAAAGTGCAAACATTTATGATTACCTGGGCACTATCAAACAATAATTGGCTGGGAGCACAAACTTCTTAGCATAGATGAGCTGCTTATAATGTACATTTTGAAGAAAAGTCAAAAATGAAAGAAAAGACTGTTTTGTATTTTAATAAAATATTTATTCTATATATCTGAAATCAGACCATGTTTAGCCCCTTTAATTACTGCCATTTCTCCCTATTTTCATCTGCCTCTTGCCTTGTAAATCAGAAAGCACTCAATCTCAGGAGCTTCCTGTGGAATTGTTATGGATTTTAGCTTTTGCCATTTGTGAAAAATTGATAGCAAAAAACAAAACAAAAATCCCATTCAAAAAAGGATTGTTCTTATGAGAACACTACTACAAGTATCTGTAGTTGGCAAAATGTTAATATTGTTTTAATTGTTTTATTTGTACTATACTAGGAATGTGCATATCCACACCAAATGGTTTCTATCTCATAATCATATGGTTAATTTCATGACTAAGCAGAAGTTACCCCATCCCTGGTCCAGACACAGATGAAGGGCCTTCCCTCCATTTCAACGGTCACTGCCCTGGCCTGAGAGGGAGAAGAGGCAGGCACAACTCCACCATGCCTAGCCCAAAGGAAGATGAAAGACTCTTTCCATTGCAACTGCCATTGACCTGGCCTTAGAGGGAGAGAAGAATTGGCAGTATCTGCTGGACTTGATCCCCTTCTTCACTACCATTCCTATCTCCTTTTGTGTCATGTCTTTTTTAAATTGTAAGTCTGAGGGCAGAGAGCTGTCTAATTAACAATTTGTAAGCCACTCTGGCTGAAGAGTGGGGTATAAATACTCTGAATGAAATGAAATGAAATGAACTTGGGTCTTTCTGTCCCAAGTCCAGCCCTTTAAACATTACTCTATGCCGGTTCTTTCAGATCAGTTAGAACGACATGAAGTTCAAAGCAGAGTGGGGAAGGAGTTACAACTAATGTGCCTAATTTGCATAATTAGAATGGAAATCAGTAACTTGTATAATTAGACTAATATGCATAATAGCAACATTATATGACTGGATTTGAGTGGGTAGAATATGGCAACCCTAGTGTAATACACCAATTCAAACCAGCTCCCCTATCTGAGGTTTTTTTCAGCCTGTTTTAGATCCAAGAGTCTTTTTAAAAAATAACAGAAGTGACCTCTAGTCATTAGCCTAAAAACACAAAAATGTGCTTGAGGACCTTTGATCTTTGCTTTTCCAACATCTGAAATAAGCATTGGGCTTCATTCATTCTATTCTGTTTTTAATATGTGATGAACTTTAAAAGAACGTCTTAGTTAGAAATAAGCTGCAAACTCACATTCCACAATGATATGGGAGGAACTCATGCTCCCTTTAACAGTTTGACACTCGACCTGTTTTCATGCCTAAATTATCTCCCTCCCTCTCTCCCTCCTAGTATTTATGAATCACTTATTTTAAAAAAATTCTGAGCAAGGGGAAGGGAGGGACGGAAAGAGGTATTGATGAGGAGGAGGGGGAATATACTGCTTCTCACTTAGAATCATGGAGTTGGAAGATACCACAAGGGCCATCTAGCCCAACCCCATGTCATGCAGGAATAGATGTGGACTAAAATTATGGTCTTCAACACTAGAACAAAGCAGTTTGAGGTGGCTGATGGCTCCTGTGTTAGTAGAACAATAAATCTACTCTGGATTTTAGTGTCAACTATAAATATTTTAGCTTCACCTATTTGGGGTTATGGTTCAGTACCTTGGATAGCTCCTTGGACTAATACACTAAATGGATTGATCACCCTGCGGACATGGGAGCCCTAAGACAGAAGACACCACTGATAGCTATTCAGTAAAACATAGTAACCCAAAATAAGAGAGGTTCCCAAATCACTCATAGCTAAGGGCCTTGTTATGGCTGTTATTTGACATCCAGTCAGCTTCAACATAGTACAACTCTATCAGAGACCTCCATAGGCCCTGGTAATCTACAACCCTGCTCACATCTGCAAACTCAGGGCAGCCATGCCTTCCTTGATTGACTCAGTCCACCTATAATGTGGCTTTTTCTACTGCCATCAAGATAGTTCAGCAGAAGAAATGCCACCTATTATTGGACTTCTTTTTGGTAGCACTGCTAGCTGTGTATCCGCTGTGATGCTATCACAAAATTAGCAGGTGGGGGGACACTGTTACCAGGAAAACCTCAGGAAAGCAAGATATGAGGCAGTATTCCACATCAGCTACTTAGGTAAGTATACATGAATACAGAACAGTTTCCTAGATGTATTCATCTGTAATTGTTCTGTATTCAAAATTACAACACTATATTTCCATGGTTGTAATTCCCTGCTCCCACCACTAGGCATCAACTGCATAGGGGGAAGGATGTCCATTCACCCAGTGAATGGAGTAAGTGTGAATGACATTTCTGTAACATTTGTATGGGTTGGGCCAAGAGAGACTACTTACTTTCTGTTGTTGTTACCTGCTATTGAGTTGACCCTGACTCATGACGACCCTAGGGATGAACCATCTACAAACCCCAATATCCTCCACTTCTCTGCACAGGACCTGCAGATTCAGACTTGTGACCTCATTGATTGAGTCTATCCATCTGGCATGCAGTCTGCCTCTCTTTCCATTACCTTCTACCTTTCCTAGTATTATTATTTTTTTCTAATGAATCATGTCTTCTCATAACACTGCCAAAGTGTGACAATCTCAGTTTAGTCATTTTGACTTCCAGGGATTGTTCTGACTTGATCTGTTCTGGGACCCATTTGTTTGTCTTTTTGGCCATCCATGGTATTCTCAGTACTTTTCTCCAGTACTACACCTCAAATGGGTTGATTTTCTTTCTTTCTTTATTGTCTAGTTGTCACATCCATACATGGTAATGGGGAACACAATGGCTTGGATTATTCTAATTTTAATGTTCAGTTGTATATCTTTACACTTTAGGACCTTTTCTAGCACTTTTTGTAGCTGCCCTTCTAGTCTTAGTCTTCTATGGACTAGTCCTAGTCTTCTTCTGATTTCTTGACTACAGTCTCCATTCTGGTCAATATTTGATCCAAAACTATGGGAAATTTTTGACTATTTCAGTTTCCTCATTATCTGGGTTGAATTTATGTAGATCCTTAAGTATACTTAAATTGGTAGCGGATAGAGAATGCTGGCCATGGAGCCTACAAAAAGAAAGATTTGACAGTGTCTCTCTCTGCCTCCTTCTCAAATCTGGATGCAGACATGTTAAGAAGATAATAATTCATTTGGCTTTTGTTCTGGGCAGTTGATTCTGAGAGATAATCTTACAGGTAGAAAGTACAGCCCCATGAACTTTCTTCCATGTCATCAATGTCCCAGTCTTGGACCAATTTTGCTGCCTTTTTGGATGAAATCAAGCATAAAATCTAAGTAAAATGAAAGATGTTGATAACTTCCATTGCCTTGCCATACACCCTGAAAGAGAGAGAGAAAAACACCTGAAGAGGAAAGTTACATGATAAACAGCTGTAAGAAAAGATAAAAGAGAAGAAGAGCAAGAAATCTCACAAAAAGGAGGAACAGATATAAAGCTAGATGGCAAAGGAAACCTAAAACAACTGGTTACAATTAATATGCAAACTGGAATCTTTAGAAATTACCCCTAAAAAAACCTTGTTTATACATTAGACTCTTTAGAAAAATACTGCATTGTTTGCCATGTACAGTGTGTAGGAGTTTCATGGATAAAGTAGTGGACTGGCACTGGGAAGGTCTGGGTTCAAATCCCCTCTCAGCTCTAGTTCATTGAGTGCAGTTGCTCAGTCACCAGCTCTCAGATTAGTCTGCCTCAAAAAACCAGGAAAGAAAAGTGGGACATAAATGCAATTAATTAATTGATTAATTAAATATTTAATAATCTCTCTCACACAAACACTCAAAAATTCTATTTTGAGTAGAAGCCTGAAGAAAACAGTTCTTCATTCCCTTACATGAAGAGTGCACAATCCTTATCCTTCCCTATACAGTAGGCCCTTTCCTCTGGGGTTTGGTTCCAGGGCACCCCATGTATATCAAAATCCATGGATGCTCAAGTCCCATTAAATACAGCGGCATAGTAAAATGGTGTCCCTCGTATAAAATGGCAGAATTAAGGGTTGTTATAGGCATTTATATATATTTTTTGAATATTTTCAGATCATGGATGCTTAAATCTATGGATAAAGAATCCATGGATACCAAGGGCCAACTGTACTTTATATACTTCCCTATACAGTCCTATTTTTGTCTGCTTCCATGAAAGTAGCTCCATTCACTGATGACATTCCATTACTTACTGCTTGGAAACCACTTGCTATCGTATTACATAAGCTTGCTGATGAAGTATGGTATATAAGCTGGTTGGCTATTGCCCTTCTCTAAGGTTGAGAGAGTCTAATGCCCAGTGAGTTTCCTTGTTCCAATGGGATTTGAGGCCTGGGCTCCCAAGTTCCAACACTCCAACAATACATCACACTGGCTCATATAACCATTTTTGTTGTATACCTTCAAGTCATTTCTGACTTATGACAATCCTAAGATGAACCTATCATGGGGTTTCCTTGGCAGAATTTGATCAGAATTTCCTCTGAGGCTGAGATAGTGTAACTTGCCCAAGGTCACCCAGTAGGTTTCAATGGCTGAGCAGAGATTCAAACCCTGATCTCCCAGTGTCCTTGTCCAGCACTACTACACCATGTTGGCTCTCCTTCATATAACCATAACCTTTAACATTGCACAGATGAAAATTAGGATGCATGTACCCAAGCAGCTTCAGAGTGTGGCCAAGACAACAATAGTTATTAATTTGGAAAAACACACAACCTAAGAGAAGCTGCAAAAGTTTTCTTTTGCTCAAGCCAACTAGGAAGGATAAGATACCATCTCCTCACCTCTCCTCTCCTCCTGCTGAGTTAACTGAGTGCAAACTACTTTTGCACTTTGAACTCAGTTTTCAGCAAAATTACAACAAAGGGGGGGGAGTGAGAGAAGTGAGAAACTTGGACATTTTAAAAGCAGATGAAACAGTGGGATGACAGTGAGTTAATCAGGGCTGTCCTTGTAAAGTCAGGACAGTTGGGAGGTATGTGTAATTACTACAAATAAACGGCCATCAGAATTTCAGTGTATATCTTATGCTATTACAGCTAATTGGCCAATATTTAGGCAGGCACAGAAGGAATAAGAAACCAGCACTTAATACATTAAATGTAGAAGAATCAGAACAGGAGTGGGGTGGGATGCATATAATTTAGTTGGTATACAGTTGCAAAAGTACAGAAAGAAGAATCTGTCAATCTGTCATCTTGAGCCATGGAACAGTGTGCCCCTATCAGTCATATGTGTGTCTGAGCTGTGCCCGACCTCTCCCCAAGTGGAGAGAAACATCACTGACAATTCTTCAGTTGAGTAAGTGACCCTGAATTGTATTCCAAATATTTTATCTATGCCCTCTCCCCCAGTTTTCTCACTTCTTTTGTAAATTTGCCCTGTCTGGTTAGAAATCGTGTAGTCACTCCATGGAGGTTTTTTTCTTAAATCCTTCACTCACTGTGTTATTCTTGTGTTAGGAAAAAGGTTCTCCCTCTTCTAGTTGCCTTGAACATTGATATTGTCCTCATGTTCTTTTATTTAGAATGACATTTAAGTTCAAGCAAGGATTCCTTTTGGTAGGTGACACCGTTTTCTCTGTCATTCGCTCCACTGCCCATGACTTTCTCACATTTCCTCTATTAGCATTCTTGTTTTCAGCTGTTAAAGCATTAAGGGAACAAAATATCTTATCTTCCAACCATTATGTTGTAAGTTGAAGAATTTAGACAAAGTTCAAGATGGACAACAGTGAATTCCTATGCAAACATTCTGTCTCAAACTTCATTACAGTTGTTCTTCAGCCAGAAACTCTGGTCAAAAAACCTTTAGAAGGACAACTGATGAAGAATGTTGTCTTCTTGAGGGAGGAGGTCACAAAACCTATTTGTCTATTGGGCTATCTCACCACACTACTACTTATCACACTTCCATGGGTCATTGTCAGTTGTTTTTGTGAAGGAAATTGTCAACATTAATAGAGCATCCCCCACAAGGCGTTCTCTCGCTCTCTGTCTAAAAATGCAAACCAATAGCATTTCTCCCAAGTTTGTCTTGGATTCCAGAAGGAGTCAATCAATCATGTCATTATTTGTTGTTGCTGTGTGCCTTCAAGGTGCCCTAAGGTGAACCTAAAACAGAATATTCTGCAGCTGAGTGTGATTCACCCAAAGTCATCCAGTGGATTTCCACAGCTAAGCAAGGAACTGAACCCTGGTCTCCAGAATCTTTAGAATCAATCTAATGCTGAAACCATTACACTATGCTAATTCTCTATATATCACTATACGCACAATGATTAACAAACAGAAAATATAAAATGAGCACAGTGTCTCAGTTTCCACCTTTTCCAATTGCTAAAGATGAACCTGGGCTCAGTTACCTCTTTAGCAACTGAAGAAGGCAGGAGCTGAGCATTTTTGCTCATTTTATTTCATTTTATGTTTTGTTCTGTTAATCACTTCAATTAATACAGGCATATGTATGTACACACATATGCACAATACAGAGATAGATAGATAGATAGATAGACAGATAGACAGATGGAGGATGATAGGTAGATCAATAAATCACTAGGTCAGTCTTTGTAGTGGGGGATAGCAACCTATCCAGGCAGAGAATTAGTTCAGCTCAACATACTGCTGACAGTGTATCTATGATCTTGGTTGGATTCACCCATACAACACTTACACAAAAGGAAACCTGACTGGACATCCATATTCATAGCTCTATGTGGTTAATATGTGCAGACTACCAGTAAAATCTGCAGCAGTGCAGCAGCTACATAGTTAGGCTGCAGAAGAAGCTTTCACCTGGTTGAGTGCTACTCTTTGTTTTACTGATTTTCCCTGTTGTATTTCTAATTTGTTCTGTGTTTTAGTAGTTTTTTTTTTAATTTAGTAATTAATTGTTAGGAATCTAGAGTTGCCTGGTGCATATCCAAATAAATAAGTGAACAGTATGGCTCCTGAGCTCTTGTGAGTGGATTTCTGCTGACAGGACACTTCTACTGTCTTAAAGGGAGAAGAGGATTTTCACTACAATTCCCAGTTCTCCTTGCAGCCCCTTTAGTATCTACTCTGGAAAATGCTGGAATTCTCCAAACAATGCAAGAAGTGGCCCAACAACTCCAAGAGCTGGGACTGCTAGTGGAACAAATGGTTTTCCACAATAGAACTACCCTGGAAAGGTAACTCTGGACACAAGATTTAGTGCACAGATCAACATCACCAGTATCAGTAAATTTATGTTGGGCTTTTCTAAACATGTTAATTTTACACACACAGTGAGTTAGTCTCCTACTCTGTCAACAATTAATTAGATTATCATTAAGTAAAAGAGTGATGTGCCTTTATTATACTTCAGCATTAAAAACCACTCTGCAATTTGTAGACTACAGGCATCCTGACTAAATTAATATAAACATTCTAGCCTATTAATCTAGTTCATAAATCCATTAATGGAGTGTTTCTGAAATTATGCCTTTAAACATTCTTGGTCCCAAATTGTTCCAATTAACCTCATGCTCCCAGGCTCCAAGCTACAAAAGTATGTTAGCCAATTAGTAAATAGAAGACTTCCAACTCAAACAGAATTGGTGCACTCTGTTTAGAGGTACATAAAGGTTACAACTGACTTTTCCCATTGAAATAGACAACAAAGGTCCTATTGATTTTAGAAGAGCTGCATTGTGCCCCCTGATCCAAAAAATAAATATGTCAAATATTAAGTCAGTAGTTGATCACCGGAGAAACTAATGGTTTAATCTAGGTAAATATTTGCCCTATTCAGTTGTTCAAATAATTATAATAGTGTGAACAGCAAGCAAGAATGCACTTGGTGGTCCTGATTCTTGGTAATTTCATCACCGAAATTGCATTCCTCCTCCCCTGAGGTGGTGAGTCAATGATATGTGTATAGGCTCCCTATAATGTGTATAAGAATACTGGAACAGAAAGTTCTAGAGCTTTCCTGAACTACAGTTCTCAGGATTCCATAGGATGCAGCCATGCCAGTTAAAGTGGAATTATAGTGTTGTAGTTATATACCTTAAAAGGCACATGGTAAATATGTGAGTACTGAACCATAAACCCGTTCATGCCCATTCACTCTGGAACCAATACAGAAATGAGTAAATGGAGTTCTTTGAGTTCAGTATTTAGTTAATGATGAAACAAACAAACAAAAAAAAACCTTTGTTGTTGACAGCTAAGTTCTGACAGACATCATGCATTGCTCCATTGTCCCAGCTCTGTGATTGTTTCCCCTTCTTTATTGAAAAAAAGCAAAAGCTGTGTCTATAGAAGCCTCTCTTTTTTTCTAAAACAAATATAGTTTCTAAGTGGATACACTGAAATGTTATATACTTTGGGCTCCCAAAAGAACAAATAACTATTAATATATAGTTTTCCCCCTCAGATCTATACGAGAAAATTAGTAACTTGGTTCAAATGGCCATTTTTACACTGATTAACTAACATTATTTGTTGTCAAGGGAAAATGGCAAAGAATTAAAAAAAAATCGACAACATGTTCAAATGAAACCTTTAAAATAGGAATTTCCATTTCAGTTGCCAATTCTGAGAAATCTCCTAGCTCTAATATAACCTTCAAGTGGGTGTTACTAACTATGCTCCCTTTAGAATCCTTTATGAATGAGAACGATATAGCACAATATATATATATATATATATATATATATATATATAAATGAAATCAATCCAGATGAATATATAATCATGTCATTTCATGAGGGGAAGATAGTTGAAAAGTTCTGTGCTCTTCTGTGATTGGACATTCTAGGTGCTCTTTATTAGACTTTACACAATAGGCAGATACATGCACTAACTGTTTGATTAAAATGGAAACATTAATTTCTATCTCTTTCTCTCTCTCTCTCTCTCTCTCACACACACACACACATATCATTGGTGTCAAATGGAACTATTATGTTTCCATTTTACAGAATTCTGGGATTTGTTGTTTATGAGGCACCAGTAGTCTTGGGCAGAGAAGGCTAAAGACCTTGTAAAATTACAAATCCCATGATTCCATAGGATGGAGCTACAGCACTTCAAATGGGGTCAAACTGTATTATTTCTACAGTGTAGATGCACTCACTGACATCACCCACTGGGTTTTAATATAAGTTTTAATGGAGCTATCCAAAGTGCCCAATCCCATCCCCAAAACTGGATCTGCACTTTGGATATAATGCTTTTAAAGTTCAGACCGCGGCCACCATACACATACACCAGACATCAATGATGGGGTACCAGATATGCATATAAATCATAGATATAAAAGACATTATGGTTAGAAAATGCCAATTTTTGCTGCAGTAATAATGTTGCACATACAGTATTTAAAAATATCTGTATTTATACTATTAAAAATATTATACTTGGTCATAATTGTAAGCATGCTGGGCCCATAACCTGTAAGAAAGTAGTGCTATTTAACTATGCAGTATGTGCAGCATGTTCTTGGTGCATCTGAGCTGCTGCTGCTGCTGCTGCTGCTGCTCCTCCTCCTCCTCCTCCTCCTCCTCCTCCTCCTCCTTCTTCTTCTTCTTTACCAGAAGCCCAGATGTACTGGGGACACACTGCACATTATGCATAACTGCATACAGTATTAATACTTCCCTACAATAATCATGCTGGTTATGATAATTTGTCACACAGGTCATTCTTGTTCTAATATAAGGTTATAAGGTTGAACAGCCCTGGTGGCGCAGTGGTTAAATGCCTGTACTGCAGCCACTCACTCAAAACCATAAGGTGGCGAGTTCAAGACCAGCAAAGGGCTGAAGCTCGACTCAGGCTTGCATCCTTCCGAGGTCGCTAAAATGAGTACCCAGATTGTTGGGGGGCAAATAGCTTACAATTGTACAATTACAATTGTACAATTACAATTAGACACTCCTTAAGGGTATGAAGCGGTATATAAATGAAGCTGTTTGTTTGTTTTTTTGTTTACCTGATTGCTATTTATATCACATTCAATTATATGGTGCCAGACTATTGGAGCCCACAACGATATCCAGATCTGAAATACACATGTTTCAAGTTGTTTGTTCTTTGTTTGTTTTTCCTAATAACAGCCACCAAGTAAGAGCACCAGCCTAATCTTAACATGCTGGAAAGAATTCATGGCTTTTGCACTGGATAGCTAAGACAGGTCCTGTTGCTGGCAAGCAGGGTAGATGCTAATCAGCATTTCTTGGAGCTTGGTATATGAAAGCAGCCTCATCACATGGATTTGATGGAGTGGGGAAGCACAAATCCTTTTGGGATTAGATAAGTATGCATTTCTATCTTGCTATAAAACCTCAGCACATCAAACTGCTGATAACATTGAATTGATTATCACCAGTCCCAAGCCTGTTCTGTATTTTGTTGTACTTACATTAAACCAAAAACATACAAAGTAAAGAACAGATAAAGGACTTTCAGGAAGAAAGGTCTTTTTGGTATCATGTATAAAATCCTTTCCACAAGCCAAAAAAAAAACAAACCTATAGATTTCAAAGGAAGTTACACAAGTAATTTGGAATGGGAGCATTACATTTAAGAGTGTAGCAAAGGAACATTTATTATGACAATATTGAGGATATACTAAACCTACAAATAAAAGAAGATTTTCTACAAATAGAGAAGTTTTAAAACATTTACAATATCAATTACTATACTAAGAATATCACAATAAAAAAAATAAAGGAGACTGTTAAAGGAATTCATAAATGCACACTTTTTGCTTCTTTATTTCTTGCTGTAGAGCACTATTATAAGTGACACATAACATGCTTATTGTGCTTCACTTAAATTCCTATTATTTGCACAGGATATAAGATGATTATTCAATTTGCTTTGGATGTTACAAGTTTAGCCATTATCATCATAATGTAAAATACCTTAAATTTGGTGAAAAGGAACTGATAACAAATAACTAAGTATTTTCAAGCTCCAGATGGCTAAGGATCTGTTCAAATTTCAGGCAAATTGTATAGCTTTATCCCTCACCTACATTACTATGTTACTGTAAGACTGATAGATGTATATAAGAATTACTGAGAAATATATGTTTGTGAAGTATTCTAAGCATTTAGGGAGAAGTTAAAGGTCTAAATACCCTAAAGGCACCAGGCATTCTGATTTTGGAAGTTAAGCAGGCTTGTCATTGGTTAGATCTTTGATGGAGACCACCAATGAATACCAGGTGTTGTGTGCTATATTTAAGAGGAAGGAACTAGCAAAACCACATCTGAGTATTCCTTGCCTAAGAAAACTCTATGGGATTGATGGGGTCACTATGGGGATTTCCAGAACGCCCAAAAAGGGTGGTCTGTAGTCACTTTTTTTTTTTTTTTTTTTTTTGCTGTGAAGCTTCACCGCAGCAGCTAGACGCCGCGGTGAAGCTCTGCAGCAAAAAAGGAGCGGGCAAACCGTGCTCCTTTTTTGCACCGCAGTTGTGGCACGATTTTTAAAAGAGGTGCCATTTGGCGCCTTTGCACCGCTGCAACTGCGCAGCTCCGTGCAGAAGCTGCTCAGTTGTGGCACCACCATTACATACGCCGTCTAAACGGCATTACATAATGGTGCCAGCACCAATACGTGCTAGGGTCCATGAGTGTGCGAATGCTGCATGCTCACGAACCCTAATGGTGCTGCCCAAGCGCCTCTTAGTGCCCATCTAGATCGGGCCTATAAGTTGACAGGCAACTTTAAGGCATATGCATATACAATGTTAGCGAATCAGAATGTGTTCAGGAAAGGACAAGCACAATGGCAAAGGGTCTGGAAATGAAACTTTATGAGGAACAGTTGAGCAAGTTCGGTAGGCTTAGCTTGAAGAGGAGAAGACTGAGACTTGATATGAAAACCATCTTCAAAGATCTGAAGGTCTGTTACATAGAAGATGGAGCAAGCCTATTTTGAGCTGCTTCAGAAACTAAAATGTGAATGAATGGATTCAGATCAGAAGACAAGAGATTCCAGAGAAACATTGGGAAGAGTTTCCTGACAATATGAGCTGTCTGACAGTGGAACAATCTCAGAAGATGATGGACTCTTCTTCAATGGAAGGCTTTAAACAGTTTGGATGGTCAACTAATAATAATGATGATAATGATAATAATTTTTTATTTCTAGCCCGCTCCTCTATTAAAAACAATCGGAGCGGGGTACAACAGGATTAAAACATACATTTTAAAACAATCCCAACCACCCACCCCTTAAAAATAACAATAGTTTAAAACCATCAACAAATTAAAAGCATAGTGCATCCTCATAACATTGTTCTTGAACAAGGTGGGAGATGATACCAAAGCAAGGGATCAAGTCCAATTTTCAGATCCAGTTTTGGATCCAGGAACTAGGAGGCTTCAGGAAAGGCCTGCAGCAAGAGATGCGTCTTTAGAGCTTTTTTAAAGCAATCAAGAGATGTTATAAGATGCTTCTCATCCGGCAGGTCATTCCAAAGCTTGGGAGCGGTCGCAGAGAAAGTCCTCTTGGAGGTCTGAGATAGCCTAGTTTTCACAGGTTGCAGGAGGTTCCTCCCAGAGGATCAAAGCGTGCGGGGGTTTCATACGGGGAGAGGCGGTCCCTAAGATAAGATGGACCCAAGCCATGTAGGGCTTTAAAGGTCAAAACCAACACCTTGTACTGCACCTGGAAACTAATCAGCAGCCAGTGGAGAGCCTTGAGCATGGGTGTTATGTGCTCTCTCCTAGATGTTCCGGCAACAAGCCTGGCTGCCATATTTTGAACTAATTGAAGTTTCTGGGTTAAGCACAAGGGTAGCCCCATGTATATCTTAGAGTAATTTACTGCATTGGTGGAGTAGTTAGAACAGATGGTTTTCACATCTGATTCCACAATTCTAAGTGATCCTGAGCTTATATGATATTTATTTTATTTTATCTTTATTCTACTTCCTGCCAGCACAGGACCCGAGGTGGCTCACATTCAAATTTGTATATTTTGATATACTATTCCAAAATTTTAAAAAGTTACATCCATGTGTACATGTTAACACTTAACTTCAAAATTATTTCATAGATTTGTATGAGCTTCCTGTGGTTTTATTGCCCATTCAGAGTATATGGCTATTCGATAATTAAAGACCCTCAACACTTTTGGAGCCAAGCAGTGGGAGAATTGACTGGGACCTCAGATTCACATAAAACAAAATGTGTCAGAACAATCCAATGGGTCTAAAAGGACTTGTTCCCAGGTAAGTTGATATAGGATTGTAGGTTCTACACTGGTGTATGTTGTCATCATCATGCAACAAAAGGGAAAATTGCAATTCTTTCTGCCTAGCATTACTGATGGCAGTTTCTAGCTAGTTAAATGAGACCGTAGTAGAAATATTTTGCTGCTTGCAACAAGAAACATCCTTTAATTCCATATATAACCAGGGTGGGAATCATGGAGCCCTTCAGAAATTGGTGGATTGCAAGTGTCATCATCCCTAGCCAACATAGTCAATAATAACAGATGCTAGAAATTGCAGTCCAACATCATTGTTGATTTGTTGTTCTTCCCTGCCTCAATCCTATTAGGGAAGTAAAAAATAACAACAACAAGTCCTATCCATGCTGAACAGGAACCCAACTGCAAAGGCAGTTGAAATGCACTTCAATACTAGCAAAATGGTAGCATTCTTCATTGCACCTATGGACTACACTAATACTTTAGACAGCCTAATACAGCCCCATGTGGCATCTGTAGCTCTTCCATTCAACAGCTTGGCACCATTCACTGACCCCAGTATCTGACCCCTGAGCTTTCCTTAGTACAGGTTGGGGAAAGGTTATCCAGTGGCATGCATGCGGCCTCTGGGGTCCCATTTATCAGCCCCTATGCTCCTAGATCCAAAATGGCTAAACACCATAAAAAGGATATCCCAATGCCACAAAAATCTTTACTGCCCACTATTCCCAATCTCTCAACCAACAAAAATTAGCTACATTTGGGGCAATAACAAGAACTGGAAGTGACATCGTGCCACTTCTTATCATGCCAGGAACAGCCGTGGGGTGGCAGGTTGGAGTGAATGACCCGCTCTGCAGTTGCCCACCACTGGTCTAATGGTAGAATCCACCCTACTTATTTCTCACTCAACACATTTTGATCAACCTATGAGGCAATAGATGTCCCTACAACACTATATGCACCACTAATCCAGAATGGTCAAAATTTCAGCATGGTCAATGACAAGGAATTCTGGGAACTTCAGTCCAACATCTGAAGAGCTGCATATGACACACCCCTGTCAACTGGACCATCACAGCTTCTAATTCCTACTTTTATTCATAAAATGAATGTCAGAATTTTTTTAAAGCATCAAAACAATTATTTCTAATCACAGTTACATTCTTTTCATCATATTTCATCACTACCAGCATGGAATCTAAGCTGTTTATATTTTCGCTGTGCTTTTTTGGACTTAGTCCAGGAACAGAGTTCATTAGCAAGTAGGTCAAAAAGGAAACAACCCTCTAGAACAGCAATTACTGTAAATTGGAACTTCCTTTCAAGAGAATACAAAAAGCGAGGAAGACAGGTAACCAGACTATTAAATGTACTCAACAGAACATCTGCTTTTTAAAACCATAAATGTCAAGCTAAATCAAGAAAAGTGTGACTACCTCTTTCAAATTTGACAGTTTCAGGAAAAGATCACAGTTTGGAAAAATTACTTCTGGAAACTTCAGCTCCAAAAAATCAAACAGCCAGCAGAGGCACTGACCATACATCTACCAACTACCCTGATTTGGCAAAACCAGTCCCAGTTAATCCACTGGCATTCAATTTTTTCAGTTGCTTTTAAAATATTCCAGTTCCTCCCTCTTCCTCCTGTCTTCTCTCTTTGTCCTCAGCTTACTTCAGTTGCTGAAAATTTAGTTCAAAGTACTTAATACTAAATTAAGAGGCAAAACAGACCACCCCACAGAGGTAGCTTCAAGCTGCCCCTGACAATGCCGGATTGGGGCTGTGACCCCAATCTGCCTTTTTGCTGGCCAAAAAAGGAGTAGCAAAAAGACGCTCCTTTTTTCGCTAGCAAAAGCCATCTTTTCCACCCTGCCATGGCAGGAGGCCTGCTTTAAGGTGCTCTGGCAGCATGAAGCATGTAAATGGCATGCCACCAGAATGCCCAGAAGCCAGCCTACATGTAGGGTGGCTGCCAGCTTGAAGCTGGCTTCTGGGCATCTTGGGCCATACATCATCTGTACTCCACATCCCCAAGGTGACCAGATGCCGGCTTTTTATTCCAGTGAGGAGTGGAAAGAAAGAGTCTTGTCCTTCCCTGTAGACTCAAACAAAAGCAAGGTGTTGCAGCCTCTCCTGGCTTGTGTGTTCTTCCTCATTAACTTATCACACTCTGATGTTGCTTAATGACCCAGTTAATGGCTGGGCTATTCTAGGAGTTGTCATCCAAAAAAGTATTTTTCCCAGCTCTGAAAAAGGTCTTATCCTTTTATTGGTCAACCAATCATCAATTAACCATTTCCTGAAAATCAGAAATGCATTCTGTGCATTAGTGATGGGGAAAACAGTGGCCATCCAGATATTATTGGATTATAACTCTTCCCAGCTGCAGCCAGCAGCATTAGCAGCCAGAATGATCAGAGTTATAGTCTAAAACAGTGATTCCAAAAGTTTGGTCCCCCAGATGTTTTTGAACTTTCACTTCCTGAATTCCTAAGTATTGACCAAGCTGGCTGGGGCTTCTGGTAGTTGATGTTCAAAACACTTGGAGGATCAAAGTTTGGGAATCCATGGTCTAAAACTACAAATTGAGGGCAGATATTATCTAATATCTAATAATTTGTTGCTGAGCAGGTGGGAAATTCAAAAGAGTCTCACTATCAGGAAATCTTCAGGAATAGAGAGAAGAAACTGAAAGAAAATATTTTTTTGTGGAGCTTTCGGTCTATGTGGCCATGTTCTAGAAGAGTTCCTTTCTGACGTTTCTGAAAGAAAATATTTTGGACTCGAAAATGATAGGGTAGCTTTAGCAAGTCAAAATGACTAAACCAAAGTTGTTGCCCTTGGGTCACATCTTAAGCAACATGTCATAGGAAAGACATGTCATGATATCTTTATTCAAGAAAATTTTAATATATAATTGTGTCAGGGAGACTTTTATACAGGGTGTGTGTTTCAGTTGTTTTAACTTTTGCATATTTTTATAATTTTATATTTTTTTAGCTAGTTGATTTTAATTGTCTTTTAAATTATTGTAAATATTTTTAAATGGTTTTATATGTGAGCTGCCCTGGGTCGCTTTCTGGGGGAAAAGCAGCATAGAAATGAATGAATGATGTAATAAAACAATAAAGACAGTAATGCTCAGTAAAATTGAAGAAAGAAAAGAGAAAGACCATATTAGAGATGAATTGATTCAATTTTAAAAAGGCACAGTTTGCAAGATCTGAGCAGCACTGTGAATGACTGGGGGCTCTTGGAGGTCTCTTATTCATAAGGGTGCCAGAAGTTGAAACCAGCAAGTAACAATAAAGGATGAAAATCCAACCTTTGACAACCTTTGAATGACTGCCATTATACATTTTGAAACATGTTAAGGGTTGAGTGTGCCAGCATCGGGGTGGAGTGGGGGCATGGCAACTACATGCTGCACACCCTGTCTCCTCCCCGATACCAGCATCATGCCAGGTGCCCAACCACATGACCAGGGTGGGGGGCATCACTGCACTCCTTTGAAGCACTGTTTATACATGCTGTGCAAAAGAAATGCCAAAAAGCCAGAAGAAGGGCAACTTTTTGCTGGCTCTAAAAAGAGAGGCATTTGCCATTCTGTTTAGAGATGGCAAAGTGCCGGACAGGGGTGCAGCATGCAGTTGTCATGGCCCTGATCCAGTGCTGAAAGGGGCAGCGGGAAGCTGCTCCTTAGGGACCATCTGTTGAGCCCCTTAATCAGATCACTGGATTTATCAATACCTTAGAATGAGCAGAAAATTCTCTGTTTTCATGCATGCAATGTTTTGGCTACAATCCTGTATGGCTCAGAGTAGTGTAGTCATTCTGCATGCAGGCCTATGCTAAACTGAGCCATATACCACCTCAACTTACTAAATAGCCTGTGAAGCCACCCCATGGCCATCCATTGCCACCCATTGCCTTGCAGGAAGTGGGCAGGATCCATCAGCATCCTCTAGAGGTCTCAGCACTTCTGCAGTCATTTAGTTTCATGCACATAGCCAGTTGTTTCTCCCATCCTGTTAGCTCCCCATAAGACACAGAATACCCATGCAGGGGCAGAATTTCAAAGTAAGTTGGAGGTACTTACTGGGGAGGAAGGGAATAACAACTGCTTCAGCATTTGAAAAAGGGCATATGCAGGTGTATGTGCATATGCCATAGACAGGTCAGCCATTGGATGAGAACTCCATATTTTGACAAGTCACCTATGAGTGACTACATCAGATTATGTTCTAATGTGTCTCTTTAGGTGTCTCTTCTTGAAACTCATGGGAGACTCTTCAGGACCATGGGAGCTATAGCAACAACAATGAGATTGGAAAGCTTCACTCTATAGATAAATTTCCATTCAGGTTTTTCAGATCCAAGTCTGTGGGTTTATTTGCACAATAGGATCAGAGCTTGAAACCTTGGAGGGGGGAGTGACATGTTCTATAAACCCCAGCCAGCATGGGTTTTGATGACTCCATGGCTTGTTTGACTTCTTTCACTGTTTTGTTTAGCCATTTCCACTGCAAGTGGAAGTAGTATGAACAGCATGATGCTCTTTCATCACAAGGATCCCGCAAGTCAGGGTTCCCATTTGTTGTGCCATGCAGACACACCTTGTTTCTGTTTCTGTACTCTGTTTCACAAGACACAACCAACTTCTAAGCCAAGAAGAAAGCTATTAAATTTCTGCTCTGCAATAATTTAAATCATAATTAGCTAAAGATGGAACAACCCAAACATGAAGTATTGTAATTGGTTTTATTATACTTGGTTATAAAAAATTTTAAAAAATACTTACAGGAACCTCTGGATTAGCAGTTTCCAGCTGTACTGTTCCAGACTGATTAAGTTAGCAGTTGGTTGAAAATATCATAGAATCCAGAGCAAACTCTTGAGTCTAGAGAGTATCATAGAGGGTGTAGTCTAATGTGTATTTACTGATATCTTTTTTTTTAAATATTTTTATTATTTTTTAAAAACAACTCCATACAATTACATCATTGCAAAATTGGTAGAGGTTACAAAAGGAAGCGAGAACAGAGAAAAACAATGTTACCAAAGTAAATTACAACTTATTTTCCACAAATGTCTACATTATATCCTTCCATTATCTCCATGTCGAGTGTGTCATATAATTTAAGGAGTATTTCTTATACTTTTGCTTAATGCAATTTAATGAATAATTCTTCTACTTATATTTAAGTATTTCCTATATATTTCATATATAAATATAATAGCTTGACTAGAAAAGGTAAAGAAAGAAAACAGAAAAAGAAAAGAGCTCTTAGCATTCATAATTCCATCATTTTTAGCCTTTGTCCTTAGCTTTCCTTTCTGCCATATCTTTCCTCCTTCCTTAACCCCCATCCAAGTTCTTTTTCTTTGAACAACCTTTCCTTTACCTTTCATCTCATCTTCCCATTCTCTCTTCTCTTCTTACCTTCCTAATTCCAAACTACTTTGTCATACCCTCATCTACTTGCCTAACCTTTCTGACTTCATTCTTTGCTCTTTCACTCTTCATCCTTTCATACCTGACTTCTTTCCTTTTTCCCACTGGGTATCATTGCATCTATGTCTTACCTTCTTTTATAAATATATGTGTATATAAATCTTTCTAAAAAACAATTCTCCTGTATCTTTCCCTATATATTTATTTACTGATATCTTTGAAGGCTGAGTCTGTATATACTTTCTTGCTCTGGCAGCTAGTGGCAGCAATGTCAGTGGGTGGTGAATCTACCCCACCTCTTAACCTGGAAATTTAAAAAGAGCTATCCAGGTTATGAACTGCTTCTGTGGGTGGGATTCAATATCTTGAAGATATATTCAAGGGTTGCCTGTCAACTTATGGCAACCCCATGCATTTCATGGGGTTTTCTTAAACTAGGAATACTTAGATGTGATTTGTCAGTTCCTTCCTCTGAAATACAGCCTACAGCATCTGGTATGCCATACAAGTACTAACTAAGGCTGACCTTGCTTAGCTTCCAATATCAGATGGGAGCTGGTACTAAAAGCCAAATTAGATTCAACAGCTTGCTAGCATGGAAGCCATCTACTACCACTGCTCATTTCCAATTTGCTTGAGGGGTTTTTCATGCATTTTCACTGCCCAAGTGAACCTTTCTAAAAGGAAATGTTCTTTCATCAGAGCATAACAAAATACCACTATGATGCAAACCAGTCACATTTAATTTTCCTGCATACAAAAAAGTAGATCATTATACAAAATATCATAGCAAATTATACTATACTATAGCCAAGACATTATTTAAGTAATTAGACAAATGTGGCATTGGAAACCTGGATAAGACTCTTGTCTCCACAATGCTGCACCACACCTCTTTGAATTTTCCTCTATGTTGTGTGCATAATTATGAAGACCAGAAAACATATTGCTAGCTATCCTCATAAGAAAGAAACTTAGTGAGTTTGGGCAGCGGAAGGGGAAGAGAAAAATAACTTCATATCATGCCTGCACATCTTCTCTTTCTAGGGTAATATATCTGTATCAGTCTATCTACAGAGTTTATAACGGATGGATCAATCTAGATTACCCCATTCTGGTCCTTTCATCAGTTGACTAAATCACTGAGTACAGCAGCTACATTATCAAACATTTAGAGATACAGTCATAGTATCTCTGTCTCTCTCTCACACACACACGCACGCACACACACACACACACACACACACAAGTTCCAGAGATTTGTACATCCATGATGTTATAAAGAAGCTATAATTATAAAGTTGCCAGGCATTTCTGTTCAGTTTAATTCGATTTGTTAGAAATGGGGCAGAATCAAAGAAAAATGACCCAAAAAAGAGCATCTTTCTTCCTCACACACGTACACCCCTTGTCTCTTCACTAGGGAACTGTCCAACAGAAGAAAACAACAAATGCAGACAGTACAAATGCCAGAGGCCACTTTTACTGGGATGCTTCTATGTTTGAAGGGCTTTCCTTTTGTCACATGACAATGAGTGTTCTTTTTCCCATGGAACACATTGGGTTATTTTCACACTTCACACTTCCTTACAGCATAAACCATTCATTCCATGGCCAAAGTGTCTCTTGATTATGGATATCTGATCTTGCAGATTTAGGAATTTGAACCACTCAGGACTATGTTACTGGGCAGCCAATATAAATATCATACACAGTGTAAATAAGTCCATAGTTCTTCTTCATTACCACAAAATATGGAATGAACATTTCCATAGACCTAACTACCATGAAGGAGATCAACAAGCTGCAAAGTGTCCAGAGAAAGGCAACCAAGATCATCAAAAGTCTGAAAAATCAAACTTTATATGAAACAGCTTAGGGATCTGGATATGTTTAGTCTGAAGAAGACAGGACTGAAAGGTGACATGGTAGCTATCATTAAATATTTGAAGGGATATCATATAGAAGATGAAGCAAGCTTATTTTCTGCTGCTCCAGAAACTACACTAGCAAAAACGAACAGAACCAAGGGTAAATAAGGTGCTGCAGGTGCATGTTGTATGTGCATGATTTACACTGCAGCATGGAAGCTAGGGGTTTGAGCCAAGGGCTTCAAAGAAACTGTGGGTTTTAAGGAGGTTATAAGAGAGGTGGCATCATGGATTTGTTCTAGAACTCAGTTCAAAGATAAGAAACAGAAATTTTGAAAGGGCTGAATATTCTGAGGGAAGAAAAGAGGATAAGGCAGGAAAAGAGACAAGAGAGAAGATCACAGGCTCAGCTGCACTAGAATATAAGCACAAAGTGATTAGAGCAAGAACATGGAGGCAGGTCCCAAAGCTAGCCCTGGGTTCTAGAGCAGGCAGGCATCCACTTTAGCATTTTCTTGAAGAGTATAAAGATACCTCTGATCTTGGAGGCAAAGCAGGGTAGAATGGGAGACCACTAATAAATACAGGTGCTGTGGGCTATATTCAGAGGAAGGAACTGGCAAAACCATCTCTGAAGATTCCTTGACTAAGAAATGAGGTCACCCTATGGTAACCTGAAGGCATTTATAGATATAAACACAGACACACACCATCAGGTGACAGGAAAAAAATGGAGATGCCTATTTTGACAGCGCAATGGAGAGTAGATTCAGGCAAAATTATCTGTTGTATGAACAACAGTGCACAAAACAATGTAGACATATGTAGTCTCTTCGGCTAACCATCCAAGAGAGAAATGGTACTAAATTCTGTCCTTGTACTAACTCCCGGCATGGGGTGGGGAGACTGCAGCCTGCAGGCCTCATATGGTCCTAGGACCCTATTTACAGACCTCAAGGCAGTCCAGAAAACGCTGAAGTCCCCAGATCTAAAAACCGAACCAGCACATTGTTAAAGAAAAAAAGCACCTCCAAACACTACAAAATGACATTTGGGGTACCATTGCACCCCATTATGCCCATAAACTTCATCAACACCTGTAAAATTAACTTCTTTCTGTGGTTCCAGGATTGACACTCTGGCCTACGGGGGAAGCGGTGTCATGGGGACCCCCTTCCCCGGTTGGCCAGTGTCTTCTGCCCAATTTACAGTTGCCCATCTAAGTGCTAGTACAATGGATCATGTATTAGTACCATGACATTATAGGATACAGGCCCTAGAGTGGGGGGGGGGGGGGGAGAAATCAAGAAGCTGAGCTGTATCAGAATCAGGAAAAGATTAAGGAGAATAAGGGTGAAATAGAGGCCTTTTTCCTGTCCTGGTAAGCTCAGCTGTAATCTTTGACAAGCTATACAATTAGGGTTATGGGTCATCAGCCTCCCACTCCCTGAGATTTCAGGGTCAAAACCTAAGAGTAGAGGGCAAGTCCTTGTGATGCCACAGAGGTGGGAAGGAAAGAGGAGGACAAGAACTGTAAATATGTCAATCGAGAGCTTAGCAAAATAAAACAGAGCTCGGGAAAATAAGATGAAACAAATAAACGTTAATGGCTAAATAAACAGCAAAGGACAACTCATAGCTGCAGCAGTTACCATAGTTCTCACTAACGCTTGCATCTGTGTGGCCTTCCTTACAGCACAATGGGAAGTGTTTCCAAGCTCTATCTTGCTTCTGGGGCTTGTGGGAGGCTTGTTGGACATGCTAAAGGAGGTGTGTGTTTTTTCCTCCAGGTTCTGGGCTGCTCCTGCTTATGAAATGAGGAGACAAATACATCAGAATACTGACACTCCACTCCTTGTCTTTTCCCAAATGACATGATGGGCTCAAGTCCATGCACCCATTGTCTCACACTCCCCAATTCCCTCCCCTAATTCGGACTTTTGGGGACACCAATATTGCACAGGCGGAACACATAGAATAACATTTTCATGCTCAGCCAGATAGCCCTAGTGCTACTTAGAAATGCAAGGGGGATTGGGTATCCATGTTTTAGAGCAAGGGTGGGCACACATCCTGTTCATTGGACCTCAGATCGCCACATACCACTACTGCACCCCAGACCCATAATATTTATTTTTTGAAAAAAAAAATACTCAAAATGCCTTTAGGATGGCAGTTTTGCATGAAAGGCCATTGTCTTTTGCTGTCTCGTTTAAATGCCTTTCCTGGGCCTAAAAGAGCCTGGAAAGGGGGGGGGGGCATGGTGTAATTGCTACTCTGTGACTCTTACAAGTCATGGGAGGGATACTGGATTATTAACAAATAAAAACGGGAGCCAAATTTTCCCCAGCCCTACTTGAAAGCTACCCCACTCACCAAATTAATTTCCTTCTTATCCAGTGCCACTCATTCTGAGATTTGTCTCTCTGCCTTGGAGTACAGTACTAGAGAAACATAACAATCCCTTCAGACTTTGGTTGGTGCCCTGAGGCCTGACAACTTTGAGTACAATGCCAGTTTCAACACAGTCTCCTCTTCTATTCTCTCAGCCCCCCCCCCCAATTTATTTCATAGCCTAGGTTAATCATATTCCATTTCTCTCCCCCCCCCCCCCAACACACACACCATGATTCACTGTATATACATCTTATGTGTTCGCTGTGGTTTGTTTTATTTTTATTCAGTCATCTCATCTTCAACAGAGATTGGATTTTTTTTAAATATTCCTCATATTACAGTGGCCATATTCAGATTACTTTTCCTGAGCAGTAGGTAAGTTGGCTGGGGAGCTGTAGTCTTAAAAAAGCCATATTCTAAAGCTCTGCTGTTCAGCCATCTTGATCATAGAGGCGTATGTGTGTGTGCATGTCAATTTATGGCAACCCCATGAATTTATAAAATCATAGAGTTGGAAGAGACCTCAGGGGCCTTCAAGTTCAACCTCCTGCCATGCAAGAAGACACAATCTAAAAATCCCCAACAGATGAACAATTTATGATCAACAAGAAACCCAAGGTCCTTTTCACATGTAGCACTGCTGAGCCAAGCATCCTTCATTCTATACCTATTAAAAATGCAAAATTCTACATGTAGGCAACAAAAATCCAATGCACAGATATAGTATTTCATAGGGTTTTGTTAGGCAAGGAATACTCAGAGATGGTTTGTCACTGCCTTCCTCTGAAATATAGCCTACAATACCTTGTATTCATGGTATTCACATGCAATACTAACCAGAGCTATCCCTGCTTAGCTTCCAACATCTGAGAGGATCTAGTACCTTTAGGGTATTTAGGCCCTGATCCTAGAGACAGGCTCTCTGTTTAAATGCTGTGTATGTGTGTGAGAGAGAGAGATGGAGAGGGAGAGGGAGAGGGAGAGAGACTACATCACAACTGTCTTTTTAAATGACTCCCATTCATCTGTAGGCTGTCAGCTTCTATTCCCTGTCCTCCTGGTGAAGTTGTCAATCATTCCGAAAGTCATGCTTTAGGGATGAGTCATCCCAAACTTCTGCTTTCCAACACCTGCTGGCTTCCTCCAGGTGCATTCCTAAGCCCAAAGTGGTTAATATCCATGTCAGACATAGTGTCTGCTCAGCTGTATTGTTTCAGGAAAGAGGTTTGAAAGGTTTCATAAAAGAGGAGCGGGAGAAGACGCAAGAGGTACCAAGGTCTCTTGTTTGTTTGTTTTTTACATGTGGTTTCAAGTCCAACTATTATATCAGTTGCCCAAAGGATGTAATCATTTGGGGATGGGGTTGGTACTCGGACACATAAGCTCCCAAACAACAACAACAACAAAATCCTTTCTTTCAGGTGCAAAGATTCATCCCTGTATCCAAAACCAGAGGGTGTGAAGTGGTATAGTCAGCTGCTCTAAGACAGCCAATGCCAAATATCAAAGGGCCTGATGCAGTCCCACTCATCAAATTTCCTTTTTTATTCCTCAGATATGGCAACTGGGAGAAGTTCCAGTCAAACGACTACTACTTATGACAATGAAGGTGAGATGAGAAGCAGACAGTGAGGTTAAAAGCTCATCTTCATGCTGCTACTTAGAATTTAGGTATCTCTTTCAACAGTTCAAACAGCTTCATATCCATTTTATTGCAATGTGTACAACTACCTGACAAGGTGAGTCAATATTATGGGTGCCATCCCAGGAGAAAAGCAGGACATAATATAATATATGATAGAAATACTCCCATGGGAATGGTTTGCCTAAAGACACCAAGTGATGGTAGGGCTCAGATAAGACTTCCCAGATTCCTCTTAACTTATGTGCTGCCTGCTTTATTCACAATGTAAAATCGTGTAAGATGTGATGGTAATAAGGATCAGAGAGATATAGCCATGCAAATACAAACTACAAACTTCTTCCATGGATAATGTCTCTAGACTTTTAACTGCAATTCAGGAAGACAACTGGATGAACATTTGCTGATGCTTGGGGGGCGGGGTGCTGCTTTTTCTGTCCTGGCACCCCAAGGCTCCTGGAAACACTCCCTCCTCCAGCCCGAAGAGTTGGCCGTGGGAGTTGATCCAAAGCTGTCTGCTGTCCTTGTACACATGGGCTGAGGTTAGGGTTGTCAGGTGAAATAAGGGACCTTGTTTCTGTCTTTTTCATGGTTGCATAGAAGCAGGAATTCAGCAGGTGCAACTCCTACTGAAACTGTCTTCTACACAACCATTAAAGGGACAGCAGCCCTATCACTGGCAACCCTAGCTGAGGAAGAGAAGAACTGGATGGCTCCTGGCCAGATAAAGGAGCTGTGCCTGGAAGCCGCTGGCACATCTATAGGTCAAGATGTAGCGTAAGGAGGTATGGGAGACCTCTTTCAACAATGTCTTTAAGGCCACTTCTCAGTTGGTCCATACAAGTTCTTGTGATAAAGCTTCTTGGAGACTGTATGTTTTTGCTGATTGTCAACCCTGTGTCCACTTGTTTCATTCTGGGGTGGCGGCTCCTTGTAGAGATTTCTTTGATCTGTATCAAGGTTCTTACAACAGTTTTGTTTTTAAAAAAAAAAAAAAAAAAAAAAACCACCATGACATTTTGCTGAGCACAGAAACATCATTTAGAATTTTTAAAGAAATCCACAAACTATAAAAACAAACAGCACAATGTCTTGGCTCACGTCTAAAAGAGCCCCCAAAAGCTCCCAAATATCACTATTAAGTCACCAGTAGCCTCAGACTCACTTTTGTATTTGATGTGCACCATGCTTAACTGGATCCAGCCTGGTGTAGTGAGAGCCAGCCTGATGTAATGGTCTGAATGTTGGACTAGGCCACACTCTCTCAGCCTCAGAGGATAGCAATGGCAAACCCCCTCTGAAGAAACTTGCAAAGAAAACCCCATGATAGGTTCACCTTAGAGTCTCCATAAGTCGCAAATGACTTGAAGGCACACAACAACATGCTGAACAGATAACAAGTGTACTGTAATGGTTGGAATAGGTTATTTGGGAAGTCTGGGTTCAAGTTCCCACTAACTCTTTAAATTCACTGGGAATCCTTAGGTCTCTCTGCCTACCTAACAGTCCGCTGTGGACTACAAACATTACTAGAGGAGAGCTGGCATACCAATAAAACCAATAAAAAATAATGAGTGGCATGCAATAGGCAAGGATGCTACAAAATGACAATCTTCACATCCTTATTCAGTGCTGGGTCTCTTACAATACTCTTTCTTCATACCTCTTTTGCTGTAACTTCTCAGTAAAAACCTTCACCTGCAAACCACAACCTTGAAGCCAAGTTTTTTCCCCATAAAAGTCTTGATACAAGTAAGTTCTGAAGCATCCCTTGAGCTGAAAGCCTCCACCCAGGCAACAGTTGGCTGCAAAGAAACACTTTGGATGCAATCTAAAATGGGTTTTGTTTTGTCCCCACCCCATGACTGCAATTTTTTAAATATAATGTAACTTTGTGTTCTAAAAATAATAATTCATTGGAACCCACAAACAATCTGTCCTGGTTTGTATAACCTCATACTCTATGGGCTAGTGTTGGGTTTTACATGTGCTGTTACAGTTTCCATCACTTCAGGAGGGCCACATGCTGTTCAATCCCATTAAGGGCACTAAAAAATTTGCAGAGGCTGAACTTCCCAGAGTTCAGATGGCGCTGCGTGGGTTTTCTCTCGAAAGGTTTACAAAAGGAAGCCCCATCGCATCCCAGGAGCCACAAATCTTGGCCTCTCGCCCTTTCATTCCTTTGCAACGCCTGGAGAAAAAGGAAAAATTTGGAAGTGGCCCTGCCTTCTAAAGTTGGTTTCTAACAACAGCAACAACAACAACAACAACAACAACAACAACGCTGGGGAAGGATTTCAGGAGATCCAAGGC
Organism: Urosaurus nigricauda; assembly: GCA_034509955.1. Lineage (NCBI taxonomy): Eukaryota > Metazoa > Chordata > Lepidosauria > Squamata > Phrynosomatidae > Urosaurus > Urosaurus nigricauda. Next base: position 266,114,250 of record JAOEGL010000002.1, on the reverse strand, counting down.
TGACATAACAGCATCAAAACACACACACAAACACACACACTTGTTGGAAACCAGCTACACCCAACTAGTTTGAGGGAACTAAAGGGTGGTGGATTTGGGGGGATGATGGGGACTGCTTTAAGGGCAGTTTGGACCAAGTCACCAGAGAGGTCAACTCATCACTTTTAGAGCCATAGGGAGAAAGTGGAGCGGGGGGGGGGGGGAGTTACTCTCTCTCTTTGTTTTGGACTCTAGACTTTCAGAATGCGTTTCCCCCACTCATCCAAACTAGTTTCTGATACATTGTGTCCTAAGTGGGTTCTGATGCATTGTGTTCAAAATTGGTTTCTGATGCTTTGTAGCCTTTGATGCATTGTGTCCCTCCTAAGCCTTGCAGAGAAGGGGAAGAGGGAGGGAGAGAGGGGGAAGCCCAGGCAGGGCAAAGAGGGGCTCCCTGTTTTGCAAAGGGGAGCCTGGGCTCTTGTGGGCTCTCCAGCTGCCTCGCCTCCCCCTCCAGCCCCCTGGATCGCCCCTCTTTCACCCACCAAAGGAGACTTACCTACCCCCAGACAACTTCCAGGCAAGCGCCTAGGAGGAGGCAGCGGCTGCTCCTGCCTCTCATCCAGCTCCTTTCTTGCAAAAGGGGGGATTTCTTTTCTTTTGGAAAGCAGGAGGAAGGAGGAGGAAGGAGGGAGGGAGGGAAGAACTTTTTTTGGGGAAAAAGTTGCTGTGAAACTGACCAACTGCGCCAAGTGTTTATCTAACCTGAAACCCAGAGGCGGTGGTGGTCCATCCATCATGGTTAATTACACGCTGAAGCCAAAGCCTGCTTGCTTGATCGCCCGCTCTGCACTGCATCCGCACTGCAGAAGTTATCCGGGTTCATCCCACTTTAACAGTCAGGGTTCCATGCTCTGGAATTCTAAGGAACTGTAGTTTGTTGGGGCACCACACCCACCCCACTTTAACTGCCAGGGCTCCGTGCTCTGGAATTCTGGGGAGCTGTAGTTTCTTGGGGCACCAGACCCCACTTTAAGGTGCTCCAGCAAACTACAATTCCCCAGAATTCCAGAGCATGGAGCCCTGGCAGTTAAAGTGGGGTCTGGTACCCCAGAAAACTACAATTCCCCAGAATTCCAGAGCATTGAGCCCTGGCCGTTAAAGTGGGGTCTGGTGCCCCAACAAACTTTTCTCCCCAGAATTCCCAAGCATGGAGCCATGGCAGTTAAAGTGGGGTCAACATTCTGCAGCCCACCTGTCAATTCTGTGACCCAGCCAACATATTCCCTTCACCTTTTCATGAGAAACATGAATGTGACCCTTTGCCTTGTCCCTTGGGGAAAGCAGAGAGATGTGGGTGCCATCTGTGATAAAGCAAACTAACAGGCAGCTTTTGTATACAATATAAGGCATCTGTTATTTGGGTGACAGATTAAACAACAAATTGGAGCTGCTTTATATGAAAAATATGTAGAGAGACCTGGAAGCACCCTTGAGACTAACTGAAAGAATTTGGCAGCATGAGCTTTTGTAGACATAAGTCTACTTCCTCAGATGCATTTGGAGGAATTAAAGTCTACTAAAGCCAACTTCTTTCAGTTAGTTTCCAAGGTGCTACAAGATCTCTCTACATACTGGTTCTGCAGACTAATACAGCTATATCTTTGAATTCTGCCATATGAAAAATAGTTGTTGCTTTAAACAGCAACCAAACTCAGGCCGGCTCTTCCCCTCTCTTTCCTACATCAACACTGTGGATGCAACACTATTGTTTCTCTTTTTATTTTCTATTTTTATTGTTAACAAAACTAAATTGAAAAAAAAAATGAATGCAAATAGTAAAAACAGACAAATTCCAGACAAAGACAAATATATCTATAAAAGTACTTTCCATATACAACACAATCTCATATTAAACTTCAATAAGCCAAGCTAATAAAATGATTTCCTTGCCTCTATTCCCTGAGTATTGTTGACATATAAAAGAAAAATAAAAAGTTCTCTTTTCATTTTAGTTTACTATAACTATTTGCATATTATTCCCCCATGTTCTTCTTTGTATGTTTTCCCTTGTATAATTTCAACTATACACAAATATTCGTGATGGGTTGGTTCATTTCTTTAAAAGAAGTAAGAATCATTACTGACCTCCACAATGCAAAAAAAGAATGATAATTCTGTTGGCCAGCCAAAATGCATAAAATACATCTTGCAAGCTTTTGAAGCTTCAACAGGCAAAGATGTTTAAAATCATATAGGAGAAAAGAAGGGATAACGTTGGAGTCACAGACCTACATTATATTACTTCTGTTGTCAGTTAAAATGGTTTAATCTCAATGCAAGCAAAGGCCACTTACTTTCTTGGCCGAGAGGGGACTGGGGACAAAGGGCAATAAATCAATACTGAGCAAGAGGCTCTAAAATGTTGTTTGCAATGAAGGATGATTACCCATCTTATTGATAAAGGTATGTTTATAGGAGATTCTGTATATAGAAAAATTATGTAATTTTTTATCTTCACCATCATCTTATTGGTGTTATGAGGACGTGGAATACTTTTAGCATGGGGAAGGAAAAGTTAACAGGGGTATAATAACCATGTTTAAATCTTTGATACAGTGTCATATGGAAGAAGAAGCAAACTTGTTTTCTGCTGCTCCAGCTACTAGGACACGGAACAACAGATTCAAGCTACAAGAAAAGAGATTCCACCTGAACATTAGGAAAAACTTCCTGACAATAAGTTGTTCAACATTCCCTCCAAGAGTGATGGAGTCACCTTCTTTGGAGGTCTTTAAGCATAGGCTGGATGTCCATCTGTCGGAGGTGCTTTGATTGTGTGTTCCTGCAGGGGGTTGCAATGGAGGACCCTTGTGATTTTTTCTAACCCCACTTTTATGATTCTAATATGAAAACAGGTCCCCACCTCAAGAACTTACAACTTCAAATTTGCTGAGAGAGGTGGCTAAAATATAACCCACAGATTGCAAGCTGCCTTCCAGGCCTGTTTACACTTCCCCCAATGACACCTGGAGCCTCTTCACCAGCCATTTAAAATATGTGGGGGGGGGGGGGGGGCAAAGAATGGTCACCCAAAGCATCTCAGAATGCAAACTGCCCATTTGGGGGCATTTACAAGGAAACCCTGGCCTGTTTAAGACCCAGGATCTAAATCCATTCAATAAAAACAGTATACTTTTCTGATGCTGTAAAGGAAACAGAGGGAGGGGAAAGGGAATTGGGTCAGTGATAAACAGAAAAGGGTTATATAATTCCTGTAGTAATAGCTGCTAATGTTTTGTTAAAGGCTAGGTTGGAGAGGCAGGGTAGAAATAAATTTTCATCATCATCATTATGACTGCTCAAAGACTCCTGAAATCAAAGCAGTGGGGTGGAGTGGTTCCCAAACTTGGTCCCTGTAAATATTTTAAATTACAACATCCAGAAGCCCCACAGCATGGCCAATGGTAAGGGATTGCTGAAATCCAAAGCACTTGGGGGAGAGGGGGGAATGGATGGATAGATAGATATTAATAGTTATTTTGAGCTTGGATGTGGAGTCTGAATCTCAGACTTGGAGAAATCACTCTATTCTGGCCTAGTGTATATATAAGTTAAAACAGATATGGGGGTTCTGTTGGTTCAGAAATAACTGGTGGCCAAACTGTGTGGTTAAGTATCATACTAAAATTGGCTTAAATACCCTGAAGGTACCAGAGTCCATCTGATCTTGGAAGCTAAACAAGATCAGCCCTGGTTAGCACTTTGATATGAGACTGTCAATGAATACCAGGTGCTCAAGGCTATATTTCAGAAGAACGAACTGGCTAAACCATCTCTGAGTATTCCTTGCCTAGGAAATTCATGGTGTCACCATACATCAGCAGGTGACATGAAAGCATACACATATGCACAGAAATGTAATACAAAATCAGGTTCTTCCAGATGAATGACTTCTTGACCTTGCTATTGAAATGCTTTGTGCAAGAATTTCACTGTTTCCTTTTTGATAAATTCTTTTAGGTGAAAGTGTAAGGAAAAAATGGTGGGGAAATCTTCAGATAGAATGTGTGATCTTGGCCTCTCTCTAAAACTCCATGACTGAGGCAAGGTAATTGTGTAATAAAAGTCTCACCTGGGAGCACCCACTCAGGATAGATGGGACAGATAAATGCATTCATTTCTTACATGTTCACTTCCACACAATTGAAATCTTAGTACCTGAGAATACATTATTTAAATGCTTTTGAAGCTGAAACATAATAACCTTCTTGCATCCATGTGGAAAACAGCAGTGATGCCCTTTTTTGTGAAACTGCCTCAAAGGGCACATAGTTGAATCACAAGAAGAACAAATTATGTAACACCCACTCAAATTCATCTAAGCATCAATCACTCAAAATAAGTGGCATAAATCTCCTAAGTATCTCACCAGATCACCATCTTGAGGTTAAAACACACATGTTGGCTGAATCCTGGACATCTTTCCACTGTATTTAAAAACCAATTAAGAGTTACATTTTAAAAAATACTCAGTACTTCTACTGACCCATTTCTGCTGACCTTAGCCTTTCCATATGCTGATATTGAATCCACTCAGCCCCAGACACTGCTGAACACAATGAAAAATCTCCATGCAGATATATGCTGCTGTCACACCTGTAGAATTAATGCAGTTTGACACTGCTTTAGTTGTCATGGTTCCTATGGAATCCTGGGATTTGCAGTTTATTGTGGCACCCGAGATCTCTGACATAGATAGCTGAATATCTCACAAAACTACATATCCCAGAATTACATAGCATTGACCCTGGTAGTTAAGGCTGTGTCAAACTGTATTAATTCTGCAGTACAGAGGCAGCCATAGAAAATCTGAAATGAAAAGCTTTCCATGGGGCAGTACAGACCACCCAAAAAGGGAGGTCTGGCGCCACCTCTTTTTGCTGTGCAACTTTGCCGCAGCAGCTAGACGCTGCAGCGAAGCTGCACAGCAAAAAAGGAGCAGGGTTTCCTTGCTCCTTTTTAGTGCCGCAGTTGCAGCGCAATTAAAAGAAAAGGCACCATTGGGCACCTTTCCGCCATCGCAACTGCGCAGCTCCATCTAGAAGCTGCACAGTTGCAGTGGCGCTATTACATACGCCATCTAAACGGTGTTACGTAATGGTGCAGACACCATTACGTGTTAGGGTTTGGGAGTGTGCAAATGCTCCCGAACCCTAATGGCGCTGCAACAGTGCCTCTTCCTGCCTGTCTGTATTGGGCCCATATTTCACAAAGATATATCCTCCTCCTCATGATGTCAATGCTCATTTTTAAAGTATTATAAAATGAATATTAGACTTAAAAATTCATTGTTTTTGTACATTTTCCCCTTGTGCCTCTGGTTATCATTACTTTTTTCTCTTCTGCTTTTTAAAGACAGTTATACCAGGTGATTGTAGAATTATAGTATAAAGAAAGCCATTACTTTTTCCTGTGTGTAAATATTACAATGTAAAGGATGTTTGAATGATAAATAAATAATTAAAATAGGATCTCCTAGCTTGGGGCTCTCATTTTGTTTTTTGAAGAAAAGCCAAAAAAATGATCAAATGAAAATACTGTACAGAGTTTTAGTTCTGCTGATGAGCAGTAGTTTTATGGTGCCTCATTAAAGGCTAAGTTGTGTTGTAAGTGGTTGTGTGCATTATAGAGAGAAAATATTATGAACATTAAAAGGAAGTACATTGGAACATGCTTAAATGCCATTGTGACTAATGTAACTAGCATTGGAAGTAATACAGTATGTTGTAACCCAGTATTGACTGCATGGCAGCCCAAGAGCCCTTTTGTTCATCAGCAGGAAAACTGAATATGGAAAACTGAATCCAGCAGTGACTTGTATTTTAACAAGATCTAGGCAGCTCCAGGAGGAGCTGAAGGAAGGGAAAACACATCCCAGGTGGGCTGTGTGGAGAATTAATATGATTAAATAGGATCTAGTTTGAAAGAAATACGTCAACGACAGGAAGGATACTCTGAAATCCATCATTACTTATTTTCAGAAATCTAACATGTGCTACTATGTTTATTGCCTCATTCTGTTCTCCAAATATAGTTTGCCTTTCCTGGGCCATCTTCAATGTCTTTTTTCTGATACTGCTGCTCCTGAAATTAGTGATAATGGCATCTGATGTTTTGACACCTTCAGGACAGAAAAAACATTGATGCACATGTGTTACTTCCCATGTCATCAACTTCCTTTCATATCAGTTTTCTGCACTGTTTGTTTTTAACTCTTTTTGTTGCAACAAGGGCTCAAAGTTTACAGATTCCAGGCAAGAGAAACCTATGGTTCCTACGAAATATAAATAAGCAATACTAGAACAAATCCTGCCAAAGCTACTGTATATTCATTTATTATTAGGTCACTAGTTTAGTAGATGGTGAGAATGATGTGGATTGTCATTTATTGGGATTTCAGCAAAGCAGATGATGACGATGATGATGATGATGATGATGATGATGATATATTTATATTTCCCACCTCTCCCTGTAGATCGAGGCAGATTACAACAGAAATAAAACTAAAATGAAACAATAAGAATTTATATCAACCTCCAATCCCTCCCACCTTTAAAACAATAAAAATACACATTAAAATTCCATCAAGAACACAGTTTAAAATAATCAAAGTGGAGAGGACCATTAAGGCAGATGTGGGTGTCCTTCAAGAGGTCAGGTTGGGAAGGCCCGCAGAAAGAGCTCCATCTTGACAGCCTTTTTGAAAGTTTCTAAGGTGGTGATAAGATGGTGGTGATAAGGTTCCCCATAATATTTTGATTGGCAAACTGAATAAAATAGAATAGATGGAAATACCATCAAATGGATACATGATTGGTTGGCAAACCATGTTGAAAATGTTGTGATCAGTGGCTGGAATTTAAACTGTAAGGAGATCTTAAGTGATGTGCCTCAGGGTTCTATCCTAGGGCCATTATTGTTCAACATTTTTATTGATGACATGAATGATGGAGCGGAGGTACTCTTATCAAGTTTGCAGGTGATACAAAACTGGAACTAGTAGCTAACACACTGGAAGAACAGAATTTAGAAGGACCTAGATAAACTTGAAAATTTGGCATAAATTAACACAATGAAATTCAACAGAGAAAATTCAAAATTCTGCAGCTAGGCTACAAAAACCAAATGCATAGGTATAGGATGGGAGATATTTGGTTCAGAATTCCCCTCCCTCCAAAATTTTCTTTCTGTTTCCAAATTTCTGGCATTGCAGAAATTAAAACCTCAACTGAACATTTAGAAATATAGCACCGAAACAGTTGGTCCTGAAAGGGCGGCTTGAAGCCACCCCTTCCAAAGACAGATTGGTGCCACAGCAAGTGCATGCTGCAGCCACTGTCTGCCTTGCAGCCAGCCAAAAAAGGAGCAGCAAAGAGCCTCTCTTTTTTTGGGCTGGCAAAAAGGCTACTTTTTCTACCCCACATGACCCATGTGGCTTCAAGCCACACCGATGGTGTGCAGCAGATAAACGCCATGCTGGTGGAGCACCCAGAAGCTGGGCCACGTCTAGCACTGGCACAACCTCCAGGCATCTTGGGGGATTATAGCATCTGTACGCCATTCCCCCAAGCTGGCTGGAAGCTGGCTTTTCATGCTGGTCTGTTTCCCTCCATAGTCTAGCCATTTAAGGTAATGGAGCAGGCCAAGTTACCAAGAGAGTACAAGCACAGCATTAAACAATCTTCAGTATTTTACTTTTTGCAATGCTAGAAATATGGATTGTGAAGGAAAAGTTTTTTGTGGGGGCAAAATTCCTATTGGTGGGCAATGCCTTTATTTCCCCCATTCCCTATAGCTACATTCCATCCTACCATATGTGAAGTGAATTTCTTTTTAAAGTAAAAAGACTTAGTGGGGCAGAAAGCTGTGTCTCATCTCTGTCTGCTGCTTATCTCTATACCTTATCTCTGCCTGTCATAGTCAACCACTCTTCTGGGACCCTGGGTTAACTGAAGGAAAAATATCTAGAGGCAACAGACTGAGAGAATGTTATATCTTTCATATGTGCACCCCTTTCCTTTTGCTCTGAAACTTGGATGCCACCCTTTCCTTTATGTGTGACTGAAGCAGAGCCCCATTAGCGACAAGCTCCCTGCAGCAGTATAGCCAGCACATGTTTATTTTGGTATTACTGTCACAGATGTCAAGTAATAGAAGAAATGTCATATTAAAAAACACATCTAAACAAAATCATGATCTTGTAAGCAGCTGTACTAGCAATTTATGATAAACTGTTCTTATGTGTCTTCAGGTCAGCTCTGAGTTTTGGTGACTCTGTCCTAAGGGTTTTTGGTTTGTTTTTGTAATACCGATTCAAAGGACGTTTGCCTTTGCCTTCCTCCAATATTGAGAGACAGTAACTCATCCAGTAGATTTCCAGGGACTCAGACCATCATCTCCCAGAATCTAGTCCATATTGGCTCTCTAAACATGAAGTGGCATCACTAGAGGGTGTGGACAGCATCAGGTGACACTCTAAAAGGAAGTGACATCACTGCTCCTCAAATACCTACTTTTTGGGCAGAAACAAACTGTTGCATTCACCTGCTTACTTTTGAAATGCTTTTAAGAGATGGTGGGAGTAGGGTGAAGCTCAGTGGTAGGGGAGCCCCCAGAATTTGTTTAAATTAAAATTTCAAATGTCAAAATTTTAATATTAAAAAAAATTCTTTAAAAACATCACATTTTAACCAAATCTTCATGATGTATATGTAAATACATTTAGGTTGTGCATATGATACTGTAATTTGAAGGTATACTTTTAATTTTGCTAGTTGTTTATGTCAGTGATTAGCAGTGGCATATGGGAATTACAATTTACTAGTAACATTAATGTAAAAAAATAATGATTATTAATACTTGTACGAGATTAACATCAACTTCTCATACGGCATTCTCAGCAGTGGCTCCGAAACTTTGGAATGACCTGCCAGAGGAGATCCACCTGATAAACACTCTAGAAGCATTTAAGAAGGCACTGAAGACGGATCTCTTCTGGCAGGCATACCCATCAGATTTTATATAACATCTTATTGAGATTCCCCCACATTGTTGGAACACCACAATTATTCATGTACAATTAAGTAACTGACTACTTAGATGTATATGTAGATGGTTTTAATGTTTTAACTAGTTTTAATTTTAACTGTTGTATCGGGACTTTTTCTAGATGTACAGTATGTATTGTTTTGATATGCTGAAATACGGATATAATGTTGTTGTTGTTGTTGTTATTATTCTGTATGGTGTGATATGGGAGGAGGTTAATGGAGGGGAACACCATGAGTTACTGCACCGGATGACACCAACCCCAGTGACACCACTGTGGCTATATAAGATAAAAATAAGACAATGTATTATATTACATCATATTAAAAGATTATAAAATATGACACACAGTGTTCTAATTGATTTACAAGTTAAGAGAATACTCAAATTATCCAAGAACTCTTAATTCAGCCCTATAGGTTAATTCTTAAGATATCAATCAGAATAGTAGGAATGAAAAAAAAATCCATTGCTATGCAACTGTTTTGTTCATATGACAGAACTTTCTTCTTTTCTCCTCCCCCTTGCCTGCTGTGCCCCTTCAGATCTACTCTACACAATCTCTCAACCCTACAGGGCTGATTCTAAACATATGTATTAGACCACAAAGGGGAGAGGAAATCCCCCTCAAGCAGTTAAATCAGAAGGATAACCTCATTGGATTTCTCCTTGTGTTCAGAACAGTTGTACACATGATAAACTTTTTGTTCCTTGTCCTTCTTTTCTTTTCTGCAGCTCTCAGCCTAAATTGACCTTCTAATGCACAGCTGTCTTGATGCACTGTTGAAATTTAATGTAGTTTGAAAAATTACAGTACTAGACTGTAATCCATTACTGCTTGTGTTCCCATCTCTGCTATCACTTAAATGCCCATAGATACAACTGGGATCTTTTTTTGCACAGTATGTCTAAAAGATCTGCATGAGTATAATTTTTAAGTAAACATTTAAAACATAAAAGTGAAGAGGCAACTTGCTTGGGGGAGTGTATCCCTGAAAGCAGGGTGACTAGCTGACGCTCAACCTCCCCTATCCCTAGAACTGTAGCTCAAGGTTTAGTGGCAAAGCACTTAATAGGAAACCTAGGTTTGCTATTGTTTAACAGACAACCCTTTATATAATCTTATAGAAGAAAGAGAAGCATTTGCATCAATAACTATAAAAGAATCAGAACAATGAAAACTGATATTCATTGCCTCATTGCTATCTATGTCTCCTCCCCTTTGTACAGGAAACAATAGTGCAGATCCAGAAAATTTTTGTTTAAGTGGGAAAATGCATCTCCTTTTTCTCTAGGCAGCCCCACTTTACTCTTCTCATTTCCAATTCTGCTGCAACTTCCCCCATACACCTGGCACTCCATCTTAAGCCTCTTCCAAGTCGGCTTCTGTGAAGTTGAGGGGGACTGTAAGGAGGGCAGGAAATCCCCATAACAGGAAAAGTGTGCAATTCCAGTTAACTGGATCCATCCCAAAATTTGCAATTTGGGCCCCTATTATGCATTTGCAGCAAAAGAGGAAAGGGACAAACTCCAAAAGTGCTGCAGCCATGTTAATGTGTCAAATTTTTATTGAATTTATGTATTATTGTGAACCACTATAAAAAGGCAGGAAAAAAATTCTCAAAGGCCGGATATAAATATATGCTGACTGAATGAACAAATGAAATAGAGGCAAATGGAGCAAATTCAGATTGTTCACTGGCTGATTTCCTCATTTCTTTTGGCTTGAATAGAAACTAAAGTTGGTTGAATAAGCACCAGTCTTTGCGGGGCAACTATCTGAGCCATGATTCCAGAAAAACAAAGTATGGCATTCCATTTGTCAAATTATCTGTTTGATGTCAAGAAAGGATTTTACTGTGAAGTTGAAGAGTGCTGATCCTGCTGAGGTAATGGTTCTTACAAGGTCAGCCGTCTCCCTTTCACTTCCTTAATCTCATCTGCTGATGCTTGGTGTGATCCATCTGCAGGTAGCTTGCCTAATACTTAACATCTGGGAACCAACTTTCATGGAAATGGCTTGGCTGGATGGGGTGCACATGTCAAATGTCAGTCGAGAAGAGGTTGCTCATTAGGGAGCAGGCAGCTTAAACCTGACACTGATACAAATGGTCAGATGTTAGTTACAGTTTGATTTTTCCAGCAATCCGGTCTTGGAATTTCCGCTCACCTCTTTGTAACCATATTCCTCCTCTCTCAAAAAAAGTGCGATCAGTAAATTAAGTCAAGTTAAGTTAGGAACAAAGACTTTGTAATCAGCATTTTTAAAATGTATTAATTCACCATTTCTTTCTTTCAGTTACATTTTTGAAAAGTCTCCATCATTTGCAGGGATCTTTTTTTAAAGAACCCAGAACCTCAAAATATTGCTACATTTAAAAGAAAGAAAGAAAGAAAGAAAGAAAGTAAGTAAGTCTTTTCGAGGGAAAATATGAATGCTTCAGTGCATTGGAAAGTGGCATCTTAATTCAATAAACTTTGAATTTAAATCTGAGAAAGATGCTGAATAAAATACACATTGCATTATCAGCACTGCATTATCAGTATTTGTCTAAAACAAAACAAAACAAATTGTTGGGTTCCAACTGCTGTGTTTCTTTTGGGAAGAGAGCCTTTCCTCTAGTGATTCTTTCTTTCTTTTAAAATTAATTTTTATTGTCCACAGCATAAATACAGTACATCTTTACATATATTCATTTTGTACATACAATAGGACTTTTCAAGACATGTTTTCCCTATACCTCATCTCACCTCTCCCTCGAATCATTTGCATTTCATTGCTGGTGCAGGCTTTGACCACTCTCTTATTTATTCTTCCCTCCATATAAAAATTTCTATCCTTCCGCCTCCTCTAAATCATCTTCTTTGTTATTATTCTGTCTCTGTATGTTGTTTTCCAGTCATATTCTTGCTCCTATTAATGAGTTTTCTTATTACTTTCTAGTCATAATTAGATGTAATAAACAATTGATATTAACATAGTCTTATATAAAAATATAAATTATTTCCATGTACTGTCATATGTCATTTGTATGTTTATATTATATTTTTAAATTTAATATACATTTGTGAAGTTATATCCTGATAACTAACTTTGTTGTGTGTGTGTATATATATATATATGTGTGTGTGTGTGTGTGTGTGTGTGTGTGTGTTTATATTTAATATCATGAGTTATCTGACCATCCCATAAAAGCTTATTATCAGATCTAGTGATACATTCAAGTCAAGAGAAATTGACTCTTTGATCTTTGAGTTACGGCCACGCAAAAAATCTACCAGAGAATTTTGCTCCAAATCAATTTTGTACTAAACCAATGAAAAACCAAGCTCTAGCTATATGCATCGTTTACTTTGCAGATGCAGTCTAGGAAAATTCTGGATACTCACCCTGTGGTCTAGACATATACAGCTTCTTGTCCTCTGTGCAGAAGCCCAAAAGGGTTTGGAAATCTTGCCTTATGAGGACATACTTAGGGAGCTGGATATGTTCAGTATGGAGAAAAGAAGATTAAGGGGTGATATGATAGCCCTGTTTGAAGGGGTGACATATTGAGGTTAGAGCAAGCTTGTTTGCTGCTGCTCGAGAGACTAGGACATAGAGGAATGGATGCAAGCTACAGGAAAAGCAATTCTACCTCAACAAAAGGAAGAACTTCCTGATAGTAAGAGCTGTTCAACAGTTCAACACATTCCTTCAGAGAGTGGAGTCTCCTTCTTTGGGGGGGAGGGGGTACTTTGATTCTGTGTTCCTGCATGGCAGGAGGTTGGACTGGATGGCCCTTGTGGTCTCTTCCAATTCTAGGATTCTATGACATGTGGAGAGCAAGGATATTAGATATCATCCTGCTGCCCTTCATCTGCACACAGATGACTGCACACAGACATGTAATCTGTATTAAGATCTTGACTTCCAACATATCTGCTTTTGGTCTAAGCTGCCCTAAATATTTTGCTGTCTGGGAGAAGATGGTGTTTCCCACCATTTCACAAACTGAACTAACTGGATGGGTGATTGAATTTGAGAATCTTTCACTGCACTTGAGAAGAGCACTCATGTTTAGGAGTGGCAGGGAGAGCATGGTAGCATACAGTTCTGGATTCCAAGAGTGACCAGATGGTTCAAAAGTTGCCATGCTCTGCTGCCCCATCCCTAGTATCTGTTGCCTGGGGCACGTGAATCAGTCTCCAAAATGTAGAGCCAACCCTAGGTCCAACAGGTAGTCCTTATACTGCTCTTATACACATTCATGCTGTGACCACATCTGGAATATTCTACAAAATTCTGAAATATGTTCTAGAATTCTGGAATTCTGATCTTCACACCTTAACAGGATATTGTAAAGTCAGCAAAAGCTATAGAAATGAGTAGTCAAAATAACCAGAGACTGAAACAACTGCCATACAAGGAAAGACCGCAACATTAAAACTGTTAGCTTAGAAAAAAATAAGACAGGTAAACATAAGAAATGATCAAGGTACGTAAAATTATGTGTGGTGTGGAGAAAGTAATACTGTCATGACACTACAACCTAGGGTCATCAAATCAAACAGAATGGATTCATATTCAACATTGATAAAAGGAAGTATTTCTTCACACAATGCATAGTTAAACCCAGGAACTCATTGCCACAAGATGCAATAATGGCTTGGAAAGGGAACTGAATAAATTCATAGAGGATGGGACCACCAATAGCTGCTCATCTGGATGGTATTAAATGGACTATGTGTCTATGTGTCAGTTGCTGGAGAGTGAAAGATGGGGAATGCAGTTAGATTCATGTCCTGTTCATGGGTTCCTGATTGGCCACAGTATGAACAGAATGCTGGACTTCATAGACCTTAGTTTCACCCAGCATGACTCTTCTTACATTCTTATGTTCTAAAAGTCTTTAGGACAGCTTTGCATGGCATTTCACATGTAGTAAAAAAAAATCCTTATAAGGCTCAGGTCAAGACAAAGAAACAGATGCACCAACAAACTGAAATTTGTCACTTTTGCTTTATCTTTTCCTAGCAAATAAAATATGTCTTTATATTGAGAGTTTGTTCAATAAAATCACAATACAATCCACTGGAGTTTTCAGTGTAAAGACATTTTGCTGCAGGGAAATGTGAGGGTGGGAAAAACAAGAATTTATAATAAAAATTTATGCCATTCTCTTGTGTGCGTGCGTGCGTGCGCGCACACACACATTAAATCTAAATGCTTTACTGATTTAAGGTGTTTTTTTTAATGGAATACTCCAGGCTGGGAAAGAATATTCAAAGTATTATGCTCAGCAAGTGATTCTACATCCAGTGATGCTTACAAATTTTCCAAATTGTTTTTTGCATACTGTATATAGTTTTCTAGTTCCATGTACAGCAATCAAAACTTTATTTATAACATTCTTCTCAGCATGTGTTCAGATCCTGAATTTTCTTATTTGTTTCTCATTAACATTATGGGTTAATGTAAATATGGCTTTTAAGGGATCACTGCACAGCACAGGAGGTGTGGATTCGCCATTACCAATTGATTAGAAATAGCACAGTGGTGCATCCAGAATTTGGACATCCATGACCAAAACTCTCTCTTTTCATCAATTTTTCCTTTTCCTTTCTCTTTTCTCTTTCACTCTTTCTGGACTCTTTCATACGAGGCTAAATTGGAAGTATAATTTAAGGTCAATTCGAATGCAATCATGGGTTTTACATTATTGCGAATTAACTCTTCGCACGCAAATTCGGGCAAGAGGGAAGCCAATTCGAATGCAATCATGGGTTTTACGTTATTGCGAATTAAAGCTTCGCATGCAAATTCGGGCAGGAGGGGGTTATTTTCGGGTAATGGGAAGTAATTCCGAACGGAGCAGGGGTTCTTCCGAACGGAGCAGGGGTTCATGTAAATTCGCTAAACTAGCGAATTTACATGAATCCGCATTGGCTCCATTCGAAGTTGGGAGAAATTCCTCCCGTTTGAAAGAGTCCTCTCTCTTCCTCATCACTCTTAATCCGGGTGAGACCTGTAAATAACAATGTAATGGCTCTATTCTTAAGTGTAAGCTATCTATTTTACAGGCTACATTCAGCTCTAACAACTATAATAGAATTATTTAAAGACTGCCCCCTTTTGCCTTCAAACCATATGTGTTTAGCCACACTTTTCATACAATTTGTTCTACTTTCTATAAAACAAATCATCTATAGAAATAAAAGAGTACTATGTCTTTTATTCATCCAGCATAAGCTTTCATGGTTCATCTTATCAGATGCATGAAATATTATCTTCATTTGGCATAAATAGACACACATGGGTGTAAAGGGAATGTTGTAAACAGTTGTAAACAGTGGGGTCAAATAGCAAGGAGATGCAGACAAATGTAGCCTGTGACAACTTGAGTAAATCACAGATAAAGCAAAATTACCAGTTACCATTGAGAACAACAGTAGGTGGTATTATCAAAATTATCCTAGAATTCCTGCGCCAATGAACACTTGTTGAGAGCCAGAATGTGTCTTCTCTATGTCTTGCTGTACCTTAAAACGTATGAATATAAAAATATAACCAAACAGAGCCAGTATTGATTATTCCTCTTGACATCCTGGGAAAAAATTGTAAACCAGTAAGAGAAACCAGTATGAGACATCAGTAGAAAATAGTATGCCAATAGAACAGAAATGAAAAATGTATGTGAGATTCTGTCTGCTCTTTGCTATAGTTTAGTAAGAGAAAACCAATGAGCTTGTTAGTGTCATTTTGACACAAAAATAGAAAACGGGAATGCTGTAAGTGGGTAATGGAGTTTAAACTGTGAGACCTAATGCAAAGATGGCTGTGGTATCTAGATATGCCTAGTTATGGCTGGTGGGTGGAATACAACCTGTACTCTTGGAGGCATCCCAAATTCATACAGAGTTCCTGTATGAAGTTAGAGCACACCTCTCTGCCAAAAGGTATCCTCCTCAATTTTCAAGTTGCTAGGCAATGCAGGATCATTATGGGATAGAGTACATGACCGGTTTAGTGCACATGCTCTAGAAATGTGACCTGCTAATTAGTGACACTGTACCTAAGTAGAGATAGGATGCTTTGCAATTACAGTGGGACCTTGGTTTCCACGGACTTGCCATCTACAGATTTGCACATCTATGGATGCCAAGCCCGTGTTGTCTCCAATGGTGATCCATGCATGCAGCTGTGCCACCGTTGGAAACAACTGCATTGAAATCCTCCCTCCCTCCCTCCCGTTCAGGGACAGTTTGGAGGCAGAGGCTGGAGCCCATCAGCCGGAGGAAGCTACAGCCAATGCCGGGCCAGAGCTTGGGTCTCAGAGTAAAACAACACCTGGGATGAAACCTCCAAGCTCCATGATCCAAGCCTCAGCCTGTGATGATTTTCTCTGCTTCCTACCCTGTCTTATGTTTCCCTCCCAGGAATAAGACAGAAGCAGAGGAACCCAATGCCAACATGAGAAGGTTCTCTGTAGTCCCACTCCTCTCTGCTGAGCTGAATGGGATCCCTTGAGACCACTTTAATCCCAAAAACAACTTTCTGCCACCACCCAATGATTAACCTGTTACACCCCCGCAATGCATTGGGACATTGCTGGGCCTTCTACTGGTAATTGACAATCAGTAAAGCAATAGCCAAGACCATGAAAAGGAGTGAAGAAAGAGGCAGAGTACTCAAGAAAACTTTATTATGAAGTAAAGAACATTAAAGAGTAAGATATGGAGAACAACTGGTCCTCCAGGCACAAACCTAAAAAATAAGTTACAAAATAATAATCATTTCAGTTTTTCAGTTTTGTTGTGTATTTTTTCCTCAGTATGTTGTATTTCACATTGTAGTCTTGTATGCTTTAGTAGAAGTCTTGTATACAAAGTAAGCCAAGAAATAAGAGAATATGTACCAACAGGGCCTCAGAATTAGGAGAATGTGGAGTCAGATACCAAGGGGATCTGGTATCATGAATAACTGGCTTATGCATATCTTCAACACATAATTCTGTTTTATTACAATAGGCTGTTATTGCTGCTGCTGCTGTTCTATTGTTGTTGTTCTCAGGAAAAGGAAGGGAAGGGAACAAAACAAAGACCTTCATTTTCTTTCAGTGCATGCATAAAGATATTTGTCTCTGGAAACTATCCCAAAGTGAGTTGACGTGTTGTTGACCAAAGTAGACCAAACCCAGATACAGGTATTGCTAAAGGCAGGTCCTTCACAGAAAGGGCAGTAGCAGGAGAATAGTTTTAGCTTTTAAAAAAACTGCTTCGGAAAATTATTGTGTGGGTAGCTTATATCATAAATGTTCCTGCTTAATCCTCCCACCCATTCCCAACTGAGAATACCTTTTGAGTTTAAATGTTCTTCACTGGCAACCTATATGAAAATTCATTCTCTGGTGTTGACATCCATGTATTACCACATAAGAAAGTAGCATGGCTCTTATGATTGTGTTTCTAGCACTGGGTTATATTTAAAAACCAAAATGTGTTGAAACATGTACTATTATACTGAATGCTGCTCTCAAATTTCTATAAAAGGAACTACATGATCTTCATAGAACTGAAGTAAGACTTTCTTTGCAGCTGTCTGAAATTTTATTCCTAAATTTTCACCAGATACTCCCTTATAGATGCAGATCATAAACACAAGGTGCAGAGGAAGAGGTGAAAGGTGGTGTATATTCCATATTCATCTTAGTGGTACTAAAGAGGATGAAATGTGGTCTTGTATTTTACAATTTCATGAAAAACACTGTTGTAAAGATTCCAATTATAGCAGTCACGGCTGTTTCATTTTATATCCATTTGGGGCCAGGTAATTACCGTAAGTGGTCAATGGTGGCCTGGCTAAGGGTGGTCTTCTATGTACATCAAGTAGTAGGCTCACGGAAGCTTAGGTTTTCCTTTAAGAAATCTATTTCAATGCCTTGTAACAGGTTCATATGTTTGGTTGAAAACAAACACTTCAACATAAAATAATTTATTTTATGTTACATGTAATTAGGACCAGAGACATTAAAGGATTCTCGCTCTGCAAATGGAGCATTGGGGGGGAAATGAAACTACAGGTTTATATTATAACTGACCTAGTCTATCACATCAACACATCTGAATCCACAACTTTACATTATTTTCTCTGCAGCTTAAAGAGTCCTAAAATGGTTCTTGGTATTGTAGAACTAGGATGCAGTAGGATATCTATGAATGAGCTCATGATTTTTTTTCTCTCTCTTCTTTAAATTCAAGAGACCTGTTAATTTGATGTAAAAAACAAAAACATGCTCTGTAGAAGCCAACATGACTAAAAGGAGGCTGGCATGCATTGAGCATATCATGCAATGACATTACTCACTAGAAAAGACTATAATGCTTTGCAAAGTAAAAGATAGTAGGAAAGCTCACATTGCAGGTGAGTAGATTAAATCAAGGAAGCCATAATTCTGAGCTTTCAAGATCTTATCATTAATAATAAAGTGTCTTAGAGGTCTCTCATTTTAGGGTCACTATAAGTCCAAGTCATTTTCATGGCAAATAATAAATGAGAGTGGAACAAGCTTTGCTGCAATTTGCTGGGAAGAAGGATACCAGCATGATACATACATGATTCTACCCCACTGTAGATGTATATCTGTGTAAAATGTATATCTGGGAAAGGGGACAGCATGACTGCATTCTTATCCCAAATATGAATTTCCTTAATTATTATAGATGGAAATTTAGGTAATTACTCCTTGAAGCTACAGAGGGTACTACATTTTAGATCCTAGCTAAAATGTAGTGCCAATGTTTCATCCTTTGTTTCTTCATTTATATTTTATCTTTATGGACAAACGGCAAAAGAAAATGTCAGACATCAAGAGAAAGAAAAGGACAGGCATGCATCATTTAAAATTAAATTTAAAAATTACAAATGGTGTCATGCTGTAAACTAGACTATTCTAAAACAAGGCAATATTTATTCAATAAGCACTTAAAGCTAAGTGTCTCACAAAATCAGTATATATCAATCAAAAATGTAGTGGGTGGGTACATGGAATTAAAAACCTGCTGTCATCTTACCCTTTTCTGAGTATGGAATAGGTTATAGATTCACCTGTGTTGGAAAAGTCACTGGATCAGTGTAAGGAAGGTTGAACACAAGAGAACACACCAGCTGAAAATCCTAAAAAACGAGGAAAGCTATTAATTGCAAATAAAGCACATTGCATATTGACCTTTATGGTGACCTTTACTGCACTGCAGAGCATGAAAAGGCAGCTTTAATTTTAAAATTCTAACAAGCAGGTTGTACATAATCAATGTATTCCAAGAGAGCCAAAATACTCAAAAGTTATTAGAAGCTAGTCTTGAAAATTTAAAGGAAGCAACGTTTTTAATTTAATTTGTGCACAAGACTATTACTAATGTAATGAATTTTCAGACTCAGCTGAGAGTATTACTATCTACAGGATGTAGTGAGTGATGATCATTTACAGACAAAACCTGTCACTAGGCTTTCAATCTCCCAAACCTTTCTTGGGTGTACCTTTCACTGCAGTTTTACTTCTCAGGCAGTCACATGGTGTGAGTGGACATGATCCTCTCCTCCATCACAGAGATCACACCATCAACAGCTTCCAATTCCAAAGCAAGCTGCTGTATTTCCATTCACACAATATCCAGCTTCAGGAAGTACCTGGTGGCTGTGATAGCTCATTCCCACCCTTCCTCCCAGAAGGCAGCATTTGGCAATGCAGAAAAAAGATCATGTGACTATAGCTCACCAAAACACGACTGTGGAGAAAAGGGTAGTCAGAAATAATGCCAAACTGATATGCTTCCATTCTTAAACTAATAGAATTGTGGCGAAACAGCAGGCTGCATGATAAAGTCCTACTATCCAGCAGCAATTGCAATGCAAATTGCCAGCCAATCTTTCTTTTCAACCCTGTTCTCAAAGCATTTCAGAACTCTTTGTGGCTCTCACTCCAGTATACATTTTATGTAAACCCTCACCAGTGCTCTCCTCATAGTTGCTCTAAGGCTGATCTAGCACTAAATACAATTTTATCCACCTGATTGATCCTGGCCTAGCTATTTCTCAGGAACTATAGTTTTTTCATGCTTTACATATAATACTCTGTTGGGAACAATTAGCTGTCATTGTTACTATTGCTGTCATTCCCTTCTTTTCCCAATGGATTTTAACCTCCATTTCAGGAAAAAAGAATTCATTCAAAGTGCTTTTCAAGTCTATAAAACAACATAAGAAGAATATACAATGTCCTGAGAGCATTCCAACACTTGTCAAAGACCTTGGGCTGCATCCAGCATTCCAATGGTGGTACATCTAGAATTTTCTCCCCTTCTTTTCAATTGAAATCATCCATGCCTTCTGGAAACCTTATCTTGTAGCCCTGGGGGCTACAGTGGAGAGTAGGCATTGCTCCACTAGCATTTCCACTGGAATTCAGGGGCTGTACAGGCCACCCCTTTTAGCATCAGATTGGGGCTGTGGCAACCGCATGCTGCAGCCCCAATCTTGCCTTTCAGTGATGCAAAAAGGAGCCTCAAACAGCAGCTCCTTTCTACACTGCAGAAAGGGTGCCATAGCCACTGGCACCACAGCCTTTTTGTGCTCCTTTGGTACAGCATCATCTAGATGCAGAGCCAGAGGAGCACTGTGACACTGCTGCAGTGTGGTGTGATGTGTGGTGTCACGCTGGGCTGGGGCAGAGTTGGTCCATGCATCGTATGGACGCCACACCCTGACTCCACCCCCAGGCTGGCCTCAATGGCTGATCTGTACACCCTCTCACTGTCCCACCACAGAAAACAACTACTAAATCCCCCCTCACTTCTGTATAGAAGGCATTTACTCAATGAATGTTAACTAAGGTTAGTATAGTCTGCATAAAACAGGAAATGGCAAGGGATGATGTAGTAGAATCTTCAAGACTAACTTCATTATTTCAACATGAGCTTTCATGGATATCAATTTATTTTTTAAAAATACAATAAAATGTACTGGGTTTGGCATCACTTGGTGTGGCAACTCATGGTGTCACTTCCCATTGACCTTATCCCAAACCACACCATACAGAATCCTTAGCAATGTTTTTGTATTAATGTTGCTTAAAAATCATAATTCCCATATATCACTGAATGTGATGGCAATAGTTGTGACACAAACAACATAACCTACTAGTAAAATTTAAATTATACCTGTAAATTACAATACCACATTCACACCTAAATGTCTTTACGTTTACATACTTTCATGTTATTAAAGTGGACATTTGGTAAGATGTAATGTCTTTAAAGAAAATTTTAAAATGAGAACAAAAATTAAAACCTGAGGCCTCTTCCTTTCTCTATTCACTGAGCCTCACCCCACTCACACCATCTCTTCCACTGAACTCCAGCATTTTAAAGGGATACAGGTGAACACCACAGCCTGTTTCTGCCTGAAGGCAGATGTTTGGGGAGCAGTGGTGTCACCTCCACTTAGGGTGTTACCTGGTTTGTACTTTCTGCACCCTCTTAGTAATTCCCATGTGTGACTTTCCTGACATTTTGTATTCCTGGCTGAATGTGAATGATGAATCACTAAATTCATGAACACCACTAACTCATTGGGATTTATTCCCATTAACTATGAATCAGATCAGATTTCATACTTAATGCAGGTGGATACTATAAACGATTAACTAGTTTTTTTAATGTTATTAAACATATAAAATTACATGAACATACAAAACTACTAACTAGTTTTAAAGCAATATATCTGACATAACTTCTCTTAAGACTACTCAAGATTTTACTTTTACAAGGATACTGATAACTATAATTACATCTATATGGCCAACATGGCTACCCCGGATATGTTTACTGAAAATTATTTTTGAGACACACAGGACTTTCACATTTATAATTCCCTTCATGGTAGGAAGAACCAAGACAAATCAAGTGATTAAGACTTGATAAAGAAACTCAGCTGAAATGCAAGTACTTTGGGTTAAACTTTTGTGGCTCAATATGTAAATTTCAAGAATAACCAGTTCTATGCATTTTTTAAGAAGTTAGAATCTTTGGTTTATGTATGTAAATTTTATAATGGAGCTATTCAGCTCCATTTCCTTTACAGAAACAGCCTCTTATTGTGACTCACAGTTTTCCTGCAATTTGAAGCTATTCTGGCAGCCTATCGTTATTTTACTCAAATCAATTTACTTTCATTACTTTGTGAAGGAGTTCAAAGGCAGTAAGATGTTCTTACCCACCAGATGCCTTGCTTACAGGTGATTTACATGAGAAAAAAAAGAGTGCAAGGAATAATCAACACTTGCATTTTTAGCATTATTTCAAGATGTCTGCTCATTCATTTTCTTCAGCTTTCAATATATGTAGAAAGCTCACTTTGATTTTAGTATAATAGCATATGAGTCTCATTAGCTTAATGATGTGCTTAGATATTTTTCATCAGAATGCTGGCAGAGGAGTTTCTTTAACTGCAGCAAAAGGCCAGATGACTTGCATTTGTTTTCAAGGTTCCAGAACGACTCAGTGTGTAATTGACTTAAGAAATGACCTAAGCAATATCAGATATCAATAACTCGATCTACGTACTTTGTCCTTTATAGGTGCTTATTTCATTGTTCTTTTTAAAGCAAGGAATTGCAACTTACTGACTGAGTTTACAATCTTTCTTGAAATATTCTCAACCCAATTATCTGTTCTTTCTACAATATTTTGCATCTGCACAAAACAGAATTCTGGAACACACCTTTCCCCCCCTTCTGCATAGTAGTGCCATATACTTATATGAGAGCACAAAATGCATCTTAGTAGAGAATAGGTATGTTGGGTTCATACATTTTTGGTATCCACCTGTGAAAGTGTGGCTTGAATCCAGGTTTGTCTTCTTGCATGGAGTGTCCATCCATCTGCAAAAGGCTTTTGATTGAGTTGATCACTGGCTGCTAGGAGAAGGATACCATCTTTGCCTCTTTTTTTTGCTCTTTTTGCAGTCTTCTGCCCTTTGTCTGCTCTCAACATTTGGATCTATGAGCAAGAGGACCTTCTAGAAAAACATGGGTAATGGCAGTGAAGGGTTTAAAAGGAGGAGAAATCAGTAAATATTACTCTCCCACCCACCCATTAACTCATATAGATACATACAGGCCTTCTTTCTGCAAGTTGGAAGGTCATGAAGAGATGTCTGCTGAGGAGGTGTTACTACAGATGGGCAGGTAACCTAGATACAACATAATGAAATTCAGAGTACATACCCTGACCAAGACAAAAGGTTCTCATTCTTAGCCCCATTCAGTTCATGAAGTAAATTGTTTTAATGTAGCTTGAGTGCCATTGATTTCAATTGTCATTTTAGTATGATTTCCTCTCAGCTATAGCCATGAAGCAAGTGGCAATAGCTATAGCACACAAATTTCTATACCACTTATCAGTACACTTAAGCACTCCCTAAGCAGTGTACAATGTGTGAGTTAATTGCCCCCAACAAGCTGGGTACTCATTTTAGTGAGCTATGGAACGATGCAAGGCTGAGTGGACCCTAGAGACCTGCCTGGCATTGAACTCACAACCTTGTGGCTGTGAATGGCTGCAGTAGTGACTTTTATTATTTAACCACTGCATCACCAGAGCTAAAACTTTCAGATGTTAACCATAAACTACAATAACTACAATGAAATTCAAAACAATAGAGATGATTAGTGGGAGGGGGGACAGTAACAAAATGAGTGAAATTCCCACTCAAGCCCATAGCCCCCATTCTGTCTACCAGGAGTTGTTTTGAAATATTTCCTACATCTCACCTTTCCCTTACAACTTTTTGTGTTGTTGAAAGGTGCCAGTGGCTTAGCAATCTGCCTGAGAGTTGGATATATATTCCAAATGTCAAAACTATGCTGGGATTCTGGGCTCACAAGGAGATATCTTCAAGAAGGCAGAAACAATAGGGCTAAGGTGACCTATTTATTATTATGCATCTTCAAGTTGAGTCTAATTTATGGTGATTCTGGATCTGTATGCACAGGCCAGTACTCCCCCCGGCCTGGCATCCTGTCTAGATGATGCAGGTCAGCAACCTCAGGCCAGGCTTGAACAGATCAGATACCAATTTGGTCCAAATGGTCCTTATCCCAGTCTAAAAAGACTGGTTTGCAGTGGAGTTTCCCAGAAACGTCTCCACCAGAAACGTCTCCACAACAGCTGATAGATTGGAGGCTCACATGCCCCTTTACCTTTACTGTTCTCTATGAAGGCCTCTGCAGCAGCCTGTGATGTCAGAAGAAGGCATCTGGCCTTCACAGAGAATGACAGTGGCAGTGATGGATGAAGTGGCAGCAGCAACAGCAGCTACACAGTGCATACATGTGGCTGGACACCCACCTGTAGCCACACTGGCCCAGGGCAGTGCCAGGGATGGGAATAGGCCATATCCGCAGGCAGGATACTACAGGTTTCATACTACAGGATACTACAGGATACTACAGGTGCCCTCCTATCGGTTTCAGGATCTGAGTCCTTCATATTTCCTGCCATAGCTGCTTAAAGACCTTGTTTGTTTATGATATTATTAATAATGGATGGTGGATAGGATGTACTTTGTTAATAATGTAGACTGCTCACATTCCTGGGAATGGTTAATGAACAGATGTATGGTGAGTAGAGATCATGCTGGGAGTTTCAAGGCTGGTCTCACGAGAAAGGCTGATATGCGGTTGGAAGGAGAGGAGACCGTGGAAAAGGGGAAATGCAACATATGCTTTGTTGTAGAGGCAAATGGGATACAAGCCCACCCAAAGTGTGAACTGTTATGCGTTTATTATGCTGTGTAACTGCCATTATTTTAGTCCTGACAACATATAACTGCTGTGAACATCTCTGGTTTCTGAATAAAATTTTCCTAGATTACTACTGGAGCTTGATTTTTTTTAAAAAGATATTTTATTAAATATAAAAAGAAAAGCACACACATAATCAAAGAATCCCATAAAGACACTAAATATACCTCACAAGTATAGACAATACATAACACAAAGGAGTAGAAATAAACATTAATTCGTATTATTTAATTACTTCCACATTAACCTATGTAGGCCAATTTGTTTAAATTAATTTAATTAAAGAAAGTTTCACTGAGATCATTTATTTTTAAGCCTTTAATAAACAGCATAATTCAAGCAAACTGAGTCGTATGTGAATTGAACACAAAGATAGCTTTAAATTATATTTCTCAACCATCTTCTCTTTTTTAAAAAAAAAATTTATTACATAATACATATCACAATTTTACAATCATCACTTCACAATAAACTTTTCTCCCTTCAACCCCCCCCCCCCGAAACAGCATTGATGGACATACATTTTGAATAAATTAACAGTCGTTATCGGAGATGTGGAAAATATTGTTGATCATATTTTTAATTTCTTCATACCCCATTGTATCTTCCACTTTCTTAATCAAAATTTCCCATTTATCTTTCCATGATTCTTTATTGCTTTCACCAGTATATTTAAATCTTCTTTCCCTAAGGAAATCGAATAATATATATTCTTTTATATATTTAAATAAACAAATCTTATTCCAGTTTGCTTTATCTTTCCAACCACAGGCAATCACTGCATGGGCCGCCCTTAGAAATTGTTTTATTACATATCTTTGATTGCTATTTAATCTTAATTCCCCTAAATTGAGAGTTAAACAATTTTCTTTGCTTAATAGTATCTCTATCCCTATTATTATATTTATCTGTTTCTTAACCTTTATCCAAAATTCTTGAACAAAAAGGCATTCCCACCACATGTGTATATAAGTACCCTTGGCTCAACAACCATGCCAACATTTTGATTGGAATTTAGCATTTATAAAAGCTAATAGATGTAGCGTCCTGTACCATTTTCCAATCATTTTCATTTGTTGTTCTTTTACATTTGTATTTTTAATATTGACAATTTCTTTTAGCCAAATTTTAATTTTGTCTGTATCAATCATTAGATCCTTTTCCCAATTCATTGTCAATCCCTCTACCATTTTAAATTGGGTTAATAACATGTTCTTATAAATTTTTACTATTAATCCTTTACCACCCTCTAATTTTTTAAATTATTTCTTCTAACAATTCATTTTGATCAAAAATATTCAATTGTATTTCATCTAATTACTCTATTATCCCTTTTATTTGAATCCAATATTGATTTCCAATTAATGTATTTAGTTTTTCTTCCTGTATTCTTGCCCCTGTTGAATCATAAAAGTCTCCAATTATTTTAAGTCCCTTGCTCTTTAATTTTTTCAGTATCTTTCCAAGGTCATCATTGTTATTTTTATTTAAATATTCAATTGGTAGCCATTTCCAGCTTCTTATATCCAACTTTTTACTCCACTTCTCCCATATTTTGTAATTCACCAACATTGGACTAGTTATTTTCTCTTTTGCTTTCTTTCCCCGTGTTGTTCCCTGAAAGATAGAGACATACTCCATTTGATTACCATGTCTTTCTAATTTAACCAACTTTGTATTATGATTATATTCTACTTCTATCAATCTTAACAATTGAATCGCCTCAACCAGCTTCTCTATGCATCCTAAATATACTATTGTGCCCTGCTAAACTGACAAGTATCCTTAAATTTAATAGTTAAACATAATTACATTTATCCAGTTTTTTCCCAGTAAGTTATATTTAACGCTCCTACTATTATTGAAGTTAACTCCTCAAGGAATCCAAACAGTACCATTCTTCCTCTAACCTATCTACCTCTTTTTCTTTTAGCATAGCTGTTAAAATATCTAATCTTTTGGCTTCTCTCATTGAGATCATCCAATTTTCTATTCTTGGAATTTGAACATTTTCCCACATACTAGCATAGAGAATTCTTGCAATAATAACCATAAGAAGGATTAAACGAGCATTTTTAAAATCAATTTCTCCATCAAAAGCACAGGTCATATTTAACAGAAATATTAATGGATGAAGAGGAGTATCTATCTGAAGCATATCTTTCATCTGTTTATATGTATTGCCCAAAATTTTTTTAGCTTTGTCTCATGACCACCAAAGGTGAAAAAAGGTCCCTTCATGCTTCAGACACTTCCAGCATTTGATGCTACCAGTTTTATAGATTTTATTAATTTTTGTAAGGGCCATATACCATCTGTATAACATTTTTGTGTAATTTTCTCTATAATTTTGGCATAATGTAAATTTCTTCATTGCTCTCCATGATTTTACCCAGTTCTCCAACTCTATCGGTTTTCATATCTTGTGCCCAAACAATCGTTGAGTGTTTAATAACTTCATCTTCCAGGTCTCTTCTTTTCAGAATTTTATAGTATTTCAACAGATGCTTATTCTCCTTGTATTTGATCCATGTTCCATTGATCTTTAGTTCTCCTTTTAAAAAAAAAGCTTCTTGCGGAGATACCCAGGTTGGAATTTTCCTATAAAATAGGTCTTTAATCTTAATCCAGGTTCTTAAAAGTGCTCTTCTCACAAAGTGGTGTTCCATATCTCTATTGTCTTTGGTCTTATTATACCAGAGGTATACATGAATACCATATCTTAAATCGTAGCATTCTAGAGCTATCAGCCTTTCCTTTTTTAATTTAATCCATTCTTCCAACCAACACAGGCAGGAAGAATAGTAATACAACTTAAAATTAGGTAATGCACATCCTCCATTATTGATCTCATCTGTGAGGATTTTCCATTTTATTCTCATGCATTTACTTTCCCAAAGAAATTTTGAAATCTCTTTCTGCCAGATATTAAACGATTTATCTTTGGCTATCACTGGTAGGTTTTGAAACAGAAACGTAAAATGTGGGAGAATGTTCATTTTAATGATTGCTATCCTTCCTGAAAAGGTTAAGTGAAGCTTACACCAATGTCCCATGTCTCTTTTGATATCTTTCCATAGCCTGCCATAGTTATTTTGGAATAAATCTATATTTCTATTGGATAAGATGAAACCTAAATATTTTCACTTTTACTGAAGCTTGAATTTCTGAACTGAAGTGATCCTGTAGATGACAATAATAGCTTTGCAAGATTTGTTCAGCGGAAAATTGTCCTTCCCTTCTTCCAGATTTAGCCTACAGCACCTGCAATTCCCTGGCAGTTTCCCTTCAAAGTACTAACCCGGCCTGACCTGCTTCACCTCTGAGAGTAGCATGGATCCGATGCCTTCAGATGCTTTAAAAGGTCAAGGTAATCTATAACTATAGACATTTCATTACACAGTTGGATTTTCTGCAGAAAGAACAGAATAGATTTTCTAGAATAGAGTGGGCAAATGTGACTGTTTTATTTTATACTATATTCAAATTTGGGAAATTTTATCATGTTCTGATAAAAAATACCTGAGCTTGCAAAAAGGCACAAGGGACATAGGCAGAGCAATTATGTGACAGGGAGATCAGTTTGAAGCCAACCAAAAATGTGAACAAATAAAGCATGGCAATTCAGCAAATTCAGTGAACAGCATCTAGTGATAGATCTACATTTAATCATATGTAGAGTATACTTATTGGGATACACATAATTCAATTCCTGCTGCAGAAATGCCAGATATCTGTCACTCACTCAAGGAAAAAATTCTTCAGAATACTCACCTGAAGGCTGCAGCTACAGAGCGAATGAATGTCATCTCTTTGCTGCTCCACTAAACCAGACTTCATGAACCTGGTTGCCTCCATTAACCAATTGACTAGGAAAAATTGAAGACATGATCCATATAATCTGAAGGGAACCTGGTTAGGTGTAGCTGCAAATTTATATGAAATTTTAATTTTATTTATCAATATATAAATGAATTGCAATTCATTGAAATATTATGTATAACTGTGTGTATTATATTGCTGCATGTATGGTATGAAAGAGGAAGTGTATGAACAAGTGTCAGCATATAAAGCTAGAGAAGTTACTCTGTACTGGATAACATTTCCTTTTGAAAGTCTGAAAGAGTGCAATAAGAACAAATATGAAGTACAACTCAGTAGCACATAACAATAGTATTCTGTAACAAAGCAGTAAAGGAAATAGTTTTATTAGTAGAGGAAAAGAACATGTGATAGGAAACACCTTGCTAGCCATTAATAATGGAAAACCTTTCAAGACTAATTAGTAACTTTTGTGCTGATAGCCCTTTATAGCTTTTTATACTAATCTTTGTGCAGGAATATATATCGTAGAATTTTGCACAAGTTGTGAGGAAATTTTAATTTCCCAGGAATTGTTTTAGATAATGAGTTTCTATATTTGTTCTAATAGTTGGAGAACAGATTATAAAGCTAGATGTCAATGAGATATTTTGGACTGTTTTATACTTACTCCAGGAGAATTGAAAACTGAAGGACCTTGTGTCCAGGTATCTCCTGGAACCTAGCAAATTCTTAGGCAAGAGAAACAAAAAGACTGTAGAGAGAGGACAAAGAGATTGCATGGAGAATTATATAAATTAAACAGACTGTTGAGTTCACAGTCTCTTTATACCGGTGATTAATCAACCTGGGCATGGCAAATCTATTTTTTTAAATACCTATATATGGAAGAACAAAGATGAGTCTAGTATCTTCATCATTGTTATCATCATTTTCATCACACACACACACACACACACACACACCCCTCCTGACTTGACTGGTAAACAGGCAATTTTTGGAAGTAGTAGGCGATCTCCTTCACAGACTCACTCCCAAGCCAATTTAAGATTACACTGTGAGAAACTCATCAAATAGCTCTATGTAAGTAGTTGTGCGTACACTCTGAAATTTTATTACTAGAACAGTTTACAAAAGGGATTTTAAAAAGTTACATATAAATGGGTAGGGGGCGGCGGAACGAACGAACGAAAAGCCACACTGTTACAAAAGCAATGAAAAATAGTCAGAAAGGGGTGATACAGACCACCCAAAAGGGGGGGGGGGTGTCTGGTGTCACCCCTTTTTGTGGAGCAACTGTGCTGCATCAGCTAGATGCTGCAGTGCAATTGCAGTTGCAAAAAGAAGAGGGGAAACCATGCTCCTTTTTTGTGCCGCAGTTGTGGTGTGAATGAGGGAAAAGGCACCATTGGGCACCTTTCCGCCGCTGCAACTGCGCAGCTGCATCTAGAAGCTGCGCAGTTGCGGCGGCGCCATTATGAATGCCATCTAAACGGCGTTATGCAATAGCGCTGGCACAATTACATAGAATCATAGAATCATGGAGTTGAAACAGACCACAGAGGCCATCCATTCCAACCCCCCGCCATGCAGGAACTTACAGGTTAGGGTTCGGGAGCGTGCGAATGCTGCGCGCTCCCGAACCCTAACGGCGCCGCCCAGGACAATAAATAAAGACAATAAATAGGTGCCAGGGGAATTCAATGCAACTTGTACCTGCAAATGTCACAAGCAAGATGTCAATAACAGCACCAAAAAGATTCATCAAAGTTGTTGTTGTTAACAGCCATCAAATTAACTTCAGTTTATGGTGACCCTGTGAATGAGAGGCCACCAAGTAACTTTGGGATCAAACAGCCTGGTGGCTTGCAGCAGTCTCTGGCCACTCCAGCCCCATTTGAGCCCTGAGCAGCATGGGACTGGACAACCCACTCTGAAAGGCTGCTACCGTGGTCCCAAACAGGACACCAGCAAAGAGTGGACTGTCCTCGCTCCTTTTTGTGCTAGTTTTTCCTGGCTGGGTGCACTGTCTACGTGGCCTGCGGCCACTCGGGGGGCATGCATTATCAGCACTCCCTACCCCCAAAGTGGCCAGAAGCTGCTCCTTCCTGCCCATCTGTTTTGGGCCTCCATCAACAGCCCTGCTCAGGTCTTGGCTGTGGCTTCCTTGATTGAGTATTTCTATCTGACATGCACTCTTCCTCTGGACATATTGTTTTCTACCTTATCAAGCATCATTAACTTTTCTAGTGAGCATCATCTTCTCATATATGTCCAAAGTACATCAGTCTCAGTTTAGTTATCTTCTATGATTCTATGATCTTGGCTTCTAGGGAGAGTTCAGGCTTGATTTGCTCTAAGGTCCATTTATTTTTCTTTTTAGCAGTCTATGGTAGGCGTAGAACTCTTCTGCAACACCACATTTTAAATGAGTTGATTTTCTTCCTATCACCTTTCTTCACTGTCCAGCTTTCACAAGCATACATAGAAACTGGAAATGTGATCGCATAGACCACCCTTACTTTAGTATTCAATGATATATCATGACACTTCAGGATCTTGTCTAGTTCCTTCATAGATGCTCTTCCAAGTCCTAGTTTCTTATGATTTCTTCTCTGCAGTCTCTGTTCTGATTAATACTGAGCCATGAATAATCAAGGAACACATCACAACTCAAGCTGAGAACTTATTCCTACACTTGAGTTTGCAACCTTACCTAGCACTTTTCTTTTCTAGCCAAGGAGATAAGGAGAACAATGTTAATTGTTTTAGAATAATCTCCAAAGGTAATGTTTTAATTGGACTGAGTGCCTCATGCTTTTTAAACTTTTTAATCACATACTGTTTTAGCTATTTTTGTTTTAACTAATATTGTAAGCTGCTCTGAGTTCCATTCTGGGAGAAAGGCAGGATATAACCAATCAACCACCCAAACAAATTATTTTCTGAAATTTCAGGTTCCAACAAAGGACTCCTTCTATAGGCTAGAAGGGGATCTATACAATCCCCACCCTATTCACCCCACCCAAAAACATACCTTGATTGATTTGAGAGCTCTCAGTGAAATTAAGGGCCACATCTCCCATAATTTTCCCAGCCCCACTGGGACAACACATCCAAAGCTCCTATGATACCAAAACCAAGCTTGAATTCTAGTTGAAATAGTCTAGAAAAACAATCCTCTTCAAAAGTGCTTGAGGTTCTCCAGTAAACTCCCTTCCTTTTTTGGCTATTAGTTATCCCCATGTATCTTGTTACTGATGATGTGTGCAGAAGTCAATATTCCTGTTTACTTTTAGTCTGGGAAACTCATCTACTTTTAGTCTGGAAAACACTCACTAACCATGTCAACAGAATGCTGTGTTGAGTGTTACTTGAGACAGTTGAAGATTAAAGGAAACCAGCAAGAATTGTCTGCAATCTCTCACTCTGCTACCTGAAGCGAATCCTTCTGGAAAAAGGTTTAGTCAGTTCTTGTGGATTCACTGAGACAGTGAGACCAAAGAAGCAAGTTATTTCCTGAGCACAAGACAAAAGGTTTATTTTTATTTATTTTTTTAAAAACTGTTACATTGAAAGGTTTCCATTTGTCAGCTGACAGGAGGACAGTAGACACTAAGAACTTCAACTACGCATTATGTCATACTTAAATTATAAAAAATAATCACAAGGTTAAAAAACAGCCTTCTAGTAGAGCTTTTAGCAACTGAGTAGCTGATGAGAAAGGTTGGGGGGGAGGTTTGGATGATTGGATGCTGCATCGGCCATGTTTTCGTATCATATTTTTGAAAATTGTGCTTTAGAGTTTTAACTTTTTCTGATTTTTATTTGCAACTCTTTAATCTTGTGAGTCATTTTCAGTTTTAGTTTTGGGAGAAATAAATCAATAAATGAATTAAAAATAAATATCTAATTAGACTTTCAGGAGAGCATGCCTTTGTCCATTCTCCATTCAGCTGGATAATATGTACCTTGACTGGTGAGTGGGTGAACGGCTGTGAGGGTGAAGCATTTAAGAGCTGCAGTAGAATTATATTCCCATTTTAGGATGGAAGCAATAACAAAAGTCAAGCAAAGCTGGTAGAAGAAAACCCATGTTGAACTCACAATTAAATAGTACTGGCCCTTTGTGAGTAACTGATTAAGATAATTCCTCTGTCGTCTGTATTGAGGGCTTCAAGTGAGATAAAGATCCCCTGTTCTTGAGTAAGAGCATGGCCTCTCCTCTTCATTTGTTGACATTAGATAAACCAAAGACAAGTGACTTGATGATAAGCAATCCATTGTGCATGCTCTCCACAAAATAAAAGCTATTTGATATTCCAAGACACCTAAAGAGGCTCAAAATAGCTTTCTTTTCCCTTATAATCCCACTGAGCAAAAGCTTCCACATAATGATTGGATTAATTTTCTTTATACCTAATGAAATGTTAGAAAGAGCAAAACAAATTACCCAGTCTAACCTATTAAGATGATAACAAATAGAATCTCATTAGTATGTTCAAATGGTGATTTAAGAGCCCAAAATGGATTAAATGGCATTTAAGAATTAGATAGCAATTAGGTTCAATATCCTCAAAGTCTGTATTATCGCACTTGTGGTGTCAGAGCACAATGAAATATTCATTCAAGCCACAGCTTTTTAATTTACGGAGAACAGTAGTTATCAGCATTTTAGGATCTACCCATAAGCTCCTTTATTTCAAACTCAGGGCTATGAGGTCTTTAATGCATGATGTCTTTCCCACTGCATGCTGGTATGATAAAATTGCTTCAGAGAGAAAAGAGTTCTCAGGACATGACAATTAAAACTTCATGTATTCCACCGATATACACTCAGAACCTGAATATTAATTTGTTTTTAAAATTCAACAATATTTTTAATTTTTTATTTTAACCATTAATTTGGGTGTGTTGGGGTTTTTTTTAGTAATAATTAGCAGTTCTCACTTCTTTAGGAATCTAATTTCTAGTTGTTACTTTTTAAAGGGAGGGGGCTGGCATTCTGTTTAGTAATTACAGTGTTGTAAACATGATTTATGACAGCGTAATTACATTAATAAATTTTATAGCTGTGGCACCATTACAATGCCAAAAATGTTCCCTAGCACAGACTACTTTTTTAGACATGCAGCCCACTCAAACAGAAAATTTTAAGGCCCTGAAGGTTAGAGTGGCATCAGATGCACTTCAACAGATGGTGGCTTAAAAGTTAGGTTTTGGGGGAATAGCACTGATATGTTGTCATAGCCATGTCTCCTGCTGCAGGATCTTGGCCAAAATTTAAGAATAATGACATTTTAACAAGTAAACTAACAAATCCCATACAACCCTAGCACAGAAATCTCATCGAACACATGTGTGGTTTGATATGTTTAGAACTGTGCTCGATTAATTACAACCTTGTTGAAAAGGGATCTTGTAGCACCTTTGAGGCTAACGGTACAAAAGAGGTTGTATCATAAGCTTTCATAGACTTGGTCTACTTCCTCAGATGCATGGAGTGAACTAGTGCTCATTGAGGAATACATCTGAGGAATGCATCTAAGGAAGTAGACCAAGTCAACAAAAGCTTATGCAACAACTTCTTCGCACAGCTAGTCTCAAAGATGCTACAAGATCCCTTTGCATACCGATCTTACAGACTAACCCGACCATGTCACTGAATCTTGCTGAAGTAAAAGGAATGAAAGAAGGGAAACCTTTAAGTTTGATTTTTCCCCTCTACTTTGCATCTTGAATCTTTTCTTTTCTTTTCTTTTTTTAGAATCATTCTGAATCACTGGGCTGCATGTAATATAAATTATTCAATAACATATTGTTCAATGACAGATTAAGAATTAGTGAATCATTTATATGCGATCTAGAAACTGATTTAATAATAGAGACATTTGTTCAATTAATTGATTCAGCATAAATGCAGGAAATATTCATTGGATTTTTTTATTTGCCATTAGTATTCAAGCATATCTAATTGACGAATATTTAATCTATAATTTGCTATGGCAAGAAGTACACAGGAAATTTCTAAATGCAGTTGTGACTTTCTGTTCAGCATGCAGAGCAAGAGACCATTCTCTCAAGGACAGAAGAAAAACCACTACAAAAATAAGCACATCTTGATGTTTAACAATGTCAGGGAAGTGCATTTCCTTTACTTTTTCAAAGCAGGAGCACTTGTAAGCATGACAGACCCTCCTGGATCTGGTGGGTGAAAGAGGAGCTAAACAGGCTTTCAGGTTCCTTCTGTTGTTTCTGATAAATTAATACAGAGGAAAGTCAGAAAATGATTGAGCCAGTGAAATACTTCTTTTCTTTGATGCAGTTCCTACTTCAGCTAGCCCTTTAAAGGGCAGCACTTTTTTGCAAGACATTTTATGTTTCTAATGAAAAATCTAAGGCTGCATTTAACTGGGTGAAGATTTTTTCCTATAGTTCAATGTGGTATACATGTTGAATCTATATGGTCAGACATAAGAACCAGTGATTTCAATGAAGCTAGATCTGGAGCTCTATGGTCCAAGCAAAGTAGAGACTGTCTCCACCCCACTGTAGCAAGATGAGCTCTACTCCTTTTGGACCAGATCTTATTCATGCTCCAGGGTAATTTTGTTTAGCAGTACTGTCATGCCCCATCTCTCATTGAAGTTTTATTAATTTTCATTTATTTGGGAAACCAATGGAACCATTTTGCACAGAATGCTTGTCCTTTTGAGTGTGAAAGAAAATGTGAGTGTGTGATTTGTTTGTGCTTTTACCCTGCAGATTCTTCTTGGGGACATGGGGGTATACTTCTGATTATACCACTATACCACTGGGGATTGAGAGGCTATTGTAGCCAAAAGTTTTCAAGATCTATGGTATACTAGACAGATGGGAACTTTGAATGAGTGATGCCAAGGGAAGTGTTGCTATACGTATAAACTAATTTGAGCCAGTATGGTGTACTTCTTTCAGTATTGATCTACGGCTCCCATGGGCCAGGGTTCAAATCATTAATCAACCAGAGAATCTCATTTGGGTGATTATGGGCAGGTCATATTCTCTTAACTTTAGAGGAAGGCAATGGCAAAACATCTCTTGCTGAGAAACCCTAGAATAGACAACTTGAAGGTACACAATAACAACAAACATACATGCCTTTGCATGTCTCTTTAATATTGTATAAATGCATTTAATGTGGTAGGCTAAAAAAAAAATCCTTAATTCCCTACCACCACCACCAAAAAAACCCCAAAAAACAAAAAACAGCAAAAGAGTTAGTAGATGTGGTTTGGTAAAGTGAGTGGAACATATATCTTCTCGAGTTTTTGGACACATCCACCATCCTTGAATGGGGATGAAAGTTTCTTACAAACATAATGTATGCACTGCATTGTTAATTTCTATTGGAATTACCATTGTACATTATTATTTATAAATAATATTTATACAAGTTAATTAATCAAGTGAAACAGACTGCTTGTGGGTGTGGCATATAGGCAATGCATTCCCCCAGATTCCTGGAGGCTGGTTTCATGCTGTCCGGCTGCCCACATGTGGGTCAGTTTCTGGGCACTCTGATACTGCAGCATTTATAAGCCGCATACAACTCGAGTGCCTGTCAGCTGGCTTCTGTCTGCGGCACTGTGGGAAAGCCGGCTTTTTGCTGGCACAAAAAGGAACTGCTATTTACTGCTTCTTTTTGGGCCAATAAAAAGGAGTTTGGGGCAGTGGTGTGAGGTTGCTGTAACCCCAATCCAGCCATCTCTCATTTCTGATGTTAGGTGTAGGCCTATGCTATTTATCAAGAATTAATGAACAACCTAGGTGGTAACATAATGCTACACAGTGACAACTAAGAAAACAACAAAAACTGGAGGTGTTAAAAAAAATAAGTTTCAAGTTGTTTTGTAATCCTCCTGGACATTGTGTTTGAAGGGTAGGAGGAAAATATGTAGAATAAGTAAATAAATGTAACACTAAAATTATATACTTTAAATTCCCAGGAAAAGGAACATACCCTTTTTGTATGTTTAGATTTATCTTTTATATATTTAAATGGTGTTCTAACAATTCACAAATAGTTATTTAAAGTTAAGATACAATTCAGGCATTTTTCTTATTTGCAGATAAACATATTTTGTGCAGTAGGGAAAAATGTAGTGCTTTTTTGGAAGTGACAAAACGGCTTATGGAGTCTAGAGGACAGTTCCAAGGTCCACTCAGCCCTCCATAAAAACCTCATATGTCCAGGCTATTTGGCAGACCTTATCTCCCTATATGAGCTGGCCTGAGCTCTCAGATCATCAGGAGAGGCTCTTGTCTCTATACTACCAGCATCACAAGTGGCAGGCTTGGTTTTATTGGGGGATGAGAGGGTTGGCCTTAGATTATTAATTTTAACTTTGTATGTTTTAAATGTTATATTTGAATTTTAAAATATTTTTACAATTTTAATTGTACAATTTTAATTGTGTTTTATTTATGTTGTTAGCTGCCTTGGGTCCCACTTTGGGAGAAAGACGGGATGATGATGATAATAATAAATAATAATAATAATAATAATAATAATAATAATAATAAATAACCACCACCACCACCAGCAGCACAGTTTAAACCATTTTTCCCCCAAGCAGATGCCTTAAGGGTGCCCTGGTGGCATAGCGGATAATGCCTATACAGCAAACCACAAGTTGTGTGATCTAACCCAGACAGGGAGTCCAAGGTCTACTCAGCCTTGCATTCTTTTGTAGGTCATTAAAATGAGTACTCAGCTTGTTGGGGTCAATTTGCTTACACATTGTAAACTGCTTGGGGAGTGTTGCTATGCCAGCTGCTCTGCACCACAGTACCCAGTATCAAATCCCATTAGCATGGCCCTGATAGGAGTGTTAGTCAAGAGCTTGGAAATGTAACTTTTCCAAGCTCTGGTTTTGGTCCAAAACATCTGTAGGTTCCAGCTTTGAGAAAAATGAGTTAAACAATGGAGGAAATTTCAACTTCACTCAGTCATTTCCAACATTTCAGCAACACTCCCAACTCTTGGACCACCTCTTAACTCCTGTTTTAACTAGCATCTTAAATGAGGTCCCATTATACTCCAAAGTAGTATTTCTTTGGCAATTACAAAAGTAAAAGGCAGCATAAATCAAGACATTGCTGCTAAATTTGTCTACATACCAAGTGCCAAGGAATGGGAAAATGCCAATGAGAATCCGGGGGGGGGGGGGGGGGTCTTTAAAGGACTTGGAGAGGGGATTTAAAATCTGTAAAAGAACAGAAAATCTGGCAACATCATCACCTATAAACAGGGTAAGAGTCATAGGTGTCCATGCAAAGGGAGAATTCATCCATGCAATCCTATGTTTCTTTATTTTAATGTATACCCTAAAGGCACCAGATTGTGTCTGATCTCTGGAAGCTAAGCAGGGTCAGCCCTGGCTAGTAGTTGAACAGGAGACTGCCAATTAATACCAGGTGCTATATTTCAGAGGATGGAACTGGTAAAAACCACCTCTGAGTATTCCTTGTCTAAGAGTACAGAAATGTTTTAAATAAATAAATACAACCCCATGAAATTGATGGGGTCATCATAAAGTGACAGGCAACTTGAAGACACATACAGAGAGAGAAAGAGACATACAACCACAAACTGAACAAAAAGTTTAGAGTGAGCTCTGAGACGGCTCCTCCTGAGAGTCTAACAGACTTAACTCATCGTGTTGTTCTGGAGGAGACCCTTTTAGAGTCAACAGCAGCTGGAATTAATGGTGGTCATTCTGATGCTGTTTCTGCAAATTTGACATGATTGAAAATAAATATATTCCTAGAAATACAATAATATAAAATAGTGTTAAAGTTTGCATAAATATGAACTTTACTGTTGGTATAGCTTTTATAGTTGTTTGCAATAGCCTCCAGGCTTCCCGTACTGCATCATTTCCCCTTTTCACAATACAGGAACAGTGGGAGACAATCTGTGGTATTATAACCCTATATTTGTTAAATATATTATCCTGGCAGTCATGTGCAGGTGTGAAAGCAAAGGAGTGGTTCTCAGATCAGCCATAATTCCCTAAATTTAAGATTTTGTGGCAATTGTAAAGCAGGTCTCTAGAGCTTGTTGAAACCAGGATATGAGGCAAGATGTGCTGCCAATATTTCTAAGCAACTAGCCTAATCTTGAAATATGTGTTTTTACTTAACAAGTCAATGTTGTTGTTTTTTTCAGACTGGTCAGATATCTCAGGAAGTCATGGCTTTTACTGTTTTTGTATCACTTTTTTATCCCATTAATCCAACATTTTTCTCATGGTTGCGACTTCAGTGACAACACTAGGGTTGGCATCAGCTCATGCAGTAGCTCATGGTGCCACCTGCCCATTGACATCTTTCCATACCATATAGAATCTTTAGGAATGTTTTTTATACTAATATTACTCATAAATTGTAATTTCCATATATACCTGAATTTAATGACAATAGATGTGACATAAACAACTAGCAAAACTAAAATGATAGCTTTAAAATTTCAGTATTATACTCACAGCCTAAATGTATTTACATGTCTATAATTTTATGTGGTTAAAGTGAAAATTTGGTAAGATGTGCTGGTTTTAAAGAACATTTTAAAAATAATAAAAAGTTTCTGTTTGTGGAGCAGTGGTGTCACCCACCTTAGGGTGACTCCCCCACACCCTCTTAGTAATATTGCTGTGTTACTTTCCTGACATTTTTTATTGATGGCTGAAATTATTCCTTCCTGATATCATGTGGCACCTCTCTGTCTCATTGGTGGGCTGTGACAACATATGTGGCTTTTTGTATCCCGCCTTTCTGCCTGGGCAATCAAGGCAGCTTACATGAAATAAAATGGATTTAGATAAAACATTACCTGGATAAAAAGACAGAAAACCTTCCCCCACTTAAAGGAGAATTAAATATAATACTATTTAAAAGAGAAAAGGTACAACAGTTAAAAACAACAACATAACATAAAAACAAGTATTTTCTGGTATATAATGTTGGATGGAGCGGGGATAACTCAGAGTGAGTTGGATTGCTCTTTTTGGGGAAGGCCTGCCAGAAGAGATCTCTCTGGGACCGGTTCAGAGCTGGATTGCCTTTACATCATAGGGTTTGAGGAGGGATCGTCTTCACAGTGTCTTCTGGGTCATAACAGACCAGCCAGCCAGTAACATGCTATAGACATACAACATAGCATTGGGGTTTGGGTGCTCAGCCTGATAGTTGCAGAGGATGCTGGACATGACCACTGTCTAAGTTCAGTTTTGCACTTGGAAATCCCCACTGCAGGTTAAAGATTCATCAAATTAATAAATAAATATGGAATTGATTTATACAATATCTTTATTTTTAGTAAGTGTACAGTCTTCTTCCCCATCTGTTTCTTGTATTGTTGTTTTAAAGGTCCCCCTTTCCACGTAAAGTTTGATTGCAATTCATGGTACCTCATTTACTACCAAACTGAAAGTCTAAGGATTTTCTTCACGCAGTTTGAAGGGTTCTGAATGTCACTGGAGGGGACACTAAAACATACAGGGGCATCATAGAAGTGTAGGCTACGCATACAGATTATGCTCACATGCCACTAAATAACTTTGCACCCCATCCATCAGTGCCCTGTAGAAAGGTTTTGATGATTTCACATACCATTTTTGAACCTATGTTTTGATGTTATTGGAACTATTTGAACTACCAATTAATTATTCTGAGAGAATCCTGTCACATTATAACAACTAGCAGAATCTGTTGTCACATCATTGACTGCATGCTTGCAAAATTTCTTTGTCATTCATCTTCACTAAGGAATACTAGAACTTCCTTTTACTGCCCTTTTGTTTAAAAAAGAATTTAATCTTAATTCCATAAATGGAAGGGGAAAACTCAAGAGAGAAATTCATATGGACTATGTGATATAACATGTTTGCAGAGATTAAATAATACACTATGGAGAATATTGTTCTATGAGCTGGAGGAGAAGTAAAAGAAACAATGATCTCTTTAAATGTTCATTTTTCTTTGCAAAATTGCCTACGGACTAATTCCATTATTAAACATGACTGAGTGGCTTTAATATGCTAACGATAGATTATGTCACAGCAACCTATTTCAATAATTGGGTTCCTTTCAGCTCCATATAGACTAATGGCATACTTATAGCAATTATTAAAATTCATTGGAAGAGGGAAAAAGGCTATTTTAAAATTATTCCAAAATGATGAGAGCAGCTACAGTTAGTTAAGAGTCAAGCTTGATATAATAGGGCAGACATGTGCCCTTCCCCTTTACATCCATGGGTCCAGAGAGGGCTTTGGAATCGGCTAGTACATAGTTTGAAAGAGGGTATTAACAAAGTCATGGAAGATAAGGGTTATATATTTCCTCAAATATTGAAGGCAATATGCCCCTGCATATTAATTGCTGGGCAAAATGAATGGAAGGATTCTGTTGCCCTCATGTCCTATTTGTAGGTTTCCCACAGAAAAGGAGTTTGTCGCTACAGGAACAGATTGATTAAGACCTGAGCCTGATGGAACATGGTCTTTGGTATATTCTTAGAAATAAATGAAACATTTAGGATATGGCTGATGGGCTCCTCTACCCACCCCCTTGCTACATTTCCCAGATGTTTGAAGCATATTTGTCTGTCCCTGGCTCACCACATCCAGGGGTATTGCTACAGGGGAGGGGAAATTATCACATTGCCCCACCATATAAGATTCTGCCACCCTGGATTAAATTGGCTTTAAATCACCAAATGACTACCATTCCAGAGAGTAAGACATTGAAAAATGTTCATAAATAGAACACTTATATTTGATATGTTTATAATCCCTTGGTAACTTTGCTGGCTTCTTTTCTTTGGATGTCTAAACTCTATCTCTAGATGCTCAACTCAAGTTTTATGTTCTAGCAAATGCTAGAAATTAGGGGACTGAAGGAAAATTTCAGAAAAGGGCAGAATTATTAGAATCATAGAATCATAGAATCATAGAAATTTAGAGTTGGAAGAGACCACAAGGGCCATCCATTCCAACCCCCTGCCGTGCAGGAACTCCCAATCAAAGCATACCCGACAGATGGCCATCCAGCCTCTGCTTAAAAACCTCCAAGGAAGGAGACTCCACCACCCTCCGAGGGAGTGTGTTCCACTGTCGAACAGCTCTTACTGTCAGGAAGTTCCTCCTAATGTTGAGGTGGAATCTTTTTTCCTGCAGTTTGCATCCATTGTTCCGAGTTCTGTTCTCTGGAGCAGCAGAAAACAAGCTTGCTCCCTCCTCAATGTGACATCCCTTCAAGTATTTAAACAGGGCGATCATATCACCTCTTAACCTTCTCTTCTCCAGGCTAAACATTCCCAGCTCCCTAAGGCGTTCTTCATATGGCAAGGTCTCCAGACCCTTCACCATTTTAGTCGCCCTCCTTTGGACCCGCTCCAGTTTCTCCACATCCTTTTTGAATTGTGGTGCCCAGAACTGGACACAGTATTCCAGGTGGGGCCTGACCAATGCAGAATAG
Organism: Urosaurus nigricauda; assembly: GCA_034509955.1. Taxonomy (NCBI): domain Eukaryota; kingdom Metazoa; phylum Chordata; class Lepidosauria; order Squamata; family Phrynosomatidae; genus Urosaurus; species Urosaurus nigricauda. Next base: position 266,071,972 of record JAOEGL010000002.1, on the reverse strand, counting down.
AGTGGCACTATTACTTCCCTTGATCTAGACACTATACTTCTATTGATGCAACCTAAAATTGCATTGGCCTTTTTAGCTGCTGCATCACACTGTTGACTCATGTTCAACTTGTGGTCTACTTGGACTCCTAGATCCCTTTCACATGTTGTCTCATTCAGCCAGGTGTCCCCCATCCTATATTTGTGCATTTCATTTTTCCGCCCTACGTGTAGGACCTTACATTTCTCTGTGTTAAATTTCATTTTGTTAGCTTTGGCCCAGCTTTCTAGTCTATTCAGGTCATTTTGAATTTTGATCCTGTCCTTTGGGGTATTAGCTACTCCTCCCAATTTGGTGTCATCTGCAAATTTGATAACTAGGCTCTCAATACTGTCATCCAAGTCATTAATAAAGATGTTGAATAGCACTGGGCCCAGGACAGAACCCTGTGGGACCCCACTGGTCACTTCTCTCCAGGATGAAAAGGAACCATTGTTGAGCTCATCCTTACACCCTCATCCTCCCAGCCCACCCCATAGCTACATGCCTGGTCCCACCTGGGAATGGAGCAAAGTGGTAATGGAACGAAGGGGGCTAGGGTAAGAGTGTCTTATTTACCGTTACATTAATACACACATCAAGTGCCCATTCATATTACAGATTCATAGCAGCATGATTCCATTTTAGCAACCATGTTTCCATCTAATGGAATTATGTGATTAGCAATTTAAGGAGGGTCATATAGAATTCTCCACTAGAGCATTTAGACCAAGATACAACCTAAGGATTTCATAGGATGCCGTCATAGCAATTAAGTGGAATCATAACACTATTATTGTGTAGTATGAATCGGCTCTATGCAGCCATCCTGTTAATGAACTGTGCAGATGTAGGTCCAGCATGAGAGAACTGCAGAACTAACATGTATGCCCAACTTTTGCATGCTGCCTATTCCCAACACCAGGGGCATCACTAGAGGGGGCACATGAAGCACAAGACACATCCGGGGGGGCGGGGTGTGATACCACTACTCCCCAAAACATCTATCTTTTGGCAGAAATGGGTTGTGGCATTCACCTGCATCCCTTTAAAATGCTGGTGCTCAGTGAAAGAGATTATTTGAGGGGGGGCGAGGCTCGGTGGGAGGAAAAAGGAGAGCACTCAGGTTTGTTGTTGTTGTTTAAAAAAAACATTCTTTTAAAATTTTCTTTAAAAACATTACATCTTAACCAATTTAAACCATATGAAACCATGTACAGGTAAATATATTTAGGCTGTGTGTATGAAGTTTAAAAGTGTGGTTTTAATTTTGCTAGTGGTTTATGCCATTACATTCAGTGATATTCAGAAATTACAATTTATGAGTAACATTAGTGCAAAGAACATTACTAAGGATTCTGTATGGGAGGAGGTCAATGTCAGGTGACACCATGAATTGCTGCACTGGGTAACACCAATCCTAGTGACGTCATTACCTCAGAGGCATACTTACATTTGGTATCACCCAGAGTGTGTGGGGGGGGGGGAGCAGAAGAGCAGGGCCATGAGGAGGGACATTTCTTTATGAAATGTGCCCATGATACAGGATCTTGGCCACTTATTTTATATATGAATGGAGCAGTCACATATATAATAGCCTGACCACACTGTGTTTGACTCTTAGAGGATACAAATGAATGCACTAATAATGAATTCATAGAGAGGTGTTGTGGCTATTGGGACAATGGATTCTTTGGCTGAGATTCATTCTCACTCTAACAGGATGGTGTGGCTGCTATGGATTTCCCCTCATAGAACTGCTGACTTATCAAGTGCCAGCATACCCATAAAAATTATTCATTACTCACCCTTGGCTTCCCACACCTGCAAAAACAGTCAAAGGAGGCAAAAGATTGTGAATAAACCTTGCCCTGTTTTTACATTTTATTCAGTCATTACAGCAGCAGCATAGTCTAACGCTTATTAAAAGAAAGATACTGGCAACTCAAAGCAGTGTATTTAAACTGAAAGTAAGTCCCAACAGAATTTAGTCCCCGCTAAGTGTGTGTAGGAATGCAGTATAATTTAACCATCAATTAGTGGCCTATGGTCCATTTAATGGGAAATGAGTAGAAAGTATCTTGCTTTTGTCCTAAAGTAAAATTAATTCTAGCATTCTCATAACTGCAGAATTGGCTAGATTTTCACACTGAAATGCTGCACCATGCTGTGCTTTAAAAAGTGCTGCAACTAGAAATTTTTATTTCTATGTTATTAATAAAATTTAAGAGCATGTGTTAGTTGAATTCCATAGAGCCAGTCCACCAAAAGAATGAACACCCCTGGTGAAATGAACATCTTCTTCCCTGTGCAGATGCTTACATGCTTCCAAAATCTGCTCTGAAGGATCAAGGAAGTGTTTAGAGAAGATTTGGGGGCACATGGGAAGATGGAAGGGGAAGGAAAGGAAGAGTAAGTCATGTATCACCATTAGGAAGCCCTTTGTATGATACTGGATGATGCCCAACATGAATTAATTTGAACAATAATACCAGCTCTGTCAATATGCAAATTGAAATTATTCAGAATTTGAAGGACTGGCAGAATTTGTAATATTCTGGCAGGAAACAAATTAGTGAAAATGAAGCAAAATCATAGAACAGAAGTGTACCATATGACTATATTTCTTTATCACATTGGCAGACTTCATCCCAGTGCTATCTACTGGGCTATCTAGATGCTGCTAGTAAATCTAGAACACTGGTACCAGAAAGGCAATTTCCCAGAGAATCTACACAGCATTCTCAAACCAGCTGTGTCTATAATGGCTGAATGGCCCACTACTACCATGAGCCTTTGATTCTCTTTAAGGCATGATCATGACATGAGAGGATATCTCTTCATTCTCCACAGAATGGACCTCTTCTGATGACTATTTCAAGACTACTACATAATTTCCTCCTCCTTTCCCAAATCTCTCCTTCATATCATCAGAGCAACTGTAGCCTTGGGAGTGAGACGCTACTGGAACTTTCCCAAATTCCATGCACAATAGCCTGTCTATCTCTCCTGAGTCCTCCAGATCAAATATCTTGTAATTTGATAGCAAGGAGCTCATTGCACTGAGCACACAACAACAAACTGTCCGGCAGTTAAATTGTCACTCATGTGTTCTTCTGTACCTTTCATTTGATGACTTTCTATCTCTCCGTATCATGAATCTTCTCTTCTTTTTCTTAAATTCATGGATAATTGACAACTGAGTATATTTTACTGACAAAACAAGATCCAGACTAGAGATCATTTTTTCTATACTTCCTATTTATCATATTAGCAAAAGCTACAGCAGCAAATGATGATTATCTGAAAATTTCTGAGAGTATAGCGGAAACAGATAAGACACAATAATTACTATGAGCTATTTAATTGTGAGAAGTATAAAACACAATAACTGATATAAATATTGAGACTGAAAACTTTAATCAATTCTATCAGTAGATCAATCAACAGGAGCTTTAATTGCAAATTAAAATTGCCCCCCTGATTAAGCTGTGGGGTCAAGACTGAAGGGCACACTATTATTCAAGCTGCACAATGCACTAACTCCTCTGTGTGACTAGTGTGATTAAACAGCACTATTAAGAATGGCTTCTCCTTCCACTTTGCATCTAAGACAAGAGCATATTTTATCCATCTTAACAAAGAGTTGAGCTACTATGACACTCCAAATGTTTGTTTGTTTTTCTTTACTAAAACTCTCATCATCCTTTACCTGAAGGCAAGTCTAGGCCACAAATGGCAAGCCCTATTTTAGCATAAGTTCCTTTGTAGCACCAAAACTGATAATACAAAATTATACCTTTGTTTCCAACTGATGCCAAAGAGCCTGTAAAAATCCTAGATCACTACATGGATACAATAGGAGATTAGATGTGAGTGAATAAACTGAACAACAAGTTTAATATAACATTACAATCTGGCTGTTATGAACATATATTTGTTTTACTGGTGGGATATATTTTTAATAGTGGGGTTATTTAATGCATGTGTGTATGTGTATGCATGCACACACATACACACACACAAATACAAACTCTACTCATGGGAGACTAAAGTAATTGTTGTTTCTTGTTAATTGCCTTTGAGTCAATCTTCATCCATTGTGACCTCTACTGCCCTCTACCTTCACCAGCATCATTGTCGTTTCTAATGAGTCCTAACTTCTCATAATGTGGCCAAAGTATGATAGCCTCAATTTAGTCATCTTGGCTTCCAGGGAGAGTTGTTCTAGGACCCATTTGTTTATCTTTTTGGCATCCACAACAGCACCTTCTCTAGCATCACATCTCAAATGAATTAATTTTCTTTCTATCTGCTTTCTTCACTGACCAGCTTTCAGATCCATACATAGTAATGGGGAACATAATGGCTTGGACAATTCTAACTTTAGATTTCAGCTGTATATCTTTGGACTTTAGGATTTTGTCTATTTCTTTCATAGCTGCTCTTCCCATTTGTGATCTTCTTCTGATTTCTTGAATGCAATCTCCATTCTGGTCAATGTTTGATCCAAGGTGTTTTCTCATTATCTAGGATGAATTTATATCTGTCTCTGCATGCCACTTATTTTGGCCTTGGCTGGGCTAGAAAAAAATGGCTTTGTAAATTGTAGGCATGTCATGTCTACATTTTGCCCACCCCTACTTATAACAATGGTCTGAACTTTCTATTATCTCTCTAAATGTCAAGAAATGGAGCATGGGACATGCAGTAATTGAAATGAAAAGATGTATGTGAGAAACAAAGGGACAGAAGATTTCCAATTAGAAAGTTTCCAGCATGGCAAGGCACATACACAAAATCACAGGTGCAAATACAGTGGTCCCCCGGGTTACGAATCCCCTGGGGTACGAAAACCCCAGGGTACGAAAGAGCCGGGGCTGGAAAAACGGCCCCGGCTTGCGAAAAAAACCCGGGGTACAAAACAAACAAAAGCGCAGTCCCTTTAAATTTGGCGCACGGCGCAACAAACAAAGCAGTCCCCCGGGTTACGAACATTTCCGGGTTACGAAAGGTAATCCAGAAGGGATTACTTTCGTAACCCGGGGGACCACTGTATAATCAAAACAATAAGTCTTGAAAGTCAAGGTCACTAAAGAATGTACATTGAAAACACCTGGAACATGACTCATGGGCAAGACCACCATAGTCAAAGGTTGGATTTAAGTCTGGGGAGAGAAAAGTCAGCCAATCAATGTGGATATGCACACCCAGTGGGTGGCAACTAACAATAGTAATAATTGCTAGTCTTGTCCATGATGATGGTGGTGGTGGTGGTGTTTCTTTGAACTGGGTGAGCTGTGAGGATTTGAAGTGAATGTATAGTGTTACAGAAGCTTAGTCAATGTGTTGCAAGGTTGTTTGTTATTTTATTAGTTGTATGTAACCAGATAGCAGAATAAAAGTAGTTCTATTGTTTAGACTACAAGTTGTGTGGATTCTCGACTGTTTGAAGCAGGAGTGCCAAGCCGTGGAAACAAGGACCAGCAGTTCCTGAGGTGGTGATATCCAGATGAGAGAGAGAGTGCAAGAAGAGATTTGTCAAGATCTTCAGCACCTACTCTGCAACTCTGCTATATTTGCAACACAACAACCACTGACCAAAACTGGTCAGCTCTGCTTTACCAAGTTGGTGAGGAGTTACAGCCAGAGGTTATGTGCAACAACTCCCATCATCCCTGACCCTGCCAAGATTTCAATATTGTGCATTTTCTAAAAGCCTTCCCTAATGATCACAATTCATTTGTTTGAAAAAATAAAATGGCCAGGTTATAAGAAGAGAAGTAACCTTTTTTATTTTTTCTAAAGTTTAATTTGTGTAAGCACTCCTGATTTTGTTAAGCATATTTATCTCTCTTGGGTTAGCTGCTGAATAAAATATTATTAAGCAAAACAGGCCATGTTTTGGAACACAAGAGAATTTATTATTCAGAGTAGCTAAAATTACATGGCAATTGTTTGCATAGTTATCTAAAATGAGCTTCTGGGGGAAAGTCCCATGGTCTGTGTAAAATTAATCTTAAATGAAGCATATTTAATATGAAATGTATTCCCAGTTCATACTATCTTGGAATGAAAAATTAACTTTTCAAAATATATACAAATGGATTTAAGATTGCATATAACTGAAGTGCAATGAAACTATGCCTTGGATCCAGAATTCTGGACTGAAGCCAGGGACACTGTGAGAGAAGAATACAGAAAGATACTGTCTGTAGTCAAAATAAAAAAGGAGCATCAATGGATGGAACATGAAACTCTTTAAGCAAGGACAGAAGAGAAACAAATGTAAAAAATGATAGAAATAAAGTCAAAAATGTGAATATAACTGTTCAATGACTTTTGTGCAGGGACAAGGAAAACTGGTATAATCCTCAGTTCAGAGAAATAGAAGATGACAACAAAAAAGCAAAAAATAATAGACCTCTTCCACAAGATCTGAGAAATCAATGGGAAATTTAAACCAAGAGTGGGGATGACAAAGTACAAATAAATCAACAGGAACAGATGGCATACCAATACAGCTCTTCGGTCTACAGAGACAGAATCTACTCTAGTTAAATCTGTTAACAAATATGGAAAATAAAACAATGGCCCACAAATTGGAAATGCTCAATATACATTCCAGTCCCCAAGAAAGGGCACACTAGGGACTGCAATCACTGCAGGACCATTGCATTAATTTCCCATGATGCTCAAAATTTGACATCAAAGATTTTTTTTAACTATATATGGATTGAGAAGTACTAGATGTCCAGGCTGAGTCCAGGAAAGGAAGAGGCACTAGTGATCATATTGTAAACATGCATTGGATAATGGAATGCATCAAATAATTTCAGAAGAAAATCAGCCTGTTCTTTATAGCAAATTATTTGATTGTGTAGCTCATGAAAAACTATGATTTGCTCTTAAAGAAATAAGTGTGCCACGACATTTCATTGTCCTGATGCATAACCTGTACTCAGTTCAAGAGACCACCATCAGGACAGAATACAGAGAAGCACAATGGTTTCCAATTGGCAAGTGGTTCAGACACAGCTGCATTTTATCACACTATCTGTTTAATTTGTATTCTGAATATATAAGATTTAAGGAAAAGTTAGACTTGGGGGAAGTGTGAAAATTGGAGAAAGGAAGACCAGAAATTTAATACAGGCAGATGACACCATACTACTAGCAGAAAATAGCTAAGACTTGGAAAGGTTACTGTAAAACATGTATAAGAAGAAAGTGCAATGGTAGCTTTACAACTGAACATGAAGAAAGCAAGAATAATGGCAACAGACGATTTATGTAACTTTAAAGTTGACAATGAAGCCAATGAAATAATTCAGGATTCCTCATAACTTACTTTTGAACCTGGATAGCGAAGTGATGAGGCACATATGTGGGGGAGGAAGGTTCCAGGAGTGCGGGGCAGCAAGTGAAAAGGGACGCATCCAGGACAGGGCAGTGGAAATCCTTGGCTGGGACAGGAGACCTTGACTACCAGAACAGGGGGTACGAGAAGGAGTGTGAGGAGAAAGAAGCTCAGACAAGTAAGGAGGGGCCAGTCCATGGAGGGCTTTGAAAGTCAACAACAAAAGCTTGTACTGGATGCGGAAGGGGAAGGGGAGCCAGTGAAGGGAGGATAAAAGAGGAGAAACATGGTCAGAGCAGCGAGCGGATGTGATAATACGTGCAGCTGAGTTCTGGACAGAGATTAAAGGATGGAGGTGAGAGAGAGGAAGCCCTGTCAGAAGAAGGTTACAGTAATCTAGACGCGATACCACTAGGACATGGACCAGAGTCTTGGCAGTGGAGGATGAGAGGAAAGGATGGATTTTAGCAATGTTGTAAAGAGAGAATCTACAGTCCTTGGCAGTGGCCTGAATCTGGGGAGTAAACGATAGAGAGGAATCAAAGATGAAACCAAGACTGCGGGCTTGCTGAACCAGTTGAATAGAAGTGCCGTCAACAGAAACAGAAAAGGAGTATTGAAGGGTGGGCTTAGGTGGGAAGATGAGAAGCTCTGTCTTAGACATGTTGAGCTTCAAGCGCCGATGCCGCATCCACTGAGAGATGGCAGCCAGACAAGATGAGTATTTGATTGGCTTTGTTTGGTGTATACAACCTATTCTCTCTACAGCTCAGACCACATAAGAGTCATTATCACAACCCAAAGGGCACCTCTGATCCTTTGCAAGCACTTGTTTAGGTCATGTTTTGCCCACCCAGAGGTATTCCTTCCATTCTTAGGAGACCACCCTCCCTAGGTAGGAAGATAAAAGAAGATGAGCCCTCCCTCTTTGCCATCTGATGTCATCCGAATTCAGAGAGAGAGAATGGCCTGCCAGCTTCATCAGGCCTGGCCTAAAGTAAGAAGAACAGCCCTCCTTCCAGTCCATCTGCCGTGGTCCAGGCCTCAGAGGGAGAGAAGAACCATTGAACTTATTCCCCTTCCCCACTGCCATTCTCTTCTCCTTTTGTGTCATGTCTAGACTATAAGCCTGAGAGCAGGAAAATGTCTGATTAATTATCTGTAAGCTGCTCTGAGAGTCTTTTTGGCTGAAGATCAGGGTATAAATACAGCAAATAAATAAATAAATGACAGACACAGAAAGAAAAATCTCTCTCTCTTTTTTTTTTAAACATGCATCCCCCTCTTTGACCTGCTCCCCTCTCTTAAACTTTCTGTCACCACTCTTTAAGGCCTGCTTCCCTGCTCCAGGCTCCAGTAATCTTTTTCATGTTGGAGGATGAGAAAATCCATGTTTGTTTATTGGATTTTGCCACCAAAGTTGGGGAAAATTTTAATTCATTTAATTTTACATTTCACTCAGATAGGATAATTTCTTCATCTATGAGACAGAAAGAAGGTTTAGAAAATGTGAATGTTCTAAATGGAGAAATTAGCAAAGTTTCTCATCTGTTAGTACTGCACTTAGGTCTCTGAGACCTAGCTCATCTGTGTAAAAAGTAAATGAGTTCGAAGTAAACGAAAAACACCATCACAAACAGCTGGATCCCTTCTCTGCTTTAACTTAAATAATAATAATAAATAATAAATAAAAACTTTATTTATATACCGCCCTTCCTACGATCAGGGCGGTGTACAGGATATACATAGTTAAAAACTATGTTAAGGATCCATTACCGTACTATAAGGGGTATCACTAAGCAGATTCTATAATGAATGAATTTGTACAATTAGTATGCAAAAACACAAAGCAAAATTAGATGAAAATCACTGCTAGTCCCTAAGGTTCAAAAATAATAATACAGTGAGAAGCCGGTAGTAGCAGAAGTTTTAGGTCTAAAAAGTATGCTACTGAAATGTGCTTTTGCTGGATCGTCATTATACTTGCCACTTACAGACTAGCAAAATTTAATAGAGTGTGGGCTTATCTCATGCTTTCATCTTTTTTCTGGCACTGGTTTATAGGTGGTGATCTCTGCCTAAATTGCAAAGTCATCCATGATATAATAAATTTTTGGTATCCACTCTGTTCTTTCCATTTCCTGTTAAGCAAATTTTCTGTACCCAGCAGCTAAAAGGTGATGCTGGGGTTGAAATGTGGATTGCTTGTCCTCCTGAAAGGCCTCAGTTTTCACAATACAGTGTAGGTAAAATATTTCCTCTTTATCTTTTCACAACACCAGAGGGAATTGATATCACCATTTGGCACTCAAGAGAGTCACAACAAGCTCTTAGTACTTTGATGCTCATCACTACCATGGAGAGGCAACCATGGAGAGGAAGAAGCTTCAAAAAGCTTTTCCTTCCTTTCTCCCAGGAGAAGCACTGACTTTGCAGAATAATACAATGGCAAAGGAAATTCAAGATTTTTCCATACCTTGGCTCACTTATTAATCAGAATTGAGATTGCAGTCAAGACAAATAAGGCTAGAACTTGGTAGGACAGCTGTGAAGGAACCATACAAGATCCCAAAGTGTAAAGATATATCATTGAACACTAAAGTTAGGGTGGTCCATGCTATGGTTGTGAAAGCTGGGCAGTGAAGAAAGCTAATGGGATGAAAATCAACTCATTTAAATGTGGTGTTTGAGAAGAGTTCTACATATATCGTGGACTGCTAAAAAGATAAAGAAATGATACCTAGAGCAAATCAAGCCTGGACTCTCCCTAGAAACCAAGATGCCTAAACTAGGACTGTTGTACTTTGAACATACCATGAGAAGGCATGACTCACTAGAAAAGATACTACTTTGTAAAGTAGAAGGTAGTAAGAAAAGAAGATGACTACATCCCAGATTATGAGCCTGGAAGACCTGAGCAGGGTTGTTGAGAGTAGGGTGACTAGATGTCTCTCTTTTATAGGATCACCATAAGTTGAAATCAACTTGATAGCAGTTCAACAAAGAGGAAGCCATGTTTTCCATGTGTGCTCCCCCCCACCAAACAGTCCATACTGTGATAACACCTTTGTTAACCATTCAAAAATAGATCTTTTCATTGGTCAAAATGGTACAAAAAGTACACAGAGAAAGGAAAACAAAAGAGAGAAAGAAGAAGACAGTCTTAAATTCATTTCTTCTGCTTGATGTCTTCAGACATAAAGAGGTGCCTAGAGCCTTTCAAATGAGGATCATCAATGATGCAATTGCGTTGGTTCCCCCCCCCCCCGAGCAGGGGTTTAGACTTGCTGTAAGAAGAAAAAGAACAGTTTGGTCCTTCTGGAAATGCAATACCCCAAGATATACTTAGATTTGTCTCCATCCTGGGCAAGGTTCACAAGCTCCTTTGTTTTGTGGAACACAGAAAGCAGCTATGACTTCATATTGGTTGATTGCTTAAGTAATTATTTAATTTGTTATACGCATTTAACCCTACTTTTCTATACAAGATATTCAAAGTGGATTACAAAATACACTACTAAAGGACAGTGTCATAAGTCTAATACTCTACATTTGACTCAGCTCTGACAAAGTAGCTTAATAATGATTGTCCTTCTTCCATGAAGTCTACATACCCTCCAATTTTCCTGATTTGACAGAAAAAGTCCCTAGTAATCCTGTCACTCTACTTTTTCAACTGCCTTTTAAATATCCCACTTTCTTTCTCTTCCTCTCACTCCCCCCTCCTTTGTTATCAGATTACTTCATTGTTGTTGAGTTCAAAGTGCAAAAGTAGTTTCCCATCAATTAACTCAGTAGGAGGAAGAGAAGAAGGGGGTGGGAATTTTGCCCTTGAGGAACATCAGGCAAAGGCAAACTCTTGCAGCCTCTTCCAGCTCCTGTGTTATTCCTCATTTATAGTTTTTGCTTTCTTGATCACACTCTGATGTTACTGGTCACACACTTTCCAGTTTTTTTTCTGTGCGATATTGGAAGGTATCTTCCCTAAGGTCTGGGTAGCCCATGAGACAGTGGTCCCAGAAATATGTACAGCACAGCAGTTTTAAAAACACTCTTCCATCTTTTTTGCAGGATGCCATTTTAAGTGAAGCTGCAGGGTGTCACCAACAAGCATCCCACACTAACCTGGCTGTAAACTCTTCATAGTCACTTCCTCGCAGATTACAAACAGGTTCTTACCTCCTGCACCAGAGTGAGATATTTAAAACTGATGTGACTCCTAACATTAAAAATCTAGACATTTGCTTGGATTTCTTCATGAAAGATAAATTCATTTCCTTTTTCTCAATTTAACAAAAGGTGTGATGTAACATTTAGACACAGCAGGTGCTCCATAACTGCTTTATATGATTTTCAGGTTTTCCCCTCAAATCCTTTAGCTATATGCACAAGTATTTATCACTGGCAAATGTTGGGCATTCCACTGAGAAGATTTCATAGTTTTATGTTTCCATATGGGAAAGAGAAACATTGCATTTGCAATGTAGAGGCTAGCTCATTCAATCTATTTCACTACCAATTAATACCTAGAGAGATATCTCATGTTCATTTGGCTTCATTTACTTATTCTTAGTCACAGTAGATCAGATAGCTTTCATTTAAGAACCCACAAAACATATTTCTTCCATTAATATAATTTGTGGTGACCTAGCTAGAAACCTACCACTGACTGACTCCAGCCTTGGCTGGATGTCATAGTATATATGCACACCTCATAAAAACTCTATGACCCCATTATATTAGAGTGGTGCACTTCAATTGCCCTAAAGATAGGTCATTGCTTTGCTCAGATTTTTTAAACAACAACAACAATACTACTACTACTACTAATAATAATAATAATAAGTATCCTGCCTCTCCCTATGTTGGATCAAGGCAGGTAACAACAATTAAAACAATAAAAATCTGACATATTAAAACATTAAAACATAGCAAAATGTAATAGTTTCCGATTCCACATCTCCCTCCCACCCTTTAACAGCATTAAAATAACAATTCCCAGTGAACTTCCCAATACAATCCATCATAGCTGATGGGAACAACAAGACAACAGCAGCTAGACAATAGGAGAGCTCAAATACAAGGAGGTCAGCCAGGGAAGGCCTGTCGGAAGAGATCCATCTTTATCACCTTTTTAAAGGCCTCCAAAGATGTAATATGGCTGATCTTCTCCGGCAGGTCATTCCATACTCCAAAACCCTCTGTTTTGTTAAGTTGTAACTCAGGTGTAAACATTCAATGCAGTGAGAGAAATCTACTCTTAAATATCTTGGTCCTTGAAAAATCTTGGTCCCAGACACTTCAGTACATTAAAGGTCATTGAAGTGAGCCTGGAAACAAAATAGTAACTAGTGAAGATTACAGGGCACATTCCAGAGAGTGGTACTAGAAAATTCTTCTCATTCCCGTGACTCCTAGACAATTGAGCCATGGGGTGCCTCAAGGTACTATCTTGTCCCCAGTGCTGTTTAACATCCATATGAAGCCATTTGAAGTCATCAGAAGAGCTAGGAAATGGTTTGATGCCAATTACAGCAGCTCTACTTCTCTTCCAGATCTGAATGAGATACTGCCATGCAAGCCCTAGCTAATGCCTGGATGAAGGATGAAGACATCTTCTCCTCCACGAGCTGCTGGGAGTGAGTTTGGGGTGGGCCTGCAGCCTCCAAATCCCCTGGGACCATCTTCTTCTCCAGGAGGTGCTGGGAGTGAGTTTGGGGTGGGTCTACAGCCTCCAAAGCCCCCTGGGACCATCTTCTCCTCCAGGAGCTGCTGGGAGTGAGTTTGAGGTGGACCTGCAGCCTCCAAATCCCCCAGGGACCATCTTCTCCTCCAGGAGCTGCTGGGAGTGAGTTTGGGGAGGGCCTATAGCCTCCAAAGCCCCCTGGGACCATCTTCTCCTCCAGGAGCTGCTGGGAGTGAGTTTGGGGCAGGCCCGCAGCCTTCAAAGCCCCCTGTGACCCATCTTCTCCTCCAAGAGCCGCTGGGAGTGAGTTTGGGGAGGGCCTGCAGCCTCCAGAGAGCCAGTGGGCCGCAGGAGACTCTCCTGCCCTCCCCCCCACTATTGGGAGCGGTGGAAGCACCAGGGCGGAGCCAGCAGGGGGTAGAAACCCCCCCCAGAACATTGGGCACCACGCGCCACGCGGCATGGCAAAGACTCCAGCGACGGTCTGGCGGCGGTGCAGCCAGCGATCGAGCTAGCGGGCTGCAAGAAACTCTCCTGCTGTTTTAATTGAGGACAGTCTGTTGTAGAGTTCTTGGGCACTAACTCTGGGATTTGGCCTTATTGTTTATGTAATTACATTGAAGTTCCTTGCGTTGAAGTTCTATACTGGGACAACTCTAGCCTGGAAGAGCTGGATTACCATCAACACCTATTAGACAATGGAGCTGGGTACTGCCAGGGAGTGAATATTGAGGTTGTGCGGGGGCAGGGAAGATTTGGTGGCAACAGAGTGGACAAATATTACAAAAGAAGTAGGGATCGATGTCCAATATCCATCCCCTGTTCAGTTCACTCTGTTTCCCAGGATAATGTGGAGAACATACAAAGCATTCCACAGTCCCTCAATCTGCTCCTTTGCAATGTCAGGTCGGCCAAAGGTAAACACACATCATCCACGATCTCCTGGTGGATGAACAGGCCAACCTGGCATGCTTCGCTGAGACCTGGCTGGGAGATGCCAGCGCTGCAACATGGGCGCAGGCTCTCCCAGCTGGTTACATGGTCAGTGAGCAGATAAGGGAAAGTGGGTGGGGTGGTGGTGGCGTGGCAATAGTCCATAGAAACAACTTGACCTTGATCACGAAAACCTGTCCGGAAAACAACCCACACCGAGTGTATATACCTTAGCCTGAAGACCAAGGATAGTTTGGGGATTCTACTGGTATACCGGCCACTCCATTGTCTAACAGGCTCCCTGACCGAGCTGACTCAGCTGGTCTCAGAGTTGCTGTTGGAGTCACCCAGACTTCTGGTCTTGGGTGACTTCAACATCCCTCTCGAGACTGGCTTGTCTGATCTATCTGGAGTGGCTCGATAGTTCATGGAATCCATGAAGCATGAACCTATCCCAATTGGTATCAAACTCAGAACCTTGTGACAGTGAGTGAGTGGCTGCAGTACTGGCATTTCATCACTGTGCCACCAGGGCTCGAGAGCTGAGAATGCCTTTTACTAGCTTTGACTGGCATGTCCACAGTGGTTCATATATAGGTAACCTCAGTGTTAGAGTATTACAATGTGTCATATATCAGACTGCCTTTAAGGCTGGAATGGAAGTTGCAGCTGGTACAAGAAGGCTTCATATTGCTACCGATATATTCTGAACACCTATTCTGAAGGAATTGCACTAGCAGCTTGTTTAGCACTGTTCTGGATTTGTTGTTAGTATACTCTAACCAACATGGGATCTAGGTATCAGGGCTGCTGCCATGGTTGTGAACCAGGAACCAAAAAAGAGTGGTATTTTTCAGTTCCTTTTTTGTCCAATTCTTTGGGAAAGAGCCATGCCCGGGGCAGCTTCCAGCAATGTTCAGTGTGTGCTTCATCTGAATGCCATGCCCCCAAAGCAGCCAGATGGTGGCCCTTGTGGGACATCTGTTTAAGGCCCCAGTCATTGTGGTCCTCTGCAAAGGCTTTCCTGGTGGTATGGACTGCTAAGATGGTCTTTGCACTTTTTCAGAACAGTATTCAACATGGCAGTACACACAATGTGGACTGCTCTTCCCTGTGACATAAAATCTGTGCCACAATTCTTATTTTTATGCATATATGAGCTATATGGAAAAAAAATGAATGGCATATTAAATGAAGAACCATATGAAGATCATTCCCAAATTTTGGAAAGCAAAGTGGAAGTGGCAGTTAGAGAAACTGGAAAGAATAAATTACCAGGAACAGGCAATATACCAATTGAACTGCTTCAGACCACACTAACAGAATTTATTTCAGTGTCAATGAAAATAAGCCAACAAATATGAAAAACAGTGGCCAACAGACTGGAAGCATCCCCATCTTCAAAAAAAGAGTCATAAAGGACTGCAGCAATTATAGAGCCATCGCATTAATTTCCCACACAAGCAAAATTATGCTCAAAATTTGCAGGATAGACTCCAATCATATATAGAGAGAGAATAGTCCAAGTGGGGTTCAGGAAAGGAAGAAGCACTATGGGCCACAACAAAGCTATGGAATGCTCTTAAAGAAATGGGAGTACCACAACATTTTATAGTTCTGATCAGGAATTTGTATTTACGACAATATACTAATGTAAGACTACAATATGAAGAAACATTATAGTTCCCAACTGGCAAACGAGCCCGGCAAGGTTGCATTTTATCACCCTATCTGTTCAACTTGTAGGGAGAAAATACCATTTGTAGATCATATTTTGATATGGAAGAAGCAGGAGTGAAGACAGGAGGAGGGAGAATCAGTAATCTAAGGTCCAACACAGACAGGCCAAAAAGGTGGTGGGGGGGGTGGCATTCAGATGAAGGATGCCCCCAAATGTGCAAATGCCATGTGGAGAGTACTCTGAGCCAGGAAAAGCTGGCACAAAAAGGAGCAGCAAAAAGCTGCACCTTCTGATGTCCTATGGGCCTCTTTGATAGCAGCCCATATGGTTGCCACAGTCTCCACTCTACCACAGTCAGAATAGTCTCTGCCACTTCTTTTGGTCATTCTGCTTGACACCTTTGATATGCAAACAACACCATACTACTAGCACAAAACATCACAGACTTGTAACACTCACTAAAGAAAGTAAAAGAAGAAAGCACAAAGGTAGGCCTAATGTTGAACATAATGAAAACAAAAATAATGAGCATAGAGGTATTACATAAATTCAAATTAAATAACTAGGAAATTGAAATAGTTAAAGATTTCCCATACCTTGGATTAAACATTGATCAGAGACTGCAGTCAAGGAATCAGAAGAAGATTAGGAATGGAAAAGGCAGCTATGAAAGAACTAGGCAAAGATATACAGCTAAACACTAAAGTTAGAATCACTTGAGCCATTGTATTCCCTATTACCATGTATGACTGTGAGAGCCAGACAGTAAAGTAAGCAGATAAAATGAAAATTAATTGATTTGAGATGTGGTGCTAGAGAAGAGTGCTACTATGGATGACAAAAAGAGAAAAAAATGGACCCCAGAACAAATCAAGCCTGAAATCTCTCTGGATGTCAAGATGACAAGATTGAAGCTGTCATACTTTGCCCACATCCTTCAAAAGGCACAGCTTATTAGAAAAGACAATGATGTTGGGGAAGATAGAAGGTAGTAGAAAAAGAGGACAACTACATGCCAGATGGATAGATTCAATCATGGGGACCATAGTCCTGAGCCTACAGGACCTGAGCAGGTAAAGGATAGGGGGGCTTGGGGATACCTCATTCACAGGGTTGCCATGAGTCTAGGTTGACTTGAAGGCAGCTAACAACAACAACAAATTGAAGATTGAGGAGCTCAACAGGCAGGTGGCCAAAAGCCACCCCTTTTAGCGTCAGATTGTTGCCACGGTGACCGCACGCCATGGCAACGATCCCCTCCCTCTCAGGAGCAAAAAGAAGCTGCGGAAAGCACCTTCCTAGAAGGGGCGCCATAATGGTGCTCATGCACCATGATGACACCCCTTCCTCATGGAGCATGACACCACTGTGTCATCATGACATGCCCCATGTGGATAGGCACACACCAACATGGCACATGGGTGGCAAAGGTAGGACTGGGTGTGTATGGACACCCAGCCCTACCTAGCCCTATTTTTGGCCTCAGGCTGGCACGAAGTGCCGGTCTGTTTAGGGCCTTACTCATTTTTGCAAACCTTCCTGCTTTAGACCAGCTTTACCTCTTCTTTTTTTAAAAAAAATTATATCTGAGTTTATTATACTTCTTTATACAGGGGTGTGTGTGTGCGTGTGCATGCATGCCATCAAGTCACGTCATCTTATGGCAACCCCATGCTTTTCATAGGGTATTCTTAGACAAGGAACAGCCAGAGGTTCCTTCCTCTGAAGTACACAATACAGCACCTGGTATTTGTTGGCAGTCTCCCCTCCAAGTACTAACAAGGGCTGACTCTACTTAGCTTCCAAGATCAGATGGAATTTGGTGCCTTTGAAGTATTTATATAGTATTACTATTGTTTTAAACAACTTTGAAATCTTTGGATATGAGTAGTTTAAACATATTCATTAAAAATAAACAAAATGGATTGGAGTACAATAGTTGCCCTCTTCCCCAAAACCCTTCTCACGCTCTGATTGAAAGCATATTAATAGTTCTAATAGTACTAAAGTATTTCAAGGTTTGCTTGAAAGTCACATGGGCCAATAACAGAACCCCATCTTTCTTTATGCAGGGAAGGGCTTTCTTGGTCAGCCACAAGTGCTACTATTAAATGCAAATAATATTGGATCTGAAAGGATTAGCAAGGGCCATCTAGTCCACAATTATAGCATTCCTGAAAGATGCCCATCCAATCTTTGTTTAAACACCTCCCCCGCCTCCATGTCCTTAAAGGTTAACCTCTGAGGCAATCTAGTCCACTGTCAGACAAGTCTTATAATAAAGAAGTTTTCCTAAACTTTAGCTGGAATCTTTCTTCTTGTAATTTGAATCAGTTGGTTCATGCTCTAGTCTCTGGAACAACAGGAAAAAAGTTCACTCTGACTTCTACATGAACTGAGTTGAGAACCAAGGTGGTATGCAGTGAAGATGTACAATGCTGGAATAATATACTGTATTTTAAACAAAGACAACACCAAAAGAACTGCATTGATAATATAATTTGTTATATGGAGGCATGAATAACAGTGACCAATTGTAACATGGAAGGGCTTGCTTAGATTTCTGTTTTTTAATGGTTTTATGTTGTTTTAAAGTATTGATGCTTAAATGTGGTACATTCTTTAACTAACTTTTTTTCACTAGATTTTAATTCATATCACATACTTTAATTTAGATTGTGAGCTTCTGTGGGTCCCATACAGGAGAAAGGTAATTTATAAATCAATCAAACGAACTCTTTCTCCTTATCTATTCCCAGAGCTACATTTTTCTGGCTCTTGGGTGCATACCAGTATTATTAAAACTATTGCTGAGCATTTTGCTGAATCTAATAGTATGTGACAGTGTAAAATTCATGTCATGTAGATTTTCTAAAGCATACTATAAGACCATATATATACATATATATTTATACGTTTACTCATAAATAATAAAATACTACTTTTGAGTACTTCCCTTTGCTAGCTGAATGGGAGTGCTCTGTAAATGCAGTTACATTAGGGGAAGTTTCTTCATTTGGATGAACACATGAAACATATAAAACTGCTTTCTATGGAACTAGGTCCATCTGCTCCTGTTATTTCCAGCTTTGACTAGCTCTGGCTGTCAAAGTCTCCATTCTTCTTAGCTAATGTCCAAGCTGCTTCCCACTGCCTCACATTGATCAGAATTAATTCGTAATTTGCTAGCTTTCAAAGCTTACTTCTTTGAAGCACCAAGTTCTGAGACACAGTAGCAATCTCTTGTTTTGCTTTGTTTTGTTTTGTTTTGGCTTATTACATCAACGTAACCCAATCAGCCAAGTCTGAGGAGTTTCCAGAGAGTACAGTGGAAATGTTGACAATGCTAGTCTGAATCTCACCCAACTCTTCACTTTATTTTCTTCATGGAATGCAATGGCTATAATCCAGAAACTCTGTTGGCAGCCCCCCATGTAACCCCTCAAATCTGCCCAGGATGGTTTCCTATACCCCCAGAACCAGTTTGGAGGGTATGCAGCAAGCTACAGGAGGAGGGAGTATTTTCCTCTCCATTTCTATTGCCAGAAGCCATTCCTTTGGTGGAACAAACCTACTGACCAATATAGACATTAATTACAGTTGCAATACATTTTGTTCACATGATACCCATTGGTACTTGACCTTTCATAATGCTACTGTGAATGTCTCCTCATTAATTTTACAGCTTGCCTTAAGAAATGTGCCTAAACCTGCAGCGGCAACATAATAAGTGTTGTTTTTGTTGAACATCTCCCAAAATTTTGCATTGCTATAAATCTAATGTCATTCTTCCCGCAGGTTGAAAATCCAAGTGTAGCCCTTGGGAGGTGAGTCATTTCCCCATACATTTCCATTCTGCTGCAGCTGCAACACTCCCAGTCTTCAGTTGTGCTCAGTGAAAGAGAGAGATTCATTTAAAACCTTTAATCACACTATCTGGCAATGGAAAAATCTTATATAGGGAAAGTTAAATATTCATACTCAATCTCATAGAAAGGGCAATTCAATAATGTTACTAGTGACGTATGTATTAATAGCCTGGAGTAATGCTATTAAGTGGTATCCCTGCTATAGCCTTACTTAGAGGCAGAAACTGATCACATTCACCTCTTTTTTTAAATAGGCAGATATCATTAGACTCAAACTAATTGTCTCATTTAACAGGCCCACAGTAATGTATCATTTGCACCAATCCTGAATATAGAAACAATTCCAACTAGATACTCTTGTGGAGTGGGGGAGATGTATTACATAAAGGGGACATGTGCTTATAACATGAGGAAGACATCTGCTGTGTTTACAACAAGCCAGCTTTCAAGTTCTTTGGGAATATGATTCTTTTTTCTCTCTTTTTTCTTTTACAAACCAGGCACACCCCTGCACTTCTATTATTGATATTGTAAAAGGCTTTCATTGTAGGGAAGTTAATTTCTGAACAAGAGTAATGGAAAAATTCATAGTCCAGAAATATTACTAAACTAAACAGCCAACATTTTCTCACCATTTGTGAATTGTGAATTGAACAGATCTCCAAAACAATATGCAAAGAAGCAGGAAAATTTGATAAAGAATGTGTGAGAGACTTCAAAACTGTTATAATCAAGTATTTGGTGCAAACACAACAGCAGCTGATAAAATATTGGGAGGCATTCCTACCTGAAGGCAAAGCCATTGCCTAGGAAGAAGACTTTCAAATACGAAGACTCTCTGGATGTTTATCCCAGTTGAGATAAATTCCACAGTGAAATCACTTTAAAATCATCCAAACAAACCACTATATATTTTATGAATTTAACATGTGGCTTTTTATATACGGTGTTGGGTATTTACATCTGAGTAAACTTGATTTATATGTGAGTATATTTGTTTTGATTTACAAGTATAATGATATTCTGAGTGTTATCTCTGGATTAATCAATTTAACTAGGCAAAAACTGGCAAGTCCATTTTATTTGGGACATTTTTAGAGGAATCATAGAATCATAAAATGCAGGGTGCATTGAACATTTCCCCCATTTTCTTCACTGCATAAGAGAATAATACATAATTGGCTATTAAACTGCTGGCTTTATCTCTTGACAACACAATGCACTAAAATGAAAATTGGCTCAATAAGCAAGCAATGTGTGTACAGTCCATGCTTTCATGTGAATAAGTTGTTCCAGACTCATATTTGCTACTTTGTCCAGCTGAAATAATATGCAGACCTGTGTGAACCAAATGTTCACAGTGGGCACATTTTTCCTCCTTCTGTTTGCAATTTTTTAAAAAGAGGAGGACAAATCAAACATAAATAGTGACACTTGGATCCATCTGTGCTGATGGAAGGCAGTGTGAGAACATCAGTGAAGCCTTGACCAAGGACATGGGTGTGTCTCACATTAACATTATTACAGAGTGAAGTAAAAAAGCAAAAAAACAAAAAACAAAACCTGTATGCACTTAAAAGAGTTTACATTTTGGTGCACATATTATGATGATGAAGCCAGCATAATTTTATTTTTCGTATAACACTTAACAAATGTTTCTGTTGCCGTTGTGTGCCGTCAAGTCATTTCTGACTTATGGTGACCCTAAGGCAAACCTATCGTGCAGTTTTCTTGGCAAGATTTGTACAGAGAAGGTTTGCCTTTGTCTTCCTCTGAGACTGATAGTGTGTAACTTGCCCAAGATCACCCAGTGGGTTTTACTGCTAAGCAGGGAATCAAACTCTAGTCTGTTGTGAAGTCAAAGGCTTTCATGGCCAGCATCCATAGTTTTTGTGGGGCTATGAGGCTGTGTTCTAGAAGAGTTTATTCCTGATGTTTCACCAGCAACTGTGCCTGGTATCTTCAGAGAATGCTGACATGGAAGAAAGTGGAGTATATATACTGTTGGTTGAGAGGAAGCAATTTACATGTTAATCTGTGTATTGTTCTTTTGTTGAACGGCAAGACTTCAGGGTGTCTATTTAATTAATGAACAATTGTCTGGTGGGAAACGTGCTGAACCTGGGTGGTTTCCATTTGCATTTGCTGGATCTTGATTTTGATGTTTTTCAGGACTAGTAGCCAAACTTTGTTTACTTTAAAGGTTTCTTCTTTCCTATTGAAGTTGTCCCAGATTTCAATGGCTTCTCTGTGCATTCTGACTGGATAGTTGGCATGATCCAGAATGTTGGTGTTTTCAAAAGGCATTTTATGCTCAGAATGGTTTATAATGTGTTCTGCTACTACTGATTTTTCTGGCTGACTCAGTGTGCAGTGTTTCTCGTGTTCCTTGATTCATGTCTGAACACTGCATTTGATGGTCCGTATGTAGACTTGTCTGCAGCTGCACGGTATGTGGTAAACTGCTGCCATGAGAGGGTCTCTCCTGTCCTTTGCTGAGTGCAGCATTTGCTGGATTCTCTTGGTCACTTTGTGGATCATTTGGAGGTTGTGTTTCCTCACCAGTTTCACTATTCTGTCTGTGACTCCTTTGATGTATGGTAAAAAATACCTTCCCTTTGGGTTTAATATATACCCCACTCTCTTCCATGCCAGCATTCTCTGAAGATGCCATCCACTGCTGCAGGTGAAACATCAAGAATAAACTCTTCTAGAACACTTCCTCATGGCCCCCCAAAACCCACAAAAAACTCTGGTCTCTATAGTCCAATGCTCAAACCATTATACCACATTTACTCCAGTAAATAATACATTGTACGGGGGGGTATCCAAAAGTTTTAATGATCACCTTTTAAAAAAATTGACAGAAAGTTTGTTTTGATTTGTAATTGTTAACTACAAATTACGAGGGGGTATCGTAAAGCAATAATTATCACCCAGAGGTTATTATGACATATTGATGAAATTTTGTCAGTGTCATCATTGGTCCCTAAGTGCACATTGCTGAGAAAATCAGCTCATTGCGTCCTTTATTTTTGTGACTGGCTCTGCCAGAAATGACTAAAGTGTAAAATCCTCATCAGGCGCAATCTGCAGGCTTCTACAATATCAGGTATTTGGAGGGTCTACATATGCTGGGAAAAATGTATAAATCTATATACTGTAGTGACTACATAGAGAGAAGTTAACTACTACAAATCAAAACAAACTTTCTGTCAATTTTTTAAAAAGGTGATCATTAAAACTTTTGGATACCCTCTCATCGAGCATCCTGGCTTCATTAATCATACCACAACTGCTACTACTATGATTGCAACTACCCTGTTTCCCCCAAAACAAGGCATCCCCCCAAAATAAGACCTAGTAAAGGTTTTGCTGAATTGCTGAATATAAGGCCTCCCCCGAAAGTAAGACCCAACAATGTTTTTGTTTATAAATATATATACAGTGTATAATAAGTGTTCAATTTTTTTTCCAGCAATAAATGTGAATTCTTATTCATGGAAAAATAAGACATCCTCTGAAAATAAGACCTAGTGCATCTTTGGGAGCAAAAATTAATATAAGACACTGTCTAATTTTGGGGGAAATGCGGTACTACCACCACCACCCTCCCTCATCCTCCTTCTCCCCTTCTTTCTTTCTTTCTTTCTTTCTTTCTTCCTTTCTTTTCCATAACTTTTAAAATCTTATCTCATATTCTATAAATAATGGCCTAGATTCTGTTGCTAGTCCTACCTACAGTAGGCCCACTGAACCAATAGGATTTACTTGTGTATTGATTTAACATTCATCAATTCATTGTGTGGGTCTACTCTACCTATTTTTAATTTATTAATAATCACAATTGGATCATTTCTGGTGTGGTTCATTTTCTCTCCCATTTTTTTTTCATTAGCAGTGCTGATAATGGAAGTGAAGGAATACAAGTGGACAAAGTCGCCTATATTGCAGTTCTTGGAGTCGCAAGAATATTTCTGTTGCTGTTGTTTTTAAAAGGTAATGACTGGTAATGTCATGACTTTCTGGTGTGACAATTAATTGTTTTATTGACACTGAGTGAAAGGAGGGGTAAGTTGTTTTCTCCAGAAATTTGAAAGGGGTTGTTGTTGTTTTTGAACTTTAGGGTCATTTTCATAGCTTTAAAGATTGTTTAAAAAACAAAAAAAGTAACAGGAAAGCAACAAGCAGTGGAATGAGAAATGTCATGGGTTGCTTTCTTGAAAATGTTAATGGTAACGTTACACTATGCACAATCTACAAGCTACATAATTAATTATTTCTAAAATGTAGTATTTCAAACTCTGAGCATTGCTATGTTCTTCCAACCCTAATGAAGAGCCCATCCACTGCCATAACTCACATACAAGTGCAGTAAGGAGTTTATCACACTAGCGAGTTTCCGCGAGCAAACAGGAGTTAAGTGGAAGTTAAAATACATTCGAATTTAAAGAAGACTTGTAAATCCGGTTCTGTTTTTCATAGCAAAATAATGCAAAAGTGCAATAACGCGAAGTTAATCCGCAGTTAAAATGGAGGAAACCAGCAGCTTTTAAAATTCTGTTTGTTCAGAATTTAAAAAGCTGCTGGTTTCCTATGCTTTAACTGCAGATTAACTTCATGTTATGTCACGTTACCTGTGACATCGTGTGAAAAACTTTGGGAATTTCTGGGTTTCCTTCGCATTATAATACAATTAAATCCCATTTGCCTGCAGGATCTTGCTAGTGTGATAAACTTCTAAGAAGGTGTACAGACTGGCTATTAAGGCCAGCCTGGGAGCAGAGTTGGGATGAGGCATCCACACTATGCATGCCCCGACTTCATGCACCACACCACACAGGCGGTGGCATCACAGCACTTCTCTGGAGCACCAAAAAGCCACAGCGCTGGCAGCTATGACACCCTTTCTGTGGTGCAGAAAGGAGCCGCTTTTTGCGGCTCCTTTTTGCACTGCAGAAAGTGAGATCAAGGCCACAGCATGCAATTACCATGTGGCGCTAAATGGGGCAGTCTGTACAGCTCCTAAGTGTTTGGGAAACTTCTGCTACATGTTTCCCCTCATAGTACTTCCAAAGCCATGGGGGTTGCATCTATAGTATAACCGCTCAACAAGAATGGTTGGCAGCTGGACCAAAATGAAAGAATCCTTTGTTCCCAGCCATTGGAAATCCAGCAACCTACTATCACCAGTTTGGGTGAACTCCCAGTCTCTGCTTCAAATTTTTATGATTTAGGCCTGTTCTCCAGCATTTAGAAAAACTCTGCTCAGTTTGTGCTTCCAAGGCAGATTTCCTTCCTTCATAAATAAGCTTCAGATGGAAAGGTCTCTGCCTGAGCAAGTACCTGCTAGCTTTCTCCTTGTTTCCCTCACAGTTGGTCAACAGTAGGCAACAGTAATAATATTGTGTGAATTGAGTACTATTTGAATTTGAAATAAGACTAAGATGAAAAAGACACAGTCATAATCATGCCACTTCAAGGAATGTAAAAGATACAATTCTGTGGCCATGTGCATCGGTGGATTTCCTTGGGACTATACTAATCAGTATACTAATCAGTGTATAAATGGTAGAATCTTTGAGATTAAGTGTTGCATCTGAGGAAATAGACTCTAGCCTATGAAAGCTCATGCTACCAGCTTCTTTCTTTCAGTTAGGTGGTACAAGATCCCTTTGCACAATATTTGAATATACCATGCAAAAGATCCTCTAAAATATTTTTAAAATTTGCCTGTGAAGATTTCTCTTCACATGTCAGTCATTATGTCCAATACAGTAGTATTCTGTTAAGAATTATGGCCCTTGATTATTCCATCACTCATCTGAACCCATGACAGCAAAGTATCCTTGACATTTTCCAAAGTGTTCTATTCCCATCTCATGAGAGAGATCTATAAGCATGAAAAATGGCTTCCCCAACAGCTTTATTGGAAAGGAAAGGAAAAGAGCACATGGCAGATAGAGCAAGAGGAATGGCATAGAGTATGTCTTTACTTTTCCAGAAAAATGATGGGAGAGGAGAAACCAGCTCTTAGCTGGCACTCCTGGATATGCAAAGGAATAAACCTTGTCAAGCAAAGCCCAGAGACTCCATCTGCTGAGATGGCATGTCTTGCCTTGTCTGCCAGGAACCATTACAAGAGAGCAAATTACATTGGAATGGAATATTTTTTCCATTAAAAAGAAAATTTGTCATATATATGTCAGTAAACAGTATGTAAAGAGATCTTGTAGCACCTTTGAGACTAACTTAAAAAAAGAAGTTGGCAGCATGAGCTTTCACAGACTTCAGTCTACTTCCTCAGATGCTTTTGGTGCAGTCTACTAAAGCTCATGCTGTCAACTCTACATACTGATTCTACAGACTAAAACAGCTATGTCTTTAGTGTCAGTAAACAGCAATATTAGCATAATACAAGGCTTGTAAAAGGGGCCACCCAACATACTGGGCCAGCCCAGTTGGTGGGTGGGGAGTTGTCAGATCCGCACCACCTCCTATTCACGGTCCATGCCCTGGTCTCCTCCCAACAGGTGCTGAGGCCTCAGGCAGGAGGGACTTCTGGTTTGAGCTGGGACTACATTTCCCAGTGTGCTGTGGGATCCAAAAGCACCTCCCCATTGGCCTGGCCACTGGTGGGGGGCTCTCAATGGTTGGCTGGCCAGTTGGAGGAAGGTGGGACTTCTGACCTCCCATTCCCCTGATTGGTTGGCAGGCCTATTTAAGGCAAGATGGCTATGTTCAGTGGGGAGGCTCGGCAAGACAGGCAGGCAGCAGAGCGGAGATCCTGAGAAGCAGCCAGGCCCAGGAGCAGGCAACAGCAGGGAAGGCCCACAGAGGCACCCAGGCCAAGCAAGGGCAGTGGTGGCATTGTGGCGCAGTAGCAGTGCTTCTTGCCAGCACTGGAGGCCCCCTCTTTAGAGCACAGGGCATTTCGACAGCCCATATTGTGCCTACCAAAAGTACTAAGAAGGGGCAGGGCTTCAGTCCCTGGCCTTCCATCCTGGGCCATCAGGTGCAGGACATGGCATCCAGTACGGGTTCCCAAAGTATTGTCAGGCTTCACTTTTCCCAGGCATCCATCTTAATAAAAAGACAAGGAACAGAATCCTCTAAGGGTATTTTGTAGATGTGTTCACCCTGCTTAAACTCAAGAGAAAGGAGAGCTGTTCCCCCAGGTCCAGCAAGAAGGGAAAACAGGAGGTCAAGGTGGACCCAGTTGACCAGTCCTTCACCTAGTGGCTGGTGAGATACTTCGTTCTCATAGGAGTGGTGCAAATTGTGTATCCTGAATGAGATTGGCACCTCTCCAATGGTCAATGTCTTTAAGGCTCAGACCATAGCAGGGCAGGCAGCAGCCATTGCATATGACACCACTTTCTGCAAGTGAGCATCCCAGAGCAACAAGGCAAGGTGGGACCTCATCAATGACAAGGTCTGGTGAGTTGAAGTAGGTCCATACATCACAGGGAGGGGGGAACCTTCGTGGTTCTCAAAATGGGCAGGGAAAGGGACCCCCGCAGGCTTTTGTGCTGGGAGTTCAACTTGAGTAAATGTTCTGTTCCCATTGTAAGTTTGAGAACAGCTGTGAGCTTTCCTGGGGCCCTTTTGTATAGGATGCCCCAGCCCAGCAGCCTCTAGTAAGAAGGAGGGAGCCCCTCTCTGGAACTAGAGGGTTAGGGGGTCCAAAGTGAGTCTACTGAGGCTGCATGGCCTAGTTTTAGTCTCACTCTCACACCTGTATACCCTTCTGTCTTGTTTCCACTCCACCATAATTACCCTTTTGGTGGAGGGCTTCACTCGATGTTTCAGGATCCATGTTGAGGGTCCCAAGTGGCCTCTGATGCCCAGAACCTTAGGTCTACACAGGACATGCCACAGGTTCTCAAGGAAAAAAATCAAGGAGTGTGAGGCAGGCCAGGTAGTGGACCTTTTCCTCTTCCCACCCATGCCCAACTTGCAGGTTTCCCCTTGATGTGGTTCCCAAAAAAGTCCCAGGTGAATTCTGCATCTTCCACCAATGTTCATACCCCCCAGGAGCATCTGTCAATGATGCCATCCCTCCTGAGTTTTGTTTGGTGCCTTACACCTCTTTAAACCGTACTATCCGGCTCGTTCAGGCATATGGTCCTGGGCCCCTTTTGGCCAATATGACATCCAGTCGACATTCCAACTTCTGCCCATCCACCCTGATGGTTTTTGCCTTCTTTGTTTCAAATCTGAAGGGCAGTGGTAGTTCGACAAGAGCTGCTCCGTCAGCTGCACAGCATTTGAAACCTCCTGTTCCTTCCTGGAGTGGAAAGTGAAAGGTCATGCCAAGTCTCCTCTGGTCACCCACTACTTGGATGATTTCCTGTTCATTGGGGTAGCTGGGGGTGAGGGTTGTGCCAATCTCCAGGTTGTGCCAATCTCTTTTTGGCTGTCCACAGCATCCTCAGCACTCTTCTCCAGCACCATATCTCAAATGCATTGATTTTCTTCTTATCTGCTCTCCCTAATTTTCAGCTCTCACATCCATACATGGTGATGGGAATACAATCTGTACAATTCTGACTTTAGTGCTTAGTTGTATATCTTTACTCTTTAGGATCTTTTCTAGTTCTTTCATAGCTGCCTTCCCCATTCCTAGTCTTCTTCTGATTTCGTGGCTGCAGTCTCTGTTCTGATCAATGTTTGATCCATAGTATGGAAGCTCTTTTACTGTTTCAATTTCCTCTTTTTCTAGGTTGAATTTATGTATCTCCTTCATGGTAATTATTTTTATTTTCTTTATGTTCAGCAGTAAGCCTGCTTTTTCACTTTCTTCCTTAACCTTCCTTATTAATCATTTCAAATCTATGATGTTTTCTGCTAGTAGTATGGTGGATACTAGAACTTTATTTTTAAGGAGGCATAATTGTTCTTATCCTCACCTGCTTTGACACCCTCATTCCATGATATTTAATGTTGAATAAACATGAAATCTTTAAGGTGCCACAATACTTTTTGATTTTGTTAATGTCACAGTCAGAGGCTCACATAGATGTTCTAGCCTATGTCCTCCCCACCTGGCGCTATGCACTGTCACAAGAACATGGAGCCACTGATAAAAATAATTTGCAATATTTTGTGTGTACTGCATGCACAATTTACAGGATGACTACTTTACAGGAGAGGATATTATTTTGGTGGTGGACAGATGGATTTTCTTCTTCCAGAAACAGCCTGATGTTTGAAAGGATGTTTGGTACCTTCTGGGCACTGACATCTGAAAATATTATTCTCAGCATCTCTACATGAAGCCCAGCAGGAAATATAATTCCATGCATGTTGCTACACATCTAATGTGTGTGCATAGCCATGTGGTTCTCATTCATGGACTGTGCAGATGAAAAAAACTAAAAAGGAAACTCAAACCCTGCGCTTTGTTCAATGATTCTTGATTCATTTATATCCAGTCATGTATAAGGCAGGAAAAGCCTGATTTCTGAAACCCATTAAAGTTAATGCTTCTTGGGGGGGGGGGGGAGGGTGTGTGAATCAAATACTGGTTTAAAATTTGTCTCTTGATCCAAAGTTTCCTGGTTATATTTTTAATAGGTTTCATACAAAATTTAATCATTCTACCTTGACATAAAACTTGAAAAGTTATCATATCAATCATACCAATCAAGGCAAGAAATATATATGCAATTAAGATTATCCTTGAGCCCTTCCCACCAAATTTCTATATCCATTTGCTAGTCCTAATTAAACCATCCAACAAATTGCTGTATAGAAAATAAAATCAATTTATCTACTCTAGTTTGGTAGTAGAAGCTGGATTTAGGCTACAGATTTATCTGTCTAACCTTATGTTTATCAGACTTAAAACATTCTGACAAACTTGAAATTCTAAATATAAAAAATCACCAGTTAAATATTCATGTGAGATATAAATAAAGAGTGTGCACAGAATATACTGCAACATACTGACAGCTTCTGAGTTTCAGAATCCAAAGTATACTCATCTGATAATACCTAGCATTATGTGCTCACAGTTCATGTATATTTATCTTCTGTGCATTATGCTGGAGTATCAAAAACATGTGGACATCAAGAATGTCAGCTACCTGTGATAACTCAATGTGAATTTCAGGGTCAAAAAGAGAGAGAGAGAGAGAAGCTGGAGATTTCTGAGCAGACTTCTCTTTCATTGACTGTTATGCAATCATACCACAATCCCTTAATCTGCTCCTCTGCAATGTCAGCTCAGCCAAAGGTAAGACCCACATCATCCACGATCTTCTCGTGGACAAACAGGCCGACCTGGCATGCTTCACCGAGACCTGGCTGGGTGATGCCAGCACTGCCACATGGGCGCAGGCTCTCCCAGCTGTTTACACAGTCAGTGAGCAGATAAGGGGAAGTGGGCGGAGGGGCGGTGTGGCCATGGTCCACAAAACCAATCTGACCATTTAAAGGAACTGGAAAAAAGGAAGTAAGAAGGGAAAAAGAAATCATATGAGATGCTAGAAGATAGAAGATAATAGAAGATTACATGTTAGTAAATATTATAAGCAGAAATGTATGTAATGATTTTATGAGCTGCAGTATACAAATGTTTTGGCTTTGTTTGTTGTTATATTTATGTAAAATTTAATAAAGATATTTTTTAAAAAATCTGACCTTGATCAGGAAACCTGTCTAGAAAACAGCCCACGTCGAGTGCATGTATCTAAGCCTGAAGACCAGAGAGAGTTTGGGGATTCTGCTAGAATACCAGCCACCCTGCTGCCTAGCGGACTCCCTGACCAAGTTGACTCAGCTGGTTTCTCAGTTGCTGTTGGAGTCGCCCAGACTTCTGGTCTTAGGCGACTTCAACGTTCCTCTCAAAGCCAGCTTGTTTGAGTTATCAGGAGCAACTCGGGAATTCATGGACTCCATGACCTTTCCCAATTGGTCAACGGGCCTACTCATTGTGCAGGTCACACACTAGACGGGGTTTTTAGTACGGAACAGGAGGAGCCGTGGGCGGAGGTAATTAAAACCTCTGCACTGTCATGGATGGACCATTTCCTGATCAAGCTGGAAATAAAGGCCACTTTACGTCCCCCCGGGAGTGGCGGACCCATTAGAATGGTCTGCCCTTGAAGGCTTATGGAACCAATTGGTTTCCAGAAGGCCTTAGAGGGTTTTTGGTTGAGAACACCGGTGATTCTTTTGAAACCCTGGTCAACACCTGGAACACCAATGTCACCAGGGCTATCAACACAATCGCCCCTGAGCATCCTTTCCAGCCCACTCCCAATCGGAAACCCTGGTATACAGAAGAGCTCAGGGAAATGAAGTGAGCTGGACAATGACTAGAGTGCAAATGGCACAAGACTCGCCTCCCATCTGACAGAACTCACTATAGATTGCATCTTTGCATCTATGGAGAGGCTTTGCGTGCAGCGCAGAGATCTCTCTTCTCTGCACACATTATGTCTGCAGAGTCCCACCCGGCAGAGCTGTTTAAGGTGGTGGGGGAGCTGACGCAGGTTCCCCCTTCGCCAACCCCCCTACTGGAGCCTATGGCAGCCTGCTGTGAGGCGTTTAATACCCACTTTGCAGATAAAATCTCTCAGATAAGGGCCGATTTGGACGCCAATATTTGTTCAGAGCCCATAAGTGAGGTGTCCAGCCACTCCGTTGCTGTCAGTTTACTGGATGAGTTTCAGTTGGTGAGTACCGATGACGTGAACAAGCTCCTTGGTAGTACAAGGAAGATGACATGCTCCCTCTATCCATGTCCATCTTGGCTGGTTGTCCAGAGAGGGGACACATTGGGAACATTCCTTCGGGATGTAATCAATGCGTCCCTCAGGGAAGGTATTGTTCCATTGTGCCTGAAGGAGGCAGCTGTCAAGCCTCTCCTGAAGAAACCTTCCCTTGATCCCCTGGATAGGAACAACTACAGACCAGTGTCCCTGCTGCCTTTTCTCAGCAAGGTGATTGAGAGAGCTGTCACCTCTCAACTCCAAGCTGTCTTGGATGAAACTGATTATCATGATCGATTTCAAACCAGCTTCTGGACGGGGTTTGGAGTGGAGACTGCCATGGTCGCTAGTCATAGTGTGACCCTGCTGGTGCTCTTAGATCTCTCAGTGGCTTTTGACACCATAGATCATTCCATCCTTTTGGTCCAGCTGAGAGAGTTAGGGATCGGAGGCACCGCGCTCTGGTGGTTCTGGTCCTTTCTCTCTGGCAGATCCCAAAGGGTGAGGCTCGGGGACAGCTGCTCTTCTAAAATCGAGCTTAATTGTGGCATCACTCAGGGCGCCATCCGCTCCCTGATGCTATTTAATATTTACATGAAGCCACTGGGTGAGATCATTCGGAGGCATGGAGCTCAGTGTCTTCAGTACGCTGATGACACTCAGATATATCTCTCCGTGACCAGATCATCTGCTCAGACTTCAGATGGCGTCTCTCCTCTTAATGACTGTCTTGCGGCAGTAATGGATTGGATGAGGGAAAACAAATTGAAGCTCAATCCAGACAAAACGGAGGTACTTACAGTTACAGGCCCGAAACCCGGATTGGGAATACAATCCCCATTCCTCGATGGAGTCACACTCTCCTCGAAGGACTCAGTTCACAGTCTGGGGGTACTTCTCAACTCGTTTCTTCACATGACTAGTCAGGTGAATGCGACAGTCAGGAGTGCCTGCTACCAGCTTCAGCTGATAAGCCATCTGCGCCCTTTCCTGGACATGAGGGATCTAGAAACTGTGGTGCACGCACTGGTAACCTCACGTCTGGACTTCTGTAATGCGCTCTACATGGGGCTACCCTTGTGCTTGACCCAGAAACTGCAAATGGTCCAAAACATGGCAGCCAGGCTTGTCACTGGCACATTTAGGAGAGAGCACATAACACCAGTGCTTAAATCCCTCCACTGGCTGCCAATTAGTTTCCAGGTACAATACAAGGTGTTGTTTTTAACCTTTAAAGTCCTACATGGCTTGGGTCCATCCTATCTTCGGGGCCATCTCTTCCTGTATACACCCCCCCCCCCGCACACTTCAATCCTCTGGGAGGAACCTGCTACAGCCTATGAAGACCAGGCGGGTGCAGACCTCCCAGAGAGCTTTTTCAGCTGTCGCCCCCAGGCTGTGAAATGACCATGCGTCTCATGGTATCTGTTGGTTTAAGAAAGCCTTAAAGACGCATCTCTTCCGGCAGGCCTTCCCAGACAGTACTTAATATCTCTCGGCTCCAATTAATTGGGATTTACCAACTTAAGATCATAACTCTCTTTGGTTTTATTCCCAGTGAGCCCAGCTTTCCCTACTAATGTTAGAATGTTTAGGTTTTTAGTATTGTTTTGTTACATGTTCCTGGTTTTAATTCATTGTTAATTTAATCACATTATAAGGGGGGGAGGTTGGGATGGGATTGGTTTATTTTAACTGTCTGCTGTTTTAAACATGTTGTACCCACCCCGACTGCTTGCTCAGTGGGGTGGGCTATAAATAATAATAATAATTATTATTATTATTATTATTATTATTATGCAAAAATTATATTTTAATAATAATAATAATACATTTTATTTATACCCCGCTCTTCAGCCAAAGCTATCAGAGCGGCTTACAATTTGTTAGATATTTTCTAGATGCTAGAACAAGTCTGGGCAACTGTCAGGGTTTAGTGGGACACATTGCCCCAAGAAGAACTCAGAAGGCCATACTCTCCTACTGCAACCCCCGGGAAAAAAATCAAAAACATTTCTGTGTCCAAACACCCTCCAACACCATTTATGGGTCATGGGCATTTTCTCGATTTTTATCTTGTCCTCTTCAGCCATTTTGTGCCCAAAAAGAGGTCAGGAAATCAATGTCTGGCTCATTTCCTACGAGAAAAAAGGCTTTCTCTTGGCCTAAACATGGTGAAATTGCCCTTATGCCTTCTAGAGGAAATTTGGAGGGGGAAACCTGGACCATGAGGCTACAAAAATGGCCCTGGGAGCCACACTTTCCCCATCTCTGCTCTAGTTGACCTTCAGACAGTTAATTTACAATTCCCAGAATGCTTAGTCAATGTTGATGCTGGCTGAAAAGTTTCAGCGATTATAATCCAAAACAGTTGCCTACCCAAGGCTGCATATGAGTGTATATATAAAACTGCAGGTTCAATGCAGGGTTAATTGATCTAGAGTAAATATTAAACCATTCCCCTTCAGGTGCTCTATTCAAAACTCACATTCAGTGTTATAAACATGCTTTGTTGATACATCTTGATCTTCTCCAAAAGGAAATATATGCTTTCCACTCTTGAACTCCTCTGACAGGAAATACAAGAAGGTCCCATTCTAATTTCACATCAGCAGCATGAGAACTGCTCCCGTGCAACTGGACACACTGGCACCTGGAAAACTGCCAGCAACTTTCTGATATGCAGCAGATGATAAAAGCAACTGCAGTTCAAGTGACTGGGCTCCATTAAAAGCTAAGAAAAGTTTGCAGATGGTCCCTTATACTTCCTGATGCTTTGCAACAATGGCAGTGTCAACAGCACAAAGAGAGGATTTTTAGGCCAGGTTTTGAAAAAGGCTTTTATTAGCCGTTGTTATTTTACTCCAGTGGGACATCACAGATTCTGCTAAGAGAGGCTTAGACAAAGCAATCTGACATAAATCTCTATTATGCTTCTGCCTCAGTCCAACGCTTCCACTCAAAGAAGCACTAGGGACTTTGACCTGTGTAAAAGCCAAGAAATCTAAAGGGAAGAAAGCTATGCCTAAACCTTGTCTGAGGTTAGACTGCAATCACAGACTGTAATGGTGACAGCAAAACAAAACAAAATGAAATCACCACCCTGGACTAAATGCTGTTAATAGAAATGTTAGTAAATGTAATGGCAACTTGGAAAATAGATCAGGAGGGAGAAAGGAAGGATTGCCAATGCCATACTATGAAATGCAGCATTAAAGATGTTAATAGTCAAAAGTGATAATCCTCTACAAAAGGTCTAATAGTATTTTTAAAGGCACATATTTGCAATGGACTATATCTCATTACAGAAATCTAGATTGATTGATTGATTGATTGATTTTATGTTGCTCCTTTGTCCCAGTATGAGACGCAAGACAGCTCACAATAAGGAGATTGTCATACTTCATTTTTTGCCCAATTTGGGCATGGGCTGGGAACAGGCTTCAATGGGTGAAAACTTGTGTCATCACACAGCAAAATGCTGCCAATGCCACTGGTGGACTGCAAGCCATCCCACAGCCATCCCACAGATTGAAACTAAATACAGACAAAACGGAGGTATTGACAGTCACCTGCCCGAAACCAAACAAACAGACAGCTTCATTTATATACCACTTCATACCCTTAAGGATTGTCTAAGCGGTTTACAATTGTAAGCTATTTGCCCCCCAACAATCTGGGTACTGATTTTAGCGACCTCGGAAGGATACAAGCCTGAGTCGAGCTTCAGCCCTTTGCTGGTCTTGAACTCACAACATTATGGTTTTGAGTGAGTGGCTGCAGTACAGGCATTTAACCACTGCACCACAAGGGCTGATACAGCGCCCAGTCCTAGACGGAGTCACACTCTCCTCTAAGGACTGTGTTCACAGTCTGGGGGTACTCCTTGACCCGTCACTCCACATGACTGATCAGGTGAATGTGACGGTCAGGAGTGCCTGTTATCAGCTTCGGCTGATACGCCAGCTGCGCCCTTTCCTGGATATGAGGGACCTGGAGACTGTGGTACATGCTCTGGTAACCTCACGTTTGGATTTCTGCAATGCACTCTCCATGGGGCTACCCTTGAGCCTAATCCGGAAAGTTTAACTGGTTCAAAACATGGCAGCCAGGCTTGTTACTGGAACATCTAAGAGAGAGCACATGACACCTGTGCTTAAGTCTCTCCACTGGCTGCCAATCAGTTTCCGGGCACAGTACAAGGTGTTGGTCTTAACCTTTAAAGCCCTACATGGCTTGGGTCCATCTTATCTCAGGGACTGTCTCTCCTCATATGATCCCCGCCACACGCTTCGGTCCTCTGGGAAGAATCTGTTACAGCCTATGAAAACTAGGCTGTCACAGACCTCCCAGAGGACTTTTTCCGCCGTCGTTCCCTCCTGAATGAGATGTGTGTTATCACATCCCTTGATCGCTTTAAAAAAGCTTTAAAGATGCATCTCTTCCGACAGCATTCCCAAAAGCCTCTTAACTCTCTGGCTCCAAAATTAGTAACTTACCTCCCCCCCCCACATACACACCCCAACACCACGTCGCCTGAACTTTAGCCTATGCTGCTCTTGGAATAGCTGTTTTTAAGATGATGCACTGTATTGTATTGTTTTTATTTTGTTTGTTGGTTTCAACTGTATTGTTTAGTTTAATTTATTTTTAAGGGGTGGGAGGTTGGGTAGTGTTTTACTTTATGAAATTTATCCTTGTACCCTGCTCCAATTGTGTGAATAGAGGAGCGGGTTATAAATAATAATAATAATAATTATTATTATTATTATTATTATTATTTCATTTTGCAAAGACAGAAAGCTTCCATACTTCAAAATCAGTGAGCTAAGCACGGCTGGGGGATGGCTTGTAGACTCCTGGCTGCATCAGCAGCATTTTGCTGTGTGATAACACCTGTTCAAGCCCATTTCCAGCTCATGCCCACATCGGGTGGAAAATGAAGTGCGATAATCTCCTAAAATAAAATAACTCCAATAACATTTACTTTTTAATGGCTGACTTCAGTAAGTAATGAAAAATGCAAAGGTTAGACATGGGGGTTTATCTCTGCAGTGGAATTTATGAACTTGATACTTTTCAGAAATATATTTAATGATAGTGTCTCCATAATGATTATTTCTTCTGAGAACTACCCAGAGGCCTCAGTCCATCTTCTAGGTCACCATAGTACCATAGCCTGCTTCAAACCTAGTCCTTGCCAACCCTAGGTTTCCAGCTTCCATAGTTCCTCAGAGGGAAGTGGTAGTGGGGGATACTCAAAGTGGTACCTTGAGAGCACAATGGAAGTTTCTTTGCAGCTATCCATTGTCTGACAGAGTGGTTAGCCAGTCATGCCATTGCCCAGTACAGGAATACCTGGTTAATCAAAATGAATATAAGTCTCCAGGACCAGATGAACTACATCCAACGGTACTAAAAGAACTGGCTAATGTAATATTGGAGCCGTTGGCAATAATCTTTGAGAACTCCTGGAGAACAGAAGAAGTCCCAGCAGACTGGAGGAGGGCAAACATTATCCCCATCGTCAAAAAGGGAAAAAAAGCGGATCCCAACAATTATCGTCTGGTTAATCTAACATCAATACCAGGAAAGCTTCTAGAGCAGATCATTAAACAGAGAGTTGTGAACATCTAGAAGACAATATCATAACCACAAAAAGTCAACATGGGTTTCAGAGAAACAAGTCATGCCAGAAAACCTGATCTCTTTTTTGATAAAATTACCAGCTTGGTAGATGAAAGGAATACTGTGGATATAGCATATCTTGATTTCTAAGGCCTTTAACAAAGTTCCCTATGAACAAGCTTGTAGAATATGGGCTAGACAAGGCAACTGTTACATGGATTTGTAACTGGTAGACCGGCTGAACCCAAAGGGTGCTCAGCAATGGCTCCTTTTCATCCTGGAGAGAAGTGACAAAAGGGGTGCCACAGGGTTCTGAACAGGGCCCAGTGCTATTTACCATCTATCAATGACTTGGATGACAGAATTGGGGGCATAGTTATTAAATTTGCAGATGACACCAAGTTAGGAGGAGTAGCTAATACCCCAGAGGACAGGATCAAAATTCAAAATGACCTGAATAGACTAGAAAGCTGGGCCAAAGCTAACAAAATGAAATTCAATACAGAGAAATGTAAGGTACTGCACTTAGGGCGGAAAAATGAAATGCACAGATATAGGATGGGAGATACCTGGCTGAATGAGACTACATGTGAAAAGGATCTAGGAGTCCAACTAGACCACAAGTTGAACATGAGTCAACAGTGTGATGCAGCAGCTAAAAAGGCCAACACAATTTTAGGCTGCATCAATAGAAGTATAGTTTCTAGATCACGGGAGGTAATAGTGCTACTCTACACTGCTTTGGTCAGGCCCCACCTGGAATATTGTGTCCAGTTCTGAGCACCGCAATTCAAAAAGGATGCTGAGAAACTGGAGTGTGTCCAAGGAGGGTGACTAAAATGGTGAAGGGTCTGGAAACCATGCCCTATGAGCTACAACATAGGGAGCTGGGGATGTTTAGCCTGCAGAAGAGAAGGTTAAGAGATGCGTCTTATTCCATCCATTGAAGGCTTTAAAAAAGCCCTAACGACGCATCTCTTCCGGCAAGCCTTCCCAGAATATGTGTAACACCTCTCGGCCCTGAAATGCATTTTTGAGCTTCTCCATCTCTCTCTCCAGCATTATTTCACCCTTATACAGCTAAGGTTTCCAGACTGGAACTTCTGTCACTGTTTTTATTTTTATACGCTCATTTATTGATTTTAATGTTGTGATTTAATTCTGTTTTAAGCAGGGGAGTTGGGTGATGGGATAGTATATTTTAATTGTACTGTTTTATAACCTTGTTGTAACCAGCCCCAATTGCTAGTTCAGAGAGGCGAGCTAGAAATAAATTATTATTATTATTATTATTATTATTATTACCCTGTTTAAATATTTGAAGGGATGTCATATTGAGGAGGGAGCCAGCTTGTTTTCTGCTGTTCCAGAGAACAGGATCTGGAACAATGGATGCAAGCTCCAGGAAAAGAGATTCCACCTCAACATCAGGAGGAACTTCCTGACAGTAAGGGCTGTTCAACAGTGGAACGCACTCCCTCGGAGAGTGGTGGGTCTTCTTCCTTGGAGGTTTTTAAACAGAGGCTGGATGACCATCTGTCAGGGATGCTTCTATGGAGAGTTCCTGCATGGCAGGGGGTTGGACTGAATTGCCCTTGTGGTCTCTTCCAACTCTACTATTCTATGATTCTATGATTCTACACATTACATGAAGCAGTCTGTTTTTAAATGGGGCAGACCAAACCAAACCAACCTTGTCAAGAAAAGTCTGTGATCAGTTCACCTCAGTGTTGCCATAAATCAAAAATGACTTGAAGGCATACAACAACAACAAGAGAGGTATATGAAATTCCTTATACCAGCCTGGATGGGCAGATGAATATCCACAAGTCCTGCAGTTTTAGGGTAGACAGCTGTGTCCTGGAAAATGTTGACCAACTGTAGTACATCCCCAGTTACCTTTGCGGGGAGGGGGAAACTGTGTCTTGAGAACATGCTAAACATGTGTGATATGTAAAGGATCTTGTAGCACCTTTGTGAATTAACTGTGCAAAATATATTGTTTCATGAGTTTTCATGGACTAGGTCTAGTTCCTCAGTGTTACCTGGTGCCCTAGAATTAGCTTTATAATCAGACTGTATGAATGACTGTATGGTGAGAAGGTGACAAGTTCATTTTAAACTATGGTTGTTGAGGGCCAAAGGCAAGAGAAAAGATGTTGCCTATGGACAGGGTGGGTGGATGTCCATATGAAGAGTGGAGGGAGTTTTGGAATGTAGTGTGTGCAGGTCAGGAAGCATAAATAAGATATAAACTGGCTAAGAATGTCCTAATGAAGCTAGGTTGCTAACCAGTGCCACTCTATATAGACCTGTGCCTGAGATCTCACACATTATCTAGACTATTTCCCTCTGCTCCAGATGTTCACATGTATGAGTTGAATGCCTGCCAAAGAGAGACTACAGAGGTACAATTGTACATGTGTCATCTTCTATGGTAGATGATACGTCTCAGCACCAGGTTACAAGTCATGTTGAAGCTGACACATATATAGCTGTGTGACTCATTGTAGACCTCTCTTTTGCAGACATTTCTCCCATTTGTCAAAATGCTTGGTAGTCGGGTGCTCTGGGCCATGTATGCTATTGGGGGAGAGTGAGGAACATAGTATGGCTCTGTTCTTCACTTGTAACTAAGATAATTAGTTTTGTAAATGCCTGAACAGAGCTTAAGCATTATTTCTGGTAAAGAGATTACTCATAGGCAAAGAGGCCTTTTCATAGAACTCTCTGGAATGCACCAATGTGTTTGAAAACAGATTCCAGAGTGAAGTCTTTAAGATTGCTGGCACAAACTAAATCAGAAATAGAAGTTATGGCATCCAAATATGCAAAGCCACCCTCCCTGTAAGACATTTTAGGGCTCCATCTCGAGATCTGCATCTCTAAGGCTTGATTAGATCATTGTATTGGCTGCCACCTCAAAGTCTTAACTTTATACTGTAGAATCATTTAATTACAGAGACTATCATACCCATTTGGACTAATATCTGAAATCAGACTAATATTTGAAACCAAAATGTAAATACACATGTAAGCTTTTCATATTTTGCAAATGTCAAGGGATCTTTCCCTTAGCCCTGATAAAAGTCCTTAGATTTTATCTCCTGTCCAGAGGAAAGATGATATCCAGACTGTCATTCACAAAGGCATAAAACAGAATTTATATGAACCAAGTAACATTTAAGAGTTCTGGGTAAAAGATCTATTCCAAAGACAAAATTAGATTCATGTGACATGATGACAAATAAGTAAGAAAGAAAAAAAGAAAGAGAGAGAGAGACCCCAAACATGCATAATGAAACTGAAATAAATTCATTTTAAATAACAAAAACAACAACAACAACAACAATAATAATAATAATAATAATAATAATAATAATAGAGTTTATTTCATTAAAATGTAGACTCAGAGGCAATTTTATACAAAGGAAAATAAGAAAGTCACAAAATAATTGATAAGGTATTGCTCTGAGCCCAGTCAACACAGAAAAACATAATAAATCTCCTTGTGGTCCACATACCTTGGAAAAATGCCTTGGATATGTACAAGCAAATTCCCAGGGCAGTCATAACGAATTAGAGATATAGCACTTATTCACACATTTGAAGATGCCAGAGATTCAGTTGTAGAAACATGAATATAGGAGAAAAGATTACACTGGAAATATATTACTGCAAAAAGAAGAAACCCTTCAGCATCTTGGCAAGGAAAGCAAAAAGTTATAATGGAAAAGATGGACTTTATAAAATGTGCTGCTTATAAGTCTTGGGATTTCATTGTAATGCCTTGGCTGCAGTTTTCAAACCACTTGTGCTAGAGTAGTCCCACTGAATTCAATATAATTTGTTCAAAGGCTCAAGGAATAGGATCCTTTTTTCAAATCAAAGGATGTAATATGACGATATTGTGTGTTATGGCCTGATGATGATGATGATGATGACGATGATGATTTCTGAAATGTATACAGTGTCAATGTCTGATTAGTGATATGCAAGAATTTCAAACCCAATGGCAATATGCAAGAGTTTCAAACATTGTGAAACACCTAAAATAACAATAAGGCAACAGCACAGTATAAACTACTTACTGTAACAACTTAAAAACAAGCAATTCACAACAAATAAACAAGAAAAAATTAAACTACCCAAATTAGCTGTTGCCAGCTTGCAGACCCAGGACCTAAATATCCTAAAGGCAACAGATTCCACCTAATCTTGGAAGCTAAGCAGGGTCCACCCTGGTTAGTGCTTTGATGGGAGACTGTCAATGAATACCTGGTGCTATAGGCTGTATTTCAGTGGAAGGAACATGCAAAACTATCTATGAGGATTTCTTGCCTTATAAAACCCTAACAAATTAATGAGGTTCCCATAGGCCAACAGGTGACTTGAAGGCACATACACACGCACAGCTTGCAGACCTAATGTATCTTGCTAATATGGTGAGGAGCCATTGCAATAGTACATAGAATTATAGAATCACCGAATAATAGAATAATAGAGTTGGAAGAGACCACAAGGGCCATCCAGTCCAACCCCCTGCCATGCAGGAACTCTCCATCAAAGCATCCCCGACAGATGGCCATCCAGCCTCTGCTTAAAGACCTGTAAGGAAGGAGACTCCACTACACTCCAAGGGAGTGTGTTCCATTGTTGAACAGCCTTTACTGTCAGGAAGTTCCTCCTAATGTCTAGGTGGAATCTCTTTTCCTGCATTTGGAAATTTACCTGTCACTTAATAAATGAGAAGGGATTCATTTTGCTTCAGAAGCACATATACACATAAATATTTGTGCATGTTTATTGCAAGAGACAAAACCTGACTGACTCATATCAAGATTTTAATGTGGGAAATCTGTATAATTGTATCCGAAGTAAATAGCTTGAGGGGGGCTAGTCTTTATTTTCACTTTTACTATGGTTTGCAACAGCATGCATTTAAAAGTCTCAGATAAAAGTCTGGCCTCTCTAGGAAAGGCCAAGAAAGAGTGGGGAACCACTTTCTTCTAAAGGTGTTGACTTATAATTC
Source organism: Urosaurus nigricauda (assembly GCA_034509955.1). Classification (NCBI taxonomy): domain Eukaryota; kingdom Metazoa; phylum Chordata; class Lepidosauria; order Squamata; family Phrynosomatidae; genus Urosaurus; species Urosaurus nigricauda. The sequence goes on along the minus strand of JAOEGL010000002.1, from coordinate 266,030,045 downwards.
CTGTCACTTCCACCTCATATTGATAATGGTAAGAGACTGTGAATCTGTACTCAAAAACATTTAGAAAACCAAAGGTTTCCAGCCTCTACAGCAGACACTTTTCAGATAGTTGGTCCAATGGTTTGACTATGTTTAAAGCATTGCTCAGTGTTGCTAGTTTGAAAGAATGACAGAGAGATCTGTAGAATTTTTTTTAGTAACTATGAACAAATACCTACTTGCACTGTACTGTTATATCTTCCACTCTTTCCAAACAATACTGTGTTTATCTCCCATGTTGTGACCTTAGATGCTTTAGCACCTCAAATATAGTGCATCACTCTGTCAAAAATCTGTTTCCCATCTGGATATCTTTCAATCAAGGGTAAACTTCTGGAGACCTCTGTATTAAATGACTATCAGTTGACAGCATCCCCTTTTCAACTATTGTAATAAGGGATTTAAAATAGAAAATAGGTAAGAATCTATATGAAAAAGAAAACAAACAATTGTATTCACACATATTGCTTATTTGATGCACTGCTTCCCAGTGAAGAGACCTTAGATGTAACTCAAAGATGATTCCTACAATATATTATCATTTAAGTTGATTTACCTTCAAGGCATTGTTCTTCTTGGCTGTTTTCCACCAGTATCATATTTTGCGGGTTACGTAAATTTTTCCATCTCAAGAGGACTGTTGTTTTTCTTTCTTTGTCAAAACTTCAGATATTATTTGCCTATGGATTTCTGGCATAGCCATAGCAGATTTTTTTTCATATTAAATATTTTCTTCTAAAAATTATGACACTGTATATTTTATGGAGTGCCAAGGATATTCTGATTATTAACATTATTCCAAAGGGAGCTGCTGTATATCAACAGTGGAGGATGTTACAGAAAAACATAAACATACATTTGATGCAATGCACATGGCTATCCCAATGCAATGCAGTATCTGTATTGACTGCTCAAACTCTTTGAGGTATCATGTTTCCCCATGATCATACCATCACTTATTGGAGTTGGCTTCAAACCTGCAGACCCCCTCAGCAACCCTCAAGGACTGCACAAAGCCAGCTCTCAATAATTCAAACCAGTGAATGGTCTATGTCTGTATAACAAAGTCTTCAATGTGCAGTATTAGCAACCACCAGTTGGGAAAAGAAGAATGAGTGCAATTCATTAGAAAGAGTTTCCTAAAATTTTGGAATTGTACATTTACCACAGCAAATATTCAAAATGTTTAAGTAAATGGTTTCATTGGCATGCCCAGTGTCTCTCTGGTTCTAAATGTATTTCAGTGCCAAGCTAGATGAAACACCAACTATATGTATGCATTTAATGTGATGTACTTTTATTTTAATAGCAGCTGCAGGGGGATCAGTATTAGGGCCATACTGATTTGGACTGATTTGAACCAATTTCTGTCAGCCCTGGATTGAATTATATTGGCACAATTCAGTTTTACCGCCTTATAAAGATAATCATTTTGAGGAATTTGGGGGGACATCCTAGTCGTTCCAGGATCTGCCACAGACCTTTCCTACTCACAGTGTCGAAGGCTTTGGTAAGGTTGACAAATGTTACATAGAGTCCTTTGTTCTGCTCTCTACATTTCTCTTGCAGTTGTCTAAGAGCAAATACCATATCTGTAGTACTCCTATTAGCTCTGAAGCCACATTGGCTTTCAGGGAGAAGTTCTTCTGCAATAGCAGGAACTAATCTGTTCAGGAGTATCCTTGCAAGGATTTTTCCAGAAATGCAGAGCAGTGTTATACCTTGATAGTTTAAGCAATCAGATTTCGCTCCTTTTTTCTTATACAGCGCGATCTTATACTGCATCTCGGAGATCTGATGGCAGTTCACCTTTTTCCCAGCAACTCACAAGGAGCTCGTGGAATTTGGCATGGAGTACATGATCGCTGTGTTTCCAAGCTTCAGGTGGGATTCCATCAATCCCGGCTGCCTTGCCGTTTTTCATCTGCTGTATGGTCTTAATGGTTTCTTCCAAAGTGGGAGCCACGTCCAGTTCATATTTCAGTTGTATCATATGTTGGATAGCTACTCAGTTGGCACTAAAGAGACTTTGGAAATGTTCAGCCCATCGATTCAGCATGGAGGCTTTGTCTGTGATTAGTGTTTGACCATCCGTACTATATAAGGAGCTTTGGACCTGATAAGTAGGTCCAAACACTGCTTTAAGAGCTTCATAGAATCCTCTGGAATCACCCAGATTTGCACAATGGGCTTTCTAGATTGGCAGGAAAGTGTGACATGAAGTTGCCTTTTCCTTAATGCTTAGCAGCTGCGCTGTTCCACAATTTTTAAAAAAAGAAGCTGGGAAAACCAGCACCTTTTTAAAGGCGCTTCTTCTCCCCTAAAATGCAAAAAAAGCATTTTCATGGCACACTTTCCCTTTTTCTCATCTAAAGGCTAGAGTTTCATGCAGCCATGAACACACTTCTTTTTGCCAATCTAGAAAGCCCCGTTGTGTCTTTTCTGCTAGATTGATCCACCACTTGTTCTGAATATCTCGGAGTTTTTGGTGGAGTTTACTACATGCGAGACAGAAGGCTGCTTTTCTTACATGGCAAGATGCCATTACATTGCCAAAAGCTCCTGGATCTCTTGGTAGTTTTCATCAAACCAATCTTGGTTTTTCTTGTGGGAGAATCTGAGAGATTCTTCCACAGACTGCAGGATACTGTTTTTAATATGTTGCCAAAGCACTGTAGGAGAAGAATCTATAGGATGGTCTTCAAGTTTGGATTGCAGATTTGCCTGAAAGCTCTCACGGCAGCTTGTTGAAGATTGTTGACTTGGAGTCTCCTCTTTAAGATGCCATCCCTCTTAGATTTGAGCTTAAGATGAAGGTTTAGTTTTCATCTTACAAGGCGATGATCTGTTTGGCATTTTGCACTGGGCATCACTTGAGTATGATGGACATCGGGAATGTTACTCTGGCACACTAGAACATAGTCAATGCCAGTGTTTGGATCGGGGATGCATCCAGGTTGTCTTCAAGCTATCTTTCTGCTGAAAGATAGGGTTTGTAATAGTCAGGTGCTGTTATGCACAAAACTCTAGCAGGAGGCATCTGTTATCATTACGGTTTCCAACACCATGCTTTCCTAGAACACCTTTCCAGGCTTTGAAATTCTTTCCTACTCTGGCATTGAAGTCACCAAGGATAATGATTTATCTTCTGCAGGGACTTTTTGTATGAGGTGGCGTAGGTCTGAGTAGAATTTGTCTTTCTCCACAGGGTCGGCTTGCATAGTTGGGGCATATATACTGAAGAGAACAACATGTGGGAGGTGTAAAGAGATAATGTGATCAGAGTGACCTGTTGGAAGAGTTCTGAGTTTGGAGGCAATGGAGTTTTTAATCATAAAGCCTACTCCTGAAAGATCTCTTTCCAGTTTTTGGTTTGCCAGACCAGTAGAGTATACAGCCTGCACCGTGTTCTTTAAGGCTGCCTTCCTCATGGAGACAAACTTCACTAAGAGCAGCGATGTCAATATTAAGTCATGATAGTTCATGGGCTATTAGAGCAGAACAACACTCAGGACATCCACTATCTGCAGAATCTTGCATGGTTCTGATGTTCCAGCATGCACGTGTCAGTATGTTTGTGCCTCTGGAGGCTAGTGTGTGCCTTTGTATCTTTGTTTTTGTTCAACCGCATCAGAAGATGCCCGTTGACCGCAGCTTGCCAACCGGGTAGATGGAGATGAACTTTCTTTAGGCCACCTTTTCTAGGCCCCTCTCTGTATGGAGCAAGCAGTGCTCTCCTTTAAAAAGGCTGCTTGGTCATTCAGGATGCTGCAGAACAAGACTCTCATCTCCTGGTCAGTCTTGAGTGACCAAAGTCCTGAACCACCTGCATGCAGCATTGGGCCTGCGGCTTCCAGTGCATCTTTCACCTGCCGTTTCATCCCTCACCTATCGCTACAGGACTTTTTTTTGGGGGGGGGGGGATTGGATGTATCCAAACCTGTGCAATGGATTTTTCTGGTGGACCACAGCATGCACAGAACTGGCCTCACCCTTTAAACCAGAGGTCCATGTGCCGGGGCCAAGCAAGCAAGGATGATGATAGCGAGATCCTCGGGTCGTAGGTTTGATTAGAGTTTCCTTCTCTTATATGGTTTACCTTACAGAGTTAGACGAGCACCATCTGCCCAGGTTTGGGATTGGAGTTTTCCTTCTCCTAGGATGGTTGCCATAAGGCTAAAGAGCCCATCCTGCCCTTTGACGCTCTTGGTCAGACCCTTCAGTTGTGACCTGTCTGGCATGGGAGGCCCTACCGGTGGCTGTTTATGCCACTGCCAGCATAGCTCACAGCTTCATTAGGGTACACAAGCCTCTCCCCCATGACAAGGGGGTGTCAATGGAGAGGATTTGCTTTAATAGCACCTTTCTTAATTTCCATGCTTGGTGTTCCTGGAAAGAAGGAAAAAGAACAGTTACTGGTTTCTAAATCTGCTTCCATCTTGTATTATGCTTTTAAGAGTAATCTCCAGTTACAAATTAAAGGACTTCTCTGTAACCAGGTGCACTCTAGTCCTTGAGCCTAAAATGAAATATCACATTTTTATGCCTCCCTCTGCAGGCACAACAATCTATTTTGTGTTGATTTTTTAAGGCAAGGAAATAAAGAGTTTCCATAAAGTAAGATCAAATGCACCCAAATGGTGATACATCATAGGAAAACTCATAGGCTTCTTTCCATTATTATCGGCTGATAAGCTCAAGGATTTTTTAATACACCATTGTAAATAATGTTGATTTTGAGTTGTGTCAGTTATAAAGTTTAGCATAGACTTTGACAGGTTCAGAGCTAAGATCTGCAGAGATACTTACATAATAGTTAATGGAGGTGAAATGAAACATTTCAAAAAATGCAGAATCAGACTCCACATATTTAATGTAAAGTTTAAGAAAACCCTTTAATGCAATACTGGGAGAAGCTCACAGCATGAAATTGGAGAAGGTGAAACTTGGCCTTGTTTAATATTGTCCATGCTCAGAGTACTGTATAGCATGTATACTTGAAATTAATACCCAAACTCATAGTAAAATTGGTAGTTTTCCAAATTTTAATCAGGTTGCTATACTAGAAACATATTTCTATGGAATTCGATGAAAGGTAATATTCCAGCCATATATATATATATATATATATACATACTTTCAGACATGGTGGGGAGTCCTGGAATTTTTCAGACCATGGCACATATTTCCATATTACTATTTCAGCCAAAATCAGCAGGCTTCATTCATTGTTTAAATGGTTCTCCTGGGCATTTGCAGTGGAGACAGGAGCTCTAATCTCTTTTCAACTGAGCCATATCAGCCCAAATTCCACACAGATTCAACAGATATTTCCTCCAGTAAAAATACAAATTCACAGGTCTCTCTAATGAAGTCTTCCAGAAATGGCTTTTAAAAAATTACTGCAGGACCAAAACTCACCATAATAATAGTATAATGGCAAAACATTCTAGGATTATTTGCTGCCAAAGCAAATGTTTTAGACAGAAGAGGTAGCATGAAGACTGTGATATTCATTATCTCTGGCATTCATCGTATTCTAGAGAAGAATGACCCTCAGTAACATAGGACAGCTAGTGTAGCATGGTGGTATCTGAATCCATCTCACATGTTGGCCTCAGATTAACTAAAAACATCATCCTATTTATGTCAGATCAGAAGTAAAATGCTCTGTATTAAATGAGTCTTGCTCCTAGTTAAGTGTGCATAGAACAGCATGGTACTATTAAATAAGTAAGTACTGGAACAGCTGCAAACCTTTCCTTCCCCTGGTTTTAATACTGGAATCATGCATAATGAATAATATTAATAATTTCAAATGTGGGTAGACTTCAAAGACATAGCCATGTTAACCTTGAATAGCAGTATGCAAACAGATCTTTTAGCACCTTTAAGACTAAAGTAGATCAAGGGGTGAAGTGGACACCCCCCTTGATCTGGGCTGCCGCTGGAGTTCTAAACCGGGAGCCAAAAAAGAGTGGTATTTTACCACTCATTTTTGGGCCAGTTCTTTGGGAAATAGCTGTGCCTGGGGTGGCTTATGGCCGTGCTTGGGGCATGCGTCATCTGAACGCCAAGTCCCCAATGCAGCCCGAGAGCAACCATTTTGGGCTGCTGTTTGAGGCTTATGCTACTTCTTTCACTCAGATAGTCTCAAAAGTGCTACAAAAATCCCTTAACATACTGATTTTCAAATGTGCACTTGTATTGCATTAAACAAAATTATCCAGCTTATAGGGACATTATTCAGCCAAAGCAAAGCACATTTTATTATTTATTTATTTATTTATTTACAGTATTTCTAACCCGCTCTTCTCAACCCCCGAGGGGGGACTCAGAGCGGCTTACAAGGCAATCATTAGATGCCGGCAGTATACAATTTAAAACATAAATACAGCAAGTTAAAACAAGCACAATCAACAGTAATTAACAATCAAACAGTTTAAAATCTCAATATATGATCCTTCCATATCCAAAGCAGTAATCCGTGTTCTTATGACCGTCAACGTTAGCCAGTCCCAGTGAAGTGCTGCATTACATTAATGTGCAAAAGCCTGGTCCCACAACCAGCAGGCTCCCAATCTGGCCTTTCCACAGCACAAAAAAGAGTCGCAAAAAGTGGGTCCTTTTTGTGCTGTGGAAATGGCACCATAGCCACCAGTGCAGTGGCTTTTCAGTGCTCCTTTGGCACTGCATCATCTGGATACAGCCTCAGAGGAGTGCCAGGATGCTGCCTGCCATTTGGTGGGGCATGTGGCATCATGCTGGCATAGTGGTGGAGCTGGAGATGAGTTGTATGGTTGCTAAGCCCCCACCCCACCCTGATGCCAGCCTCTGATGCCGGTATGTCTCTGGTGATTTCCATCAGCCCTCAAAGAAGATACTACATCACCCCACTACACTCTTATAGTGTTTTATTCCACTTTAACTGCTCTGTTTGCCTCCTGTTGTATTCTGGGATTTTCAATTTAAGGAGGGGCATTTAGAATTCTCATCCAGAGAGCATTTCGGGCTCACAGAACTACAAACCCCAAAATGCAACAGGAAGGAGCCAGAGCAATAAAGGTGGAATAGCAACACTATAAGAATGTAGTGTGGTAATGTGGAAAGTCAACCCCACTTCCTGCACATATGGGACCTAACTCTGGTCATCCACCCCTCCCTGCCTTATTAATGTTACAAATATGGATCATCAGTTGCATCGATACAATTAGCATAAACAGATTGTCAGGCCCTAAATTTCACTGATTTTACTGTCAGAATTAAGCACAGATTTAACTGTCACCAGCTGAAATAAACTGTGGACAGATTTCTGCCAAGGAATTTTATTTTGTTATCATTGTATGTATCTATACAAATTGCTTAGAAGTAATTAAATGGTATAGACAAAGCACTGAGGACAATATCCTTTTCTTCGGACTCATGTAGCTAATTGTCACAATATGTGCTTGGAAAGAAATGAGAGAGAATCCACTGAAGCCAGCTGACAGATGACTTTGTCCATTAATGCAATGATCTTGCTGGTATCCATTTGGTATCATTTGTATGCAGACCAATGACCACAAAGCCAAAGCTATAGTTTGGTTTACAAACCCAAAGGTACAGTTTACAGAAAGATGTCCCAGTATGTCTAATCACTGCTCATAAACGGACTCTGCATTCCAACATGTGTAGACAACATATGTTTAACTATTGTATTATTCTCCTTTACATCCGGTGATAAATGTTTTAAAAATATTGTTATTCTCTGGATTCCTTTTCTACCAAAACTCAGGATTATAAAAATGGGTTAGCACTAAACTAACTTACCTCCAGACTGAGCCAAATAAAACAAAAGCTTAACTGTGCATTTAGATTGATGTTGTGACTGCTGGAAGTGGTGGAGGTGGGGAATTCTATAAAGGAAGCTTTCTCAGTACATGATTCCATAATCCTGTACCAGCTGGAATTCATTACAGGTTACTTTGTGTCAGCCAAAGGTGATGTGCTCTGAATTGTGTTGCATATGTTTGACTGGGCACTAGAATAACTGGATTGCCACAGTTGTTGCTCCCAATGTATGAGAGGCCTGTTTTGCATGTTATACTTATTCTCATTGCCTATTGTGTGGGCTGTGTTAAGCAGCCACTAAATGCATACCAAGTAGCTGCAGGGTAGTTTTAATTGGTTCCTGGCTTCTTCTTGTTTAGTCCATTCCCTGGCCTTGGCTTCAGCCTCATTCCTGGTAGTGAAAAGGTTGGCACCAGAAGGTTGTAGCCACACAGGCAGAAGTGTTTGATGATTTCTTGCCTCTTAATCCATGCAACAAGGCATGTATCAAAAATGAAAGAGCCACCATTGAAATTACACCCCTCTCTTCTCAAACGGAAATGAAATGCAAGCAGCAGTTGCTGTCGTTCAACTGAGGTAGAAGGAGGCTGGCAAGGGCTATGAAAATTGAAAGTAAATTATCATTACTTTCAAATGATAATTCATGATCAAATTCATGATCTCTTGGATTCTTGTCATCAGGAGGAATCACACCTGCCATAATGATAATGATGATGATTAATAATAATAATAATAATAATAATAATATAATTTTTTTTATACCCCGTTCTTCAGCCAAGGATATCAGAGCGGCTTACAATTTATTAATTAGACATTTCCCTGCCCTCAGGCTTACAATATAAAAAGACAAGAAACAAAAGGAAAAGGGAATGGTGGTGGGAAAGGGGGAAAGTCCAGCAGATCTTCTCTCCCTTGGAGGCCTGGACAAATGCAGATGGATTGGAGGGAGGGCTCTTCTTCCTTTCAGGCAAGACCTGTTGGAGCTGGATTGTCTTTCTCTCCCTCAAGATGGTGGATGGAGGGAGTGCTCTTCTTCTTTTTAGGCAAGGCCTGTTGGAGCTGGCTTGCCTTTCTCTCCCTCAAGATGATGGAGGGAGGGAGGGTTCTTGGAACTGGCTTGCCTCTCTCTCCCTCAATATTTCCAGTTCTTTTTTCCCTTCTTCCTTTTCAAATTGTACACAAATAAATGTGCACAAAACTAAACATATGCAACTCTGAATAACAAGCACACTTTAGATAGTGGGATAAATTACTAAAAATAAATGTACACATCAAGAAAAACAATTTATGTGCACTAGGAAAGCGTGCACCTAATTACTCATGATGTTCTGCCTAGGATATAAAATCAAAGCGCTGTTTCCAACAACATACTTATAGAACAATGGCCTATTCTAGATTGGCAAAAAGAAGTGTGTTCATGGCTGCATGAAACTCTAGCCTTTAGATGAGAAAAAGGGAAAGTGTGCCATGAAAATGCTTTTTTTTTTTTGCGTTTTAGGGGAGAAGAAGCGCCTTTTAAAAGGTGCTGGTTTTCCCAGCTTCTTTTTTAAAAATTGCGGAACAGCGCAGCTCCATCTAAAGGCTGCGGTGCAGCTGCTAAGCATTAAGGAAAAGGCAACTTCATGTCACACTTTCCTGCCAATCTAGAAAGCCCCAATGATTTTACTTTAGCTGTCATGGTAGCATCCTGGGAATCCTGAGGTTTGCAGTTTAGGGAACAACATTTAAAATTCTCAGCCAGAGAACTCTAATCCCAGGATTTCACAAGATATTGCCACTTCAGTCTACCTGGATATTCCATCTTGTACCTGAGAACAAAGAAACATGTCCTTGAACAAAGAAACAAACAAACAAACAAAAACCTCAAAGGGAAACTGGAAAGAGAAACAGCACAACTGTATACACAAACTCAAGTCCATGTACAGTGAGTTGAACAGAGACAATGGTTTCCTGGCAAACTACACACATTATAACTTAGATGTCTCTAAACTAATACACAGACCATGGGAAATAAGCAAGATGAACTTGAACTCCTAGCACAACAAAGCAAATATGATATAATGGGTTGTTTGGCGGGCTTTTGGGCTATGTGGCTATGTTCTAGAAGAGTTCATTTCTGATGTTTTGCCAGCATCTGTGGCTGGCATCTTCAGAGAAGCCTCGGAGGAGGCGTGTGGTCATGGTGGGGGACTCCTTGATGTGGGGTACAGAAGTAGTGGTTTTTGAGCCTGACAAGATGTCTCAGGAGGTGTGTTGTCTCCCTGGGGCAAAGATCCGTGATGTGACGGAGAGGCTGACAAGACTGGTCAAACCTACTGACCAATACCCCTTTCTTTTGGTCCATGTGGGAACGAATGAAACAGCAAGACACAGTCTTCAGAATATCAGAAGGGATTACAAGGCTCTGGGTAAGAAGCTGAAAGAAATAGACGCGCAGATTGTCATCTAGGGCATGGTCCAGGAAGAGAGAGGAAAATAGCAGATGTCAACAACTGGTTCCACAGATGGTGTCGCCGAAAACTATTTGGATTCTTAGATGATTCTTAGGCAAGAGAAGCTGAGGCCAGAAGGCTCCTGAGACCAGCACTAACCACCAGCCCCACCCTCTGCTTTGCTATAAAACCTGCAAGCAGAAGTGACTGAGGAGGCAAGAGATGCTGAGGCCAGAAGGCTCCTGAGACCAGCACTTACCACCAGCCCCATCCCCTGCTTTGCTGTAAAACCTGCAAGCAGAAGAGACTGTAAATTACTTAATTATTGTTTTATTTCAGGATTGGGTTTGGGTGGTGGTGAAGGAATTAATTTGTACAGTGGTCCCCCGGGTTACGAAGGTAATACGTTCCGGGATTACCTTCGTAACCCGGAAGCTTTCGTTTCCCGGGGGACCGCTTTCGCTAACGGACCGCGCGGCCGATTTAAAGGGGCCGCACGGGTTTTTTTTCGTATCCCAGGGATCTTTCGGATCCCGGGGGATACATTAGCGGTCCCACCGCTTTCAGATCCTGGGGTTTTCGCAACCCGGGGGATTTGTAAGCCGGGGGACCACTGTACTTTGATTTGTTATGCCATTTGCATGTATTTTGTATTGTATTTGATATATATTTGTACTGTTGTTTTTTAATGTAACTGTTAATTTGCTATGTAATTTGGGGTGGGAGTTGGGATGGGATTGTTTTTAATTTTGCACTGTTTTAACTCTGTTGTAACTTGCCCCGATTGTTTCTTCAGAGGGGCGGGCTATAAATTAAAATTATTATTACTATTATTATTATTATTATTATTATTAGCTGCGGTTCCATGAGAGGGGACTTCTGGCAAGAGATGGGCTGCATCTCACACTAGTTGGAAGAAATGTTTTTGCCAACAGTCTAAAGAATTTGATCAGGAGGGCTTTAAACTGAGCTATGTGGGGGAGGGAGACAAAAGGGCTGGAGAAAATAGTCAAACTGTCATAGAGGGAACTAGGTAAACAGTGAAAGGACCCAACAGTAGGAGGTAAAAAAAACATGCACAGGCAGCAAGCAAAGGGGACACATGGTCTTCGATGTCTCTTCACTAATGCACAGAGCATGGGAAATAAGCAAGATGAACTTGAACTCCTAGCACAACAAAGGAAATATGGTATAACAGGCATCACTGAAACGTGATGGGATGAGTCTCATCATTGGAATGTAGAAATAGAGGGATATAACCTTTTAAAGAGAAACAGGCCAAACAGGAAGGGAGGAGGAATAGCATTATGTGTAAGGGATATTTACACCAATGAAGAGATCCAGGACATCAGTACTGGAAGCCAGGGGGAGAGAGTCTGGATAAAAATTAAAGGAGAGGTAAACAACAGGGATGTTACTGTGGGAGTCTACTACAGAACCCCAACTCAGGCAGAGGAATTGGATGATGCCTTTCTAGAACAGATGAGCACACACTCAGATAGGAAAAATATAGTAATGTTGGGAAACATTCCTGATATTTGATGGAATTCAAACTCAGCAAAATCATCAAGGTCTAGCAAATTCCTCACTTGCCTTGAAGACAATTTCATTGTTCAAAAGGTGGAAGAGGCAACAAGGGAGTCAGCTTTTTTGGATCTGATCCTGACCAACAGGGAAGACCTAGTTAATGGAGTGAAAGTGGTTGGGTTGTTAGGTGGGAGTGATCATGTTCTCCTGGAGTTTATCCTGGGGTGGAAAAAGGAAGCGAGGCATAGCCAGACACACAATCTAGATTTTAGGAAAACTGATTTTAGTACTTAGCAAAATACTGGGGGTGATCTTATGGTTAGGAATACTAAAAGAGAAGGGAGTTCAAGACGGATGGGCGTTCCTCAAAAGGGATATATTGAAGGCATAATTTCAAACAGTTCCAATGAGGAAGAAAAATGGGAGATTTGTCAAAAAACCAGGATGGATGACTAAGGAACTTTCAACTGAGCTAAGTTTTAAATAGAACATGTAAAAGAAATGGAAAAATGGGGAAATCACCAAAGAGGAATTAAAACAAAAAAGCAAGCACATATAGGAATAAAGTCAGAAAAGCTGCCGATTAGTTTCCGAGCGCAGTACAAGGTGTTGGTTTTAACCTTTAAAGCCCTACATGGCTTGGGTCCATCTTATCTGAGGGACCGCCTCCTCCCATACGAACCCCTCCGCACACTCCGGTCTTCTGGGAGGAACCTATTGCAGCCTATGAAGACTAGACTGACGCAGACCTCCCAGAGGGCCTTCTCGGCTGTCGCTCCCAGGCTATGGAATGGCCTGCCAGACGAGATGCGTCTTATTACATCTTCTGATTGCTTTAAAAAAGCCTTGAAGACGCATCTCTTCCGGCAGGCCTTCCCAGAAAGTTCTTAACCTCCCGGCTCTGTTTGGGTTAAGCTCTCCCATTAGCATTTTAACATCTTGACCCTGATCTTTATGCAATGGGTTGCCGTTTTAAATTGAAATTTTTATTATGTCATTTTAATTGATGTTAGTTTAATTTAATTTTAAGGGGCGGGGTGGTTGGGTATGGGCCATGTATATTTTATCTTGCATTTTTTAATTGATGTAACCCGCTCCGATTGGAGACAGAGGAGCGGGCTATAAATAAAACTTTATTATTATTATTATTATTATAAAGAGCAGAATGAACTCAGGCTTGCTAGAGAGGTTACGAACAATAAAAAGGGCTTTTTGGGGTATGTCCACAGCAAAGAAAGAAGAAGGAAATGGTAGGGCCATTGTGTGGAGAAGATGGCAAAATGCTAACAGGCGACAGAGAAAAGGAAGAATTACTCAACAACTTAGAATCATAGAATCATAGAATCACAGAGTTGGAAGAGACCACAAGGGCCATCCACTCCAACCCCCTGCCATGCAGGAACTCTTCATCAAAGCATCCCCGACAGATGGCCATCCAGCCTTTGCTTAAAGACCTCTAAGGAAGGAGACTCCAACCCCTTCCGAGGGAGTGTGTTTCACTGTCGAACAGCCCTTACTGTCAGGAAGTTCCTCCTAATGTTGAGATGGAATCTCTTTTTCCGGAGCTTGCATCCATTGTTCCGGGTCCTGTTCTCTGGAGAAGGAGAAAACAAGTTTGCTCCCTCCTCAATGTGACATTCCTTCAAGTATTTAAACAGGGCTATCATATCACCTCTTAACCTTCTTTTCTCCATACTAAACATTCCCAGTTCCCTAAGTCGTTCCTCATAGGGCATGGTTTCCAGACCCTTCACCATTTTAGTCGCCCTCCTTTGGACACACTCCAGTTTCTCTACATCCTTTTTCAATTGTGGTGCCTAGAACTGGACACAGTATTCCAGGTGGGGCCTGACCAAAGCAGAATAAAGTGGCACTATTACTTCCCTTGATCTAGACACTATACTTCTATTGATGCAGCCTAAAATTGCATTGGCCTTTTTAGCTGCTGCATCGCACTGTTGACTCATGTTCAACTTGTGGTCTACTTGGACTCCTAGATCCTTTTCTCATGTTGTCTCATTCAGCCAGGTATCCCCCATCCTATATCTGTGCATTTCATTTTTCCTCCCTAAGTGCAGAACCTTACATTTCTCTGTGTTAAATTTCATTTTGTTAGCTTTGGCCCAGCTTTCTAGTCTATTCAGGTCATTTTGAATTTTGATCCTGTCCTCTAGAGTTTTAACTACTCTTCCTAATTTGGTGTTGTTGGGGGGGGGGGGGGGGGAGTTCAATAATATCAGTAGAAGATTGGCTGTTAAAACTAGTAGAGATGGCATAATGGAATAAATTGTCTTATCTCATGAAAAACTAGGAAAATAGAGAAAAAATTGGGAACAGATAATGAATTATATAAGTATCCAGTGGGGTATACTGATAACATTTGGGGTTTTGGATAAATCGGTTTATATAATTATAACAAGTATCAATCCTTTTATGAAGGTTAGAATTAGGCTGTGTTTTTTTTTCTATTCTAATTTAGGAACAGCTCAAAGGAATTAGCTGTAACACTGGGTATTGTTAGCATTGGAAGTTAAGCTTAAAAGATAAATTATAAATATGGAATCGATAGTTAAGAATGTAAATGTAAATTAACTACATTTTTATTATTTATTTTTTAATGTGTCTTGTTTTTTAAAATGTTTTTTTAAAAATAAAAAACCAATCTAGTCACCTCATCACCATCACTTGTTGAAGATAAGTTTAAGAGATAACATGATAGCTATGTTTCAGTTTTTGAAGGGATGCATATTAAGGATGGAGCAAGCTTGTTTTTGTTCTGTTTTTTGCTGCTCCAGAGACTAGAGCATGCAGCAATGGATTCAAACTACGGGAAAAGAAATTCCACCTAAACATCAGGAAGAACCTGACATAAATGCTATTTAGCAGTGGAATATGCTGTTTTTGAGTGTGGTAGAGTCTCTTTTTTTTTTTTTTTTTTTTTTTTTGAGGTTTTTAAACAGAGGCTGGATGGCATCTGTCAGGAGAGCTTTGATTATGTATTCCTGCATGGCAGAGAACTGGACTAGATGACCAGAACGTATCCCCAACATAAGGCAAGGGTGCATTGTACATACACAACATAAAAAATTAAAATAATAGTAAATTGTCTATAGAATTAAAACCATGTAAAGCTTTAATTGAAGTGCATAGATTAACAACTACTGAATAAAAGACAAAATTGTAAAATTCCCACTACACTTTGAAACAAAAGAACAGCTTTATTTGAAAGCACTTCCCTCGAAACAGCAAACTTTCCATAAGATGGTTGGAATAGCAAGGAATGCATTTGCCCACAGATTTATATTTTATAAACATTTCAGATTCTAAAGCAGACTAAAGTAAAAGCGACTCCTGAAGTTAACTTTGATATATATTGTCTATTCAAGAGGTTATTTTAATTTATTTTATCTTCTCATTCATCCGTTATCCACTTTAGAGGAGTAAATCTTAAAATGACTGTATCATTTGGTCAAGCAATATATTGCTATTTCCTCTTGGAAAATGGAAACACTAAATCATACATTTTTTCCTGTGCCAATATTTTGAAAGGTCTGCATTCTTACATATTTCAGCCTCAAGTTTTCCCACATCTCAAAGCTATTACAGAGCCATTCGAGTTCAGAGGGCATTCCTACTCTAGCTAACTAATTAATCCAAACACAGAGCTGTTTAACATGCAGACTTGGTAATAACACACTTATCCAAAATAAATAATTGTGCCTTCTCACAAGAGATTTATTATCATAATGCACTTGGCTACATTGCTCGCTTTTGAATAGAGGTCTAGTATTCTTTTTTTGGAGAAAAAAAACACCACCATACTCCAGAAAAGAAAATTCTAAAGTCCCCAGAGTTACAAAATTGTTTTAAGAAGCAGTTGGAAATGATAATCATCCTGCAATTAAACCATCATATTACTAATTGCATAGCCTCTTCACATCACATTTGTTTTTTTAAAACATATATTTCTTATTTTCCATGTTATTCATTATTAGTAGTTAATCTTAGCACTTCTGGACTATAGGGAGAGTAGAGTCAGATGTTAAATTAAGGTTCTTGAAATTCATTTTTCTCCTTTATTATTTATTCACTTAACAGTGTAGTATCATACATGCTCAGAAGTAAACCTCTCTGAATTCACTGTAAACACAAGTGAGCCTCAGATTACAGCCTAAATGACATGAAAAGACTTCTTCAGAAAACAGCACATTAGCAGCAGTACAGGTTGCTCCAGAAGCAATGGTATTTATATATTCATTATACTTTTAGGGTGCTGGTGGTAAAAGCTTCTGTGTCATTGTCCCCCAGTGTACAATGATACAGGCTCTCAGATAAGAAGTGCAACTATTATTATTATTATTATTATTATTCCACCGTTTTCCCAAATCTGGGACTCAGAGTGGTTTACAATATTATAATAGTACAATTAAAAACATAGAAAAGTGTTAGATTAAAACAGAAATTATTACAATATTAAATCAGATAGCATATAAAAGAATAACATATATTTTAAAAAATACAAGTGTTTAAAATGCATTTAAAAGAATACAACACCCAGCCAAAGTTCTTTAAAAACCTTTTGTTTCAAATGCCTGCCTGAACAGGAAGGTCTTTGCCTGCTGGTGGAAGGAAAACAAACGGGGATCCATTCTGGCCTCCCTGGGAAGGGAGTTTCAGAGTCTAGGGGCAGTCACAGAAAAGGCCCTTTCTCATGTCCCCACCAACTATTCTTGTGATGGTGATGGGACGGAGAGAAGGGTGTCTCCTGAGGATCTCACAGCCTGGGCCAGCTTGCATAGGGAGATACAATCTGCCAAATAACAATTCATTTGTATCACTGCCTTTATATTATAGTTTTTTATGATTGTTTTTTTTTAAATTTTTCACCCCTGGAATCACTCTCTGTGAGTTAGCAATTAAAAACATAGTGCCCTATGTAATAATCTAACCAGATTGAAACTTTAATGGCCCTTATTGCCTAAAAGTAGCTTGAAAGTGTAAGTGAAGTCTGTTGTGACAAGTAGAAGGATATCCTGTGTCAATGGAGAGGCAAATCCACTCCACATTGTAGCTGGAACTTTAAAGTATTGAGCCAACATGTCAGACTCTATCCCAAAAAGGGGTTCAGAACTTTGGATAGCTCTTTTTCAGTCCACCCATTGAAATAAAAGTCACAAGTTGCCAAGCTCAGCATTTACGTGTTTTAAAGAGCCAGTCACAATCATCTTTAAAAAGAATAGAATCAGGACACTATATGTTTTTGACTTTCACAGCTCACAAGTCTGTTACTTTACCAACTGAAACACAAGGAAGTTTTGTGATAACAACAGGATCAGTTCCCACAATGATGTACCAATTATTTGTGTAATTTGTACTACCAAATCAGGAGAAAAAGCCATCCATTCTTTTCAACACTTATTAGCTATAATTTTCCCTTTGAGAAGTGTGCTGGAATCCTATATCACCTTTTGCTTAACATTATTTTATATATACAGTATAACCCCCATATTTGGGGATATATGTTCCCAGATTTACTGTGATCAGAAAAAAAAATCACAGATAATGGCAAACCCTATATTTCCAGTGGAAACTGACTATAGGGTCATATTGGAGGACCTCCAGATGCTTAGAGACCTTTATTCCTAGACATGGTTAAGTGAAATAAGCAGATACAGGGGTTGTACTGTACTGTACTTAGCCAAGTAACAGAAGTGCTAAGAAACACTATTAGTGAATTACAAAGATAAATAAAAGGACACCACCAAAAGTGCCCAATGTGCATCAGGACTGATGCACATCAGGCACATTTGATATATTGCATTGGAAACATTGCCAGCTGAGCTACTACAGCTAATAGCAGCCCTCTACTGGATACAGACTTTATGAAACTGACCAGTTCTGATTCCTGCATATGCAAGTCCGCTTGTGAAGACATAACTCCCAAATACAAGATATTCAAGATATACTTAAAGTGTCTATATCTTTAGAGCCAACTCTATTTCTGCTTAATATGACAAGTAGTTTGGCAAACACGAAGTATAAAAGAATATTATTGTACATGGTGACAATAGCTAGAATACTTTATGCACAGAGGTGGGAAAAAACAGAAACACCCACAAATGAAGAGTGGTTGCTGAGATTACATGAGGCTAAAAATATGGATATTGTTTCGGCATTACTAAAGGGGAAAACAAAAGAAAGCTATGAGGAAGAGTGGAGATGTCTCAATTTATATAATATACAAAAATAGATAGCTTATTCTTTAATAATTTCAAAGAAAAGTACAGTTCGGGAAGAACTATACATATGGACTTTATTTTAGTTGATAGATAGGTAGACAATAACAGGAATATGACAAAACTGGAATAACGATTTAAGGTAAAACTGGAATTTAAGGAAGGAACACATTGTTACATTAGATATAGAAGGTAATACAATTGTTAGGAAGATAAGAAATATTTCAATTGTTTTTAATTACAGATTAACCTTTTGTATATATTGTATTATTGTGTGTTTGATGTGTTTAGTTGGTTATTGTGTGTTTAATGTGTTTAGTATGTTAAGTGGGATAGGTCGGGTGATTATTTGGAAGGTGATTGAGTTAGATTTGGAATTTTAGTGGATGTGTGTTTGTTTATTTGTTTATTTGTTTGTGTTTCAATTTGTAAATGATATAATGTTTTTGTATGTACACCTGTGTTTGCATATTATAATAAAAAAATAAAAAAAATAACTCCCAAATACAGGGTTCCAGCTGCTATTTATGACTTTTACCCCTAAATAACCTGGAGTCATCACACTCACCTGTATGCTCCCCACTTCTCCATTACAAACTCCATTATTTATCCATGAAGAGAAATGGTTTTATTGTCACCTTTTTCATCTATGAAATGTTTTCTGAACTTTAATGCTGGAAATTTGTGAGGTAATAGCTGACATTTTATCTCAGTGATTGGGACTGACTCTGCCATTAGGCAAAGTGGAACACCCAGTTGAGGCAGTCTGAGTATTTTGATGGTAATTATATTGTGTTTGTGAATCTTTTTAGATGTCACTTCATGAACCGTTTTTATAAAACTATGAAACTATGGCTAGTGTTCAGTACTATATTTTTCTGTGTGTTTAGTGAGGCCATTTCATGGTTCCAGGTGGCAAAAAATATCTTGGGCAAACCCAATTAAAAGTGTTTAGCTGGTTGAGGATAATTATGTGTTATTTTTGAAGTTTCCTTAAATGCAGGTAATTATCTATTTAATGCTACTTCATGATTGCTTTATAACCTGAAACTATGACATTCAGTAATAATTCAATAACACATGCCCTGGTGGCGCAGTGGTTAAATGCCCTTACTACAGCCACTCACTCAAAAACATAAGGTTGCGAGTTCAAGACCAGCAAAAAGGCTCAAGTTCGACTCAGGCTTGCATCCTTCCGAGGTCGCTAAAATGAGTACCCAGATTTTGGGGGGCAAATTAGCTTACAGTTGTAAACCGCTTAGACTCTGCTTAGGTGGTATAAAGCAGTCTATAAATGAAGCTTGTTTGTTTTTGTTTATGTGTAACCTCATGTTATAGATCCACAACTGACCTGTGTTCACAAACAAAGCATTACCATAAGAACACTATAGCCATGATCAGGAATGCTCTCCTGCACCTAGTTTATCAAGTAGAAGTTGGAACTGGCAAGGAGATCCATTCAGCTGGCACTGGGATGCAGGAGGATGATCTTTCCACCACCACCTGCTTCTAGCCAGTGTGTAGGACCCTAGTTGCAAGTAGGACCAGAGGTACGACCCCTGTTGCATGTCCTTGTCCTTGCCCCATGGACTAGCAAAGAGATGCAGCTTTGTTATCTATTTATCTATTATCCACCACCTTCTCCTTAGGACTCTTGTCTTTTTAGATTGTAAGCCTGAGGGCAGGAAACCATCTATTTCCATTGACTATATTTACAGTGCTGTGTAAATTTACAGCGCTAAATAAATAAAGCCTAATAATAATCATAATCATAATATAGACATATGTAACTAAGTAGGTAATCTAGAATTCTGGCCTTTGTTTTTGCAAACCCTTTGATAGTGATGGAGCAATTATCTTAGCAGGTCAGTTTTTCCTGCCACCAAAGAAGGCATGAAGGACATTCCTTCATACAAATAATGCAAATGAGAAATGCTATGGATGATATAATAAACCAGCACAGACAAATCAGGGCTTATTTGGTTTGGAAAGAATGTAATTAGAAGAAGTTTTCTACCAAAACAATGACTTGGTATATTTCCTGCTAAACAAACAATAAATCCTGGTTGGTATAACTATTCTGGATTTATCATAGATCCAGAATGGCTTTATGGTGAAATCAATTTTATTCTCCCTAGCCAAAATCTATATTTCCAAGAAGACTGGTAAATCATATCCACACATTTGAACATTGTTCTTGCTTAATAACTGTACAATAAATCAAGCACACTCCAGGAAGAGCTAAAGTGTGTTTTCTGTATTCCACCTTTTACAAAGGCCTGAATATAAACATAATATAACCATAATAGACAGGGATCTGTCTAATTATAAGACTGTATGTACAGCACTGTGTAAATTTACAGCACTATATAAATAAAGGTTAATCATAATAGTTCAGATGGACAAAGTATCCTGACCAAGTGGTGCACGTGATACAAGTGCAAGTGGTACAATTGTACAGGATGTTGAGAAACTGGAGGGTGACCAGAATGGTGAAAGATATGGAAACCATGCCTTATGAGGAAAGACTTAGGGAGCTGTGTATGTTTTGCTTGAGAAGAAAAGATTAAGAGATGATATGATAGCTCTGTTCAAGTATTTGAAGGGGTATCATATTGATGGAGCAAGCTGGTTTTCTGCTGCTCCAGAGAACGGGACCCAGAGCAATGGATTCAAACTACAAGAAAAAAGATTCCACATCAACATTAGGAAGAATTTTCTTACAGTAAGAGCTGTTTTTCCATGAAACGCACTGCCTTGGAGTGTGGTGGGGTCTCCTTCTATGGAAGTTTTTAAACAGATGCTGGATGGCCTTATATTGGGGGTGCTTTGATTCTGTGTTCTTGCATGGCCCCTTGTGGTCTCTTCCAGTTCTATGACTCTAAGAAATGAACTGATACAAGTGATACAAGGCCTAACAGAAGTGGCCAGTCAGAAGTGGATGCATTTTTTGCCAGCTTCTTTGCTTCTGTGTCCCTGCATTCATTTGCTCTTACTCGCTGCCTACCCACCCACTCACTCAGCATACTAAATGAGGGATTTGCCTTTGCCTTCCTCTGAGGCTGAGACTTGCCCAAAGTCACCCACTGGGTTTCCATGGCTGAGCAGGGATTCAAGCCCTAGTCTCCAGAGTCATACTCCAGCACTCAAGAAACTACACCACACTCGCTCTCCTTCCTCTTTATACCCTCCCTCAAATAAATGCCTTGTGTGATAAAAAGCCTATTGTTTGGAGGCTTGTTAATTTCTCTCTCTCTCTCTCTCTCTCTCTCATTCTCTCTCTCAGACATAGGTCTGCCAGGTGTGTCAGGTCTGTCTACCTCTCCACCTACATACTATCTCCACTATAGATACTGAGTTGCATACAGATTAAGATGGCACTGTATAGTTCTGAGATGATAAAATGAACTGCCAATGAGAGATTCCATTTATATTTCTACATTTTTTAAAAAAGGCCGTGGAAGCAGAAAACTAAATGGAGCATGAAGTGGGCTGGTTAGAATATTTTTCCTATTATGCATTTGGTTTTACTTGCCAACAGGCTTTTATGTGGATAAGCATTTTTAAAACTGTATCCATTATTTAGCTCTTCATGTGGAATATGGTCTATATCTCAAGATTGTGCTGAATGTGTAAACCAGGAATGTATTGACATGGATAAATATTTCTTCCTTCTAAAAGAGTCTACTCTCCCACTCCTTCTCACTCAGAAAGACTTATAGGCAGACTTTTTGGCAAAGGGAAGGAGGAGCTGCCAGCCACACACCCATATTTCATTAATTGGTGGTTCACAGTAATGCCTCTTCCAGGAAATAAACTCCCAGCTTACTGAAATGAAATCCCCATTCCTATTTGTTGGATCACATTTGCTGTGATTGTTTTCTGTTTTATTCTATGAAGATATTTCAGCCCCACCCTTCTTCAATGGTCCTCCTGCATAATAATGTCTGGTTCTGTATTTCCAGACAGCTCTTCAGAAATTCCCCTTTAGAGTTCAGAGACACAGCTTTACTAGTCCAGAATCTCAGTATGCAAAGGGATCGTGTAGCACCATTGAGACTGTGTGGAAGAAGTTGAAGCACAAGCTTTTGCAGACTCAAGTACACCTGAGGAAGTAGACAATCTACAAAAGCTTATGCCAAAACTTCTTCTGCACTGTTAGTCTCAAAGGTGCTACATGATCCCTTACCACTACCACAGTACCATGAAAGTGTAAGGATTTTGTACCAATGTCATGTTCCCAGTAGAGAGGAGAAGGTACCAACTACCCCTTAGTCTCAGTACTGCAACTTTCATAAGCCTAGGGGGACAGAAATCTCTTCTCCTAACTTATAAGAGGGTTAAAACCCACTTTTCTTTCTCCCCTGTTCCTTATTGATCTGTGTGATATGGTTCAAGATTTACCTGCCTACCTCGCAACCACGGCAACCCAACCCATCATTCAAAAGCCATCCCTCCAAGCTGCCTACATGTGGAGTCAAAGGCTTTCATGGCCGGCATCCATAGTTTTTTTGTGGGGTTTTCAGGCTATGTGGCCATGTTCTAGATAAGTTTCTTTCTGTCATTTCACCAGCATCTGTGGCTGGCATCTTCAGAAAGAAACTCTTCTAGAACATGGCCACATAGCCTGAAAATCCCACAAAAAACTGCCTACATGTGATTGGAGAAGATCATGCCATGATTCTTGATCTGAGAGAAAGTGGTATGAAACAATTTCTGATGGGATCTAGTAAAGGCATAAAATTTTTGACAGCCTCAAAGCAAGCCAAATTTTGTAGCATTATTTTTTAATGAAAAGAAAATAAGCAATATTCATTATAGTCATGTTGTAAAGAAGATGAAAGCAGAGATGAGGCTGTGTTTGTACTGCAGAGATAAAGCAGTTTGATACAAGTTTCATTATCATGGCTCAGTGCTATGGAATTCAGGGATTTGTAGTTTTGTGAGATATTTAGCCTTCTCTGTCAGAGAGCCCTGATACCACAATGAACTACAAATTCCAGAATTCTATAGCACTGAGCCATGGCAGATCAAGCAGTGTTCAACTGCATTGTTTCTGCAGTGCAGATAAAGCCTGACAGTTAGTTACATTGTAAAAAAAGTCATTATTTCTTTTTAACAAAAATGATAAGAGCTGAAAACCAAAACACTAAAACCAGCATCATTGATAATGATGGATGCACATGTATATTCAAAGGAAATTCGTGGTTGGGGGGTGGGATATATTTTGCACCAGGTCCACAATGAACTATAGCTGCCACTACTCCTGGCCACAGTACTTTAATGGCAATGAAGTCTAATTTTCAAACTGCTATTAGAAGTGTATTTGAAGTAATCATATATTATTGTATCTGTTAATCACTTCACAAATAGTGGCAATCTGTAATAGTAATGGCAATGGATGGGGTCAAACATGAAGGAAATAGCTGTTAAACTAAGCCTATACTGCTCCTTCTGCATTGGCTGGGATCACTGTCTGTATCATCCTAGAACATCCCTCACATTCTTTATACAGAGAAAGTATCAGTCAAACCTCCTTGTGGACAAATTAGTTAATATGATATTTGCTACCCAGGCTACAACTGAATAACAGAATATACAATTAGTACACATTCCATTAAAAATGATTCACATAGTGTTTTTGAAATCTATACTTTGTCTTTGTATTAGAATCCCATAGGTATCTTAAGAAAAATTTAATGATATGTTTTAATGATAAATTAATATGCTGAGAGAAATAACATTCACATTGGCACTAAAAACTGAAGATGCATTTCCATATATTACTTCTTATTATTTAAGACTGCTTTTTCTATTGCAGTTAATGTGTTATAAAACCTAGAGATTAGACTACTGTAATGATAGCCAACATGGTATAATGAGTTTGAGTGTTGGACTAGGACTCCAGGGAACCAAGGTTCAAATCCCTCCTCGACCATGGAAACCCACTGGATGAATCACATGCTCTCAGCCTCAGAGCAGGAAAATGGCAAAACACAGTTGAACAAATCTTGCCAAGAAACCCCCATTTGCCTAAGCATGACCATAAGTCTGAAATAACTTGAAGGCACACACAGTAATAACAGCAGCATGTGTTTTATATGAAGTTGTCCCTCATAGCTACTTTGTCCACTGCAAAAGTCAGCGTTGTCATATGAAAATCTAAACCAGATTTGCTTAGACCCTGCTGTCATGATACCTTGTGTAATAACTGTCCTTTAAAAAAAATGATTTTAAAAGCTTACTACTAAATTCAGCCTATGTTTTCTGTTTATCCATAAAGATTATTCAAGCATGTTTCAATTGTAATTCAAAATCACTGGAGCAGTGGGTGAGTTGTGCATGTGTGTGCATATAGATATGTGCTGAGCCAAATATACACCAAGCAAAAACTAAAAATGACTCATAGAAAGGATGGTAGCAATGCAGGTGTTGGTTTTTTTCTTTCCTAGCATGATTTTTGTCCATGGAATAGTGTTCTTTGTTAGCTAATAATATACCTAAAGCATCAAGAGAGCAAGAACCAAGGCAAATTTATGATAGGAGTGCATCAGAGAGAATCAATAATGAGAGGAATGAACCTTGGGGCTGCATGATGATTTCATCTGCTTCTCCAAGAGTCAAATCTGTATGGCTGTTGGGGAAAACTTACAATATTCTACCCATAACAGTGTTTACATCTATAGCTAACAAGGGAGATATAAAATAATCATCATATTATACACACATACTCATATTTATTTAAGAGGACACTGAAGCAAACCCCTCTCTCTATTTCTATACATAGTCATAACCAGAATGCAACACCAGCAGAAATGTAGCTATGAAGGCTTTTGATTCTCTTGTTTCAAAAATCATTTGGATTTTATGATCTTTAAGAGTGCTCCTGTATTCATATCATTCTTTCAGATGTCACACAGAAAACTCCCTTTTTGAATATTCACTCCCTAAAATATAGCTACCTTAATCGTCTAGTTCTACAACACAGGCACAAACATAATAGAGGAAAATAAAGAGATAGTTGTTTCCTAAACATTGGTTACTGTTGCTAATTCAAGTGAACACATATTTGCATGAAGGTGAATCCATGTCACAATAGCCAAACTGCATTCAGAGGTTAAAAACTGTAAAGAAAATATAAAAAGTTTTAAAATAAAATTACTGGCAGTATGTGCAAATAGGTGTGTGCAATGACAGGGTCTCATTTCAGATTTACGTTCTCTCATTTTGTCATTGAAGTTCACTGATTTATATGCAACTGTTTCCAGAGCTCAGAAGTAGCAAACAAAGATAATTTTGTTTCTCATTAGTTTTTGAGTAATAATAGTTATTGTTTCTACTCTTAAATGTTTTAATGAAAATAGGAGAATGTTAGGGAGTTTCCACAATTAGTAACCTTTATGTGTTACTACCTAAATGTTCCTTTTAGGAGGATTTTTACTTTGTATCATTTTTCCCCATTTTTGGTGAATTTTTGTTTTTAAAAACTGAGAGGAAAACATTTATACCAACTCTATCTATGTATGTATCTATTTTTATTTCTGTCCCACAATTTTGCTTTCTGGGACACAAGACAGCTTGCAACATCAATTAATAAAAAGTATCTGAATTACAACCTAACAATAAAAGGTTACAAAACAATTACGTAAACTGCCATATTAAAACACAAAATATTCTAACACTATATAAAATTCATTTAAAAACATGACAAGACCAACAAAAAAAGCAGCGCACACACTCTATTAAAGACCATTCCCCCAGCCGCAGCCACACTGTAGAAATAATACAGTTTGGCACCACTTTAAGTGTTGCAGCTTCATCCTATGGAATCCTGGGATTTGTAGCTCTACAAGGTCTTTAGCATTCTCTGCCAAATAGTGCTCCTGCCTCAGATCCCAAGATTCTGTAAGATGAAGCCATGGAAATCAAAGTGGTGTCAAGCTGCATTATTTCTACAGCATAGATGCACCCTTAATCAACAAATGCTTGTTAAAATAAAAAGGGTTTCATCTCTCATCAGAAGGAGAGCATAAAGGAGCCCAGTCTAATCTCCCATGGCAGAAAGTTGCACCTCCTGAGGTCATGGGATGCTTCCTATGTCCTCAGTAAATCTTCCTGTGAAGGCAGTAAGACTAAATTAAAATACATATTAATAATGTGTTCATCATTACTTGTAGTGACAAAAACATACCATGTATAACTTTAATGACTAACAGATAACACATTGCTTTTAAAGAAACAATTCCAGGTTCTGTCTGTTTCTAACATAAGGTGATTGGATCAATAAGTACAATCAGATACTTAAAGATGAAAAAGAAAATGACATCACTCCATTTGTTTCCTTGAGAAATACATGTAAATACAGGAAATATTAGGAGGGCAATGAAATAATAATAATAATAATAATAATAATAATAATAATTTATATTTCCCGCCTCTCCCTTGGATCGAGGCGGGATTACAGCAATTAAAACAATAGCAATAAAAACATTTTTTACAATTAAAATACAACAATAAAACATTCCTTACAATTAAGGTGCATCTATTGCAATATGCAATATGGCAGCAACAATATTATTAAAACAATCCAATGCTAAATTTAACTGCCACAATTATCTGCCAGTTACTCATTACACTTAGGGTAATTCACAAGAATCATAACAGATCTGATGGATAAGCCCGCCAGAAGAGATCCGTCTTCAGTGCTTTCTTAAAAGCTTCCAAATTGGTAATGAGACGGATCTCTTCCGGTAGGTTATTCCAAAGTTGTGGAGCCACAGAGGAGAAGGTTCTCTTAGATGTAGACATCAATCTTATGTTGGGACTTTCTAGCAGGTTTTTGCCTGATGTTCTGAGGGTGCGAGGCGGCTTATGTAGGGAGAGGCGTTCCTTCAAGTAACTCAGGCCCAAGCCATATAGGGCTTTAAAGGTAACGACCAACACTTTGTATTGCGCCCGGAAGCTAATTGGCAGCCAGTGTAGCGATTTTAGAACAGGGGTAATATGATCGAATCTAGAAGCCCCTGTGAACAATCTGGCTGCCACATTTTGAATCAGCTTAAGCTTCCGGACTTGGTACAAAAGTAGCCCCATGTAGAGCGCATTGCAGAAATCTAATCGAGAGTTTACCAGTGCGTGTACCAAAGTTTCAAGGTCCTCTCTGCCCAGGTAGGGGCACAGTTGGCGTATCAGCCGAAGCTGGTACCACACGCTCCTGGCCGTCGCTTCTACCTGGGATATCATCTGGAGTGACGAGTCCAAGAGTACGCCCAAACTGCGAACTTTGTCCTTTAGGGGAAGTGTGACCCCGTCCAGGACAGGTTGGCAAATCTCCATCCCTGGGCTGGGAGAGCCTATCACAAGTACCTCCGTTTTCTCTGGATTCAGCTTGAGTTTGTTATCCCTCATCCAGCCCATTACTGACTTCAGGCAAGAATTCAGAGGGGAGATGCCATCCTCGGTTGCTGCAACAGTCGGAGACATAGAGAAGTGGATTTGTGTGTCATCAGCATATTGATAACACTGTGCCCCATGTCTCCGGATGATCTCTCCCAGCGGCTTCGTGTAAATGTTAAATAGCATGGGAGACAGAATGGCACCTTGAGGGACGCCGGATGTCAGCTCTCTTTTACGAGAGCAACTGTCTCCCAGCTTCACCATCTGGAACCTGCCCGAGAGATAGGACCAGAACCACTGAAGAACAGTGCCACCGATACCAGCTTCCCTCAGGCGTTCCAGAAAGATACCGTGGTCCACAGTATCTAATGCCGCTGAGATGTCCAACAGCACCAACAGGGTCACACTTCCCCTGTCGAGGCCCAGACGGAGATCATCAACCAAGGCAACCATGGCTGTCTCGACTCCACATCCCCTCCTGAAGCCGGTTTGAAATGGGTCCAGATAATCAGCTTCATCCAAGACGGCTTGAAGTTGGAAGGCGACCGCCCTCTCGATCACCTTGCCCAAAAATGGTAGCAGTGAAATAGGCCTATAGTTCTGTCTAATCAGGGGGTCAAGAGAGGGCTTTTTTAAAAGTGGCTTAACCACCGCGAGTTTCAACGCTGCTGGAAATTTGCCCTCCTTGAGGGAGGTGTTGATAATCAACTGTAGTAGTGACACCACTCTATCCCCTCCTTGACCGGCAAGCCAAGATGGGCAGGGATCGAGAGGGCAACTCGTCTTCCTAACACTTCCAAGGAGCTTGTCCACGTCCTCGGTACTGACAAACTCAAAATGATCCAGTTTAAACAAGTCCACGGAGGCACTGGATGCCTCTGTTATCTGTTCTGCATTAATGCCAGTGTCCAGATCGGCTCTTATCTGAGAGATCTGATCAGCAAAGAAAGTTCCTTTCATTCTGTTACTCCTATTAATTTTTCAGAGGAAGGCTTTCTGAATATGACAGGAAGCGGTGTAGTCAGTATGAAGAACACTGTGATCTATAGTAACAGTGGAGATCTCCCAGTGCTCTAAGTAGGACAAGAAAATAGCAATAGCAATAGCATTTATATTTCTATAGCACTTCATAGTGAACTCAGCACTCTCTAAGTGACTTACAATTTGTAAGCCAATTGCCCCCAACAAGTTGGGTACTCATTTTACGAACCTATGAAAGGAAGGAAGGTTGAGTCAACCTTGGAGCCCTGGGACCAAACTCACAACATTGTGGCTGCAGTAATGGCATTTAACCGCTGTGCCAGCAGGGCTCTTTGAAAAGGCTACAAATTGAATCATAAAGCAACTAAGGGGGTCAAACGTATCCTTTTTAACCATTTAAATGAAGAGCTTTTGTTCAAGCTGTCTTTCACAGATTTCATGTGAATAGTATATGAATAGTAACATTGTGTAAATGAACCCATTTGGATGGAACACCACAAAGTTATTAGGCATCAGAAGACAGAGTGAGTCACCATTGTAATGGATGGCTAATGAAAACAAAAAAATCCCTAATGCCTAGCTTACAGATGGTGTGAACTAAAACTCCTCTTGGTTTCATGCTAATATGCAGAAACCCATCTCTAACACACAATAGTGGTGATGAGAGACTTGCATTATTAAGTTCTCCTTCACCTTTCTCTCAGCCTTCTTTTTCACAGCTGCCTTCTACGGGGAGGAAAGTTTTCAAATGAGAGAAGCTTTCAACCATGTGATTCTCACATCCTGGTCTACAATAATATAATTCAGCCAAAGGTATCCTACCTGAGTGGGAAGTAAGCCTTTCACAGTGAATGTTTATGGTATTTCTGAGAAGTGAGGAAATGCATACTAACCTCCACTGTGAACATGATTAGATGTTTTGAGATCAATGGTTAAGGAGCCCCTGTGGTCAAGTGTCAGCAATAAATTGTTTTCTATAAATGTTCTGCATCAACACCAGTGCTGAGACGGTTTAAAAAAATAAAATTAAAACAGTATCACTTGATTATTATTTTTAACTACTGTGTATTGTTTTCTAACTGTATGCTTCTGCCTTACTGTATCTTTTTACTCACTGCTTCTTAGAGCAACCCACGACAGTAACAGAAATGCCTTTTTATGGTGACTTTTATATGTCTGTATTTCCAGGTTTACTGCAGAATATATAATCAGCTAAATGTCTTGTAAAATGGTGGGGATAAAGCTCTGGAAACCATTTGAGGGAACCACAGTATGTTCAGGGTGACAACTGCCAAATCCATTCATTTCCCAGACATCTGCAAAAAACAAAAAAACAAAAAACAGTTACTGTCTACAAAAGCTTATTATTGAAACTGAATGTGTGTAGAGGGGTGTTTTCTCCTCTAAAAGATAACAATGGATACTAATGTAAAACACTATGCTGAGAGAGAGAGAGAATGAGAGAGAGAAGAGAGAGAGAATTTCTTACGGTTTTCTTAGGCAAGGGTTATTCAAAGGTGGTTTTACCAGCTCCTTTCTTGGAAATACAGTCAGTCTATTTTTTATCCACAGGTTCAAACATCCACAGCTTGAAAATATTCAGTAAAATCATACATTCCAAATAGCAAACCTTGATATTCCATTTTATATAAGAGACCCCATTTTGTTATGCCACTGGATTGAACTGGACAACATCCATGGATTTTGTTATCCACGGTGGGTCCTGGAACCAAACCCCAGTGGATAGTAAGGTCCCACTATATAGCAACAGTGCATGGTATTTGTTGGCAGTGTACCATGCAATCAGTGCCTATTATCACACAGTGCATGCTGGGGGAGGGATGCTGTGTGGCCAAAAAGCAACCACAACTCACCCTTCTCCTTTGCCACAGTTGAGGCCACCACTGAGGCAAAGCCTGGAGGAGTGCATTGGCCCTTCTCTTTTGCCACCACAACAGCACCCTCCTCAAGAAAAAGCCATTACCGTAATGAAGTTGGGAGGGTTACCCTTCTCACCACCTTCCGAGGTGTCACCCACCAGTGCAATATGAACTCCCTGCACCCCCTTTGTACTAACCAGGGATGATCCTACTTAGGTTCCAAGTTCAGATGGGACCTGGTGCCTTTAGATGCACACTTAAAAGAATCAATAGGTATTTTTATTAAGATTGATTTTTGTTGTTCTGTGCCTCCAAGTTGTGTCCAACTTATGGTGACCCTAAATTGAACCTATCAAGCAGTTTTCTATCCCAGAGACTTGCCTAATGTCATCCAGTGGGTTCCCACAGCCACGAGGAGACTTGAAACCTGATCTCCAGACTTACAGCCCAGCGCTCAAACTAGTACATTAGACTGGTTCTCCAAGACTGATTTAACTTGCTGTATTAATGCACTGCCTCTGCTGGCTGGGGGTTTCTGGGAACTGTGATAAAAACCAGTAGTGTTTCCAGTCTTTTGCTCTCATCCAACTATTTATCTGTCCATCTGTAGGTGATAAAGAGATTGGCAGGTAGATTGCTAGCTGTATCACAGTTCATCCAGAGCCCACCTTGCAGTGAAAATTGGACATGTACTGTATGCAAAAGGTTTGACATGGAGGCCGATATATTATAGCCATAAAATTTAATAAGACACACCCTTCCATCACCAGCTTTTAAAATGGCCAAATGATTTAGGACCACACTACATAAACACTACATTTACTTGACATAGCAAATGGAGCTACACGATGTAGAGAGAATGTGAGGTGAACATTGCCTGAACATGGTAGTATATTACAGTTCTGCTATATCTTTCCTGAATTTAATTGTGTGGTTCAGAATACAGCTAATAAAATATTACTGTTGTGGACTATTGTTGTGTGCCTACAACACTTATGGCAACCCTATCACAAAATTTACTTGACAAAATTTGTTCACCAGAGAGGGGTTGCCTTATCTTTACTTTGAGGCTGAAAGAGTGTGACTTGCCCAAGGTCACCCAGTGGATTTCTTTGGCTGAATGGGGATCTGGACCTAGTCTCCAAAGTTGTAGTCCAACAGTCAGACCACTATACCATGATGGAATGCAGAAGTGAAAATGATTAGATCACATTTCCTGATTTTGTTTTTGCTTTCAAAGAAATGTAGAATCATAGAATCATAGAATCATAGAGTTGGAAGAGACCACAAGGGCCATCCAGTCCAACCCCCTGCCATGCAGGAACTCCAAGTCAAAGCATCCCTGACAGATGGCCATCCAGCCTCTGCTTAAAGGCCCCTAAGGAAGGAGACTCCACTACACTCCGAGGGAGTGCGTTCCACTGTCGAACAGCCCTTACTGTCAGGAAGTTCCTCCTAATGTTGAGGTGGAATCTCTTTTCCTGCAGTTTGCATCCATTGTTCCACGTTCTAGTCTCTGCAGCAGCAGAAAACAAGCTTGCTCCCTCCTCAATATGACATCCCTTCAAATATTTAAACAGGGCTATCATATCACCTCTTAACCTTCTCTTCTCCAGGCTAAACATCCCCAGCTCCCTAAGGCGTTCTTCATAGGGCAAGGTAACTCATTATTTTCTTATTTAGTTCATTCACTGAATGCAGGGATGGAGAAAGCATAGCCTGTTGGCCACATGTGTCCCTTGGGGTGCAAAATCACTTCCCAGTGCCAAAATAAAAATCTAATGAAAACAGAGCATGCCAGGAATGCCAATGAAACCCCTCTGAAGCAGTCAAACATGGCCCACATCCCCTCCACAGTGCCCTTTACCCATTCAGCCTATCTATAAAAGGTAAAGGTAGTCCCTTGACATGATGAAGAGCCAGTGTTGTCTGAGGACTGTTCTGGTGGTCATGTAGCCAGCATGACTCCACAAACACTGTTACCTTCCCACTGAGAAGTGGTACCTATCTTTCTGCTTGCATTTGCATGCTTTCAAACTGCTAGGTTGGCAGAAGTTGGAACTAGTGACAGGAGCTCACTCCATCATACAGCACCCAGGCCTCAAACTGCAAACCTGCCAGTCTTGCAACCAACAGAGTCAGTGTCTTAACCACTTGAGCCACTGCATCCCCAGCCTATCTGTACATTGCCTTTTTAAAAAAAGAAAAAAGAAAGTCATTCACAGCATTAATATTGCTGTACTCATGGCAAGAAATTTATCTTTCTTAGTGTAAAGGCCCTGATCATGCACATGGGAAGTTCAACTTCTTGCAGTTGACATTCAGCCACCTGCTCTCATTCATTCTTGCTTAATTAGAAGAATGGATGTAAAATGCTAATTTTTGAACAAAACTGGAAACAGAGGTGGCAAACCAGTGAATATCTGAGTTTAATTAAGGCAGCATTTATCTACTGCCCTGTTAAGATGTCTGAGGTAACTCTAAGGAAAGTAAAATCTGTATTCCCAAGTCTCAAATGGTATCTAGCTTGCAAGTTGTCCAGAAATACCTTTCCAGTCCAGAGAGGAGGTGCCAGTGCTGTGAATGGCTCTTTCCAGATTCACAAAATGCCAAGCCACTATTTCAAGAAGCAAACCATTCTAAAACCAACATGGGACAGTAATGAAGAGAAGATGGACATAACAGTACAAAGGAAATGAATAACCAGGCAGTTCAGCTTCAAGTCATTTCCAACTTAATGGTGAGGATCCTATCACAGGGTTTTCTTTGCAAGATTTGTTCAGGGAGAGGATAATAATAATAATAATAATAATAATAATAATAATAATATCTTTATTTATATACCGCCCTTCCAATGATGCTTTTGCCTCCCTCTGAGGCTGAGTGTGTATGTCTTGCCCAAGGTCACCCAGTGGGTTTCCATGGACATGCAGGGATTCAAGGCCTCCACAGTTGTAATCAGTGCTCAAACCATTACAACCACACTGGCTCTTTCAGCTGTGCATACCAAAGCATAATTTTAGTAGAGACAGGTGAATCTGCCCCCACTTGTCTCAGATTAGCTTGGAAAACATAATTATTTTCGGATCTTCATCAGAAATAATTCTGTTTACTGTTTGATCCTCAATCAGCCAGTCTAGAATAACATGTTCTGGGGCTGTGGTCCCATTTGTGGAAACTCAGTTCTCAACCAAGCATTACAATAAATGGCAGTATTTGGATGTGAGCAACAGGGACATTAAAGTAATATATCTGGCTTCTGGAAGAAATCTACTGTTCATCCATTCTCTGTGTCATTATGAAATATCCAATATTTCCCATAAATTATTTTTCGTATTAAATAATTGCCACTTCACACTGGTTGAACCCAACTTGTTCTGTTCAGATACTTTTCTTCTAGAACAATTGCAAGCATGACAGAGGGCAGAACTGTGTCAGGACCTGCAGAAATACATATTTGAAGCAGTCATTCCTCCCTGTTTCTCTCATGTTGCTCCAGCTATGTGTGTTGTTTGTTTCACAGCTGTGTGGAAGACATGGGTCATTTAGGAAACTGAGTCCATGGAATGCATCTTACCAAAGCCTTTTCCCTTCTAAAAACACTGGAACAAGCAAAGGAACTTAACATGTGAAAAGGTGCCATTCTGACTTGTTACAGCTCCATTGTGGGAGAAGTGCTAGACATGGGGGATTATCACACTGCTGGTTTAGTTGGCCCAATAAAGGTATCATTGTTTGGATGTTTTTGGATTTGCTATCTGGGCAACACATCTACCCCTTGATTATTATTATTTTTTTGGGGGGGGGGGATTTCAAGATACTGCATTTTAGCCATCACAGGGGAAGAGAGAGCCAGTACACAGGGACTTTGCCATCTGAGGCTTCTGCCTCCAACAAAGGAAAAGAATTTTTTTCTAATATTGGCACTGATTGGCATGCTTTACCGCTACACCAGCTATAAATTTCCTCATGCAAAACATGAAGACTTCTTGAAAAAAATCAGTGTTCTGAGCCTGTGACTTCACAAACAAAAGAAGAAGATATGCTGGATTTCAAGGAAGCATCTTCTTTGAATTGCAAATAGACATTAAATTTCCTTGAATTTGAAAATCTACCAGTGACCACATGACCAAAGGGGAGGTGCCAGCTTGCAGGCAACCCTCCCTACCATCTGAACTAAGACCAAAAACAGAAAATGCCGGCCTAAGGCTAACATCTTCAATTTCTTTCTCCTTTTTGCCTGATGAAGAAGCCAGTGTGACTTCGAAAACTTGCAATATGTAATTTTGCTTTTTGGTTGGCCCAATAAAGGTATCACTGGATGTTATTGAACAACAAAAGAAATTACTATTGAAAGAATGTATGATAAAATGTATGATAAAATATTCAAAATATAGGTCATACTATGCAGGTGGGTCAATAGGAGATAACGTGGACAAAGGGTTTAGGTTTTACTTTAAGCTATAATATTATGGAGAATTTTTGCAAAACTATATATTGGTGGTATTTGACACCAGAATGACTATGAAGGTATCACAAAGGTATCACTAGCATATGTTGGAAGTGTAATCAAAAAGAAGGATTTTTTTATTATATGTGATGGACTTGTGCTAAGGTAAGAAAATATTGGACTCAGATTGTATGATGGTGGACATTCTGAAATTTAAATTTAAATGTAAACCAGATTTTTTTTTCTATTAGGTTTGATGGATGAACAGATGTAGTAGAAATATGGAAGTATCGCCCTATGTATGTTCACAGCTGCTAGAATACACTGCCCAAAATTGAAAAACATGGCAACAAGACAAATTGTTGATAATTTTTTATTATTTTGCTAAATTGGAGATATTGATGCATTTGATTAAAGAAAGGTCACTAAATAATGTTTTAAAGGAGTGGGAATGAGGGGCAAAACAGACAGCCCAAAAGTCTGGCTCTATGCCAGCTTGGGGGCATGACATTTAGACATGCAATGCCCCCAAGCCAGACAGAAGTTGCTTTGGCGATTACATGCCGTCCGGCTTCTGTTCAGCTTTGAGGCGTGGCATTCAGATGTCACTTGCCCCAGAGCCAGTGAAAAGCTGGCTCTAGCAGCAAAGAGGCGACTTTTTTCTGCCCCAAATAAGAGCCGGATTGGGGCCACGGCATAAAATTGTCATGGTGCCCACCCGGCTCTTTCAGGGGCAACATCATGCTCCCTTTGGGCCAGTCTGTTTCAACCCTATGTTGGTTTTATGAGAAAATATTGAGGGGAAATAAGCTTTTTAGCACTTGAAGAAGAGAGAAAGGAAGTAGAAATTTGTTAATTACAACCATTAGCAAGCAAGTTGGAAGTAATTTGTTCCCCCTTTTCTCCATTTGTTATTTAGTTATTTTGTGAAATTGTTCAATTTGTGTAATTTGTAGAAGTAGTTAGCTTAAGTTTGAATCTGGATATATTTTTTGCAGTTTCACCTTATAGAATCAAAGAGCTGGAAATGACCACAAGGGCCATCCAGTCCAACCCCTGCCATGCAGGAACTCACAATCAAATACCCCCCAACAGATGACCATCTAGCCTCTGTTTAAAAACCTCCAAAGACAGAGACTCCACCACACTCTGAGGGGGTGTGTTTCCACTCTTGAATAGCTTTCACTGTCAGGAAGTTTCTTTTAATGTTTGGGTGGAATCTCTGCTCCTGTAGTTTGCATCCATTATTCCAGGTCCTATTCTTTGGAGCAGCAGAAAACAAGCTTCCTCCCTCCTCAGAATGACACCCCTTCAACAGGGAGAGGAAGTTACAGACTCATTTACTTCACAATCCTGCTCTTAATGCAGTCACATCATTTCCACTTAGTGACTTTAATAGGAACTAAAAATTGTACTCCAAGGGACACCTCTCTCAGTCATTTCCTCTTAGCACATCTTTGTTGCTATGGTTTGTGTACAAAAGTATTGAGACCAAATAAGAGGAGAGAAATAAGAAACAGCAGTATCCATTCTCTCTAACACATTGTCCTGGCAACCTACTTCTCAGCAGCTGCAAGAATCTAAGCAGCAGCAGTTACTTTGTCTGAATTCATCCTTTGCCAAGTCTCAGCTAGTGGTACTATCCCCCTGCATGAATAAAACTGTTCATGAATGGAACATCCAAAAAGAATGTGTTGCCAATGAAAATGTCTTTTGGGAAACAACTGCTTCCTGTCTAAATCTTTTCCACAACACTTCTGCTGTGTTATGGTAGACTAGTGCTGATTTGAATTCAGGGACCTAAAATAAAGGCCTCAACTCAATTGCATTTCTTTAACATTATAACAATCTAAATGGACCATGGTCTTCCTTAAAAGTGGCAGCAAAAAGCCACAAAGTCCTGTTTTAAATAATAATATAACCTATCACTGCCGTTTATTATTCAGTTTAAAAACTTAAGTACAAATAATGCCTTGTGGCCCATCTGGATTAAACTCTGGTTAATTTGTATAGAGTTTTTAATACATTTTAATTTTAAATAATAATAATAATGAATTTTATTTAAAGCCCACTCTTCTGTCTAAGCCATCGGAGCAGGTTACAGCAAGTTAAAAAGCCACAAGCTAAAACAATTCCAATAGCCCACTACCTAACCACCCACCCCTTAAAATTAAACATTAAACTAACAAGTTAAAACCAAGCAGTCAATTAAAACAAAACATCATCATAAAAGAAAACAACCATTCCATGGGTGGCGTAAACTATGGTGTCATATATCAAGGTGTTGGGAGCTGGCGGGGAGACAGCCCAATTCCGGAGCCGGGAAAATTAAGAAGTTTCTGGGAAGGCCTGCTGGAAGAGATGCATCTTTATGGCTTTTTTAAAGCAATCAAGAGATGTAATAAGATGGATCTCATCCAGCAGGCCATTCCATAGCCTGGGAGCGGTAGCAGAGAAAGTTCTCTGGGCTGTAGCAGGTTCCTCCCAGAGGACCGAAGTGTGCGGGGGGGGGGGGGGGATTATACGGGGAGAGGTGGTCCCTGAGATAAGATGGACCCAAGCCATGTAGGACTTTAAAGGTTAAAACCAACACCTTGGACTGCACCTGGAAACTAATCGGCAGCCAGTGGAGAGACTTAAGCACAGGTGTTATGTGCTCTCTCCTAGATGTTTCAGTGAAAAGCCTGGCTGCCCTGTTTTGAACCAATTGGAGTTTCCGGGTTAAGTACAAGAGTAGCCCCGTGTAGAGCGCGTTGCAGAAGTCCAAGCGTGAGATTACCAAAGCATGTACCACAGATTCCAGGTCCTTCATATCCAGGCAAGGGCGCAGCTGGTGTATCAGCCGAAGCTGATAACAGGTACTCCTGACCGTTGCATTCACCTGACTAGTCATGTGAAGAGACAAATCTAGAAGTACCCCCAGACTGCGAACAGAGTCTTTCAAGGAGAGTGTGACTCCATCTAGGACTGGATGTTGTATTCCCAAACCTGGTTTCGGGCCTGTAACTGTTAGTACCTCTGTTTGGATGGATTTAGCTTCAACCTGTTTTTCCTCATCCAATCCATTACCGCTCCAAGACAGTCATTGAGAGGGGAGACACCATCAGCCGATGATCTGGTCATGGAGAGGTATATCTGAGTGTCATCAGCGTTCTGAAGACACTGAGCTCCATGCCTCCGAATGATCTCACCTAGCAGCTTCATATAGATATTGAATAACACTGGGGATAGGATGGTTCCCTGGGGGATGCCACAATTAAACTCGATCTTAGAAGAGCAACTGTCCCCGAGCCTCACCCTTTGGGATCTGCTAGAGAGAAAGGACCGGAACCACCAGAGCCCTCAGCCAATCCAAAAGGATAGAGTGATCTACCATATCAAAGGCCTCTGATAGATCCATGAGCACAAGCAGGGTCACACTACCACTGTTGATACTCAAGCAGAGGTCATCGGTCAGAGTGACCATGGTAGTCTCAACTCCATGTCCTGTCCTGAAGCCGGTTTGAAATGGATCGAGATAATCAGTTTCATCTAAGACAACCAGGAGTTGGGAGGCGACTGCTCTCTCAATCACCTTGCTCAAAAATGGTAGCAAGGACACTGGTCTATAGTTGTTCCTGTCCAGGGGGTCTAGAGAAGGTTTCTTCAGGAGGGGCTTAACAGCCACCTCCTTCAGACAAGATGGTAAAGTACCTTCCCTAAGGGACACATTGATTGTATCCTAAAGGAATACCCTTAATGCATGCCCCCCCGGACGACCAGCCAAGATGAACACAGATCAAGAGGGCAGGTCATCTTCCTCATACCTCCAAGGAGCTGGTCCACGTCCTTGGTACTCACAGATTGGAACTCATCCAGTAAAGCAACAGCAGCAGAGTTGTTGGACGCCTCACCCGTGGATTCAAGTTGGTCCTTATCCAAGACATTTCATCTGCAAAGTAGATTTAAACGCATCACAGCAGGCCGTCATCGGGTCAAGTAGGGGATTTGGGGCAATAGGGACCTGTGTCAACTCCCCCACCACCCTAAACAGCTCTGCTGGATGGGACTCTGCAGATGCAATGCATGCA
Source organism: Urosaurus nigricauda (assembly GCA_034509955.1). NCBI lineage: Eukaryota > Metazoa > Chordata > Lepidosauria > Squamata > Phrynosomatidae > Urosaurus > Urosaurus nigricauda. Next base: position 265,991,204 of record JAOEGL010000002.1, on the reverse strand, counting down.
GAGCAGAAAGATCTCCACGCTGCATGCAAAGCCTCCCAATAGGCACCAAGATGATGCCTATGGCAAGTTCTGTTGGAGAAGAGCTGAGTTTTCTGCCACTTGTGTTCTAGTCGTTGTCCAGTCCACTTCATCTCCTTGAGTTCTTCTGTGAACCAGGGTTTCTCGTTAGAAGTGGGCTGGAAAGGATGCTTGGGGGCGATTGCATCGAAAGCCTTGGGAAGATCGGTGTTCCAAGTATTCACCAAGGTTTCGACAGAAACACTGGCATTGCCAACCATTAAACCCTCTAAGGCTTTCTGGAAACCAATGGGTCCGCCATCCCTGGGGGGATGAAAGGCAGCTTTTAGTTCCGTCTTGATCAGAAAGTGATCCGTCCATGACGATGCAAAGGTTTTGGATACCTCCGCCCATGGATACTCCTGTTCCGTACTAAAAATCCCATTGAGTGTATGACCTGCACAATGGGTAGGCCCGCTGACCAATTGGAAAAGGTTCACGCTTGTCATGGATTCCATGAACTCCCAAGCCGCTCCAGATAGATCAGATAAGCCGGTCTCGAGAGGAATGTTGAAGTCGCAATGTTTTGAAATTTTAAAAATGTGTAATTGTTTTTTAAACTTTATATCTACATTTTAATGCTTTTGTATTGTTTTTAACTTGTACTGTTTTAAATTTATTATTAGCTACCTTGAGTCCCAATATCAGGAGAAAGGTGAAATATAAATAAAACAAAATAAAATAATTTCCATTAGAGGGCCAGTATGTTGTAGTGGTTGGAGTGTTAACGATGGCTCTGGAGGCTAAGGTTCAAATCTCTGCCCAGCCATGGAAATCCACTGGGTGACCTTGGGAAAGTCATACTCTCTCTGCCCCAGAAGAAGACAAAAGAAAACCCATCTGAACAAATCTTGCCACAGAAACTCATGATAGGGTTGCCATAAATCATAAATGACTTGAAAGACACAACAACAAGAACATTTTCATCAGAAACAGATAATGATGTTTGGTGGAATAGTCACCAAGTCTGAGGTTGCAAACATTGTCTAGTTCCCTTGTTCTGGCAAAACAAGAGGGTGAATTGTTTTTCTCAAAGTCTCCAGGTGAAGCAATTCAACTTTTTAAATAGCTTGCAATCCCTGCCCTGAACTTAACAGAAAATATTGCTCATTTTTCAAAACCAGAAATTGCCATTACATATTTAACCTTCCCCTGCCCCCCCCCCCCAGTAGTCCTACTTTCTCTTGTTTTGCCAGAACAAGGGAACTAGACAATAGTTGCAACCTCAGACTTGGTGACAGTGCCTCTGGGGCCATGCTTTGTCCACCAGTTTTAGAATCTTGTTAAGACAAGGAAAAACATGTTTTAGTTATTTCATATACTAAACAGATATTCAAGAATATGACGTTAAAAGGTTTATGTTAGAGATAGAGAGAAAGAGAGAGAGAGTTTAACACCACCTGAAATGTATTTAAATATAAGTGCATTCTCAGTAGTTACTTGAGACAAGCCTAAGAGTCCAGTATTACAATGGTACTATTTTGGCACACAAATAAGGAAGAGTAGTAAAATAGACCAGTTCCTTGTTATCTCATCACAGGCTTTTATCACACAGAACCAAGTAATGCTGCACAATCAAATATTAATCAGGATCTGACTGCAGATTCTTTGCATTTATTTATTTGTTTTACTTAAATCCGTCTGTGAAAGATCATCCCTACCAAGTTGTTCACACAGACAACTTTGTGCTCTTGTCTTCCATCTTGCCCCTAAAATCTTTAAGCCTCTCCCTAGGTTTATTATTAGGAGCACTAAAGCGTTTACAACACCAGACAAGTTACTGTAATGCACGTTATGTGTGGCTGCCTTTGGAAACTTCAGCGGCTTCAAAATGCTGCAGCTAGAATGCTGACTGAGGCCAGTAAAAGGGAGCATATAACTCCCTTATTGAAACAGCTTCATTGGCTACCACTTCATTTCTGGGAACAGTTCAAAGTGCTGGTTATGACCTATAAAGCCCTATACAGTTTTGTTGTTAACTGCCCTAGAGTTGATCTCAACTAATGGCGACCCTATGGATGAGACATCTCCAAAACCTTCTGTCCTCCATTGTTCTGCTTAATTCCTGCATCCCCATACCCATGACCTCCTTAATAGAGTTCATCCACCTGGCATGTGGCCTTCCTCTCTTCTCTCTACATGGGGCTACCTTTGCACCAGGTTTGGAAGCTTCAATTGATCCAAAATGCAGCAGTGAGATTGGTCACAGGAACATCTAGAATGGACCATATCACTCCAATACTGAAATCTCTTCATTGGCTGCCGATCAGCTTCCAGGCACAATACAAAGTGTTGGTTATTACCTATAAAGCCCTATATGGCTTGGGCCTGAGTTACTTGAGGGAATGCCTTTCCCTACATACTCTCAGGATGTCAGGGAAGAAACTATTAGAATATACTAAAACAAGATTAACATCAACTTCCCAGAAAGCCTTCACTGCCACAGCCCCCAAGTTATGGAATGACCTCCTGGAAGAGATCTGTCTTAGTACCAAGGAGCTCAGTGTCATCAGCACTCAGATATATTTCTCCATGACCAGGTCATCTGCTCAGACCTCAGATGGCGTCTCTCCTCTCAATGACTGTCTCGCAGCGGTAATGGATTGGATGAGGGAAAATAGATTGAGGCTAAATCCTGACAAAACGGAGGTACTGACAGTCACTGGCCTGAAACCAGGTTGGGGAATACAACTCCCAGTCCTAGATGGAGTCACACTCTCCTCAAAGGACTATGTTCGCAGTCTGGGGGTACTTCTAGACCCATCGCTCCACATGATGCATCAGGTGAATGCGACAGTCAGAAGTGCCTGTTATCAGCTTCGGCTGATACGCCAGCTGTGCCCTTTCCTGGAGATGAGGGACCTGGAGACTGTGGTACATGCGCTGGTTACCTCACGTTTGGACTACTGTAACACACTCTACATGGGGCTACCCTTGTGCCTAACCCAGAAACTTCAATTAGTCCAAAACATGGCAACCAGTTTATTTACTGGTACATCGAGGAGAGAGCATATAACACCTGTGCTCAAATCTCTCCACTGGCTGCCGATTAGTTTCCGGGCAAAGTATAAGGTGTTGGTATTGACCTTTAAAGTCCTACATGGCTTGGGTCCAACTTATCTCAGGGACAGCCTCCTCCCATATGAGCCCCCCCCCGCCATACACTTTGGTCCTTGGGGAGGAGCCTACTGCAGCCTATTAAAACTAGGCTGTCGCAGACCTCCCAGAGGGCCTTCTCTGCTATTGCTCCCAGGCTGTGGAATGACCTGCCGGATGAAATGCGTCTTATAACAACCTTGGATAGCTTCAAAAAAGCAACCAAGATGCATCTCTTCCAGCAGGCCTTTCCGGACAGTAATTAATCCCCTGTTCGCCTGATGACTCCTAGCTCCTTCCCTCTCCCAATGGACACCTGGCTGCCTACACTGGACCTTGAGATGCTGCACTGTTTTTAGATTTGACTTGTTTTAACTTATAATAGTTTAATCCTGTTTTAAGGGGTGGGAGGTGGGTATGTGTTGTATAGATAGTAATATTTTAAATTTTAAATGCTGTACCCTGCCCTGATTGCTCGCTCAAAGGGGCGGGTTAGAAATAATAATAATAATTATTATTATTATTATTATTATTATTATTACCTCCATGGAAACTTTTAAGAAGGCACTGAAGACGGATCTCTTCTGGCGGGCTTTCCCACCAGATCTTCTATGATAAATCAGACCTAATCCCACTGAACTGTGATGGCATGGGTATAGACTATGAGGATCATTTTAGCCAGTAGTAATTTAATGATTTTATTGATTGGTTTTTATATTGTGTATATATTGTATTTTGTATTGTTGTTTTTCACTGTAATCCTGCCTCAATCCGTAGGGGGAGGTGGGAAAATACAAATAAATTTTTTACTATTATTATAATTATTATTATTATTAAGGCAGTCTGAGGTTTCCTTTTGCCAACTCCCATAAAACCACACACACACACACACGAGAGAGAGAGAGAGAGAGAGAGAGAGAGGAGGTGGCTGGTCTATAAACCTGCCTGATTTCAGCGAGGGCTGAAACTTCCAGATGCCCTTCTTTTCCAGGACATATTCTCCATTTCTCCCTCTAGTACAGGAGGAATTCCAAAACGTCCTCTCTCTTGCTTTCTGAGCAGCTGTTCCCTGCTGCAGGAGGAGGAAACCAGCCATGTGAGGGATAGAGTTGTGTATGCTGTGTGTGTGTTCCTTTAAGAACAAGGCTGCTTCCCTCTACACAGCACAGCAAGGGAACCTTGGGAAATCTGGGAACAAGAAGAATCTAGCACATAGTTTTCAGACTGCTGAGATTATGTGAAGAAAGTGAATATGTGAATGAACTGGAAATGAAAACATGGTATTTTTGCGAAAATGCTTATTCCCTGATTCACTTCAATTTCTGTTTGGATTCTAACCAGTATGTTGTTGTTACATAAGTTTATCGCACTAGTACCTGTACCGTTCCCAAAGTGTTCTTGTAACGTACCGTGTAGAAACAATATTGGAGCAGGTGTTACTGCATTCGATATTTTGTAACGTTATGGTAACATTATGAGAACTCATTTTATCTCACTGCATGTACTGTTTTATCAGTTCTACAGCTGAGATAGTTCCTAAGCAGTCCTTATTTTGCGTATGTGTACTTTTGTTTCAAGATTTTAGTACCTGGAAGTAAGTGACGTCATTACTCTATGATCTTATCACTTCATGGGTTGGACACCCCTCCCTGCTTGGCTTGCTGGACCCGCCCATAAAGAGTGAAAGACAGGGAGAGGAAGGCAAGATAGAGCCAAAGGGTGGGGGGGGGAGGAGGAAGAGAGACAGCCAGGGGACACCTCTGATTTTGGGGGGGGGGGGACTTTTGGAGGGAGCTGGTCCAAGGCTATGGGGTTGTAGGGAGAGAAGAGCTGCAGTTTGGAAAGCAGGAGGCTGCAGGGAAACACACACAGGCAGAGGCGTCCCTGCCTGCCTGCTACATACATACATACACACATACACAGAGAGCATCTATGCTCCCTGACACACACACAAACACATGTACATACATACATACACACACACACACACCTCTGTCTCACACTCACACCCTTTGCCTCCCATCCTTTCTATGGGCATCCCAAGGAGAGGATGGGGAGGAGAGGGCTCCTCCAAGACCCTTTCTTCTCTGATCCTTTCTATAGGAAGCCCAAGGAGAGAATGGGGAGGAAAAGGCAAGAGGTGCCTTAGCCCCTCTGAGTCCCTTCTCCTCCCCATCACCATCCCGTCTTGACAGGAACAGTAGTAAGGGAAGGAGATGATACACCACACACATGCACATACACATAAAGTGGTATCCCTGCATGCCTGACACACATACACACACAGAGAGGCATCCTTGCCTGGGTCATATACACAGACACACACACACACACACACACATCCTTCTCCCTTTCCCTGGCTTCGCTCTTGTCTATTAGGTGGTCAATATACAGGGCAGGGAGAGTCTCCATCCAAAAATATGCTACCAAATGTTCACATCATGATCACTCTTTTTCTCAGAAAAAAAGTATTACATGAATAAAAATATAATTAAATGTTAACACTACTTGTGGCACCCTCCTCACTTCATACTCGGAAGAACAGTAGTGATTGCAGATGTTCTAGGACAAGAGGGCAGGAAACTGATAGCCAATCAGAACACAAGGACAGAATGGGAGGTTGTTGGAATATCGCACTGGGCTCACCTGGAACGGACCAATAACATTCCTGCTGGCTGAGAACCCTTTTTAAACAGTTCTCACTCTGGGACGGTTGTAGGATACTTTAGGCCACCATATGGGAGCTGAATGGGAACCCTGCTGTGTGATATACTGCATTCCGTTCCATTGTCATTTAGAACCCAGAACGTTGTCAGGAGGTGGAGTCTGCTCCTGGGGTGCGATTTGCAGTGACACCTCAAACAGATGATGGCAGTCCAGGTGACAGCATCACTGTCTTTCTGAATGTTTCCTATCTTTAATTTCAGTCCTACAATAAAGTTTATATTTGCTTTGTTTCTCCTAAAACAGTCTCCTGCTCTTTAACTGGATCCTGCACACAGATTCTGCACTTATTCTTTTCGAAATGTAGCTTAAAATCACAGCACAATTGTCCATGAAGGTTACTGTCTTAAAGTCTAAACAACAATGTGAATTTTAGCAAGTAAGAACTGGGTCCAAAATCTTAAATATCCAAATATATAGGTGACTAAGCATGGCTTCCTTCTATTTCTCTTAAATAGTTTACACAAAGATGTGTCATTCATTGATTTATAAGCTCCAAGCATATTTTTTACACTGGTACATTGGCTTTGCATCCTTTAATTCAAGCTTTATAACAAACGTTCCTTTGCCTTTTTGCTTTAGTAATTATACTAGAAGTGTTAGAAGACACACATTTAAGATAAAAGTGGTAGGATATGGCATGTATACTTTCAATACATAGAAGCATTTGTCGGTGATTCTGAAAGATCAATAGATGTTCATTTATTTTTTGTTGTTTTTTTAAAACATATAACATTGTTTTCCTCTTTCTAATAACTCATTTTTCTTACTTTGTAGGTGTTGTTACTGCCTGATGTATTTTTGTATTGCAAAGTTTTGTATTTAATAAAAGAATATTGGTGCAGGTACTTATTGCACTGAGTAGAACCTGATGGTCAAAAATTAGCTAATTATCTTACTGGAGTTACTGAAATTAAAGCAATTTAGGGGACCATATTAACGTGTTTTGGATCATAGACTAATTAGTCTATGGAAACTTATGCTACCAACTGCTTTCTTTCAGTCTCAAAGGTTCTACAAAATCCCTTTGCATGCTCTTATTTTGCTTAGATTATTTATGGCAAGGTTTTAAATTGTTTATATAGAGTGAAACTTGGAGAGCCTACAATATAGAATAGAATATAAAATATGAACTCCATACCTGCAGGACCAGTAATCATAGTTTCACTTTCCCATGTTTGGGTGAAGGGAGGTCTTTCTAGGCATCTGGAGAGTCCCTGGTGTGACCCTATGATCAACTTCTGCTGGAAATATAGCATTAACTGTTAACACAGTTTCACTTATCTGCAGTCACCATGGGAATGGATCACCCATAGATAAAGTGGGCCATGCTGTAAATATCTAAATAGTTTTATCCTCAACACTAGCAGCAGGTTCTGTAGCTATATTAGTATTAGTTTATATGTATAGCATATATACCTCGGGTTTCTAAAACTGGGTAGTACTGGTGACTGTGGAGGAAAGGGGCTGCTGCTCCTGCTACCGCTGTCTGTGGCAATTGCATCACCCCCCTACATGCTGGGGCCAGCCCATGAGGACTACTCAGTCTTTCTCTCTGACTACACAGAGTCAAGGAGAATCACGATGGGGATGGGGGTGGGAGGGAATACAATCTATGAGCCGTAGACCTCTGGAGGATCTGGGCTTCTTAGGGTCAAGACAGAAAGAAAACAAGCAATACACTGCAATATAAATGTTGGTACATCAACAGACCAAAAAGTGGCTATATGTTCTCTTGCTAAATTTCAGCATATTCATTTCTTCTATAACGATCAGCAATTACTAATTTGATTCATATATGGCAAAGTGCAACATAAACCAAAGTGCAGCAAACTATTAGCCAAAATAGTAGTTCAGATTACCCCCCCCCCCCCCCCCCGCCCCAAATAAACATTTGCTCAAAAAGCAGTTTTTATTGCTCTCTTCTAGGGAAAATACACAACAATGTGAGATGATGAAGAAACTAACACAGGGGAGCATGGGCCACCTCTTCTCATTCAGGCTATGACTAGAACCTGTTAGAACAAGTCTACAGGAATGTTGGTATTACTTGAAATGAAATTAAAATTACGGCATGCAAAAACAACTCTGGAGCACAGAAGAGAAAAATGAGAAAAACAGGGGAAAAGCAATGAGTGATTTTCATTCAAATGTACTACTACATAAGGCATTTAGTAATGTTGTAGTGCTTAAAATGTAAAATGTATTTATTGTCACTAGAGTTTGGTAGCTGTGTTCTTTTCTAATCAACATATTAACAAAACCATTCTGGTAATTCTTTTGTTTATTTTTAATCTTTCTTAGTTTATGTTAAATTTAAGTAACTTGTTGAAAGAAAGAAGTAACTTCTCGTTTGTATGAAGAATTAGAGAGGTGGGCCTAGTCTGGTACCAAACTTCAGGTGTGCCCATCCTTCCACTTCATTGTCAATAGGGGTAGTGAGTCTTCATTTTCTGAGATTTTTCTCAGAGCTCTATCAATGAAGCTGTTTGTATTCTTCTCGTTTCTCTCTGCTGACATTAAAAAAGAGGCAAAAAGTGTCCCAATTTGACAGAAATGGCCCCAGTTAATTCTCTATTTTACCAGCATTTCAGCTGCTTTTAAAATGTATTCCCCTCCCATTTTCCTCCTTTGTCCTCAGCTTATTTCAAAGTGCAAAAGAGTTCAAAGTGCAAAAGAAAATCACACTCTATTCCTAAGCAGGAGGAAGAGGAAGGGGCCAAATCTTGCCCTTCTCTGTAGGCTCAGATAAAGCCAAATTACTGCATCTTAGTTTAACGTATATACTTGTCTATACATCAAAAAAATTAAGCCCAAAATGCACTCCAAAATCCTAGGTAGACGGTACAGAATTCGGCATTCAGTACAGAAAAGGTACATTTGTAGGCAGCAACTGACCAAATCTCATAGACAGCAGGGCCAGTGATTTCCCAAGTTCTGACACATCACCCATATTTTCATCCAGCCCCTGTGCTATCAGGAAATCTATTACCTTAGGATTCCCAATTCTCCAGAGGCTTCTACAAGCACTAGAACAAATCCTTGTAGGCAGACAGGACCTCTGCTCAACATAGATAAGGTGACTGTTGAACAAGTGTGTGATTGCATAGTCACCCTCCCCATTTTCAGCCTTAAGATGAGCAGAATAAATGCCTACATAAAGCATAAACCCAGTTGCCAGCCACCATATATTCATTGCTAGGGGCATGTCTAAGTAAGGATATGCCAGATAGTACTTTTGCAAACAAAAAAGACTGGACACAAAGTAAACCTTTGCTTCAATAGGCTTAGGTGTTGTCTACATGGATGATTTACACAGGGCAAAACCCCCAAATTGGGTCCAGACTGTCTTCCACGATGCCATACCCGATGTGGGACTTCTTCCTCTTAATCTGCATTTAAATAACTCACCATTTGCCATGGAATTTTGATAAGATCACTCTGTGGTCAGAATAAGGCACCCAGCATTGATAGTATGGCTGGGTGCCTTGTTCTGACCTCAGCAGCTGTACTGGGAGACAAATGTGGACTGCTTGGGAAGGCAGCTGCCCATCATCGTAGGGGAAGAGAATTGAAAATGCACAAGGTAAGGTGCAAATCTTGGGAGAATTCAGGGCCAGAATATTCAGGGGAAGCTTGTATTTTGGCATTAAGCATGCCACAATACAGCTACTAGCATTAAGCATGCCACACACAATACAGCTACTTTCAAATCCCTGCATGGGCTGGCTTATCTCTTATCTCTCTGAACTTCTTTCTCCCTACATTCCCACCCATTCCCTTCATTCGGTAGCCAAGGTCTCCTGTCCTAGCCCAGGATTTCCACTGCCCCGTCCTGGATTCGTCCCTTCTCGCTTGCTGCCCCTCAATCCTGGAACCTCCTCCCCTTACAAGCAGGGCTCAACACATCTCTAACCAGTTTTAAAACTGAGTTAAAGACCATATTGTTTAGGGAAGCATCCCCAGGAAGTTTGTGACTGTGACCTGGTTGTTTTGATGCCTGATTAATATTTGATCTCTGCTGTTTTAATTTTTTTCTTATGCTGTTTTTATCTTGTTTTAATCTCTAGATTATGTACGCCATAGGCAGGCTTTTTACATATTCTTGATTTTATTTGGTTTCTGTACAGTGCCATGTACATTTACGGCACTTTACAAATAAAGTTAATAATAATAATAATAATAATAATAATAGCATGGCACTTCTGTGGAGATTAGGCTGGCCATGCGGTTCTTTCTCTGACCTTTTTCTCTCTAGGAGCTCTGCCATCTGAGGTAAAATAGGTTATAATGAAGAAGGAAGGCTTTTCAATAGTTCTGTCTCATTTTTGGAATGCCCTCTCCAGTCAGCTACCATGCTGTCCATTCAGACATATTTCTTTCCTCCAATTTTTTTTATCCCTCTGAAACAGAATCTGTTCTGAGGTGGGAAACCTAACCTTGTTGTTACAGCTTTATTTTGTATTTTGCTATTGAGTATTTTTAGATTGTTAGTTTCGTGGGGGGGGGGGGTGGGTTTTCACATTTTTTACAGAGATTTGTCACTCAGCAATTGCCAATGTGGCATTGGGAGTGTGAGAGATTCCAGGCCCTGAGCCAAGGGAGCTCAACCAAAAGAACCTAAAATGTGAAGGAAATGGTCCAATATGTCATATTAACAAGAACTTGTACTGGTAGGAGAATTTAGGAATTAGTATTTTAGTCTATTTAAAGTTGCAGTTTTTAAAAAAGTTGCTAATTTGAAAACCCAGACCAATGTCTTGTTTTATTATTTGGATTCAGTTGCAAACATTGTAATAAACATCTGGAATATACAGACGTCTAGCCTCAATAAAGGTACTGTGTAGCCATAACCAAGTAAGAGAATTATAAGCAGTACAATTTGAGCTATTTTAAGCATCAGCACATGTAAAGCAGTTTCATTCTTGCATTTTTGTCCTGTAACTGGGACTCATAGGAGCCACAGGTTGGTTCATTTCAATGTAATATAACAATAAGAAGATTATATATTTATACACATGTTTGCACTTAACAGTCATTCTCAGATTTTAATTTTTGGCTCTTCTTTAACCACAGCATTTATACTTCTGTAGCTATCCACAATAAAACTTATATAAAAATAAAACCTTTGAAAGATATTGTTTATCTTTATTTCAGGAGGAAATAGAGAAACTGATTCTGACTTAGGTTTTTTGTGGACTTGGTATTATAAAAATAACATCTTACGATATTTCTTCATCTCCTCGAAGCCTTATCTTTATTTCCCAGAAATTTTCTATAATGGCAGATACTTCAGGCTTGGCTTGAGCTTCTTCAACAACAACAACAAAAATCTGAAAGTTTAAATTTCCATAAGGATGACAGGAAGATGCATTTTATAGAAAAAGGAAGGTATTTTTCTATCCTAGTTGTAGCATTTATGCCATAGAGATGCCTGATTAAAAATCCAATTCTAACATCGTTTTAGATTCTAGTATATTGTTTTATTGTACTAGTCTTCTCATCTGAATTCACTTAACCTACACAGTTCAGGGTACCACATCTCTTAGAGTATAAACTATTTGGGAAGTATTTTAGTTACAGATGACTTGATACTCTGTAAAAGAGAATTTTACTCCAGGAAATCCACATGGATGTTTTTCAATTTAAAAATAAGGTTTGTAGAATATTTTGAAATGAGTTTTATTTCTAGGATGCTTTAATTTGCCAAGAAGGAGGTGATTCCTTCCTTTCTTTTGGCATTCTCTGTGTTATTAAAGTCCAAAATGCTTCAAAAGTAGTTTCAAATAATATAAAACATCAAATTGCTAATTAAATCAATATCTGTGCATTTTTACTTTCCAGACCTTTCACCATTTTGTCGCGCCGCCCCTTCCCCAGGCCAGCTGGAGCATGTCCAGAGGAAGATGACCAAAATCATGAAAGGCCCTATGAGGGACAGTTGAAGGAGCTGCATATGTTTAGCCTGGAGAAGTGAAGGTTTAGAGGTGATAGCCCTGTTTAAATATTTGAGGGGATGTGAAGGTGAAGGCTTTCATGGTGGGTATCCATAGTTTTTTGTGGGTTTTTCAGGCTATGTGGCTATGTTTCTGACATTTTGCCAGCATCTGTGGTGGGCATTTTCAGAGAATGCTGGCATGAAAGTGATTGGTGTGTACACTGTAGGTGTGTGTGTGTGTTTCTATGCCAGCATTCTCTGAAGATGCCAGCCACAGATACTGGTGAAACATCAGAAACAAACTCTCCTAGGAAATGGCCACATAGTCCAAAAAACCTACAAAAAGCTATTTGAGGGGATGTTATACTGAAGATGGAGCAAGTTTGTTCTCTGCTGCTTCAGGTAATAGGACACAGAGCAATGGATTCAAACTACAGGAAAAGAGATCCCACCTAAACATTGGGAAGAACTTCCTGACAGTAAGAGTTGTTCAACGGTAGAATACACTGCCTTAAGTGGAGTCTCCTTCTTTGGAGGTTTTTAAACAGAGGCTGGTGGATGGTCATCTGTTGGGTCTGCTTTGATTGTGTCTTCCTGCTTGGCAGGGGATTGGAATGGATGGCCCTTGAGGTCTCTTCCAACTCTATGATTCTATGAAAACTGAACAGCAAAACTCTAGATATTAGTCATATGTATAGAATAAATATAGAAATATAGAATAAAGAATGAAATGAAATGAAATTCTTTATTATGGTCAAAGACCAGCATCACTATAAAATTTAACATAGAAAAGTAAATTAATACATAAAAAGATAGCTTAAAATAAAAATCTGCCAACTAAGAATGTAAATAATTCGTTTCCATTACATTACTTACCTGGCAGGGGAGACACCATGATCATGAATAAAGAATGAGATTCTATCATAGCTGATCCTACTGTAGCTGTGTGTCTGCCTACAAAAGGCTACAGAAAGAGTACCCATCTCTAAAACCCATTACTAAACTTTTGTGAACAGTCAAACAGAGAGAAAAGGGGGAAGTGAATAAGGCCAGCTCAGAACCACCACCCCTGCAACCATATGTTTAAAAAGCAAGGATCTATAAACATGGCCACCAAAATGAAAACCACAAGAAAAACGTGAGAGTGATGAAAGAAAAAAACATCATCCTTGGATGCATTTTGGAAGAACCTTTCAAGTAGGAGGTTCAACATGTTTTCTTTATTTCTGCAAGACTTGCTTGGCTTGGTTGTTTCATTTCATATGTGCAGTTTATTACTTTTGAATAAAAATCTTGCTGAAACATGTTGAACTGTCCTTTTTTGTGAACTATTATATTCCATGTTATTTCTTTAGCATTAAATTTTCTGTAAAAGAAGTCAGGGCCAGGAGCACTGGTTTCATGAACTGAGGTATGCCTGCACAACTGTTGGATTTCATTTCATTCCACAGGATGCATTACAAAATAGTGGGCTTACTATTTATGCTTTAGCCTAGCATTCCCTCTCCTATTCCAGTAATGAAGGTCAAACTCATCTGTCATAGAAAGTGCTACAGTGATTATGCATGCTGAGCTAATTAGAATTCTCTTTAAGAGTCTCTTTTATTCTAAAGTCTAGCAATAATGCCTAAAGTATTGCAATGTTTCTGTTAGTAAACTAGAATATATATTTACATTCCAGCCACATGATGGAGCTACAAGGCAAACTAAATTCAACATGCACAGTCTTTCTTTAATTAGCTGCAACCCAGTCAAAATTGTAAGGAAATGTAGCAATGTAATCTATGGATTTAAATAATCAAATGCGATAGCTGATGATTTCATAATTTTTTTATGCCCAATGAATTATGTCATCACTGTTTTTGCACGTTTTTGGCACTCAGCTCTAGTAACAATGATAAACACTGTGGCTTCAGTCTTGCCCCTCCCAGTTTTCAAGGCAGTCCATCAAACAGAGTCTACTAGAGAATGCTCTAGTAAAAGGGAGATTTTTAAGAGGACAATAAAGAGTAGGAAAGTACAAAAGCATGGTTACAGTTGAACATTAACAAAAACAATGACTACAGATGATTCATATAACTTCAAAGTGGGTGATAAAGACATTGAACTAACAATTTTGTATACCTTGATGCAGCCATTAAAAAATAGGGACTACAGTCACGAAATCAGAACAGTGGGACTTGCAATGACTGCTATGAAGCAACTAGGCAAGGACATCAATTGCAAATATATGTAGTTCTATGTAGGGTTGGGAAAGCTGCACAGTGAAAAAAATTGCCAGGAAGAAAATCAACTCATTTGAAAAAAAAAAAAAAGGCACTGGAAAAGAGTTCTGCAGAGACCCTGAACTTCCCCAAAGACATATAAATGGATCCTAGAGCAAAACAAGCCTGGACACTCCCCAGAAGCCAAAATGGCTAAAATGACACTATAATATTTTAGCCATACCATGGGACAATGCGACTTACCAGAAAAGACAGTAATGCTTGGCAAAGTGGGTGGCAGTGGAAAAAGAGGAAGACCGAATAACATGTGAGCTGGCTCAATAAAGGAAGCCACAGCTTTGGCAGTCACTTGCTTCCCTTTAAAATTCTTTAAGAGATAGTGGAAGTGGATGAAGCTCAGTGGGAGGAGAAAGGAGAGGCCCCAGGATTTATTTTTTAAAAATAAATTTTGTTGTGTTTTTTTTAATTTAAATGTTTTGATTTAAAAAAAAAACATTCTTTTTCCATTTCATTTAAAAATATCACATTTTAAATCAAATCTTCACACACTATTGTGTGTATGCTATTGTAATTTGAAGGTATAATTTTAATTTTGCGAGTTTTTCATGTTACAATTATTAGCATGACATTCCATGGTATATGGGAATTGTGATTGATGAATAACGTTTGTGCAAAAAAAGCATTACTAAGGGTTATGTATGGTGTGAAATGGGATGAAGTCAATGGGGGGGGGTGACCTCATGAGGTACCACAGTGGGTGACACAAACCCTAATGATGCCACTGAGCCACAGCCCAGAGTTTGCAGGATTTTAGCAGGGCTATTGATATAAAGGTGTCTGGGAGGTCTCTCATTCATAGGGTTGCCATTAGTCAACAGGGCCAGGACCAGGACCCTCATTCTATCAGTGGAAATACTGTACCAAATCATAAGCCTATCAATAGGCATATGAGACCCACCATGAGTGCATCTACACTGTAGAAATAATGCAGTTTGACACCATTTTAAATTTTATATCTCGGGTATATGGAATCCTCGGATTTGTAGTTTCACAAGCCCTTTAATCTTCTTTGCCAAAGATTGCTGATTACTCAGAAAATTACAAATTCCAGGATTCTGTAGGATGGGACCAGTTAAAATCATGACAAACTGCATTACTCCTACAATGTAGATGCACCATCTTTGAAGGAAGCATATTCTGGGTGCAGCCCTGTGGTTGTTTTATTTATTTTTGCTCTGAAGAACATAAGAAAAATCCTGCTGGGTCAGACCAAAGAGCTATCTAGTCCAGCACTCTGTTCCCCACAGTGACTAAGTGGATGCCTAAGGGAAGCCCACAAGCAAGACATGAAGATAATAGCCCTCTCTTGCTGTGGTTCCCTAGCAACTGGAATTCAGGCAGAGTCTTTGATCAAACTGTTTGCAAGACCACTTTACAGTCTGCTTGAGATTATATACTACAATCTAAGCCTTCCTTATTCACCATGCGTCTCCTACTGTAACAGATCTCACCTTCAAATTTAAATTGTGCTACTGCACTGTAAGAAGTCATCTTGTGTTTGTTTTTGCTTGTTTTCAAATCAAAGTTTGAATACTGGGTGGACGGTGGCAGTGGGGACCAAGAAGGCAGTTTGGAAAGCCAGGATATTTTTGAAACAAAAGATTGTATGTGTGTGCACCTTCAAGTTGATGTCAACTTAAGGGAACACCATGAATTTCACTCTGTTTTCTTACGCAAGAAATACTTAGAAGGGGTTTTCCCATTCATTTATCTGAAATATATTTCAATAAATATATATTGAAAAAATTTAAATCCCATTCATCCTTACAAATAAGAGAAGAGTGTTCAAATATTACAATCTTTATTAACGATTTGGATGACAGAATTGGGGGCATACTTATCAAATTTGCAGATGACACTAAACTGGGAGGAGTAGCTAATACCCCAGAGGACAGGATCAAAATTCAAAATGACCTGAATAGACTAGAAAGCTGGGCCAGCGCTAACAAAATGAAATTTAACACAGAGAAATGTAAGGTTCTGCACCTAGGGCGGAAAAATGAAATGCACAGATATAGGATGGGGGACACCTGGCTGAATGAGACCACATGTGAAAGGGATCTAGGAGTCCAAGTAGACCATAAGCTGAACATGAGTCAACAGTGTGATGCGGCAGCTAAAAAAGCCAATGCAATTTTAGGCTGCATCAATAGAAGTATAGTTTCTAGATCAAGGGAAGTTATAGTGCCACTCTATTCTGCTTTGGTCAGGCCCCACCTGGAATACTGTGTCCAATTCTGGGCACCACATTTCAAAAAAGATGTGGAGAAACTGGAGCATGTCCAAAGGAGGGCAACTAAGATGGTGAAGGGTCTGGAAACCTTGCCCTATGAAGAACGCCTTAGGGAGCTGGGGATGTTTAGCCTGGAGAAGAGAAGGTTAAGAGGTGATATGATAGCCCTGTTTAAATATTTGAAGGGATGTCATATTGAGGAGGGAGCAAGCTTGTTTTCTGCTGCTGCAGAGACTAGAACGCGGAACAATGGATGCAAACTGCAGGAAAAGAGATTCCACCTCAACATTAGGAGGAACTTCCTGACAGTAAGGGCTGTTCGACAGTGGAACACACTCCCTCGGAGTGTAGTGGAGTCTCCTTCCTTAGGGGTCTTTAAGCAGAGGCTGGATGGCCATCTGTCAGGGATGCTTTGACTTGGAGTTCCTGCATGGCAGGGGGTTGGACTGGATGGCCCTTGTGGTCTCTTCCAACTCTATGATTCTATGATTCTATGATTCTATATATAATTATAATATATAAGGCTATAACCTTAGAGCCTTATAGGGGGCAGGGGAGGTTTAGGGTTTGATTTCACTGTAACTTCAGTGTATTTTATTGTTGTAACCCGTGATTCTTCGTGATTGGCGGGCTAGAAATAAATCTATTATTATTATTATTATTATTATTGTTGTTGTTGTTGTTGTGATAAAGATAACAGGGAAACAAATACACAGAAAAAAACACAATGAACCTATAAAAATTAAAATTAATTAAAATTAATGAACATTTTTCAGCAGGCACCAAAATAATTACATTGTGACATGAGTTGCATCTCCATAGGTATTCCATAGTCACAACAGAAAAGGCATTCTCCCTCATCAATATTAACACATTATATTGCACATGTGTCCATGCTCTATGTAGACATGTTCAGATGTCTGTGAAAACTTCTGTACTTTGTACAAAGTAAAATTGTACTTTCTACTGTCCATTTTTGATTTACACAGCAAAAAGATTAGCAAGAGAACAAGAAAAAAAAGTGAACAAAAAGCATCAGTAGAGAAGACAG
This sequence comes from Urosaurus nigricauda, assembly GCA_034509955.1. Lineage (NCBI taxonomy): Eukaryota > Metazoa > Chordata > Lepidosauria > Squamata > Phrynosomatidae > Urosaurus > Urosaurus nigricauda. Next base: position 265,973,820 of record JAOEGL010000002.1, on the reverse strand, counting down.
TAGATTATTGCTAGTGGTTCTGAGATTACTACTGCCAGTCCTTTCAATAACCTTGGATGAGGTTCATCTGGCCCTGGAGACTTGAATTCATTTAGAGTAATCAGATGCTCCTCTACCTACTCTGTATTTCCCCTGTTGCACCATCTGCTCCATTTTCCCCAGGGTCAGGGTGTGCACTATTTTATTTTTGGGAAATGACCAAGGCAAAGAAGATGTTGAGAACTTCTTCTTTTACTAGCATTTTACCATCTTCTCCACACAGTGGCCATAGCATTTTTTGTTCTTTTTGCTATGGACATAATAAAAGAAAAAAGAAACCCTTTTAATTGTTTTTAGCCTCTATAGCAAACCTGAGTTCTTTCTCTGCTTTGGCTTTTCTGAGTTTCTCCCCACAGCTGCTGGCCATTTGTTTGATTTCCTCTTTGGTGATTTTTCCCTTTTCCATTTCTTGTACATGTCCTTTTAAATCTTAGCTCAGTTGAAGTTCTTTAGTAATCTGGTTTCTTAATGCACACCCCTTTTTTCTCTTTATTAGGATGGTTTGAAATTGTGCCTTCAGTATCTCACTTTTAAGAAACTCCTGTCCATCATGAACTCTGTTGTTTTAGTATTCCTGATCGCATCCAGTATCTGCCCAAGTTTTCTGAAATCAGCTTTCTTAAAGTCTAGAATGCATGTCTGACTGTGCTTAGCTTCCCCTTCCCATTATATAACGAACTCCAGGAAAACAGGGTCACTCCCACCAGACATATTATGTGAACATCCTTACATGAAAGTATGATTGTGATCATCCCTTTATACAGTTCACTCCATCTGGATTAGGTTTATGTTGAATCTTACATATTACTTACTATTCAGCCTCTTCAGAATAATTTATTACTGAGGTTTCAGCGTCAAGAAATCAACAATATCTCCAGATAAGACAAAATAAATCTGTCTGCTTTGGATATATCCAAACTGACAGGGGTAAAATAGGTTTAAAATAGTCCTTTTCCATATGTAGGGTTATCTGACCTAATTATAATAAATCTAGACTACTGGTTTTAGACAGACACTAAATATTTATGTTATCTATACAAGCATGCACAGTTTCAGGCTTTTATCTTTATCACTTGCTCAGTGATAAAAACCACTGCCTAGTAAGCCTGAAGAATAAGGAATACAGTGCTATGCTCAGAAATAAGCTTTATTGCCTTTAATGGGACTTACTCTCTGGTAAATGTATAGAAGTCCAGCCTTATCTACAGTTTTCCAGCATTTTGAAAGCACTTTCATTGTCTTGCCTGCATACCACAAAATGCTTGAATTTGTTGTTTGGTGAGAGACTCAATTTTTACAAGCCAGTGGTTCTCAAACTGTGTGGTGGGATGAGAGATGATCAAAGGGTGTGTGAATCTTGGATGAAAGCCCTGATTCCACCCCCCCCCCCTTTCCAAATTTTTTTCTGTCCTGGAGCAGGAAAGAAAGGCAAGCAAGGGCTTGGAGCCTCTGCAAGGGTATTTCTTTATAAAATATTAAAATATGAATATACATGAATGTGTGGATGAAAACATGCACATTAAGCAGACAATTTTTTTTTTTTTGCCCATATACCATGCTAAGCAGGGGGGAACGTCCACATGTAAATGTAAAGGGGGTCACCAGTGTAAAAAGTTTGAGAACCACTGTTCTAAGCATTTTCTAATTTTCTCAGAATGTTCTCACACACTTGTGTAAATTATTGCACCAAACACACACAATTCTGAGTAATTCACCATATTATAAATCTCAAGACAGCATGAAGCCATGACAGTTGATATGGTACTAGAATCGTGTACTGTGAAGTTTAGATACAATCTTAAAAGCCAGGTGTTTGGGAAAATATCAGAGCCTCTAAAGCAATCAAGATTCCAAGCGGATTGCTTCATTAGTAAGGCTCCATTAGCCAGGATCATACAAATACTAATGGAGTCCCTAAAGATCCTGAACTGTCTTTCTTATATCCTTCCATAGCCAATGTTGTTCCTGAACATATATTTGTTTGTTTTCCTTCCTTGATTTCTATGCTGCCTTTCTCTCAGAAAGGGACCCAAGGTTGCTTACAAGATAGAAACGTCAAAAAACAAACATCACATCATTTAAAAAAATAAAATAAAAAATAAAATCCTTTATTTAAGACTATATAAAGGTAACATGAAGCATACAAAACTGAGTCCTGGGAATTAATGTGGTGTCAAAGTGCACTTTTTCTTCAGTGCAGATGCAGCCAAAGATGAGAGGCAGTTAACTACTATAGGGCTGGGCTCTAAGTTTAAAATATAGTTTCATCGATTGCTATAAGATGTTTGGAATTCTGTATCCAGTTCTGCGCACATAATTCAAGAACTCATCAAAGCGGAATGTGTCCAGAGGAGGGAAACCAAAATGGGGGGGGGGGCCTGGAAACCATGACCTATGAGGAGAGACTTAGGAAACTGGGTATGTTTAGTCTGGATAAGAGAAGGTTAAGTGGTGATATGATAACCATGTTTAAAAATTTTAATGGGTATCATATTGAGAATGAAGCAAATTTGATTTCTGTGCCCTCAGAGACTAGGGCACAGAGCAATTGATTCAAACTACAGGAAAAGAGATACCACCTCAACATTAGGAAGAATTTCTTGACGGTAAAAGCTGTTCAACAGTGGAATATTCTGCCTTGGAGTGTGGTGGAGTCTCCTTTTTTGAGGTCTTAAGGCAGAGGCCATCTGGCCATGTGTCAGGAGTGCTTTGATTTTGTATTCCTGCATGGCAGGGGTTGGACTGAATTGTCCTGGTGGTGTCTTCCAGCTCTGTGACACTATGTGTCTATGTCACTTCAAAGCATTTATGAGAATGTACAGTAGAGTATCGCCCACTTTAAGGAGATTTACTACATGTGGCTTTTAAACGGCAATTGGTGCCAGAAAAAAAGCAATTTTTGGTGATATTTATCACATGGTGATGCCTCCAACTCATGACTGCTATGTCCCCTAAGCGAGGTTAGGGCATCCCTTTTCATTGACAGGAGAAGCCCATCCCAACTGCATTAGTCCCCATGTGTGGAATGTTGCTGCCGGGGCAGTTGTGATACTGGCAGTCATGTGATGTAAGTGTCTTTCCCTTCTCCCCCTAACTATTCCCAAGCAGGTGGATTCCATTTATTTATTTATTTGTTTGTTTGTTTTCTGTTTATTTTCTTTATTTTTTTCAAAAACTAAATTCACAGTAGTAGAGGTCCAGAATTGCATGAAAAGGCATAAATAAAAATAAATTTAAAATAAAAAAAATACCAAAAGGCATGCTAGGTAGCACAGGGATATCGGGTTAAGGGAGAGTCAGGAAGAGAGCGCAATGGCAGAAGCGGCCAGTATGTTTTCATTTTTTTCAGCTAATGAGATCACTGTGAGATTGGTGTAGGAATGCCCTAAAACATTATACTGAACACTAAATTAGGATTGTCCATGCCATTTTATTTCTGATCACTATGTGTGGATGTGAGAGCTGGATAGTTTTTTTAAAAAAATCTGATAGTAAGAAAATCAACTCATTTGAGAGTTGGTGCTGGAGAAAAGTTTTGCTGATAGCATGTACTGCCAAAAGACAAATACACTCATCCCTCCATATTTGCAGATCCTCCAGTGCAACTCTGTGGTCAGCTTTAAGTAAAAGTTGCACTGAAAGACCTAGAGATTCCTAGAAAGAATACTCTACTAGGCCTTTGTAGGTCCTCCAGCACAGTTCTACAGCCAGTGTCTGTCACATGTTGGCCACAGAGTTGCACTGGAGGACCTAGAGATTCCTAGAGAGGTGTCCTCGCAGGTAAAAAACATGGTGTTTTTGTTATTTGTGGTATTTCCCTATTCACTGGGGTCTTGTGCCCCTAACCCTATTGAATATGGAGGGACAAGTGTACATGGCTCTTGAGGTAACAGGATTCTTCCTATTAACATAGTTGTTGGGGAATGTGACAGACTACACTAGATCTTGCAACAGAATAATCATATTGGCAAGATAGAAGCAGAACAGTAATCAGATCCAGGGGCATGACTAAGGGGGGCAGGGAGTTCAGACTGCATGGGGTGGCTCCTCAGAGAGGGGTGACAGTCAATCACTGCACCAACTACAGCCACTAGGGGAAGTGTGGTCTGGCAGGGCTGTTGTCCTCTTTCTGCACCATCACAACAGCTGATCACTGCAGTTGCTGGCACCTGCCTGTTCCTCTCTACAGTCTTGGCTCTCTCAGGCAAGAGAGCCAAGGCCACAGAGAAGCCCAAAGAGGAGGAAGCACTCACTGCAAGCTGGTTACAGCCAAAGATGGGGTGTGAGGAGTGGCTGCTGGGTGGCATCAGCCCACACCTGTCAGCAGCTGTGGTGGGTAGAGTGGGCAGCTGGGATGTGTGCCAGGCAGCTTGAACAGAACTGGGAGGGTGGAAAGACAGTCAGGAGGAGGAAGTTAGATGATGAGCACCCATACCTGCCTGCTGCAGCTTCTTTTTCTCGTTCCTCATCCTCTCCTGCTCTCTCTCCATGTTGGAGTGGCTGCCTATCTGGGGGTGACAACATGTGATTACCGCACAAGAAGTGATACCAATCCTAGTGACGTCAAAGACCAGACCCAGACCCACAGGGTTTAGCAATGAAAGAAAAATGTTTATTTTTATTTTTATTTTTTTGGTAAAACATATAAAAATAGGTTTACTTACCAATTTCTTCTACAAAATCAATAACATGGTCTTAGGAAGGAGTGAGAGAGAGATAAGAACAAGAAAAAAATGACTGCAGGTTAGAGTAATGCAGCAAAGACAGAGAGTAGAATGCAGAGCAGGAGACCAATAAACAAGAAGTTACCTTTACTTGTAGAGAGTAACATGCAAACTAACAATTACTTGGTATAGGCACACAAAGGTTGTTAATTAACAATTGTGGACATCACCATCTCACAGTAGATCTTTTGTAAGTCCTAGAAAATACGTTAAGATAGCTCTTTACACCCAATTTTTCCAGGCCATTTCAGTCACAAGCCTATAAAAGTTATTATTTATTTATTTATTTATTTATTTGTAGCAGTACATAAAACTGACTCCAAAAGATTAGTTTTAGAAATTAATGAAATGCAGACCATGTTCCTTTTTAGGCTACGTAAGAAAAATGATAATACAGCATGCTTTAATGGGTAAAAAATTCTACATCATTCTGTACAATCAAACCAATCTCTTTAAAAGCATCATTTATGTGAATAGAAAACATCAACAATTTGCAGATTGGAACAGTTTGTATAATCTTTATATCACAATGAAAGCAATTTCCTTTTTATGCTGTTTATTCATAAAAAGCTGAATGCTTCAGAAATGCAGCATAGGGGAGGATGAATTAAAGACTTAAATCCTGAATGCATTACTCCAATGTTCTGCTTTAATTTAAAATATTAGGCCACAATTCAAAGAAGCATTTTCTAAAACTATACATGAAAGAAAAGCTTTATTTGTGTTATTTCAAGTCTACAACACTCTGGTTCCCATTATATATTGCCACAGACACTAAGACACAAAGATGAATGCCAGTGTATTTGTTAGGGACTAGTCTTCATTTTAAAAAGAAAAAGTGTGTTCTGTAGACAAAAGCCAGACAATGAAATGTCCCAGTGCATAGTGGCCTAATGATGTAGTGCCTTGTCATGTTTCAAGCTTCACTGGTGCCTGAATTACCTGCTTATGATTCTTGTCTATCACAGTTCAAATGAAACACAGTCAAATTCATAATATTTATTTCATCTTCATAGATAGGTTGCTGAAAGGTACTGGTGACTTCCAGAGATACACCTTTGACTACTTGTTGGATGTGCTAGATCTGACCTGTCAGAACTTTGTTTCTTGAGTTATTTCAGGTCCATATGGCCATATTTTATTAAGATATGTTTCTCAGCTCTTTCGCTTTACTCTACAAAGTATTGTGCTTTACATGGGGTTTTCATGCCTTGAAATAGTCATCTTTTAAAACATCTACTATAGGTTACTTAAATAACTCTTTGGGGTAATGTTTAAAATTCTGTCTTTTTTCATCATCCCAAGGACAGCCTTGCACCGCATCAATGTTCTGCTAATAATTTTGACCTTGTATAAAGGTCCTTCCTATACTGCTCTGAATGGCACAGATATTTTGTTTACAAAAAACTGGTGTCCTGGGGTGTGGAAAAACCAACCAGTCACCTCATATAGTTAGGGAAATACTCTTCATTTGAAATGAGTGGGGGTTTTTTTCTTTGTTGTTAATTGCTGTCTTCTGAGTTATGGTAATCGTACGGATGAGAGACCTCTAAAAGCATTTTGGACTGTCTCATTATAGGGTTTTCAAGGTAAAAGACATTTAGAAATTGATTACCATTGCCTTTTCCCATGCAGTCCTAACCCCTTTAGAGTTACCTATGGTGCCACTGCTATTGTCTCTGAGAGATTGTCTACCAGTGTCAACCCTCACTCCTGCTGCTGCTCAGTAGCTGTTTGGAACATTTAGTCTGACTCCTCTGCAAAAGTCTGCCTAAGTCAGAAGATTCTACTAGTAGCAATACTATCATCAGCATATCATCTTACCCCACAGGAGCATGCAATACTACCACCACAGAAAAGCAATACCAGGGTGAGATAAGTCACTGACTGCCAAAATAATAATAATAAAAACCAGTAACTCTGAAGCCATTGCATTAACTTGAAAAAGGAACACTAAATTCCCCTCATCGTGTTGTTGTGTGCCTTAAAGCATTTTCTGATTTATAGTGACCCTAAGGCAAATCTATTATGGGGTTTTCTTGGCAAGATTTGTTTGGAGAGGGGTTTGCCTTCCTCTGAGGCTGAGAGAGTGTGAATTGCCCAAGGTCACCCAGTAGGTTTCCATGGCTAAGAGGGGATTTGAATCCTGGTCTCTCAGTGAATCCGTCACTCATACCACTACACCATGTTCATTATCCCTCACAGTAATTCATTACAGGTAAGAACTGTTACAGGAACAAGTTACTTCCAAGTTGGCTGCAATCTGAGAGCTTTAGCACAGCTTACTATCGCCACAGGTCCTTCTGACTATTATACAATACTTTCTCCTATCTTCCAAAGCTATTTGTCAGTGTCAAGGAGACATTGCTGTGTATCAATTTCTATTACTTATTTCCTTCTCTTCCCACTTACAGGTCCTGTCAGGTCCTATTGCTATTTCTTCTCAATGTTTTAAAAATTGACCATTTTCTCTGGCTAAATATACTCACCTTTCTCCTAGTCTCACTGGTCCTCTGGTTCCATAGCTTTTCCCATATTGTTTGTTAAAACAATGAACATTTATTCTTTAATATGCTGCTGCTTCTGTCTCTCTCTCTTTCTCTCTCGGTAGTTATTGGTAGGATATTAAAACAGTATTAATAGATCTCTGGGAGGTTATTGGTAGGATATTAACACAGTATAAGGCATCAACAACCTTTCATTTTGATCTCCCATTCTCCTTCATGTAAATATAAAATGATTCATATCAGTCATTTCCTAAGCTCTTATTTGGTTTGCAAATCAGCTTTGAAATCAGACCAATTGCACTGAAGACCATTCTTGGAAGAAAGTAGACTATAAATAAAATAAATAATATAATTTAAGAAACTTTAAGCATCTAATGTCTGTTCATTAAAAGCTGCCCCCCATTCTGTTAGTGGTTATGTCTCTGCTCCTTATATTTGTCTGTAGCTGGCTAGCTGGTTTGCTTTTTGCAATGAACAATCTTTCCCATATACTTGAAACATTCTTTCTCTGTATTGGTCTATTTCATTCTTATTACCTCATGGAAATGCTTTGGTCACCTTAACTAATCCCAAGAGCAGAGCAGAGGAAAAGAAAAGTGCCCTACTCATGTTCCTGCACATCTAAGCACCTTCCAGTATTATTATTATTATTATTATTATTATTATTATTCGCTGTAAATTTACACAGTGCTGTACATACAATCTTATGGTTAGACAGCTCCCTGCCCTCTGGCTTACAATCTAGAAGAGACAACACAAAAGGAGAAGGGAAAGGTGGTGGAAAGGGATGAGGTCCAATGGTTCTTCTCTCCCTCTGCACCTGGACCAAGGCAGATGAACTGGAGGGAGGGCACGGGTTCTTAATACCTAATTAAAAGGAGGCATCCTGGGGCAGATGGCACAATCCTGGGAACGCTTGCCTAAACAATATAGTCTTTAACTTACTTTTGAATCTGGATAGAGAAGTGATGAGGCGTGCATGTGGGGGAAGAAGGTTCCAGGAGTGAGGGGCAGCAAGTGAAAACGGACGAATCTGGGACAGGGCAGTGGAAATCCTTGGCTGGGACAGGAGACCTTGACTACCAGAACAGGGGGTATGAGAAGGAGTGTGAGGAGAAAGAAGCTCAGACAAGTAAGGAGGGGCCAGTCCGTGGAGGGCTTTGAAAGTCAACAACAAAAGGTTGTACTGGATGCGGAAGGGGAAGGGGAGCCAGTGAAGGGAGGATAAAAGAGGAGAAACATGGTCAGAGCGACGAGCGGATGTGATAATACGTGCAGCTGAGTTCTGGACAGAGATTAAAAGATGGAGGTGAGAGAGAGGAAGCCCTGCCAGAAGAAGGTTGCAGTAATCTAGTCGCGATACCACTAGGGCATGGACCAGAGTCTTGGCAGTGGAGGATGAGAGGAAAGGACGGATTTTAGCAATGTTGTAAAGAGAGAATCTACAGTCCTTGGAAGTGGCCTGAATCTGGGGAGTAAACAATAGAGAGGAATCAAAGATGAAACCAAGACTGCGGGCTTGCTGAACCAGTTGAATAGAAGTGCCGTCAACAGAAACAGAAAAGGAGTATTGAAGGGTGGGCTTAGGAGGGAAGACGAGAAGCTCTGTCTTAGACATGTTGAGCTTCAAGCGCCGATCCCATCTCTCTAGATAGCCTTCTATATATTGGGAATTGGGCTTCATATTTTGTAATGGCCCGTTCCTAGTTGGGTAGCTGCTTCCAGAAGACTAAGCCATATCATTATGCTGTATATCTGTATCAAATGTTATTGGGTTATATAGTCATTCTTAATTAAAAAGAGACAGCATAAGTTACCAAACCTTTGGATGAGATATTCTTGTGGAAAAACAGAATTAAGGCTAAGCAACTTTTCCACTTAACTCCAGCATAAACCCCAGGGATGGGTGAAAGGACAGCTCCATCTTTAATTCTGAGAAATGGTGCCTCAGTTACAAGAAGTGTAGGAAGCACAACTTTTTAAACGGATAGCTCCCTGGAGTAAGGACATGGTGTTTTGCTGATGCTATGAAGTGCCAGGTACTTTGACAGAGCTACATAAATAATATGAAAGCCTATTTTAGAAGTTGTATGAATGATATGAATATGGCTGTGTTTCTGTTTAGTAAATCAGGTTATGCATTGCACAGAACCAACTACTGCCAATGCAGCAATATAATAGAATATTAAGACCTAACAAAATTATTAATATCAGAAGAATTCTGGCAGTTGTTGTCCAAAAAGTAGTTTTTCCAAGTTCTGCAATTCACTGTGACTCCACTTTTCTACTGGGAAGATTGTTTGTGGCAACAAACACATGGACTCCTCCATAGCTCACCCCTTGCAGAGCCAATAACTGATTTTCATTTCCACCCACTAAGCATCTCTCCCCCCATACAACCATGTGCCTATGGAGTACTTTCTTCATAAGAGACAGAGAGAAATTTATTGCAAGGCACCCATCCCAAAAATGACTTATCAGGGTGGGGTTTGGTGGTAGTGGTTTGAGAAGCAAAAGAAAGGAATGGGGCAATTTCGCCTATCAGTTAGCCAGCCAGCCAGGACTTCTCTATTACTGGTTTTTTAAATCAATTCCTAGCCAGATACTATAAATACAACACAAGTATAACTTCAATCTACTGATACTTATTAAAGTCAATTCTTAAAAATTGCCAAATAGACAATTGTTTTTAGTCTATTATCTTGCCATGGTTTACCCTTTTAAAAAATGAACAACAAAAAAGATAAATATAGGAAGATGGGAACACGATAAGCATGAGAATGTGCCTCTCAATGGAGAAACTTCTAATTATCCTAAACTGAATCCCAAAAAAAAACCTGTTAAATGAAATAATTTGATACTAGCAAAAGTGAATTATTATTTATTCTTAAGGATGCCATTCAAAAATCTTCCATTTGAACAATAATTTGTTATTTTATAATTAATATTAAATTTGTTATGTAAAGTTGAACACTGACCCCTAGTAGTGAAAGTGAAAAATGCATTATATATCATCGCTTTAAGATTTGCAAACTGTTAGTGCATGCATATACTTAAATAAATTTAAGTTCACAGTGGACGTAATAAACTAATGAAGATTTTGGTATTTTACCTAAAGTATCATTTGTAGTAGGAAATTCTTTTTATACAGAATTACTAACAGTTCCCGCATATCTTTAGTAAGAAGCAATGAAAGAAATAAAGTTGGGAGAACAGTAATCTAAAATTAGTTTTTATTTTAATAAAGGTATTTAGGCTTTCATACCATGTGAGCAGTATTCGTAAGAACATTAAACAAATCCAGAGCCTTGCTATTACTATGTAAGAAATTCAGTTACCATACTCAAATGTATTTAATTTGGTAACATTTGCCCTATGTGTCACCCATGAAAATCAATTTTTTTTTAAAAAAAAAAAGTCATTCTAGTTGCCTAGAACAGCAGTGTTCTGTCAAAAGAGTGGTATGAGGTATGTGTTGGACACATACTAATGATAAAATCATTGCAGACTTTTATCCTTCTTCCACATCAAAACCCTTTTTTCCAACATGCCCTGCAAATATTGACATTCGTATTTAAGTGGATTGGCAACTAAGGCTAAGATTTATCACTTCTGGCAAGATATAAAATCAATTCATTCCTACCATGATCAAGAGAGGAATTGCCCTTTCTTAATACACAGGTCAATTGGCATTTATAATACAACTAATAAGGGTGAGATTCTATTGCTCTTGTACATTTAAGGCAATTAGTACCACAGTGAGAGGAAAATAAGCTAATGGCCTAAATGTAACATGCTTGGTGCCATAGCACTAGCATGACAGAAACATGCCCTCTTTGTCTTATTTTCCCTAAAATCTGGCAGGAAAGAGGGAGGCTCAGCTTTCCAGAACCAGTTTTGGGGATTACCTGCTCCAGGGATATGGCTAAGAGTGAGTGGAGAAAATGAAGTCAATACCCCTACAAATAAGAATTCTACCTACCCCAAATGAAATTTTTCTTTGGTTCCCAAATTTCTAGCATTGGAGTAACTTAAAACTTCAGTTGAGCTTTTAGAAATACAGTTTAGGCATCTGAAGAAAAGAGGACAGCTAAATTAACAAAGGGGTGTGAATGGTTTTCAATGTCTGACTCTCTGCAATGTAAGAAATTTGGGAAATTAAGGACAATTCCGTTCATGAGCCCAGTGGTGTTACTAGGGTTGGCATCACCTGGTGCAGAAACTCATGGTGTTACTCCTCCACTGACTTCTTCCCATACCACACCATTCAGAATCCTTAGTAATGTTTTTGTACTAATGTTACTCATAAATAGTATTTCCCATATATCACTGAATGTAATGGTAACAGTTGTGACATAAACAACTAGCAAAATTAAAATGATACCTTCAAATTATGATATCATATGTGGAGGCTAAATGTATTTACATGTACATAGTTTCTTGTGGTTGAAGCAAAAATTGGTAAGATGTGATGTTTTAAAGAAAAAAAATAACAAAAATAAATTTTAAAAAACCTTTGGGCCTCTCCTTTCTCCTCCCACTGAGCCTCACCCTAGTCACACCATGTCTTCGACGTTTTAAAGAGACACAGGCAAAGGATACTGCCCATTTCTGCCAAAAGGCAGATGTTTAGGGAGCAGTGGTGTCACTCCACTTAAGGTATCACCTGGTGCAGTCTGAATCCCCTCGCCCATACGCCCCTCATGATGCCTCTGGGTGAGGCAAAATTCTTATTAGGAATCAATGCAATGATCTCACACTCCTCAGTAACTACACCCCAGGCCTTCTCCCATTTTTTCTGGCTTCTTGCTGTTCGTACAGTAGAAGTCTGTGATTGCTCAGAGAAAAAATTGAATAAGAGTAAGGTTTAGACATGTTCATTCACTCTCCACTGATTTCAGTGGGACGGGTTTGTATTGAATAATGTGCATCCCATTGTGATGGGTTTTGATCCCTCCCAACGGTAAGTACACTGATTTCAGTGCAATAATGTTAATAATGGCTAAGTGAACTCCTATTGTAATGGATCTCATCTCTGCATGACTTGGGCTGCATCTACACTGCCGAATTAATGTAGTTACTGCTGTGGCTGAATGCTATGAAATTCTGGAACTTGTAGTTTTGTGAGATATTAAGTCTTCTCTGTCAGAGAGCTCTAGTGCCACAACAAGCAACAACTCCCAGGATTCTATAAAATGGATCCATGGCAGTTAAAGAGTGTCAAAGTGCATTTATTCTGCAGTGTGGCAGCAGCCTAAGTCTGATCCCACTCCACTTTCCTCATGATTCTTATTTTTCTTGTTCATGTTTTTAGCAACATTAGCACACTGCCCAATCCTTTGACTTTTGCAGGTTATGCTATACGGCTGCTTGGGAAGACACAGAACACAGGATGACACAGAAAGTCATTCAGAGAACCATAATAGCTCAAGTGGAGCATGTTGTCTGGACTAGATTTTCAGATTCATATTTGCATTTCTATAGAAAACAAATGCCGTGCTTCTCAATATACAAGGTTTGTATTGAAATATGCACAAATACGCACAGCTCTATGAGCCAAGCACAGTGGTTAACTGATGTCAGAAAATGTTGCTGATTTAGTCTGAAGAACAATTTGATTTTTGGCATAGATATTAATATTTAAAAATTAGGAAAACATCCAAGAACAACAGTTCCTATAAAGGTGGAAGTACAGGCCAGTGACATATACTGTAATAATCATCTTAGTTCAGTAGATAGATGAAGAAGGCTGCTGTATAATTGGTCACTGGCAATACCACATAATTACAACGACAACAGAATGAATAAGACACATTTTATAGCCATAGCACTTCCAATTGTATAGGGAAAGCATAATATGAGTATTGTATATACACATGTATAAGTCGACCTCATGTATAAGTTGAGGGCAGGTTTTGGAGGCAAAATATGGATTTTGATATGACCCATGGATACGTCGAGGGTCAAACTCAGGTACATGTAACAAAGGATCTAAATGGAGGGGGGAACACGACTTCGCTCCCTCCTTCTCCCTCTCTGGAACTCTCCCAAGGATCACAGTCCCTCCCTTCTCCACAGCTTTCCCCAGGCTCATGGAGAAGTATTACCATATTTAACCATATATATGTCTACTCAGGATTTTGAAGCCCATTATAGATCAGTATATAGGGTACATGTTCAGAGTACATGTGTCTGTAAACATTCAAAAAAGTTGAAGAAAATATAATCAGAGATTTTGAACATCTTGTAGCCCTAGCTAATCTCCAAATTTCACACTAACCATTATGAGACATAGGAGATACATGCCATAGTACAATGTAACAAGACATAGAGGTGAGTACCACAAGCTCATATGGTGTATTACCTCCATTATGGCCACTATAGCAGGATGAGTTTACCATTTTGCATTATAAGGACCAGTTTTAAGATTTTTAAAACTACATACAGTATGTAATCCATGTTAGTATTTCTGCATTTCACACTAATATTAACATATGAATTTGACTCACAGTTTTAACAGCTACATATTGTTATTTGGTAATATCCTAAGAAAAGGTAATTGAAGAGTATTGACAATGTGCTATCACATTATTAAAATGACATAAACAAACAGATAACTAACCAACTATAGATTTCTATTGAAAATATAGAAGCTCAGTAATTTGGAAGCCATGAGAATAATATTTTAAAGAAGGATCCCATATGATTCTATGGTTCTAAGATTGTGTTCTTTACAACACATGTGTCCAAAGGAATTATTCCATGGGTGCAGACAAAGTTATACAGTGTTAGGTTCTTGTAATTTGTGTATGTTGTACACTGGTATAGCACACCTCTGCATTTCCCTTATGTAGTTTTGTTGGTACCCACATTTCATGACATTTAGAAGTCTAAACAGAGCAGAGGAAAATCTCAGGAATCTAATAGCAGTAATGGAGAAGAAAGTGAAGCTAACAGGAAGCATAACAAACCCTAAAAAAACTTTATTTTTAAAAAGACAAAAACAACCCAAGAACAAAAGAGAAAAGCAGGTGCACAAACACAGTACAGGCATCTTAACAATGCAGTGTGTTATTTTCTGGTATCACAACCCTTCTTGTGACCACACATTTTAAGAAGCAGATGACATAAAGGCAATTAACAGGCCTGAGTAGACACCCATATGATAAACTAACATGACTTCCTAAAGATTTTGTAACCTTGCCATTCTGTTTTAAACACAGAACAGTTTCCATCAGGACAGTATTTTTATTATCCTGTTTTTTTTAACATTTCAAAAACGAAAAAGAGGCATATTCATCTGAAAACTATTTTTAAACTTCCAACACATCAATCAGCCTAGAAACAATTTTTTTCATATTATTATCAGCGACAACCCACAGTCCAAGTAGGATAACACCCTCACTCCCTCTTTGCTTGGACCTACAGTTTATTTTATCTGAGAGCAACACAAATTATAAAGACTGTAAAGTGAAGACCGCAGTCTTATACAAACTTTTAACTGGCTTCAGTATATTTTCACAATTCAGGTAAAAGAGAGACATTACTTAACTGTATTATCTGTATCTGGGCTATTTCCTCTACTGTGTTGCTGCTGCTGCTGCTGCTAATTGCTCTCAAGTCAACCCTGACTCTTGGCAACATTGTGGATGAGACATCTCCATGGCCCCTACCCCATCCGCTACTGCTCTGCTTAGGTCCTGCAAATTCAGGCCCATGACCTCCCTACCTGAGCCTATCCATCTGACACATCATCTTCCTCTCTTTTTGATGCATTCCACTTTCCCTAGCATTATTGTCTTTTCTAGTGAGTTATGTCCTCATGATGTGGCTAAAGTACCATAGTCTTAGTTTTGTCATCTTGGCTTCCAGGGAGAGTTCAAGGACACATTTGTTTGCCTTTTTTGACCATCCCCAACAATCTTCTCCCGCACCACATCTCAAATTAGTTGATTTTCTTTCTATCTGCTTTTTTCTCTATCCATCTCTCACATCCATACATAGTGATGGAGGATAGAGTGGCCTGGACAATTCTAACTTTAGTGCTCATTTGTATGTCTTTACCCTTTAGAATTTTATCTATTTCTTTCATAGCTGACCTTCAGGTTCCTAGACTTCTTATTTCCTATCAATCCAAAGTATGGAAAATCTTTGACTATTTCAATTTCCTCATTGTCTAGGTTGAACATATGTAGATCCTCCATGGTCATTATTTTTGCTTTCATTATGTGCAGCATTAACCCTGCTTTTGCACTTTCCTCTTTGACCTTCCTTAGTAATTGTTCCAAATCGTTGATATTTTATGATAGTAATATGGTGTCATCCACATAGCTTAGATCGTTAATGTTCCTTCTTCCTATCTTCACTCCTTCATTTGAGTTTAGACATGCTATTCATTTGATATTTTCTGTGTACAAGGTGAACATGCAGGGTTCCTTTCTGACGTTTTGCCAGCATCTGTCATCTCCTCTGAAGATGCCAGCCACAGATGCTGGCAAAACGTCAGAAAGGAACTCTTCTAGAACATGACCACATAGTCTGAAAACCCCACCCAAAAAAATATGGATGCTGGCCATGAAAGCCTTCGACTCCACATTGCACATGCAGGGTGATAAAATGCAGCCTTGCCTTCCCTTTGTCACTGGAGACCATTATGTTTCTTAATATTCTGTTCTGATAGTAGCCTCTTGTCCTAAAAATAGATTTTTCATCGGGACTATCAAATGATGATATAGATGGGGAAAGGATAGGTCCTTGTGTCATAGTAAATGCACTGTACATGAGTCATTTGCCATGCATTTATAAAAGACAGTATGGTGAGAGGTTTGAGTGCTGGAGTAGGACTCTGGGAGATCAGAGTCTGAATCTCCAACTCAGCCAGGGAAATCCACTGGGTGAGCTTGGATAAGCCAGACTCTCTCAGCCTCAGAGTAAGGCAATCCCTCTGAACAAATTGTGCCAAGAAACCTCATGAAAAGGTTGTCATAACTTGAACTTGAAGGTACATAGCAACATTTGAGACTCAAGCATGCTTTGCTTTGGCTGAACAATACCCTAAGGGGATTATCACACTAAGGCACTTACCATCACTAAAATGTCAGCAAAAAATTCCTGAAGCATTCCTGAAGTGCAAAGGTGTGATACCTGATCCCACTTCTAAATTGTCATTGAGACATCCCACTTCTCTCCCATCCTCAAAATGTTCGCGGAGCAGCCATTTCTTGAATAACAGAAGTTCCCATTATGCAAGAAAAGGCTGCTCTGTGAATGCTTTGAGGATGGGAGAGAAGTGGGACGCCTCAATGAAGATTTAGAAGCATGACTATCACACCTTCATGCTTCAGGAACGCTTCACTGACGGTAAGCCTCCATGTGATAAGGGTCTATGAATGGGTGTGGGTTTTTTAGAAAAAAATTATAATACAAATATATGTATATTAAAATGTTGTTCTTCACTATGCATTGTTTTCTCTTTACAAGATCTCTGTATAATAAGTGGCATTATCATTCATATTGGAGACCACTGATCAGTTGGAAGATACATGTTGCTTGAGTGTACACTGGAAGTGGAGGTGAAGGTAGGTGCTTCTACCTGCTGGTAGCCACAACATTTAAAGAATAGGTCTACCTGACTTTTTATGCAAATAAGCAAAACCAACAGTGCAGTATGTGTGTGTATGTCCCTTTCATATTGTTCTTGTTCATCCCCTGCATTGATGATGCTTCAAGAAGAGCTACATGCTGTTGAGAGAAGGCTTAAACAACTATGATAGCATATATAGAGAATAGCTACTTCTGAATTACAGGCTACAGGATCAATACAACTTTCCAATAATGCTTTCCCTGCTTATAAATCCAGATGGAAAGCATCTAGATCCAAATCTTAGGGGAATGTTTTCTGCATCACTCTACAGTTGCATTAACTGGTTTAATTTGTTCATATAATATAATATTTCAGAAGAAACCATTCCAATTAGCTCGAGTCAGCTAGTGTTTTCTATCCAGTTTTAATATAGAGAGATCTGTCAGCTGCTTTCTCAAGCTTTTCAAATAAAGATGGCATGCAAGATTATAATTAAGGCCCATCTCACCCCTTGGGCAGTCACTTTAGTTTTCCCTTGTTTTGTATTCTGATGCTGCTTGTGTGTCTTGAAGTATAAAACCTTTCTTTTCAAGAGACAGACAAAGTATTTTCTGAACAAATGTCTGTCTAAAATTACATAATAATTGCTTAATGGTTTCAGGTTTTGTATTTTTAGAAGAACATCTTGTGTGGCAGAGTTCTATTTTAAACATTGTATTCAATGTCTCTGCACCCCACCCCACAGTAATCCTCACTATAATCCTAAACTATGTCTCTAACTTAACCTTTTTCAAAAAATTATCTCTGGATTCCAGAGCCCTAAAGCAATGGAGGAAATTTCTTGTGCTCTGATACTCTCAGGTTTGTGGGATGGAGAGAGGATTCTCTCTTCATCCTTCTCCCCTCTCTTTCTGTGCATGTACACACCCATACACCCACTGGAGAAAGAGGGATGAGGAGAGAATGATAGTGAAAGTATATTCCCAAAAATGACATCTTTAACTTATTCAACTAACAACTTATGTGGAGCACTGGGGACTTGTCTACACTGGCTAGGATACTCCTAGGGCAGCCCAAAGTATATGCCCCCATAACTTTGGCCTCCATTTCCATGCCACAGCAGCTGTCATCATATCACCACAGAACGAGTGGCCTGTGGTGGCAACGAATATGCCAGGCAGCCTGGAAATGGAGGTCTCTGGATTATCCTGGCAGATCCAGAGAAATGGTTTTGTTTTTTGAGTGTTTTTGTTTTTGTTCTGGTGCAAAATATCAGATGTCATTTGGACTGTCCACGCCAGAACTGGGGTTTGAGTTGTGCATAGTCTAAACAGGACAATGCAGAATGGGTGGGGAGAATGAGCCTTTTGGCCTGTGCAGAAAAGGGCTAAGCCCTAAGAGGATTTAATTTGTTTTTCTAATTTATACAGTCAAATCATCTGTGATTAGGTGTTGTTGTTGTTTTTATTCTGATTGCAAAAATAATTATCAGTAATATGTCAGCAAGGTTAATTTTTAAATACCAAGAATCCTAAGATAAGATTTTCCTTTAAACCAGTATTGCCATACTTTTTCAGCCTCAGAGACCACATTTACATATTCTAGGAATATGAAAGCATCTCAGTTCTATGCGTACTCAGAAATTTCACATATACAAAGCACAGCTCAGTTCTACTCTTAGCTATCTGGGCATTTTAGGTATGCAAAGCATAGTTCCGTATTGCAAGTAATGTGTAATCAGCCACACACAGCCGTTTTGGACACAAGAGCATAAAATTACATTCTGAAAGCATTGTAATGAAAGTGAACATTATTTTACTGGTGCAATGCACACTATTTTCTAATTACTTCTGCAAGTTACTCTCAAAGGATACTTTTAGCCTTTTTGAGGCATTTTGATGTAATCTTCCTGTTTTATGTCAATCCCATAGCAATCTTGTGTTGTTGTTTTTTAAACAGCAGAAAATTAACGAAACAAGTTCCTTTATAAGAACGATAAAAGATAGCAATAAAATGCTTTTCAAATGCAATAGTAAATAACAGGAATGAAGAAGTAACTTTCCAAGCTCTTGCCTGTTTCCTCAGAATTCTCAGTACTGTACTGTACATTAAAAATGTTAAAACAATTGCAAATTAGGTATATTTGTGTTCCAATAATATACTTTGTATACAAACATCACAGGGTCCAGTATGTTTGTAACAGTGCATGAGTGTTGTTGTCTGTTCAGTTCAAAGTAGTGTTTGTTGGGAAATATTAATGAAGAGGGAGAACATGTGAGGTGAACAAAAGAATAAATTCCAAAGGGCATTTCTCTACCAAACACAAACGGAAGATTCTAGCCTCATGCCATTAATTATTTACCTCCATTATTTATTGTGATTTAGTGTAAAAATCCACAGGCAACTACTAGTGTTTAATTCACTAAATCATTAGAGCAGAAAATGCCAAAATTCAAAGAACAATAATTACTTAGAGAAGTGTGATAATACATGAACACTTAGGATTAATTGGAACATTTAGCATTATCAACCTCCTATTGATATTTAATTTGCACAAGGTTGAAAGCCACTATCAACAGGCAGCTTAGCTGCAACTTCAACTGGGTTCAGATTATATGTTTTCAAAGCACTGAAACAGGTTGTTTTATTACCCAGTTGGTCAGATTTGGAATCTAGTCATGCCACCTGGTACCCTTTCATGTTATTATCTTGTCCAGGTTCCAAACTTTTTTTTTAAAATGCACATCTCTAGACTTTGTGGAGGCATCATGGCAGACAGGATATGACGTTCAAGGAAGAGGTGGCAGTGACGATGTGGTTCCGTGAGGGAGGAAAAGAGGACTGGAGGCAAAGGCCAAGGGGGAGAAATGCAGAAATGTGAGAGGTGAGGTGATGAGAAAGAGAAGGCTAGGGACACAGTGGCATGGTACAAGGTGTCCCAGACTGCGGCCAGCACTCACCAACCAAAGCTGATAAGGCAGTTCCACAAGCCTAAACATTGATCCAAAGAACAGTCCAAAAGCCAGAGCCAAGGTCAGGGTTGGGGAAAGCACAGAAGTCAGTCCGGTCTGAGGTCAGGGCAAGGAGAAAGCAGCGAAAGTCCAAATCGTTCCAAGGTCAAGGCAAACCAGAGTTCCAAAGACACGAAGCCAGCACACAGTCACACCAAGAGACTTACAATAAGTTCCGGCAAAGGAATGGTGTCCCACAGGTGTTTAAGTAGCCGACACCCTGCCTGGTATCAGCTGAGCCTTATTAAGAGCTTGTTTCTCAGCCAGCCTGCAAGATCGACAGATACAAGCACTTTCAGCCCTTCGCTCCTTAAAGGAGGGAACCTCCAAGCCAGATTCCTCCCTGGAGCCCACACTCATCTGCTGAGCCCCTGAAGGGAGCTCCACAGTGCCAGAGCCTGGCTGTGCTTCCACTCCTGGGGCTGAACTGTCAGGGCTAGGGTCTGGCATGGCAGAACTGGGACCTGGCCTAGCCTCCAATTCCTCTTGTTCCTGAGGAGCCATGTCTTCCTCCTCATCCTCCGACTCGAACTCTTGGCTGGCCATGACATCAGGAAGGCATGGCACTTAAGCTGTTATAGCTGAAGCAGGATAAAACAGAGGGTGGGAGCCATGTTGCTCTGGTTAGATAAATAAGGAAAAGAGGAAAAGAGCATGGGAAGCTCAATAGCAGAGTGTGATGTGCAATGGAGGAATGTAAAGTATCGAAAGTGAGGCAAGAGACCCGAGAGAATGGGAGCAGTGATGGCAGGTTGGAGATTGTAAAGGAGGGAGACATGGTCTGTGGTTTTCTATGGTTCCCCTCCACTCCTGCTGAGTTGGATCTCTGCTCACTCCTGCTGAGCCCTTGAGGCCACCTTTTTATCTAAAAACAAATCTTGCTGCCACCACCTGATGAATTCTCTGCCCCCACACACACACACACCTTAGCAACACATCAGGACTTTGCTGGGGGGTTCCATTGATACCTTCTTATGTCAGCTTAGGATACAGTGGGAAAGGGAATAGGAAAGGTAGTGGCAGCACAGTGAAAGAGAAGGAAGGGAAGGAGGTTTCTCACAGTATCAGAGTTGGAAGAGACCACAAGGGCCATCCAGTCCAACCTCCTGCCATGCAGGAATACACAATCAAAGGACTCCTGACAGATGGCCATCTAGCCTTTGTTTAAAAATCTCTGACGAAGGAGACTCCACCATTCTTGGAGGGAATGTGTTCCACTGTCAAACAGCTCTTGATGTTAGGAAGTTCCTTCTAATGTTGAGGTGGGATTGTTAACTAGCAGTAGTGGAAGCCCTGCGGGTATCTTTACTATATTAAAAAAATGCAACTTACTTCTACAACAGTAAAGTTCAGTAATCTTTAGAGGAAACATAACCCAGAATCAGCTCACAACAGGTGTTTTGTACTTTGTAGCAATGAGTGCAGACACATATGTATGCATTATCCTACCTTTCTCCCAGCATGGGACCCAAGGCAAAGATTGTGGGTTTTTCAGGCTGTAAGGCTATGTTCTAGAAGAGTTTATTCCTGATGTTTCACCAGCAGCTGTGGCTGGCATCTTCAGAGACTGCTGGAATGGAAGAGAGTGGGATATATATACTGTTGGTTGGGAGTAGGTGATTTACATGTTAACCTGTGTATTGTTCTCTTGTTGAATGGCAAGGCCTGCAGGGTGTCCATTTGTCATGGCCAGCCAAGAGATGGAGTCAGAGGATGAGGAGGAGGACATGGCTCCTCAGGAGCAAGAGGAGTTGGAGGCTAGACCAGGTCCCAGTTCTGCTGTGCCAGACCCCAGCCCTGACATTTCAGCCCCAGGAGTGGGAGCCGAGCCAGACTCTAGCACTGTGGAGCTCCCTTCAGAGGCTAAGCAGCTGAGTGAGGTTTCAAATGAAGAATCCAGTTTGGTGGTTCCCTCCTTTAAGGAAAGGAGGGCTGAGAGTGCTTGTGTGCGTTGGTCCCACAGGCTTACAGAAAAGCAAGCTGGTAATAAAGCACAGCTGCCAACAGGGAGGGTGTCTCCTACTTAAGCACCTGTGGAACGCCATCCCTTTGCCAGAACTTATTGAAAGTTTCTTGGTGTGACTGTGTGCTGGCTTCATGTCTTTGGAACTCTGGTTTGCCTTAACCTTGGAAAGATTTGGACTTTTGCTGCTTTCTCCTTGCCCAGACCTCAGACCGGACTGACTTCTGTAATTTCTCCAACCTGACCTTGGCTCTGGCTTTTGGACTATTCTTAGGATCAATGTTTAGGTTTGTGGAACTGCCTTATCAGCTTTGGTTGGTGTGTGCTGGCCACAGTCTGGGACACCATTTACTTAGTGATCCATTGTCTGCTGAGAATCTTTCTCACCTTGGTTGGTTTTCATTTGCATTTGCTGGGTCCTGATTTAGGTGCTTTTCATGCCTGGTAGCCAAACTTTGTTTACTTTAAGAGTTTCTTCTTTCCTGGTGAAATTGTCTAGGTGTTTATGAATTTCAATGGCTTCCCTGTGCATTCTAATCTGATAGTTGTTCTGCCACCGCTGATTTTTGCCACTGCTGATTTTTTGGCTGACCCAGTCTGCAGTGTCTCTCATGTTCCTTGATTCATGTTTGAACACTGTATTTGGTGATCCCAATGTAGACTTGTCCACAGCTACATGGTATACTGTAAACTCCTGAAGCTGTGAGAGGATCTCTCCCATCTTTCGCTGAGTGCAATACAAACCAACCAAGAAAATCCGACAAATAAATCAATGAACATGGGAGACACTGCAGACTGGGTCAGCCAGAAAAACCAGCAGTGGCAGAACATGATATAAACCATCCTGGGCATTAAATGCTATTTCAAAACACTGAAACTCTGGAGCATGCCAACAACTAACAGGTCAGGACTACAAATTCTATCTGAGCTGTGAGTAAGATTAGGAACATATACTAGTCAGTGGCATTAGGATTTTTGATTTGATTTACTACTTTGGCTGAAATCATTGTACTCTGTAACTTACAATTTCTGTTTGTGCCTGCAGGGCAAGTTGATTCTGCATATGGTGATATCCTTTTGCTATAGAACTCCTTAGTTAGAATAAAGGTTTTTCTTTAAAGTATTCTGCTTTCTTGCACTCCATTTCAAGTACCTTGGCTTAGCTAGTTCTTTCCTAAGATGGCAAGGTGGCTAGTTCTTTCCTAGCTGTGAAAGTCTTTGACTTTGCATATTCAGTTTAACATGTAGTTTGCCCCATAAACTCAGGCCTGGACTGGCAGGAAGCTTGTGCTACCAGCAAGGGAGAAATTTCAAGAAATATATTGGGTATGAACTAAATACTATACTGTAGACCTCTTCTTCCCAAAGATTAATGAAGAAAAGATAGCTCAGAGCTAAAAAAGTTCCTTTTATAAAAGGCAGAGATAAGTACTAAGTCAATTTGCAAACGTCTATATTCTGCTGCTGCTGCTGCACGTTGCCTGTTGTTATAAAACTGAACATGTCATTCTTGTACAATGACAGCCAACCAGACACATTCAGTCCAAAGGTAACCTCAGAATGATCTAAATTGTCTCCTTTTTTCTTGAACACCAAAGAATGAAGATCAAAGATGAGTCTGGCATGCTAATGAGTGCCACTACAATTTCAGTTTTCATTTTGAGTTTTGATTCTACTATAATTACAAATCTAATCGAAAAAGTGTTTGACAATTAAGGACTGTATAGTTAGAATAAGTCCTGACAACATCTAGTTCAACTCGTATGATAGATAACAAGAGCAAGAGAATAATCGGAACTAGTACTTATAACAATAATGATAAATGAATGCAATGATTTTGTGGAAATTATCTTCATAGAGAGCATCAGCCTAGGACGATTTACACAGACTTCAAGAGTCTCTGCTTTCTTATTGTTTTAATCTTAAAGGAATGTATGGATTTTCCTCAGTTTCTAGAATCAAGTAGACCTTGGGCTGATCTAGACTGGCAAAAAGGGGTGTGTTCATGCCTGCAGGAAAGTGTAGCCTTTAGATGACCCACACTGAAAGTTTGGCATGAACGCACTTCTTTTGCATTTTAGTGGGGGAAAAGCAGCTTTAAAAAGGACCTGCTTTTCCCAGCTTCTTTTTAAAAAGGGTGTAACAGCGCAGCTGTGTCTAAATGCTGCAGTGCAACTGTGCAGTTTTTTAAAGCTTCCAAACCCTAGCTCCAGCCCTAATCTGAACCCTAGACATGTGCAGTAGGGACTCTGGGATACTGTAACTGTTATGCAACTGTGCATAAAATGTCAGTTCATTCATAAAATAAAGAAGTTTATTCATAAATTGTAACGGATTTAATATATTTTTAAGGGGGGGAGGGATGCAGTTTGTTTATTGATGTAATAGTATTTTAATGTGTAAGCCACCTCAATTGATCTCAAATGGGTGGGGTATTATTATTATTAATAATAATAACAATAACAATAACTATTATTATAAAATAAAGGGGTTCATTCATGGTGCACTGATGCAACTGCACACTTAAAAAAGGGAAGTGAAACCACAATGGTAATTTGACAGATCTTCATAACTGCACAGTTCATGTGTGATGTACCTGCACAACTGTGCAGTTTGCAGCTGGCAATACAATTGCCTGTATGATGTACCGGTGCAACTGAGCAGTTCGCAGCCGGCAACAACAACAACAACAAAATATATTAAAGGTTCAGTGCGGCCAAAAGCCCCATTCATTGCTACCTGTGCAGCTGCTCTGCCTGTGTTTCTAGCATCCTGACAGCATCCGATGTAGTTGCTGAGATACAGAAAAGACTTCAGATAAGTTGTCCTCACACCCCCTCAGTGTAGCTGCCCTATGCCTTTTTATTACACACCTGGAGCTTGCAGTGTAGCTGCTAAGCATTAAGGAAAAGGCAACTTCATGTCTCCCTTTCCTGCCAATCTAGAAAGCCCCATAGTGTCTGAAATCTCATAGGTTTAGTTTTCCAGTCTCAAATATTACAGTGCTCATGTTGTTTAGTCCTTTGAGCCTTGACCATTACAGAAAAAGGAACAGTGGAACTACAGACCTACGAGTTGATGGGAAAATAAATGATGTGATATGCAAATGTTTCCAAATATTATTTATAAATGTAGAAAAAAGGTTATCTGCAGATGAAATAAACTGAACTGTTGTACTCGTTACCATATGATTATGGTTTTGCCCTCTAGGATACCAGAGGGCAAAGAAATGAGGTTACATACAAGAGAGAGAGAAAATAGGCATGATTGGGAAGGGAGGGGGGAAATATGAAAGAAAAAAGTCATGGTACATTTTAAAACTTCTCTTAAATGTATTTTTTACATTAGTTTCCTCAACAAAGGGTTTTCCTTAATGTTCTTTACTGTAGAGAAATATCCATCACTTTTCAATATCCTTTGTAATAGATACTTTCACAATTAATCTGCATTTATAGCTTTGTTTCAGTAATCTCCTCTTACATAAGCTTCTAGCAGTGTTTGCCCAGAAGACAGATCATCTGTTTACAAGCCTAGGGAAATCAAAATATCATCCTATCCCATTTAAAAAAAAATTTTTTTTAATGCTGTCCTATATTCTTTATAATAACTGCCTCCAAAAAAGACTGTCAGAACAATCTAATACACACTGACTTGGAGGTCCAGTGAGTTCAATAGGTCTTACTGCTAGATAAGTGTATACATGCACAAAGCCTGAACTTAACATCAGTACTTGAACCCATGTTCAAATGCACATGATACACCAGTGGATCACTGACAATGGTGACAGCATTGTACTGTCACCAGAGACTCTCTCAACCTTCCTTGCCTCACAGAGTTGTTGGGAAGTTAAATGCCACCTTGAGCTCACTGGACTGAAGGCAAGACATACATATAACAACAACAACAAAAAAAAAAAAACAGATTACTGTAATTAATGGACCTAATAAGAACCAGGACACTCCCAGATCTGCCATTTGAGATGTCGATGGTGATAATGGTGATGATGATGCCAACAACAGCAGCAACAACAATGACCAGATAATCTTTATATCCCACCTTTTGTCCAAACATTTAACTGGAGATGCTGTGGCCCAAGATTTTTACATGACTTTTACATATTTATTTTACATGCCTGGACAAACTGTTTTTAAGAAAGGCCTTAATTATTCATTGAGTGTCCTAAAAGTCAGGTTCCTGCAATTCCTGAATACTCATACAAGCTCTCATTATATTATTTTATATACATAAAAATCTGTTCATTTCAGGATGTTTCAGTACAGTAACTGCAATTATTACAAAAGTAGGCTTTTGTCCAATTTAATATTACTACAATGCATGCCCCAATAATGAGTAGAACTAGACCATTTTTCTGCAACTGTAATGCTTTGTTGCATTCTGGGTTTCTTTGGTGACCATTTCCATTAACTCCTCAATTCTTACTAGGTCCAAGTATTTTAATAACTGTTTCTGGACTTGTGCGGGAGAAGAGTTTTTTCAATGCCTAGCTCAAATAGTTTTGGCTGCAATCAATACAATTATAGTTTAATATGTAAGTCTCCTAGGAATGTTCTCCTGAACAGTATAACTGGTCCACTGACTTAACAGTCAAACCTTTCCTTTTTATTACAGGGGGAAATCTCTCTGATTTTTTGTTAGTGTAATGTGTCTGTGTGTGTGTGTGTGTGTGTGTGACATAAATCTTTTTTTTCTTGAAAAGACAGTCTAAAAAAAATTGTATAACAATGAGATGTAATAAATGGTTTCTGTGTTTATCTTGCATATATTTAAATAAAATTGTCAAACTGTTTTAAGAATTTTATAGCTACAGGACCCCAAACATTTACAATCCTCCTTCATAATATATAGATAAGGATAGACACAAACTGACAATGAAATACTTGATGAAATAGACTTTAGTAATAAATCTATTGAATATCTGTTGCTTTGCCTCTACTTAATAGATGCATTGCCTTTAGCCCTCCCATTATAAATCAAGTATATCCATAAGTTCATATTTTCCTCCCTACATGCAAAATCTGCCTTTTCTCTTCCACTGAAGATATCAGGCTGCCATGTCATCTAGTTATTGCTAAAGTGCAGGATGAACTCAGACTTGCTAGAGAGGTTACGAACAATAAAAAAAGGCTTTTTTGGGTATGTCCACAGCAAAAGGAAGAAGAAGGAAACAGTAGGGCCACTGTGTGGAGAAGATGGCAAAATTCTCACAGGGGTCCGAGGAAAGGCAGAATTACTCAACACCTTCTTTACTTCAGTCTTCTCAGAAAAGGCAAAAAGTGCTCAACATGAGGATAAAGGAGGAGGGGACAGAACAGGGGAAATTCAGCACAAAATAGGTAAAGAGATAGTACACGAATACAGTGGGCCCTTGTTATCTGCTGGTGTTTGGTTCCAGGACCCCTCATGGATAACAAAATCCATGGATGCTCAAGTCCCATTCAATCCAATGGCATATCAAAATTGTGTATCTTATATAAAATGGAAAATCAAAGTTTGCAATTTTGAATTTATGCTTTTTCTGAATAATTTCATGCTGTGTATGCTTAAAATCGTATATAAAAAATCCATGGATAAGGAGGGCTGACTGGATCTGTATCTGGTTAATCTAAATGAACATAAGTCTCCAGGACCTGATGAACTACATCCAAGAGTATTAAAAGAGCTGGCAAATGTAATATCAGAGCAATTGGCAATAATCTTTAAGAACTGTTGGAGAACAGGAGAGGTCCCAGCAGACTGGAAGAAGGCAAACATTGTCCCCATCTTCAAAAAGAGGATCCCAACAATTATCATCCAGTTAGTCTGACATCAATACCAGGAAAGATTCTAGCCCAGATCATTAAACAGAGAGTCTGTGAATATATAGAAGGCAGTTCCATAATCACAAAAAGTCAACATGAGATTCAAAGAAACAAGTCATGCCAGACAAACCTGCTCTTTTTTTGATAATATTACTAGCTTGGTAGATGAAGGGAATGCCTTTGACAAGGTTCCCCATGACATTCTTGCAAACAAGCAGGTAAAATGTGGGCTAGACAAGGCAACTGTTACATGGATTTGTAATTGGTTGACCGGCCAAACCCAAAGGGAGAGAAGTAACCAGCGGAGTCCCACAGGGTTCTGTCCTGGGCCCAGTGCTATTCAATATCTTTATCAATGACTTGGATGACAGAATTGGGGGCATACTTATCAAATTGGCAGATGACATCATATTAGGAGGAGTAGCTAATACCCCAGAAGACAGGATCAAAATTCAAAATGACCTGAATAAACTGGAAAGCTGGGCCAAAGCTCACAAAATGAAATTCAACAGAGAAATGTACAGTTCTGCACTTAGGGCAGAAGAGTGAAATGCACAGATATAGGCTGGGGGACACCTAGCTGAACGAGACTACATGTGAAAGGGATCTTGGAGTCCAAATAGACCACAAGTTGAACATGAGTCAACAGTGCGATGCAGCAGCTAAAAAGGCCAATGCAATTTTAGGCTACATGAATAGAAGTATAGTTTTTAGATAAAGGGAAGTAATAGTGCCCCTCTATATGTTCTGGTCAGTCCTCACCTGGAATACTGTGTCCAGTTCTGGGCACCACAATTCAAAAAGGATGTGGAGAAACTGAAGCATGTCCAAAGAAGGGTGACTAAAATGGTGAAGGGTCTGGAAACCATGCCTTATGAGGAAAGACCTAGGGAGCTGGGGATGTTTAGCCTGGAGAAGAGAAGGTTAAGAGATGATATTATAGCCCTGTTTAAATACTTGAAGGGATGTCATTTTGAGGAGGGAGCAAGCTTTTTTTCTGCTGCTATCTCTCATGAGCCATCACGTCCAACCCCCTACTTAGTATAGGATCTCCAGCTAGATATAAAATCATGCCTTCTCCTTTATAATGGTCAAAATTCAGACTGTTTATCTGTGGTGGTCATCCTGAGCTCACATACTTGGGAATAAATCCCCTTGAATTCTGTACAATTTAATTTCAGGTAAAGATACTTAGGATAGGATTGCCTGTATCTGCATTACTGAGTGGTGGCTCAGTAACAGGAGAAAGGTTGTCAATTTTTCTCTGTACTTGCTGACTCATTCACTCTTTAGGTAGCAAAAATGTTCTCATTTTAGTTGTGATAAGACACATGGTGCTATGCTTTGCAATATCAAATTAATAAAATATATCATTATACTTAAATTGTCAGTATATAATTCCCTTCACATATGCACACATTGCTGTGCAATTTTACTAAAACCTTTAAACAGTTACCGCATCCCGTTTTGCCAAAAGGTTACATTTATTCTCTACAGAGTAGACAGAATATGAAGTATTTCAGGATGATAGATGCTCCATGTCTTTATATGGAGGTAAATGCTAACATTGCAGAGACCCAGTTTGCTGGGATCATTGACATTCTTTCACAGTACTCATTGCAGCTAGGGAATAATGATGGACATACATAGTGTCAAAAATGATTTATACCTCCTCTAATTATATTTAAATGGATTTCCCTTCTGTTATATGTGAGGACATTTTACACAATGAACAATGCTCTCACCTTCCAATGTAAACACAATGTATCACTATGTGATAGCATGTTCCACTGATTTCATTGAAACATGCTTTCAGTACTTGAGCTGAGCTAAGAACTGACTATGTGACTGTATAAATGGGCTCCCCTGTAAGTAAGCCTCACTGAACTCAACTGGGCCTACATTTAAACACACATTATATTATTCTAAGTATTATATATCATTAATTGTGACATTTTAACTGACCACTAGATACCAGGTGGATTAGGATGAGAATGGTGACATTATTGATGGAAATGGGGTGGGGGGATTTATCACCTTTCAACCACAAAGGCTCCAGAGGAGCTGCAAAGTAGATAAAATTATTTTCAGAGCAATTTTTTAAAAATCCAGCTGTAAATAAAACAAATTTAAAAGAACCCCCAGCCCAACCAATCCTGGTTGTAAACACCAAAGGCCATTGTGGATTCGAAGGCTTTCATGGCTGGCATCCATAGTTTT
This sequence comes from Urosaurus nigricauda, assembly GCA_034509955.1. Classification (NCBI taxonomy): domain Eukaryota; kingdom Metazoa; phylum Chordata; class Lepidosauria; order Squamata; family Phrynosomatidae; genus Urosaurus; species Urosaurus nigricauda. The sequence continues at coordinate 265,943,954 of JAOEGL010000002.1, read as the reverse complement.
TTGTAGGGCTTTCAGGCTATGTGGCCGTGTTCTAGAAGAGTTCCTTTCTGATGTTTCACCATCATCTGTGGCTGGCATCTTTAGAGAATGGTAGCCTGGAAAAGGATTGGATATATATATCCTATGTGACCCTGGGAAGGGAGGAGCAAGTTGCAAATGTATTGTTCTGTTGCTAATGGCAGTCCTCAGGGTGGGAGGATATGCAAAAAAAGATTAATGTCTTGGTGCTCATTGTCTGCTGGGAATTCCCTGACCCCAGGCTGTTTCTCATTTGCATTGGTTGAATCTTAACCTTGCTGCTCTTCAGGACTGGTAGCCAAGCTTTGTTTACCCTCAGGGTATCCTCTTTTCTGTTGAAATTGTCCAGGTGTTTATGGATTTCAATGGCTTCCCTTTGTATTCTGACATGGTAGTTCTTGGCATGGTCCAGAATTTCAGTGCTTTCAAACAGCATTTTATGCCCAGGAAGGTTTATAGCATGTTCTGCTACTGCTGATCTTTCCAAAGGCCATATGAATCAGTGTTGTCTTGGCAGAGCACAAAAAGCTCAGCAGGGATGGAACCACCCTGATTTCTCCTGGGTGGGAGTTTCATAACTGAAGTGCCAGAACAGAGAAAGACACCTACATAGCCGTTTGCAGCAGTGGACAACAAAACCTGTCACTGAGGACCTCAAATTCCAGGCACATTTATATGAGGAGAAGATGGTCTTTCAGGAATGTTATTTCCCAGATGTTATATAATCTTTAAAAGGAACATCAGATAATAATCTGGCTATCACATTTTACCCTACCTGTAGCATTCAAACATTTCCCATGGGCAGCCACTAGTAGAACACATTAGTTTATCCTTCAAATTAGAATGGAAACATGTTTTTCTCTCTTTGTGTGTTTGTGTGTATGACTGTGAATTTCTTTGAAGCTTTCTGTCTTGAATTAGGCTAGTAATATAGAAATGTATGAACAGCAGAGGGCAGTATAGCCTACAAACACTAGGCAACATTTGAGCAATATCATAGTGCCTTGCACAGATATATTACTAAAATATATGACATTACAATTAGGTTAGTTTTTTTTTTTAAAAAAAAACCAACTCTTTCCTACACACATGCACACATACAAAAGTGAGCCATTCAATTCTATTATTAGCTCTAGATACTGGGGTATATCTGTGTAAATAATTGAGCCCCACAACTTCAGAAACATGCATGAGCCAAGCAAAGCAACACTTAAATCAGGGTTGAAGGCTGCGCAACCTTCCAGATGTTGATGAATTACTACTCCCATCATGCCTGACCATTGGCAAGCTGGCTAGGGCCGATGGGGTTAGGAAAGAAAGCATCTGGAAGACCACAGGTTCTCCAGTCCTGATTTAAATCTTTCTAGTCCTCATGATTCCACTTGCCAGTAAAATTATATTAAGTCATTAAATAACACAGGTGGATACCCACAGCCTTTGGGAATCCATGACAGAGATAAAGACAGGCCAGCCTAAAATTGCCACAGGTTTACCAGTTTCTACAATGTTAAAACAACAGTGTGATATTGAAAATGAATAGGCCATACTTTAATGGCATGGAGATAAGCTGATATGAACATTTGTAACTGGTGTAAACACTGTTACAAATAAAGCAAGAGGTAGAAAATCCCACTCCTGAAAACCTCTTCCATTGTTTGCCAAAGTTTGGATTTCCTTAGTTATGGTGTTATGTTCATAAGGTATTTCCTTGTGCCAAGGAACTTAGTTCTAAGCTAAAGGCAAGTAAGACTGGCTTCATTAGCACAATGTACTTTTTTAACCTATAAGGAAAATATCAGAGTTACTTTGGACTACAGCTCCTCACATCTCCTAACAAGCATGGGCACTGGCCATGGTGGCTCAGCAATTCTGAGAATTGTAGAAGAGAAAAGTAACTTCAAATGTAGCTGAAAAATATATAAAAATAGTTGCTTATGTATGAAATACATATCTTCATATTAGCAACATATTAGAATTTGTACCGGTATTTAAAGAATAATGAGATGAAGAAAGCATCTAAAAACTAAGGAGGGAAACTTAAAATTATTTAAAGTTAATCAGCAAAAGTTGTAAGCTTTTATTTGATTTTTTTAGTGAAGATAATCCAAGGGAAGGAGTGAAAATTAAAGTTTTATGACCAGGTAGCTACCCAGTTTCTCTTTTTAAAAACAAACAAACAAACAAAAAACCACAGGATAGAAGGGCATGTCTCATTTCTGCATACATAAGGACAGTAGAATTAACACTATCAGCAACAGAACTGAAAATTTAAATGCATTTGTTTAGCCTCTCACATATATACTTTAAAAAAAGGAAATTTCTCTTCTATAAGCACATTTAATCAATGAAAGTATACTATAAACAATAGACAGTGACAATATCAATCAAAGCAGTGATTGGAAAGCTTTATCATTTTCTTTCAGGAACATAAACGTTACCCTGCCATGACAGCACCAGATAAATTGTTTCCAATTTAAAACCTCTTTCCTTTCTGTTAATGTTTCTTTTGATGGATGCATGGATTTCACCTTGGCATTTATTTGGCATTGGGGGCAATTATCCTCTAAATATATGCTGTTTCTTTGACACTATCATTTAATTAACATCTCTTTTATGGCATCTTTTAATGTCAATACTTCAGAAAGTAGCTAATTTCTATAACCACAGGATGAGGTTTTTTTACTGCTGGTTGCTTAATCTGATTGCTAATTAGGTTTAATTTTATTAATTTTATTGCAAAAATAACAAAGTATTGTGCAGCTTTACAGATTGACACATTTATTATGGCATTTCATGGACTATGGACAATTTTGTTAATGGTTAAGATTCCCTAGCCTCAGATTTTCTATTTTTTCTGTGACAAAGTAGCACTGCTGCCTTTTTGGTATGTATTACATATTAAATGCATACATGGTATGTATTTAATATGTAGCTGCTACTTTGGCTCATAAAAACTGTTTGCATTTGTAACATTTATGGTATATCTACAGTTAAAAATAATATCTACAGAATATTGCAAAGTTACCACCGAGAGTCCATTAGGCATGATGGCAGCCATTTGCCCAGCTACTTGACTCTGAAGACCTTCCTACACCCAGACAGAAAAGAGATCTGTCCCTATATTTCTAATTGAGATGGGTACAAAAGAGTATAGGCAGTTCAGGGAGATACTTATAAGAGCTTTATTGGAAGGGGAAGGGGAAGGAAGTGGTTTGTGCTTTTGGATGGTGAGTGCCCAGAGAAGAGAATTATTTCAACTCCTAAGATGATAAGGTCCTGAGCCCCTAGGGGAGTGAAATTTATTGTTGTCCATGTTCTGCCAATCTCTGCTCCTTCATCTCTCCTCAGCAGCACTGAAACATTCTTCTGCTTCTTCTATTGCCACTCTTCTGTGCTTCTATGTTGTCTTCTGCTGCTTACCATTTTCTGCTTCTTCATCTCCAGCAGCTTTGTAAATTCAGTTTGTTCTGAATTTTAAAAGCTGCTGGTTTCCTCTGCTTTAACTGCAGATTAATTTTGCGTTATGTCACATTAACTGTGACGTCATGTGAAAAACTTTGGGCATTTCTGGTTTCCTTTGTATTATAACACGGTTAAATCCCATTTGCCTGCAGGATCTCGCTAGTGTGATAAACTTCTAGGAATGGCCTTAATCCCTCCCACGGGTGAACCACAGAAGGAACCTCCTCTCTGCAGTCAACATGTTGGTCTCTTGTGGCTCACAATCACTTTCCAGCCCCACAATCACTTTCATAGGGCACAAATTCCAAGAGCCTATGTTTGTTGTCTAATTAGCACTACACTAATTAAACGACAGTTATAGGGCTGGATTTCAATGTATACCACACTGTACCAGGATAACTAAAAGAGTGCAGTCCCATATATGTATATTTGTTACTGAATCCCACTGAGGTCAACCCAAACTAACCACAGATAAGGCTGTATACAGTTGCAGCTCAAGCCAACAGCAGAACACTAAAAACTTAGGGCTGTGGCAAAGGTGGCAAAGAAAAATGCAGAATGTCTTATAAGATCTGGGTCCAAGATTCCCAGGAAGCCTGTCTATGCAGAGAACTACATGACGAAGCCTGACTCTATAGATATCTATGTCTAATGGTTTGCTGTTTGGGTGAGGAAAGTTGTACAGTTTTGGAGAGTGCAACCAACAGGGGAGCCTAGTTTCTACTGACTGCATAGGGACATAGGGACATATTTTTACTAATAGTTATTTTAATGTTTTAATTTTAATAGTATGATGTTTAATTCTTTTTTAAGGGGGGAATATCATTATAGAATATTGTATGTGGATGTTTTAACTTGCTGTTAGCCGCTTTGATTGTTTTATTACAAAAAAGGGGGGTAAAAAAAGTTTTATTTATTATTATTTATATGACACTTGACAGGGGTTTTAATATGTTACATGCAATCTGTCACATGTGTCTACTGAGATGATCTTAGCTGCTGAAAGTGCTAATCCTTTGAGTAGTCCCCGTGGAAATCTTTCTGAGTAAACATGTCTGTGAACAAACTTCATACTTTCATTCCCATGGAAACTTACTCGTACTTGCTTGTAAGGTTAAAATTTAATTCTTTCTTTAGAAAAATACTGGGGTGATGGAATTTATTCTCACTAACCACATGATTAGCTGGAGCTTTCTGGCCATCATCAAGTAAGATTGCTTGCTTGTTTGTTTGTTTCCTTTGCCACTCAGTCTGTCAGCTTTAAGCAGTCATTGACTAGAGAACAGCTGGTCAAGAAGACAGAAGATGGAAGTTAGGAAAACAAGTAGGAAGAGGCTAGCAAAAGTCTAATTGCTTCATACTACCAGGAGAAGCTGGAATCCTTCTTGAATGCAATTCTTTTAGAGGAAAGCAGGATATAAATCCAAGTAAGAAATAGCCATATCACTGAGGAGTAAAATAATTTACCAGACATCTGAAGCAGTTTTGCATTCCATTATCAATTAGAGATATTATTTTTTGGAGCAGTTTCTTCTGCCATGCACATTAACAATATGACTGCACAAGGATTAAGGAGAGAACATAAATGTCTTGCAATATACATAGAGCTTCATTATATGAATCTGAAAGGTATCTTTAATTAGTATTTTTAGTGGAAAACATTTGGAGAACCTGTCCTGTTTAAATCCCTTTGATCCTAAATGCCTTTATCTCTTCCAAGATGGCATGATTGAGATCAGAAACCTATTTCCACCATGTGAGGAAAATGTACGACTATTGATTTCTATAATCCAGCAGTGCAGGAAAAAAGCTGTTCTTTTTATAGCACAGAAGCAGCTTTAGTTTTCATATCTTAGTGATGTTCTCAGTTGCTGCAAGCACAAAGCTTAGTTGCTCCGGAAATGTTCCATATTACAATTATGTCAGTCTCAGTGTCACCAAATGTGGCTCAGGCTCACATCCCTGTTAGTAATGAATGTACTGGAAATTCACCTCTTTTTAAAAATGTATTGATTGTCTCTATCCTCACATTTCCTGAAAAACTTAAAATAAGGCACTCATAAGTCAAACCTAAGTACAGAAAAACTCCACTGCGTCCAAATGAGTTTATTCATTCCTAAATGGGTTTAGGATTTCAACCTATGCGTGTCTACTCAGAAGTAAATCCAACTGAATTCAATATCATTTATTCCCAGGTAAGTATGTATAGGACTGCAGACTCAGGGGAGCTTATTACATGACCATTTTTTTCCTGAAAAACCGAACGCAATCATGGGGTTTCGCGCGATTGCGTGATTTCTCACCACATGTAATTGCTGATTTTGCGAACGCAATCATTAGGTTTCGCGCGATTGCGTGATTTCTCATTACATGCAATTGCTTGTTTTTGCGAACGAAATGGGAGTTTTCACGTAATTGCGTGAAAGGTTATTATATGCTTTTGCCTAATATGCGAATGTGGTCCAAACGCAATCAGAAAATAGGCAAATTCGGTGAACTAGCGGACTTACAATTCCTATTCCCTGGCAATTTCGTATTCATTTCGCTTTTTGGGGGTGTGATAGGCATTTCTATTCGTCCCCAATTTCGCCATCATTACTACAATTCCCATGATCCTTCATGGCGCTGGCTTCTCCTTTTTACTTCCTGTAGTGCCCAAAATGTTTTGCCATGCATGAACAGGTGGCCAGAAGAGGGAGCACTTTTATGCTCATCTAGTGCCAGCTTTACCCTCATCTTTTTGCGTGATTCCTGCCTTCCAACAGTTGCCATAGCAATTCCTCCTTCACTTGCCCGGTTAAGATGAGGTCCCCAAGGGCTATCCAAACAGACTCCTCATCTGCCCTGGTTCCCATTCATTCCATAGAATTCATGCATGGCACCACTTGTCCGGGTAGATAAGAATTGGCACTGTTACAGTGATTTCAAGATGACACTCACGTCATGGGGCATGGGGTCCTGAGAGTCTTCTATTCTGACCAATAACATGCAGCATGATTTGATGGGGAATTCCTGCATGGCACACCAACATCTCAGCGCACATGGGGCTTTGGGCACTGGTCCAACATGGAGGATGCTTTGATGGGGAATTCCTGCATGGCATGGCACACCAACATCTCAGGGCGCATGTGACTTAGGACGTGGGGCCAACATGGAGGATGCTTTGATGGGGAATTCCTCCATGGCACACCAACATCTCAGCACGCATGCAGCTTTGGGCATGGTCCAAAATCATAGATTCATAGAATCACAGAGTTGGAAGAGACCACAAGGGCCATTCAGTCCAACCCCCTGCCATGCAGGAACTCTCCATCAAAACATTCCCGAAAGATGGCCATCCAGCCTCTGATTTAAGGCCTCCAAAGAAAGAGACTCCACTCCAAGGGAGAGTGTTCCACTGTCGAACAGCCCTTACTGTCAGGAAGTTCCTCCTAGAGAGAATCTCTTTTTATTAATATGGTAGAATCTCTTTTATTAATGTGGTAGAATCTCTTTTTATTGAGTTTCCATCCATTATTCTGGGTCCTGTTCTCTGGAGCAGCAGAAAACAAGCTTGCTCCTTCCTCAATGTGACATCCCTTCAAATATCACCTCTTAACCTTCTCTTCTTCAGGCTAAACATCCCCAGTTCCCTGAGGCGTTCCTCATAGGGCATGGTTTCCAGACCCTTCACCATCTTAGTTGTCCTCCTTTGGACTCGCTCCAGTTTCTCCACATCCTTTTTGAATTGTGGTGCCCAGAACTAGACACAGTATTCCAGGTGGGGCCTGACCAAAGCAGAATAGAGTGGCACTATTACTTCCCTTGATCTAGACACTATACTCCTATTGATGCAACCTAAAGGGGTGAGTACCATGGGCCCTCTCTGCAGCCAGCAAGGAACCTTTCCCAGATCTAATGCCTTGCTATGGGTAGTCATTGCTAGGAGGCCTCTGCCATTGCTACTGCAGGCACTATGCCTAGCATAAGGCTTGGGACTCTGCCAGGAGGGCAGATGAGGGGTCTCCCCCTTCCTTCCCATTCCTGGTCCCAGTGGCACCCAGGATCCCACCAGATCCTGTTGCAGCCTGGGAATCACATGGTGATGTTCCCAGGGCTCTTGCACATTCCCTTTGACTTCTTATAATGAAATGTGTGGAAAGAGGCAGAGGACTCCTCTTCGGGCACATAATAATAATAATAATAATAATAATAATAATAATAATAATAATTTTATTTGTATCCCGTCTCTGCCATCTTGGCTGCATGGCTTTAAGGTAAGCTAGGTAGGGCCCAGCAGGAGCTGAGGCTTGCAACTCTAAAATGGTCTTTTTTGGCTGCCACAGAGCATCCCACAATGAAAGCAGAAAATGGCCTCTTGCCCTCGCCAGAGGGAACATGGCCTTTGCCACCCACCTCTAAACAGAGGCTGGATAGCCATATGTTGGGTGTGCTTTGATTGAGAGTTCCTGCATGGCAGGGGGTTGGACTAGATGGCCCTTAGAGTCCCTTCCAACTCTAGGATTCTATGAATAGCATTGGCCTTTTTAGCTGCCACATCGCACTGTAGACTCATGTTCAGCTTATGGTCTACTTGGACTCCTGAATCCCTTTCACACATAGTTTCATTCATCCAGGTGTCCCCCGTCCTATATCTGTGCATTTCATTTCTCCTCCCTCCTAAAAAGTACAAGTAAAACCCTTAGCTGCTTGCAGGCTTTCACGTGAAAATGAGAAAAAAGTACAAGTAAAACCCTTAGCTGCTTGCAGGCTTTCACGTGAAAATGAGGAAAAAGTACAAGTAAAACCCTTAGCTGCTTGCAGGCTTTCACGTGAAAATGAGGAAAAAGTACAAGTAAAACCCTTAGCTGCTTGCAGGCTTTCACGTGAAAATGAGGGAAAAGTACAAGTAAAACCCTTAGCTGCTTGCAGGCTTTCACGTGAAAATGAGGAAAAAGTACAAGTAAAACCCTTAGCTGCTTGCAGGCTTTCACGTGAAAATGAGAAAAAAGTACAAGTAAAACCCTTAGCTGCTTGCAGGCTTTCACGTGAAAATGAGGAAAAAGTACAGCAAGTAAAACCCTTAGCTGCTTGCAGGCTTTCACGTGAAAATGGGGAAAAAGCACAGCAAGTAAAACCCTTAGCTGCTTGCAGGCTTTCACGTGAAAATGAGGAAGAAGTACTTTTACATTTCAGGGAGGAAATGTAGAGGGAGTACCCAAACTCAATGACCTGGAAGTACATGAGGTCACCATGGCATCGGTTGAGAACTGGGCATGTGCAGGAGAGCAATTTCGCATTTAGAAATCCACTGGTGTAATAAGATATTCCTGAATGTGTTTGTATACATGTACAATAATGTATAATAAGCTTTCGCGCAATCGCGTGATTTGCGAATCCATAGCGCAATTTATTTTGCGAAATAACCTAGCTATATCATTGTGTGGTGCACTTTCACGCAATCACGCGAAATTTCGAATTAAATACGAAAATTACTATTGCGAAATTGAGAGAAATTCCTCACATGTGATAAGGTCCAGGGTCAAACTAGAATTAACAGGAATATTCACTTGCTACGTTTCCCAAATGTGAACTAATAATCTTAATCAGAAAAGCTTTGGACTGAAACCAGAGTGTGATCAAGGAAGAATGTAAACACACTCCCTCTATAGCTGAAAGTAAAGAGAGAGAGAGAGAGAGAAAAGAAACTCTTCAAATGGTTAGAGACATATGAGAAGGTGACAGAAATAAAGTCAGAAAGTGATCTACTAAGTGAAGTATTCTGAACATTTGTGCAAAGAAATGGAAGAAAATACTGTAACAAAAAGGGAGAACAAGAGACCTCTTCCATTATTATTTATTATTATTAAACTTTATTTCTAGAGCGCTGTAATTATACTCAGCGCTGTACAAAATTGGTAAAATTTAAGAAATATACAAGCCTGCCGGATGCGTACAGTCTAAAATAGTAACAATTAGATAAAATTACAGAGAGAGGAAAAACAAGTTAAAACATCAGGGTAAAAACTTCCATAAAAACTGAGAAATCAAAGAGAAAATTAATTCAGGAGTAGAGGTGCTGAATGTTCAACAGAGGACACATTATATGATCAGGAAGAAACAGAAAGGCAATGGCAGACTCCTTCAAACCTATTTAGTAAATGAACTGGAAGCTACTCTCAAATGATTTGAGAGAGAAAAAAAGTCACCAGGAACAGCATAACAATAGAACTGTTTCAAGCTATACATTGTTAGTTTTGGGTGGAAATTTTTGCTTAGAGGTGTTAACTAACCCTCTTTTTTGTGGTGTAGCAATTTATCCTTTCCTTTCTGTTATTTCTGCCTCTGGTATCAAATTTTCTATTAAAAATGTAATGCCCAGGAACACAAGTTAATTAATTAGGATATATCTATATATGGAGTGACAAACTTTTCTGAATTTGGATTCAGAAAAGTACAGATCATACTGATTTTAAAAGTCTCAGACTTCTGGATGATGATCATGGTGAGTTGAAATCTCTGCTTCACACTCCAAGGCAGAGGAAGCTAAGCAGCAGAATAGCTAGTGAATTAAAAGCTAATTAGTTGGCTCTCTCCAGATGAAGAAGACAGTATGAGATTGCTCACTTGTGCTCAGGACTCCCGCTCCTCATAAGGACACTGATGAATTTGCAGCAGTGAGATTCAGTAGCAGGAAGCCCAGGGAGAAATATTAAGTTTCTAAGGAGTTTATCACATGGGAGGAATTTATCTCAATTTTGAAAGAAATTGAAGTGAGGCCAGTTTGGAATTGAGTAAATTCGCTAGTTCAGATATGGATTGCATATTGACACTGCATTGCATTCAGAACTGCCCGAAATTGCCTCCCAGTGCCCAAAATTGCGTGTGATAGTTTTTCATGCAATCATGCGAAACCCTATGATTGCGTTCGGAAGGACTTCCCTTTGCCTGAAAATGTGTGTGATCAGCTTTCACGCAATCATGCAAAACACCATGATTGCATTCAGATTGCCATTGGATTATACTTCCAATTCCCTTCGTGTGATAAACTCCTATGTGAGCCCTAAAAGGATATTCAACCAGTGATTCTCCACTTTCTTATTCCCAATTTACAAATATAGTCCTTCCTTCTGGTGGTGAAAGATATGGAACTTTTGAGAAATGAGTTCATGGATTTGAAAGAGACACTGAAGGAAGATTGGAAAAATGAGATTAAGGAATTTAAACTAGTGGTGAACCAACTGACTGAGGATCTAAAACAAGGTGAAGATAAAGTAGAAAGTTTTAATGAAAGCAAATTGAAGGGAAATGATCTGGACAATTTGTTTTTGGTAAATAAAGAAATGGAAATGACTGAGTAGGTGGATGGACCAGCTCTTACGTCTGAGAATAAAGTTGAATATAGGAATGATGATGAGATGACTGCAGATACAACGCTATTTCAAAATAATTATGTTTAGGTTTGAAAAGGAATTGAGAAAGATCTGCTTGGAAGGGAGAGATTGAATCTCTTCTTGGTAGGGAAATTTTGGGATGGAAAAAGTTTTGTGTTTGGAGCAAGTTTTCTATCTGAGACAATGTCCATTTTGATAATTGATCTTTCACTTAAGCAATGCCAAGGGGAAGCTTCCAGGTTGTAAGACATGGGGAGGGGGGGGATCAAAAGTTAAATATAAAGTGAATATGGAACTACATGTTAAGCATTAAAATGGGTTAAGGACTCCAGCTATAATGTACTGATGGAGTAAAGGGAAAATATGTGTTTAAAGAGACTGAGGTTTGGAATAAATTATGATTCTAAAGAGAATGCTCATAAAGTGATTTTTTTAAAAAAATAAAATGATATATAGTTGCTATAGAGTGTCCTGGCTATAACATATGAATGGATTAATGGAAATATATGAGGTTAAAATAATTGAGATTTGAATTAAATGATGTATTATTGTAAGAAAATTATTTAGAATGTAGAAAGGGACTATAGATGTTTGTGGGAAATATCTGTAGAGATGCTTTATTGCTAGAGGGATGTAAATATATAGATAGTGTTATTAATAAGAGTAAATGGAAGATTTCTGAAAGAATGGATGCTAAAGTTAATATCGTAGCAATAATTGATGGGATTAGAGAAAGGTTTTAAGGATAGTTTAATATGATATCCGTTCATATATTTAAGCAAAGCTAAAAATGTTAACCATTAATATTCTCTTATCCAGTTCTCTCAGTTGCTCCTGATAGGGCATAGTTTCCAAACCCTTCACCAAGTTGGTCTCCCTCCTTTAGACACATTCCAACTTGTCAATATCTTTCTTGAATTGTGGTACTGAGAACTGGACACAGTATTCCAGGTGAGGTCTTCACTATTTTCCTCTTACTTTTTATGCTGTGCCTTTCAACTGGGAGGAGAGATAAAATGATAACCTGTGCATGAAAGTCTTTCTGCTTATCAGAACCTTGTATGCCCTTGTGATATCCTGAAGGCTATGCCTTGCAGTGTCATTGCTTTCACAAAAACGGAAGAGGTAATGGTCAAGGGCTTGTCAGTCTGTCTGTTACATCATAGATTTTTACCCCAGGGATACAGTACACCTCTCTAAACATCTGGTAAGGCCTGCAAACTTCTGTTCCCCTCTGCAGGGAGTCTCCTCCCAGCATCACACATCTCCTCTGGAAATTGGCAGGGGCCATTCTAGGTACTGAAATTTCCAAGGTCACCTGCATGTTCTTTGAGGACTGACACTGTTGCTGTTGTTGCTGTCCATCATCATTACTGACAAGGTAGAGTGCTGTATTTGACTTCGTTCTGTGAAGTAGCTAATGTGATAAGTAGACCCTGTTCATTTCCATTGTTTTATTATTTGTTAATATTTTATTCATTTATGTCCTATATGTTTGCACAATACTGTGACTCAGAATAGATTACAAAATATTAAACCAATATAGTTTTAAGATGCAAACTATGATATTTAGATTCCTGCTTAGGAAGCCCACTTAGATGCTTCCAAGGCTAAGTTGCAGCTTTTCACAGTGTTTTGTCTGGCCGTGTTTCATGTTTTCACACCCTACACTCATCTACATTTCCTTGATCTACCTGATCAGGGCCAGCTGGGCTGGTTGACAGTTTTATGAATATATTCTTTTGAGATGTATTTTTTATCACTACCTCAAGATTTTAAATTGGATATACAGAAGGTTCATCATGTTGCTGCCCTGCTAATAGATCTGACAGATCAAGAGCTGTGATACTGTGGTACTTATACACAGTTCAGCCAAGAATGATCTCCTGTGCATGCTAGGCAGATGCCTGAGCTTATCTAGGATCAGACAGAAACTGAATCATGCATTTCCTAGATTATACTGAGGACATAGCAAACCAGCATGGGGAACTTACAAAGATATATGAAAGTGTAAAGGATTTCCAGCTTCAGTACCACTTCAAATATCCAGCCATCTTCTATGGAAACTACCAGGGGCAGCTTAAGAAATTTCAGACTCCTCCAAAGTCTGAATTATTCCAAGCTTGCACTGGATCTCTTTCTAGCCATAGATATCAAATAAATCTACTGTTGTGTCTGCAGAGTCTTTTTAACTTCCTTACAAGGATGATTAAATGATTGACCAGTTATAAGTACCCTAACCTTGATTATTATTACCATATTCGTAGAATAGTGATTAGATTTACATTGACTCAATAATTTTCTTCTGTGTGGATATACTATAAAGTACTGCACATGGTGTGTGTGTGTGTGTGTGTGTGAAATGTATAGATATAGGGTGGGGGACATCTGGCTTAAGGAGACTACGTGTGAAAGCGGTCCAGGAGTCCAAGTAGACCACCAGTTGAACACAAGTCAACAGTGCGATGCAGCAGCTAAAAAGACCAATGCAATTTTAGGCTGCATCAATAAAAGTATAGTGTCTAGATCAAGGGAAGTTAATGGTGCCACTCTATTCTGCTTTGGTGATGCCCCACCTGGAATACTGTGTCCAGTTCTGGGCACCACAGTTTTAAAAAGATGTGGAGAAACTGGAGCGGGTCCAAAGGAGAGCGACCAAAATGGTGAAGGGTCTGGAAACTGTGCCCTATGAGGAACGACTTAGGGAGCTGGGGATTTTTAGCTTGGGGAAGAGAAGGTTAAGAGGTGATGTGATAGCCCTGATTAAATACTTGAAGGGATGTCACATTGAGGAGGGATTAAGCTTGTTTTCTGCTTCTCCAGAGAACAGGACCCAGAACAATGGATGCAAGCTCCAGGAAAAGAGATTCCACCTCAACATTAGGAAGAACTTCCTGACAGTAAGGGCTGTTCGACAGTGGAACACACTCCCTCGAAGTGTAGTGGAGTCTCCTACCTTAGAGGTCTTTAAACACAGGATGGATGGCCATCTGTCAGGAATGCTTTGATTGTGATTTCCTGCATGGCGGGGTGGGTGGGTGGGTTGGACTGGATGGCCCTTGTGGTCTCTTCCAACTCTGTGATTCTATGATTCTCTAGAGGAAGAATCTAAAGGAAGATCTTTTTTTGTTTTTAATTACAACTGCATATCCACACCCAGGGAATGATAATGAAGGATGTTGATTTTGTCCTGCCAGTGGTCTTAGCTAGTTAACAAAGATTCTGCCAGTTAATAAGCCTTATTTATTATCCTTTATATTTTATCCTGCCACTGGTCTTAGCCAGTTAACAAGGATTCTGCCAGTTAATAAGTATTATTTATTATGCCTTATATTGGATGGGAGGTGACTTCCACAATGTTCTAGATCCAATATGAGGACTATAAGCCAACATAAATTGCATACTGTGGCACAATCTATGGTTAAGGGATACATGATAGAGTTAGAATTAGTAGATGCATGAGGTATGCTACATATAACAGGTAGAGGAAATTATTATTTTTTCTTGTTTCATCTGTACATCATAACTGTTTTTTTCTTGTAATATTTTCTAGTTTCTACTCTGATGTTTCAGATTACTGTATGTAATATAAATAGAACTTAAGTTTTATATCATTCTCTAACTACCTCAGATCTCTGATTTCCAGACAGGACCAGGTCATCCAGACACTGGCATTTTAAAGTGTCTTTATGAGATTTTAAAACACAGATGCTTGTCAAATGGGGTGCACATAAGGGTGGGGTGCATCTCTTCTTCTTCTCAGAAGAGGGAATGTAGAACAGTACAAAACACTACCTTGAATAACAAGTTGGTGCTTTTATTGAGCCAAATTGCTTCATCTTCCACTCTTGATTTATACAGAGATCTGCAAAATGCTAACCTTGAATAATGTGTTTTCTTTGAAGGCAGCATTCACTTGCATCAGAAGTACTGGGAAAGCGGTGACCAGACAAGATTTCAGTACTCTGCCTTAAACAACAAAAGAATTAAAATCTTCTTTTGAAATCCCAAGAACATAATCTCTTATCTTTTTCTATGTAATTCAGAATAGAACTTACAAAACTATAAATTAATATTAACAAAAGTAGAATATACAGAACTTAACTGTATATTCTGTTCTTGCTTACAGTTTTGTAAGTTCTATTCTGAATTACATGGCATGGTTTAGAAGCGGGGGGGGGGGGGTGTTCTGATCCCAATCTCCCAAATTTAGTATTTACAATAGCAATTGTTGGATTCACCTTTAGATATGAATGCCTATCAACAGTATAATTATGAATATGAGCTTCAGGAAATTTTCAAGACCATATGGTTCTCCTATTGAAATGTTATAAAATGTTTACAGTCCTTCTTATTCCAAATGTTTTTACTCTAGCCCTTTGCCATCTTTTCTGTACAGTGGAACCTTGGTATCATGTGAGGGTTGGTTCCAGGACCCAGTGTGGATACTCAAGTCCCATTAAGTACAATGGCATAGTGAAATGGTGTCCCTTATATATATTATGGTTATATTACTATGATTGATAGGCCACACACAATGGCCACAATCTTACATCATCATAACACAGTTGCTGGAGGAGTTGTGTCACACTAGTACTACACAGTCTCTACACAGAATAGAAACATTGTACAATATATGTTTAGGATTGGGCCCCAATGTGCAATGTTCTGCATGAATAATTCCACTTCTGCCTCTGTCAGCTGAATACGGTCATTGTCAAAATAACAGCTCCATATTGCACACCTTACAACTGAATAACTCACCAACAGGATAACAAGCCTTGTGTAAATTATAGGTCTATTTCACAGTGTGCCAGCATCCCATGTCCCAGCCATACCTAGTAGGCCCCTTTTTAGAAACGAAAACTCCCTGAGTTTTAAAACAGGCCAGCTGAGCACAACTGGGACACAGGATAATGGTTCGGCTGTGATTTATAATGCAGTAATCTCCCCCTCTATGCCACATCCTGGCTGCATCCTGTTAGGCTGCTGCTGGGTTAAAAGGTAATGTGATATGGTCCATATTTGCTGGAATCCTTTTAGGGGATCAGGGATGTAGGCAAGGGGGGTGGTTAATAGGGTTCAAACCCCACCCTTCAGTCCTTCTCCATGATGACCTAAGCATGGAATCTGGGTATAGTGGCTTCCCAGCAGCATGGTAAAAAGAGGAAGCCTGGGAAGTTTATCACATGGGAGGAATTTCTCTCAATTTCGAAAGAAATGGAAGTGAGGCCAGTTCAGAATTGAGTAAATTCGCTAGTTCAGCAAATTTACTTGATTGCGTATTGACACTGCATTGCGTTCAGAACTGCCCGAAATTGCCTCCCAGTGCCTGAAATTGCATGTATAGTTTCTCACGCAATCACACGAAACCCCATGATTGCATTCGGAAGGACTTCCCTTTGCCTGAAAATGTGTGTGATCAGCTTTCACGCAATCACGCGAAACCCCATGATTGCATTCAGATTGCCATTGGATTATACTTCCAATTCCCTTCGTGTGATAAACTCCTGGGTTTCATTATGTAAATAAACATCTTTTAAAACAGGACAAGCGAAGAGTTGCAAAATGAATAAATCACCTAGACCCACAGCCTTCAGAGGTGACTGTATTCTATCATCTCCTTTCCATTTGGCAAGGACTGCCCTGATTGATGGGTGATCAGTCTACATACATGCCAACGTGTTCCCGGACCAAAAGATGGTATCTAGCCTGGCAAGCTCTCTTCTTCTGGCCAATAGCTGCCAGCAGCTTGAGCAATATTGCCATGGCAACATGCTGTGGGATTATGGATGTTGTAGTTCAGAGTCTCTCTCTCTCTCTCTCTCTCTCTCTTTGGCTGAGCTTTCCAAATGCCCCTCACCAAAGCTCAGAATTCGATAGGATGGGGGGGGGGAGGAATCTACACTGTTGAAATAATACACTTTGACACCACTTTAAGTTTTGTAGCTCCATTCTATGGAATGCTGGGATTTGTAGTTTTCTTTAAGCCTTTTTGTCAAAGAATCCCAGAATTCTATAGGATGGTGGGGGGGGGGGGGGAATCTACATTGTTGAAATAATACACTTTGAGACTACTTAAGTGTTGCAGCTCCATTCTATGGAATGCTGGGATTTGTACTTTTACAAGGTTTTTAAAAAAGTGTTTGGTTTTTGTTTTGTTTTGTTTTTGGCCAAAGAATGCTGGTGCCTCAGTCACAAAACTACAAAACCCAGGATTTTTCTGTAGCCCTGGTAGTTAAAAGTGATGTATGTCAAACTACGTCATTTCTACAGTGTGTAGATACACACAGTGTTGCCGCTGCTAAAGTTAAAGAAGAATATAGTTCCATTACAGTGCATTGTGATCTGTCTGTTGTTGTTGTTGCTGTTGTTGTTTGACTTCAAGTCCTTTCCAACTTATGACAACCCTAAGGCAACCTTTTCCTGGGGTTTTCTGGGCAAGATTTGTTCAGAAGGGGTTTGCCATTGCCTTCCTCTGAGGCTGGGAGAGTGTGACATTGCCCAAGGTCACCCACTGAGTTTCATGGCTGAGCTGGGAATCAAACCCAGGCCTCCAAAGCCACAGTCCAACACACGTTTTACAGAGTGGCTCTTCCATGATGACAAATTCCAAAACCCATATTTTCCCTCAAATTGAGCTCCCTGTTTTTCAATCGTTGCAAGAGAATCAGATAAGCAGAGACAGACTCCCCCACACAAAAAATGACCTCCTCCTCCTCCTTCCTAGGGCTGGCATTGCCAGGGGCAGGGACTGAGCAATCTCCCTCTGCTTCCTTGCTATTGAAAAATGAGCTCTGTTTGCATGACAGTTAAGGAACACTTCTGCCCAGCCTTCACACACAGGGGCTGTTTTTCCCTTCGAGCAACTTTTGGAGGGTGTTATACAAGCAATGCTTCATTAAAATAGTTTTAACAGTTTTTATCTTGAGTGTTCAAGATGGATGCATTTGTGATCAGGAAGAAAATAAATTCCAACAGCAAACTAAAGAGCTAAGTACACGAAATTTATCACAACTTTATTACAGGAAAAGCGGTAAAAGTTATCAAATTGGCATATAGAAATAAAGCCATTTGTGGAGGAATTATCTCTTATTGTTTTGAAAGCCTTTCATTACCATACTCACAATTACAAGAAATTATAAATCCATCATGTAATAAAATATACTGGTTTGTCAACTGTACAATGAATGGTTAAACTAGTTTTACGTTTTAATACGTAATAATAACTCTGACATAAGCATTACATTGTTTCTGGGTTCCATCCCTTTAAAATAAAGGACTGTGTACATGAGGATAAATTTTATTGCTTTTTAACTGTTGTTACCCACCTTGATTCAATATAAGGAGAGGCGGGATGCAAATTATTATTATTATTATTATTATTATTATTTTACATATTTTGAAAACAGGTTTTAAATGTAAAAATACTCACAAAAATATGTTTATTACTTTAATATACTTATGTATTTGCAATGTGTTTACTCCCCCCCCCCCAATAAATGGTGGCACTTAGTCTGGACCCCCCACCTTCCCAAAATCCTGGCTATGTCCCTGAGGGGATGTTACACTGGCAAAACGTCTGGTTACACCAACAGATGTATTATTTAGATGCTTGTATAGCTATCCAGTACCCACTTAGACAAGTGTTTCTCCATTCATCTACAAGAGCTCAGGAGCCCAATTCTATCGCTTCACCCCAAAACTGGAACAGCTACTGGATCATCTGTAAAACAAGCACTGGAATATCTGAGAAGCTATCAGGTACCCATCCCACACACACACTAGCTGACATTTCCACCATTCACAGTACACTGGTACGGCTTTATGGTCTGCTAATATTGAACAGAATCACAGCCATTAACTGCTATCCTTCCTAACAGGCTAGTGCTTTCCTGCTTATGGTAGACCAGGTAGAATTATTGATCATACACAACAAATAGATTGTCTTAGACTAGTTGTTGACTTGATTTCTTTACAAAGCGAGAGACCTGATCAGGTCTTTTCCTTCAGTAGAAGCTGAAAAAGCCTTTGACAAAATATAGAGACAATTTATCTTTGTTACATTTTAAATTTGCTTCTCTTGAAGATTTTTTTAAAAAATTGGATTATTCTGCTTTGGTCAGGCCCCACCTGGAATACTGTGTCCAGTTCTAGGCACCACAATTCAAAAAGGATGTGGAGAAACTGGAGCGGGTCCAAAGGAGCGCAACCAAAATGGTGAAGGGTCTGGAAACCATGCCCTATGAGGAACGACTTAGGGAGCTGGGAATGTTTAGCCTGGAGAAGAGAAGGTTAAGAGGTGATACGATTGCCCTGTTTAAATTCTTGAAGGGATGTCACACTGAGGAGGGAGCAAGCTTGCTCCAGAGAACAGGACTCAGAACAATGGATGCAAGCTCCAGGAAAAGAGATTCCACCTCAACATTAGGAAGAACTTCCTGACAGTAAAGGCTGTTCGACAGTGGAACACACTCCCTTGGAGTGTGGTGGAGCCGCCTTCCTTGGAGGTTTTTAAGCAGACGCTGGATGGCCATCTGTTGGGTATGCTTTGATTGGGAGTTCCTGCATGGCAGGGGGTTGGACTGGATGGCCCTTGTGGTCTCTTCCAACTCTATGATTC
The DNA here is from genome assembly GCA_034509955.1 of Urosaurus nigricauda. Taxonomy (NCBI): domain Eukaryota; kingdom Metazoa; phylum Chordata; class Lepidosauria; order Squamata; family Phrynosomatidae; genus Urosaurus; species Urosaurus nigricauda. The sequence goes on along the minus strand of JAOEGL010000002.1, from coordinate 265,924,478 downwards.
TATGATTAAAAGGGCATTGTTTTGCACTGGTTTTTCAACCTGAAGCATGGCTTCATCTGTTTCACAGCTGAGGGTGAAAACGGAATGAAACTGCTTTATTTTGTAAATGCAGGTGTTTGAAAAGTGACATTATGGATAAATAAAATATGTCATATTCCCTCCCCCAAACTTAGAGTTCAAAATATGCCTTTTTAGTCAATGAATACAATGCTCTAAGATTTAGAAACAAATAGTATGATGAATTAAATTGCTCTGTTAGATAGTTTTGATAGTTTTGCCGAACTAGTGGGTGGGTGCAGCTCTGGATTTCATACCTGTCATTACATATCTATGTGCTTCATATCCCTATGAGCTTTATACCCCAACTCATACAATAAAAACCCTTGTTCACCACAAAGTCTATTTAGCAAAGCACTGAGTAAGGTATGTCTGCTACCTGCTGGCACCATATTTTTCCTCAAGCATATTTTAAACATTTGATCTGGTGATGTTTGTGCAATTTTCATCTGGATAACTCATTGTTAGTAAAATCCATTTTTTTTTCTTTGAATTTTACAGGCTTTCATACATTCTTGAACTCCCCCCCCTTTTTTTTTTTTTAATTAACTTTTAGTCAAAGGAAATGGATTTCCTATGGTCTTTTGGTGGCTTAATAATTTACCAGTATAGGAGAGCACTGGAAAGACAAACGGGTACTCTAGTTAGTCAAAGAAGAGAAGATATCATACCCTTCTCAATAACTGATCATATAGATATCAGCTTAGCATGAACAAATACCCTGTTTCCCCAAAATTAAGACATCCCAGTAAAATAAAACCCAGTAAAGGTTTTGCTGAATTGCTAAATATAAGGCATCCCCTGAATGTAAGACCTAGCAAAGTTTTTGTATGTGTGTTTATATATACACACATACACTATATCATAAATGTTCATTTTTTAAATTTTTTTTGTTCAACAATAAATGCAAAATCTTCTTCATGGAAAAATAAGACATCCCCAGAAAATAAGACCTAGTGCATCTTTGGGAGCAAAAATTAATACAAGACACTGTCTTATTTTCGGGGAAACATTTGGCCATCTTTTCTAGAAATTTATGCACAAATGGTTTCTTGTTGATGTATTTTCATTCTGTTACATGCTAGCTAATAATAATTAATAATAATAATAATTTTTATTTCTAGCCTGCCCCTCTGAATGAGCAATCGGGGTGGGTTACATGAAAGGAGGTTAAAAACAGTACAAGTTAAAATATCCTATCCCATCCCCCGCCTCCCCCCCTTAAAAAAGAATTAAATCACAATGAAGTTAAAACAAATGTATAAACAAATAAAAACAACTAGAACAGCAGCAGGAATTCCAAGCTAAGTTTTCGATTAATTCAGTATCATTTTTAATGTATTTCTCTTGCTATAAATTCCACTTGATAAAAATAAATGAAAAAAAATTCATATCTGGCTGGGACATATTAGTGTAAAAAGATTAAATATTTTATCTTTTTGTTATGGTTTTCATATGGTAAAGGTTTAACTGAAAAAAAATTATTTTGAAAGGAAAATGCTATAAAATTATTTTTCTAAAAGTAATTACAACGTTGTTTAAAAGTAACTTATTTTAAAAAGTAATTTGTTTGTTTGAGATAAATTTATTATTTGAAAATGGGTAAACCAAATGTAACTGACTCCTATATTTTGATTTAAGACTTTTACATTAATTAATTTGAGCCCAGAGGCAGAACATACAAGCAAATAGAATTTTTAAAAACTTCTTTAAATAATCAAAGATTGAGCAGTTATAACTGTGAAAAGTCAGTATATTTGTTAATGAGAAGTAATCACAGAGTTGGTGGTTTTTTCCTGAAAAGACTAAACTGTTCCACAAATCAGATTATAGAGAACACATTTCCCATTGGGAGCTTACATGTGATTACATTTCACAAATGCCAAGTTAAAACTAGCATCTTGTAATTAATTTTGTGAAATTAATGCATAAAGTACATGGAGAAAAATTCAAAAAAGGAAACCATGCACTGCCAAGTAACTTTGAAACCTTATTCCTGTTTTCCATGAATTAGCATTTCAGATATCTGTTTATATAGATCAACTTTGCAATTATCTTTTAATCGGAATAATTTAGAATAAATTACATCTCTTTCCTAGCATGTGATTATCATTGTTGTGATAAGATGAATAAATAGAATGAGATTTTCTTTTAGATTGTTGAATAATATTACTTGAAAAGAAAAAGATTAAATTGTGGGTCACTTTTTTTTCCTCCTGCAGTAGAAACCCTGGTTTCAAACCATGATAAGATCATTACTCCAATCTTGCTATATATCCTACAGAGTTTAAAAAAAAACTTGCTTTGCACCTTCACTCCAAACAAAGGACAGCAGAGAAGTTATAGGATTAATAGGAAGGGAGAAATTATCCTCCTTCTTTTCTTCCTTCTTCTGGGGAGGACTGAAACTTTCTTATTTCCCACCTTGTTTTTTCTGAATTAAAATTAAGCACCTCCTCTTTGCAGGATGGGGCAGTTTAGTGGTTAAGACACCAATTCTGATGATTGGAAGATTGGAAGGTTGGCAGTTTGAGGCCAGAGTGCTACATGATGGGAAGGTCCTGGGAAAGTAATAGCATTCAGTGCAGTCATGCTGGCCACGTGGCCACCAGAGTATTCCTCTGACAATGCTGGCTCTTTGGCTTAGTAACGGAGATGAGCACCGTCTCCTACAGTCAATTATGACTAGACATTCATATCAAGGGACTACCTTTACCTCTTTGCTCTGTTAAAAAAAAAAAAAACAGACTTCAGATGGGCAGGTTTCAGCTGTTCTAAGGGCCAAGCTAGATGTCAAATAAATTGTGTGACTGTAGTTAGTGTTGCAGCAGTTGTGGATACATCAATAAAGGGGAAGCCTGTGATGACTGAAAACCTTAGGAAGTGGAGACAGAGTTTAAGTCTCTCTTTCGTCTGGCTCCAAACAAAAATTTCTTTTCCAAAACTGGTCCTATGGACTGTTTCTTTGAAAATCAAATAACATCTCTGAAAAACCTATTTTTGTCCTCAACCCTCCCTAACAGGGTCCCAATGCATTTGAAGTATGGTGCTGGAGAGGAGTACTAAGGATTCCATGGACACCCAAAAAGACAAACAAATGGGTTCTAGAGCAGATCAAGCCAGAAATCTCCCTAGAAGCCAAGATGACAAAACTAAGGTTGTCATACTTTGGACACATTATAAGAAGGTGTGCTAGGAAAGATAGAAGTAGAAAGAGAGGAAGGCCGTATGGAAGATGGATGAACTGTATTAAAGAGATTGTGAGTATGCGTTTGCAGGAGTTGAGCAGAGCAATGGAGAAAAGAGGGTCTTGGAGATTTCACTATGGGACAAGATTGACTCAAGGGCAGTTACAACAACAAACAGTAACTATAGCTGAATTACCTCAGTTTAACTACTCTTAATTTCATCTGCTCCTCAGGTGGCTTCTAATAGTTTCCACTGCCTTCCTAGCTCTAATCCTGCAGAATATCAATACACACTTTAATTCTGGACTTCTCTTGTTGCTAATTTGTATAACTAAAACCCCTCAAACTGTACCTCATGGCAGTTCTACTCAGACTCCTTGGCTGCTAATCCCGCAGGGAAGAATGACACACACCTCTCAAACACAGCCCCTATTTATACTTGAACCTGGGAGCAACTCCCACATTTTCCTAGCTTAACTGTCATTAAAGATTATCACACTAGGGCTTACCATCTCTCATTTGTCCCTGGATCATTGAAGAAGGGCATGTGTATGAAAGCCTAGTGCGCTCTGTCAGCATCAGAGAATCGGCAGCTCCCTCTACCATCATGGAATCATTAAGGGGGAGTGAATTTCCTCTTAACAGAAACTTGATGTTAAGAGGAAATCCACTCCCTCTGAATGATTCAGTGATGCTAGAGGGAGCCAACAAATCCAATGAGGAAGCATGCCAGGCTTTCATACGTGTGTGCTTCCTCAACAATCCAGGGATGATTGAGAGACGGTAAACCCTAGTGTGATAATCTCTATAGGCTGTTCCTAACATTCTACACTGCCTGTTTTCTCCATAGGCAGACAGTATAAAATTAACCCAATTTATAACTAACTCTAGATTAACCCCACCCCCACCCCAAGTATCTTTTCAAGGTTCAGAGGAAGTGATTATCTTTATTGATGTGATTTCTTTTTATGGTACATAATTTCTTTACCAGATTCATTACTGGGATAGCATTTGTACTTTCATCTAGACAAGGCTGTTGTTGAAACAGTGCTTACTAGGGATGTTCAATCAGGTCTGAAATGGCTGTTCCTTTTCATAAACCACAGGTATTTTTCCTGTCTCACATGTAGCACTATTCTGACCCTACTGCATTACTGAAAGAGAGCAATTCATGATCAGATCAAAGTTGGGAATCTTATATTAATGACATGGCCTTTCATGATTCAGCACCTTTTATTACTTCCATTGCTTTTCTTACACCATTTCTCTTATGTTGGGTTGTTACAGTTCATTGTAATCTGTTGTTATAATGTCACTTTGGGGAGAAAATGTCCTGTTCTGCAACCTTCCCGTCATCTCTCTCTCCTCTCTTTTTCCTTCTCTTCCCCCATTCCAAATCATGTTTAAATTGAAGCTATAACATGGCTTGTATTATTTATATACAATTCCATTTATTGATATGCTCCCAGATGCATTTCTGATGACTTATAAGGGGTAATGTTCAGCTCTCTCCAGGATACCATCACTCATAATTTGTTGTTGTTATTATTATGAGCAAGGGAGTACCAGTATGAATCTTCTAACTTTATGTTCATCATGGGGTTTTGTAACAAGTTATACTTTTAATGATACTATATTTTATTGTCCATTTAAAGACCTTAGTGGACATAATTTATCAAAAGCTAGAATATTTGTTCAACTAAAATGATTACTTTCTATTATACATTGTCTCCATATGGGGTGCATTTTAGTTTCCCAGGGTGTTAACCCTTTTAAATATGCAAGTATGAAAGTTAAATTTGTTAGAGTTCAGCTTTCTTCAGCAGAGCAACGCAAGTGTGAGCAAACCATTATTTTAAATCTGTCTTCCTAAAGAATAAGGACTTACTCCAAATAATAATAATAATAATGACTTTAAAAAATAATTACATAACAAAAACTAAATCCTAAACTAACTAAAGATAGTTATATATATCAGGAAGATTGAGAGAAATATATAAGACTAGCAGTCAGACTAGAGACACACACTTACTGTAAGATTACCAGTATAGAATCTTGAGATAGTTTTTAAGACTGTCTTTAAGAGAGAGGGACCTAAATAGGAAACCCTATCTATATAATGAGATGAAAGAGAATGAAAGAGCAACTTTTCTGTGAGTCACACCTGTGAGTCACAAGTGGGAGGAGCTAGGAGACTAGCTATACAGAACTGCTCAGAGAGCCAGCTGCAGAGAGTTGGAGTGAGAGAGAGAAGAAGGAAGAGCAACTTTTTGGCAGCCATTTTAAGTGGTAAGTGTGTGGATTTTTAAAATCTCTTTGGGGAGTGTGTCTGTTGCAGAGGAGGAGAGGAGGAGGAGGAGCTTCTGTGAGTCACATCTGTGAGTCACAAGTGGGAGGAGCTAGAAGACTAGCTATACAGAACTGCTCAGAGAGCCAGCTGCAGAGAGTTGGAGTGAGAGAGAGAAGAAGGAAGAGCAACTTTTTGGCAGCCATTTTAAGTGGTAAGTGTGTGGATTTTTAAAATCTCTTTGGGGAGTGTGTCTGTTGCAGAGGAGGAGGAGGAGCTTCTGTGAGTCACATCTGTGAGTCACAAGTGGGAGGAGCTAGGAGACTAGCTATACAGAACTGCTCAGAGAGCTGCGCGCCTAACGGCGCGCAAATTCCCCCCCCCCAAACAGGGTAAAAGCACAACATTAGGAGCAGAGGAGCTGTAAACTTTGTTTTAGAGGTTCTCCTTTAGATCTTCCCCTTTTAAAAGTGCTTTTGAGGGGTTCCCCTCCACCTCAGAGGAAGTGAATACAAGTTAGAAACCAGGGCATCTGTATAAAGTAACATTCCCAGTAGGTTGAAATCACTGATAGAGATTGGTGAAATAGGACAGGACATCAGGGGCTTTGACATTAGTGTTTACCGGGGAATATTCTTCGAGGAGGAAGCCCACAGTCTTCTTTTAGTGATTCCTTAATACTTCTCGGTATGGGCACCGAGGGAGCGGCTGCAGTCACTTGCAACACTTGTGGGATGTTTGTCTTCTTGCCTACAGATGTGGCGAACTTCACATGCCCCAAGTGCAAGTTGGTAGCCCTCTTGGAGGAGAAAGTACAGCAGCTGGAATCCAGGGTAGCGACACTTCAGCATGTCAGGGAGCAAGAGGTTTTCCTCGACACAACGGAAGGAACGATCTTGGAAGGGGACCACACAGAGAAAGTCGCTGGGGGTGAGAAGGTCACTTCATCTACAGAGGAGGCAAACAGCTGGAGGAATGTCACACAGAGAAGCAGAGAAATCAGGGATAGCTGTAGGAGCTTGCAGCTACAGAATCGTTTCGAAGCCCTTTCACTTATCAAGGAGGATCAGGAAGAGCAGCACGGACAGACTTCAGGGACACAGCAGGAGAGCCTGGGAGTTCCATCGCAGGGAAGAGTTGCTGCTAAGCCTCAGAGGAGGCGTGTGGTTGTGGTGGGGGACTCCTTGCTGAGGGGTACAGAAGCAGTGATTTGTGGGCCCGACAAGATGTCTCGTGAGGTGTGTTGTCTCCCTGGGGCAAAGATCCGTGATGTTACGGAGAGGCTGACAAGACTGGTCAAATCTACTGACAAATACCCCTTCCTTTTGGTCCACGTGGGAACGAATGACACAGCAAGACACAGCCTTCAGAATATCAGAAGGGATTACGAGGCTCTGGGGAAGAAGCTGAAGGAAATGGACGCACAGATTGTCATCTCGTCCCTTCTACCAGTAGAAGGGCATGGTCCAGGAAGAGAGAGGAAAATAGCAGATATCAACAACTGGCTCCGCAGATGGTGTCGCCGAGAACAATTTGGATTCTTGGATCATGGGCTGCGGTTCCATGAGGAGGGACTTCTAGCAAGGGATGGGCTACATCTCACGCCAGTTGGAAGAAACGTTTTTGCCAACAGTCTGAAGAATCTGATCAGGAGGGCTTTAAACTAAGTGATCTGGGGAAGGGAGACAGCAGTCTGAAAGGCAAAACGGCTAGAAAAAATAGTCAAACTGACATAGAGGGAAGAAGACAAACAGTGCAAGGACTCAACAAAAGGAGCCAAAAAAACATGCACAAGCATCAAGTAAAGGGGACACATGGTCTTAGATGTCTCTACACTAATGCACAGAGCATGGGAAATAAGCAAGATGAACTTGCACTCCTAGCACAACAAGGGAAATATGATATAATAGGCATCACTGAAACCTGGTGGGATGAGTCTCACGATTGGAATATAGAAATAGAGGGGTATAACCTTTTTAAGAGAAACAGGACAAACAAGAAAGGAGGAGGAATAGCATTATATGTCAAGGATATTTACACCAGTGAAGAGATCCAGGACATCAATACTGGAAGCCAGGTGGAGAGCATCTGGATAAAAATTAAAGGAGAGGGAAACAACAGGGATGTTACTGTGGGAGTCTACTACAGACCCCCAAGTCAGACAGAGGAAATGGATGATGCCTTTCTAGAACAGATGACCACACAATCAGGAAGGAGAGATGTAGTAGTGATGGGGGACTTCAACTACCCGGATATTTGCTGGAAGTCAAACTCAGCGCCATCCTCAAGATCTAGAAAATTCCTCACTTGCCTTGAAGACAATTTCATTGTCCAAAAGGTGGAAGAGGCAACAAGGGGATCAGCTATTTTGGATCTGATCTTAACCAACAGGGAAGACCTAGTTGATGGGGTGCAAGTGGTGGGATCCTTAGGTGGGAGTGACCATGTCCTCCTGGAGTTTGTTATACAGTGGAAAGGTGAAGCTAAGCATAGTCAGACACGCATTCTAGACTTTAGGAAAGCTGATTTCAATAAACTTAGAGAAATACTGGGGGTGATCCCATGGTCAAGAATACTAAAAGAGAAGGGAGTTCAAGATGGATGGGAGTTCCTCAAAAGGGAGATACTAAAGGGACAATTTCAGACAGTTCCAATGAGGAAGAAAAATGGGAGATGTCTCAAGAAACCAGTATGGATGACTAAGGAACTTACAACTGAGCTAAGTTTTAAACGGAACATGTATAAAAAATGGAAAAATGGGGAAATCACCAAAGAGGAATTCAAACAAATAGCCAGCGCATGTAGGGATAAAGTCAGAAAAGCTAAAGCGCAAAATGAACTCAGGCTTGCTAGAGACGTTAAGAACAATAAAAAGGGCTTTTTTGGGTATGTCCGCAGCAAAAGGAAGAAGAAGGAAACAGTTGGGCCACTGCGTGGTGAAGATGGCAAAATGCTCACAGGAGACAGAGAAAAGGCAGAATTGCTCAACACCTTCTTTGCTTCAGTCTTCTCAGGAAAGGCAAAGGGTGCCCAACCTAAGGATGATGGGGCAGAGGACAGAATAGGGGAATTTCAGCACAGAATAAGTAAGGAAACAGTACAGGAATACCTGGTTAATCTAAATGAATATAAGTCTCCAGGACCAGATGAACTACATCCAAGGGTATTAAAAGAACTGGCAAATGTAATATCGGAACCAATGGCAATCATCTTTGAGAACTCCTGGAGAACAGGAGAAGTCCCTGCAGACTGGAGGAGGGCAAATGTTGTCCCAATCTTCAAAAAGGGGAAAAAAGAGGATCCCAACAATTATCGTCCGGTTAGTCTGACATCAATACCAGGAAAGATTCTAGAGCAGATCATTAAGCAGAGAGTCTGTGAATATCTGGAAGATAATTCCATAATCACAAAAAGCCAACATGGGTTTCAGAGAAACAAGTCATGCCAGACAAATCTGATCTCTTTTTTTGATAAAATTACCAGCTTGGTAGATGAAGGGAATGCTGTGGATATAGTATATCTTGACTTCAGTAAGGCCTTTGACAAGGTTCCCCATGACATCCTTGCAAACAAGCTTGTAAAATGTGGACTAGACAAGGTAACCGTTACATGGATTTGTAACTGGTTGACTGAGCGAACCCAAAGGGTGCTCAACAATGGTTCCTTTTCATCCTGGAAAGAAGTAACAAGTGGGGTGCCACAGGGTTCTGTCCTGGGCCCAGTGCTATTCAACATCTTTATTAATGACTTGGATGACAGTATTGAGAGCCTAGTTATCAAATTTGCAGATGACACCAAATTGGGAGGAGTAGCTAATACCCCAAAGGACAGGATCAAAATTCAAAATGACCTGAATAGACTAGAAAGCTGGGCCAAAGCTAACAAAATGAAATTTAACACAGAGAAATGTAAGGTCCTACACGTAGGGCGGAAAAATGAAATGCACAAATATAGGATGGGGGACACCTGGCTGAATGAGACAACATGTGAAAGGGATCTAGGAGTCCAAGTAGACCACAAGTTGAACATGAGTCAACAGTGTGATGCAGCAGCTAAAAAGGCCAATGCAATTTTAGGTTGCATCAATAGAAGTATAGTGTCTAGATCAAGGGAAGTAATAGTGCCACTCTATTCTGCATTGGTCAGGCCCCACCTGGAATACTGTGTCCAGTTCTGGGCACCACAATTCAAAACGGATGTGGAGAAACTGGAGCGGGTCCAAAGGAGGGCGACTAAAATGGTGAAGGGTCTGGAAAGCATGCCCTATGAAGAACGCCTTAGGGAGCTGGGAATGTTTAGCCTGGAGAAGAGAAGGTTAAGAGGTGATATGATCGCCCTGTTTAAATACTTGAAGGGATGTCACATTGAGGAGGGAGCAAGCTTGTTTTCTGCTGCTCCAGAGAACAGAACTCGGAACAATGGATGCAAACTGCAGGAAAAAAGATTCCACCTCAACATTAGGAGGAACTTCCTGACAGTAAGAGCTGTTCGACAGTGGAACACACTCCCTCGGAGGGTGGTGGAGTCTCCTTCCTTGGAGGTTTTTAAGCAGAGGCTGGATGGCCATCTGTCGGGTATGCTTTGATTGGGAGTTCCTGCACGGCAGGGGGTTGGACTGGATGGCCCTTGTGGTCTCTTCCAACTCTAAATTTCTATGATTCTATGATTCTATGATTCTATGAATAAGATTCTTCCAACACTCCATACCATTTTTTCTTCTTAGACTTCTTGTTTTCCTATTACTGTTTAATGTTGTCTTTTGGACTACACTGTCCAGCATCCTGTAGGCATTGGCTATATCTCTCAAAGTATTTTGCCAACGTGGAGTTGAAGGCTTTCATGGCCAGCATCCATAGTTTTTTGTGGAGCTTTTGGGCTATGTGGCCATGTTCTAGAAGAGTTCCTTTTCTGACATTTCACCAGCATCTGTGGCTGGCATCTTCAGAGAATGATAGCCTGGAATGATAGCCCACCCTGAGGTCTGTCATTAGCAACAGAACAATACATTTGCAAATTACTCCTTCCTTCCCAGGGTCATACAGGATATATATATCCAATCCTGTTCCAGGCTATCATTCTCTGAAGATGCCAGCCACAAATGCTGGCGAAACATCAGAAATGAACTCTTCTAGAACATGACCACATAGCCTGAAAGCTCCACAAAAAACTATGGATGCCGGCCATGAAAGCCGGCATCCATGAAAGCTGGCTCAGAGCTAAAAAACAGAACAAAAAGAACCCAGAATATTCTGATTTTGACCAGAAAATGCACACCTTTTCAGCTACATATAAACACCTCAACACCAGAGTTCTAAAGGAGTAATATATCTTAACCCTAACCATAAAAATGCATATAAGCACAGTTGCGGATGCACATTAAAAAAGGACAAAGCATCCATACCCAAGTGTCCAGGATAGCAATGCAAAAAAGTGAAAATGTGACACCTCCAATGGATATAATAAAACACACACAAACCAGACAGTCCAAGAGGGGGCATGGAATGAAAGAGAAATGTATGTGGGTCTCCTTGATTGTGGTTTGCCAATGTTTTACTGGGAACACTGATGATGCCATGCCCTGTACAGGTAGAGGATCGCAGGTGCTACTGTGTGGTTATTTAAAGGAGTGGTAATCCAGTGGGATGGCATCTAGGCAGCAGGTGGTAACTGGAGGTGTGCTTGTGCAATGGTAAGCTTGGATGGTGGGGAGGTGACAAAAAAATAATCCAGTGGTGTGGCTTGACACTGTGCTGTACACTCAGGCTGTGTGTTTACGGCCGTCTTGGGATTGGCTGGTGAGGACAGTGGGGTTTTGAACCACTTTTGAAAAAAGCAGGTTCAAGATGCTTTTTCTTACCTGCCTGTTCTGCCCTATAGTTGAAATTGGACAATTGTGTTTTGGTTCACAAGACCAGCCTTTAGACTTGCACTTCCATAGTCAAACACAATAAGGGACAGATGTGCCTGACAATAATTTTCTGATTAAACTTCACTTCTCCATGACAACCACAAGTTCTTCTGTCTATGTTTGTGACTGATTGGTATATATCTTACATTTCTTTCTGTGAATACTAGTGCATCTCCACTGTAAAAATACAGTTTGCCATCACTTTAGTGCTGTAGCTCCATCCTATGATTTCTTAGGATTTGTATTTTTACAAGGTCTTTATTTTTATCAGCCAAACAGTATAGGTGTATCACAAAACTACAAATCCCAGGATTCTGTAGGATGGATTGCTACATGGACATTAAAGTGATGTCAAACTACTTTATTTCTATTTCTATGGTGTAGCTGCACCCTATATATTAAATGGGAAAAAAATCATGCAGAAACTAAAAACATGTTGTGTTAATGAATTTATCCTTATATGTCTACAGTATTTAAGATACACAATGATTCAAAGTGGTAACCAGCAAAATGGTATCAATGTGAAGTTGAAGGCTTTCATACCTGGAATCCATAGTTTTGGGGGGCGTTTTTGAGCTATGTGGCCATGTTCTGGAAGAGTTAACTGGAATTTTCTGGAAGAGTTAACTGGAAGAGTTAACTGGAGTTTTCTGGAATTAACTCTTCCAGAAAAGGACCACATGGCCAGAAAACCCCACGAAAAACTGGTATCAGTTTGTATGGTTTCCTAGGAAACAAATATGGTAGCAGTATGGTCTCAGGCCCTAAAACACTGAAAAATTATGCCAGTTTTCCATATACCAGATAACCTGAGAGGCATTGTTATGTCATATACACAATAAGAGTTTGGGCAGAGAAAATCAACAGCACCTCTGTCTTAGAAGCATGTTTATTATATTGTGAAAATTGTTTTGTTGCTCCTGGATTTTTTAATAGGCTTATTCAGCCCATTTTAATTGTATATCTCTGGTTAATATGGATCTGCCTTTTAAAAATCCTAGGTGAATTGCTTCTATCTTCATTTGGTTTCTTCCCAATATTAGAGGGGAAAAATCCTGGAGAACAGGAGAAGTCCCAGAAGACTGGAGGAGGGCAAACATTGTCCCCATTTTCAAAAAGGGAAAAAAAAAGAAGATCCCAACAATTATCATCCAGTTAGTTTGCCATCAATTCCAGGAAAGATTCTAGAGCAGATCCTTAAACAAAGAATCTGTGAACATTTAGAAGGGAATGCCATATTCACAAAAAGTCAATATGGGTTTCAGAGAAACAAGTCATGCCAGACAAATCTGATTTCTTTTTTGAGAAAATTACCAGTTTGGTAGGGAATGTGGTAGACATAGCATATCTTGATTTCAGTAAGGCTTCTGACAAAGTCCCCCATGATATTCTTGCAAACAAAATAATAAAATGTGAGCTAGACCGTACAATTGTTAAATAGATTAGTAATTGATTGATCAAACAAACCCAAAGGGTGCTCAGCTAGAGAGAAGTGACCAGTGCCACAGGTTTCTGTACTGGGCCCAGTGCTATTCAACATCTTTATCAGTGGCTTGGATGACAGAATTGGGGGCATGCTTATCACATTTGCAGATGACACCAAATTAGGAGGAGTAGCTAATACCCCAGAGGACAGGATCAAAATTCAAAATGATCTGAATAGACTAGAAAGCTGGGCCAAAGCTAACAAAATGAAATTCAACATGGAGAAATGTAAGGTACTGCCCTGGGGTGGGGGTGGGGATTAAATGCATATATATAGGATGGGAAGACTACATGTGAAAGGGGTCTAGGCGTCCAAATAGACCATAGTTTGAACATGACTCAACAGTGCAATGCAACATCTGAAAATGTCAATCCACTTTTAGGCTGCATCAATAGAAGTATAGTGTCTAGATCAAGGGAAGTAATAGTGCCACTCTATTCTGCTTTGGTGTGGAACCACCTGGAATACTGTGTCTAGCTCTGGGCCCCAAAATTCAAAAAGGATGTTGAGAAACTGGAGCGTGTACAAAGAAGGGTGAATAAAATGGTGAAGGGTCTGGAAACCATGTTCTATGAAGAAAGACTTAGGAAGCTGAATATGTCTAGCCTGGAGAAGAGAAGGTTAAGAGGTGATATCATAGTCCTGTTTAAATATTTAAAGGGATGTCATACTGAGGAGGAATCAAGCTTGTTTTCTGCTGCTCCAGAAAACAGGACCCAGAACAGTGGATGGAGGCTACAGGAAAAGCAATTCCACCTCAACATTAAGAGGAACTTCTTGAGAGTAAGGGCTGTTCCCTCAGAGTGTGGTGGAGTTGCCTTTCTTGGATGCTTTTAAACAGAGGCTAGATGGCCATCTGTCGGGTATACTTTGATTTGGAGTTCCTTCACAGCAGGAGGTTGCACTGGATGGCCCTTGTGGTCTCTTCCAACTCTATGATTCTATTTTTCTTAAACAGTAAAAATTATACAGTGGGCCCTTGGTATCCTCTAGGGTTTGGTTCGAGGAGCCTCCATGGATAGCAAAATCCATGGATGCTCAAGTCCCATTAAATACAAGTGTAGTAAAATTGTGTACCATATATAAAATGGCAAAATCAAAGTTTGTTTTAGGAATTTTTATACAGTCATCCCTTCGGATTCGCAGGGGATCCGTTCCAGACCCCCCCACAAATTGGAAAAATCCATTGATTTCAATGGTTGTATGCTCCTGTGTGCAGCCTGCGTGTACATTGTGGACATGTGCCCCATTTTGTTCCCTCTCTGTTTACCATCCTTGATTAATCAAGACCGCAGATCCCAAGTCCACAAACAGGGAGGGATGACTGTATTTTAAAAAATATCTTCAAACTGTGGATGGTTGAATGCATGGATAAAGAATTGTGGATAGTGCAAGCTGACAGTACACCTGCTGTTTCTTCTATTTTTTACTGAAGTGCCTATAATCAAGGTCCAAAATAGCCAATAGCTTGTTCTCTTCTCTGCTGATACTTTTCAATGAAACCTGAAAGATTTTGTATTTTCTGAACTGTCAAGATATAAACTAAAATCATTTAACAAATTCTAGCTTTCTTTCAGCTTTGCCCTTAGGAACATACCCCTAGACCCAAAGAAGCAAATCCCAGCATAAGAGTTGGACTGAATGGCAATTGTGGTCTCTTCCAACTCTATGATTCTGAAACAGTGCTTACCTAATTGGGGGTAATATCGTGCACCTTTATTTCAATTAATAACAAATGATAATAAAAGAAGCAGAATCAACCATTCTGGAATTGGAAGCTGCTACTCCATGCCCCCAAGTGCTTGGCTTCACCATTTATTTATTTTCAATCTTTTCTCCCATGAAGAACCAAAGGGTTAATAGAATAATACCTTGGACACACTTCCATACATTAGAGGCCCAGGCTGAAGATAAAACAGCTTCCAATCCTGGCATGTATTCTCTGCTAACCAAATGTGGATTTTCTATTACTTTCATCTGGAGGGAATCCAGATGAAAGAATCCAAAACATTCAGAGCTTTTCACACTTGTCAACAGCTATTTTAATATGGTCCCTTAAATTGCTTTAACTAAGGTCCAAAACACACTGGAGAAATAATCCATGTTGAGACTACTTTAACTACCTTGGCTCCGTGCTAGGGAATTATGGGAACTGTAGTTTACTGTGGCATCAGAGCTTTCTGACAGAGAAGGCTAAATGTCTCACAAAATTACCTAGCATTGAGCCAGTTAGAGCAGTCTCAAACTGGATTACTTCTGCAGTGTGTTTTGGATCATAGTCACATAGGGCTTTCTAGATTGGCAAAAAGAAGTGTGTTCATGGCTGCATGAAACTCTAGCCTTTAGATGAGAAAAAGGGAAAGTGTGCCATGAAAATGCTTTTTTTGCGTTTTAGGGGAGAAGAAGCGCCTTTTAAAAGGTGCTGGTTTTCCCAGCTTCTTTTTTAAAAACTGCGGAACAGCGCAGCTCCATCTAAAGGCTGTGGTGCAGCTGCTAAGCATTAAGGAAAAGGCAACTTCATGTCACACTTTCCTGCCAATCTAGAAAGCCTAATAGTTTCAGAAACAATAAGGAACACAGAAACAGTTTCAGGCACTGACCACACAGCATGGAAAAATAAATGCAGCAGTTCCTGAATGGTGAATCATACTGACATGTCCCTAAAAGTGTTCCGGCTGTCCCCAAACTATTTGAATGAGATAGCTCAATACTTGTAATTTTATTATTTATATATTTATTTAAGTATTTATTTATTTTTGCAATAGACTAGGACCCTGTCTCTAGGCATAGGTGCAAAGCTGGGTGTTTTCTGCTATGGCATTCTCAAAGTAAGCCTGTGTGCACCATATGCTTTTGTAATGTAAATGAAAATTTGAGTTAACCTGGAGGAAAATAATTCATTCCTGTTGATTCTGGTTGTCTGAACTTTTATTATAGTTTTGTTCTCTTTTCACACTAGCTTTTACTGGGAATGAAAATAAGTAGAAAAAAATATTTTGCTATGTAGTGTGTAATGCTGTTATTGTTATGGGGTGCATGAGGGATTGCTCCACTTGTACTGCAAAAGATAAAACATATGGGGTACTGGCACATTACAATGTAGCCTGTAAAATTTCTGAGGTACAGAATCTGGGTGGCAAGTATCACTAAATCCACAGTCTTTCTCCATCTCTCTCATGAGTTAAAGATATAGCAAGATATCAATTACCATCATTTTATCATTTCCATAATTTATGTAACTTTCATTGTCTATAAGACTTTGACTGTCTATAATATAAGACCTTATATTATATAGATCATCATAATTTGTCTATGAGCAACTTTTATGCACACCATCTTAACTTCATATGTATTTCTCAGCAGTGTTAAATGAGAAACTAATGTCAGTAATAAAACTGAACTCTATAAATTCTACCTTGGTTTTCAAATATATATTGTAATATTAATGCAACAGAGTGATATCTGAGTTTAAAGCAGAAATCCTGAAGCTCACTGAGACTACACATAAAAATAAAAAAGGCATCAAATAAGTTTTTAAAATGACAAAGTTCTCCTCTTTCAATAAAACACAAATATAAAAGCAAAGAAGGGAAATCATTCCCTTGTTGTGCAAGGGAAATCATGATTAAAAAAGCAATAATAATTAATGTTATATTTTCAAGTGAGAGCCAGTGAGCTACTTGAAGGCTTGAGCACATACCAGGACTATGACACTGGTAAACAAACCCTCACTCACCCATGGAAACCCAATGGGTAACCTTGGGCAAGTCACACTTTCTCAACCTTGGAGGACAGCAATGGCAAATTCTCTCTGAACAAAGCCTGCCAAGAAAAAAGTGTCATGGGATCTCACCTTAGGGTCACCATAAATCAAAAACAACTTAAAGGCACACAGCAATATTTTCAAGGGTCCAAAGCATTTCAAATGAATATTTGTCTTCAGGCTTGCCATGTTTTGATATTTCTTATTCATAATGACATTCATGCTTCCACTATTTTGCAATCAGACTTGCAGTGCAGAATTGCTGGTTTCACAGGGAGTGGATTAATAGGAATGAGAGAGAGAGGGAGGTTAAAACATTCATATGCTTTTATATACTGTACTACTACAGGATGAGTCTACCTTATTCAAAATACTTGGGACAGAATTTTTTTGGATTTTTTTTTTTTGAATATTGACATATATACAATGAAATGTTTTGGAGATGAGTTCGTTGTTAACTGCCTGAGAGTCAGCCTCAACTCATGGCAACTTTGTGGATGAGACATCTCCAAGCCCCTCTATTCTCCACTACTTTTCCCTTTGCTTAGTTTGGGCTAGCTCATCACAGGGTTTTCTTGGTGAAAGGGTCTTGCAAGGAAATTCTACTTTGCCTCCCTTCACACAGTGTTAATGTGTTAGCTATGGTGTCACTGCTGTTCTCACTCTGAGATCTTACATCTGTGCCACCCACCACTACTGCTGCTGGAGATGGGACCAATATATTTTATTATGCATCATATACACATAGCCTGAAGGTAATTTAATACACAATATTTTTAATAATTTGTGTGTATGAAACAGTTTGTGCACACTGAACAGTTTGTGCACACTGAACAGTTTGTGCACTGAAACAGTTTGTGCACACTCTCTCAGCCACCCATGTGGGCAATCTTGGATTCTGAAGTTTTGGATGTGGCGGACTCAAACTGTATTAAACTCCTGCAAGTATAAAATATATTCTGGTAACTATTACGCAACATATACACATAATTTTGAGTTTTAACATTGGTAATAGTTTTGTAATTTTCCCCATGGTGGCTGCACCACCACAACAGTTATGGTGGGAGGAAATGTTGCAATACTGACAAGTATTCCAAGAACAAAACCTAAAGTAAAGCTGATACTTTTGATCACACTACAGCACAAATCTGGAGGAAAAAGAATATGTCTTTGTAAAATATTATCACTGACAGACTGCAGTGATAAAGCACAAACATTTGATTTTTGTGACATTTACAGCAGGCCTATGACTAACATTGTCATTTTCCCCTTTCTCCTGTATGATTTCTAAC
The DNA here is from genome assembly GCA_034509955.1 of Urosaurus nigricauda. Classification (NCBI taxonomy): domain Eukaryota; kingdom Metazoa; phylum Chordata; class Lepidosauria; order Squamata; family Phrynosomatidae; genus Urosaurus; species Urosaurus nigricauda. The sequence continues at coordinate 265,906,497 of JAOEGL010000002.1, read as the reverse complement.
ACTTTTGCTTGACAAAGAATTTCAAAACCTTGCAACATGTATTTTGTGCATTTTCGTTGGGCTCATCGCTCTTTTTGTGGATTTGGGGTGCTATTGTCCTTTGCTATATGGCCTTAGCCATATGAGAGCCGGCATGAAGAAGAGGCTTGAGTGTCGGACTGGAGACTAGGGTTTGATTTGGCCATGAAAGCCACTGGGTGACCTTATTTATTATTTAGTTAGTTCATTTTAGTCCACCTTTCTGCAAGAGGCAGTTCACAAACAAAAATAAAAAAAACCTTTACAATAAAAGTTTTAAAACAATTAAATACATCAAAATAAAGACAGTATACAAAAAGGAAAAACACCCCCTTTCCCTCACAGCACCTCTGCCCCAGGGGACCAGAGGTCCTCCTTTTCCAGGACACATCCTCCTTTCAACCAACTGTCCAGGAGGCATTCCAAAACGTCCTCCGTTTTGAGCAGGACTAGGAAGCCTGAACTGATGATACTCGTGTGTTTTGAGCCTTTAATTTGGCCATGCCCTCCATCTTTCCTGCATATCCTCCTTTTTTTTGTGGTGTGCCTTGTTGGCCTCCTTGGTGGTGAGGGAGACCTCTCTGGTCATTGCATGAGTTGTGGTGAGCTTTTTGGATTTGGTCAGGTCCCCACATTATTATTTTATTTTGTCCTCCATTCCCAGGTGTGCTTTTGTGGCTGTATAAGACCAGAGTCTAGTAGTCACTACAGAGTGCCCAGCAGTAGTTCCTCCCACCTCAGCTCCCTTGGCCTGGCTGTGTGAAGCCTTTCCAAAAGCCTGTAAAAGTGAAGCAAGCCAGGAAGCCACCCAAACATTCCCTCCCTGAGGAGGAGGAGGAGGAGGCGGGAGGGTTGCAATTGGTCGCCTGTCTGAGTCCTTCCCCAGAGGCCTCCTGGTGACGCGGGCTCTGCACCTGCTCCTGCCTCTTCTTCTTCTAATCTTCTCTCTCTTGTTGTGCCTCTTCTTCTTCTTCTTCTTCCCGCCTCCAAAGCCTCCACCTTTTTGCTTTGCCAGTGGGCAGTTGTGGTAGTGGCGAATGGTAGCTCAAGGCGGGCAATTCCTGTAGTGCTACAAGTAGCAGCAGTGAAAGCCTTTGCCTTCTTCCCCTTTCAGGGCAGGAGGAGAAACTTTCCCCCCTCTCCTTGGGTGGTGGGTGCTGCCTGCTTTCCTCCTCTTCTCTTCCTCCTCCAAGCAGCATGGCCCCCTCTTCTGCCCCTGGGCCCAGTCGGAGGGGCCCCCTGCTTGGCTGCTGCAGCTGCTGCTTTTTCCTCCTCCTCCTCTGGCCTTTGGCCGCCCTGCCTTCCAAGCTGAACATCCCCAAAGTCTTGCTGCCTTTGGCCCGGAGCACCAAGATCCACTTCACCCTGGAGGCCAGCCAAGGCTGCTACCGCTGGTGAGTGGAAGAAGGAGAAGGTGGAAAGTCAGGAAACTTCGCTTTAAGCCATGACCAAAAGCGAAATAGTCCCAGGGCTGCATCCAGACTGGAGAAATAACCCGGTTTGGCAGCGCTTTAACTCTTTGTCTGGCTCTTTGCTATGGAATTCTGGGAGCTGGAGTTTGTTGTGGGGCCCAGAGCGGAGCTCCGCTCCGCTCTGGGCCCACAACAAACTCCAACTCCCAGAATTCCATAGCAGTGAGTCAGACAAAGCGCTGCCAAACCGGGTTATTTCTCCAGTCTGGATGCAGCCCAAAAGCATACTGTGAGCAAAGCCAACCCAGAACAGACAAAACCTATGGTTCTCAAAACATGGCATGGTGAAGTTCTGGCTGCTTCCAAATTTCTAGGATTTATAGTTTCCCTTGTGCCCAAGACATTTCTTTCCTTTTTTGCCTGGATGGAGAGGCAGGCAGGCAGGCAGCCTACAAGCAAAGTTTTACCCAGCATAAAGGAACTCTGGCTCCATCTGCACTGAAGAAATAATGCAGTTTTGATACTACCTCAACTGCCATGGCTGCAATGCTATGGAATTCTGGGATGTGCGGTTTTGTGAGATACCCAGCCTTCCCTGTTAGAGAGGTTTGGTGCCACCGCAAGGTACAAATCCTAGGATTCCACAGCATGGTAGTTAAAGTGGTGTCAAACTGCATTATTTTTGCGGTGGAGATGCAGCTTATGATAAAGAAAAAAAACTTTTTTGAAATCAGATATCCTTAGAAAGTAACAGTCGGTGAAGTGACACTTAGATGGTTGGTTTTTATAGGGGGAAAATAAAAAGACAGCAAGGCAGATGTTTCAGTGGTACAACTGAAACATCAAAATGGCCAATTCCATCCCACACACTACTACAGTACTGTATTTCTCACTAGGAATTTCAGTAGAAAACTTTGAATTTAAAGTCAAAGTTATATAGAGGATATAAACCAGTACTTTGAACACTTTTGAATATTAGCTTTTGCAAACAGTCTTCTTGCTTGGGCAAGATTTAGAAAGGACTTTGTGGCACCTTAAAGACTAACCATTGTATTTTGGCATAAATGCTTGTGGACACCAGTCACTTCATGGAGACTGAAAGTTTATGCTGAAATGATCTAGATAGTCTTTAAACTGCCACAGGATTGCTTTTTATTGTGGAACATATTAACATCATTGTTAATCTCTCTGAAAATTGATGCAAGATTCAAGATTGTTGCATTTCCAAATTTACAAAAGGAATGCAAGGTTTCTTTTAATTTGACACATGGGATCCTACAACTTAAAAGTGACAGAAGCTCAGCAGACTTTTTTTGAAAAAGTGTGATGCACTGAATTTCAGCTTCTTGATATTGCAAAAGGGAAGGTGACAAAACTGAACCACCTTTGTATTACTAAAGCATTAAATGCACAAATTATGCAGTCGAGTTTCCCATATTTAGGGAAATGGCAGGGGTCAGCAAACCCAGAATGCAGTGGATGAGCCTCACCCTGGGAAAACAACCTTCAGGTTGTGTAATTACTAAAAACAGTATAGTTAACACTACAATGAAGAATTGGGGGGGGGGGGTGCCTTAAAGGATAAATACTCTTCCAGCACAGTTTACAGTAATCAACATTGAGTGAAAACAACTGTAACTCTTTTCATAGTTCCTGGAACCATAGGGTGACAGTAACTATTTTTGCCATTTTCATAATCACAAAATGCATGCATATGTTCCTAAATATTTGACAAGACAGTATGTTGACTATACAAATCTGGAAGATCTCTTTTCAGTCTTTTTTTTTCTGTGTGAATATCATCCTGATTCTAAATTAATGTGTGTGAGAGTTACATGGATCTCTGTGAGGATTCCCAGGGATCATGATGAAAAACTTTCTCATTATTGACTCCCAGGGTATTCAGTTGGCCTTACTCCTAGATTAGCACCATATGATTGCAGCCTTAGTAAAGTTGGCCCTCTTTATACATGGATTTTTTATACACAGATTTGAGCATACACAGCTTGAAAACATTCCCAAAAAGTATAAATTCCAAATAGTAAACCTTGATTTTTCCATTCTATATATGGGACACCATTTTGTTGTGCCATTATATTTAATGGGACTTGAGTATACACAGATTTTGCTATCCACAGAGGGTCCTGGAACCAAACGCCAGCAGATAATAAAGACCCACTGTAGTGTGGCCACTGGGTATAACACTGGGAATACCTTTTAGGAGGCTGCTTCCTCTGGCTTCAGTATAAATTTTTATGTCGATAATATGTTGAGGATTTAGAATATGTAACTTGGTTACTTTGTTTAATTATCTGTGTGTATCACATTCTTTCTCCCTTTGAAATATAAAATCCATTGTATGTTATTAGCAAACACTAGATGATTGTGAAATCTGAGGGAATTACAATTGTCAAAGAACAAGAGGTGCATATATAAGTAAATGTACATCTTGCCATAATTCAGACTGGGTAAACAGTTATATTTCCAAGCACATAAGTTAACTTTCCCGCATTGAGTTTTCTTCTGTCTCAGGAGCCATGCTAGACATGGATTTAAAACCAATATATTAATTCTGAAAAACCAGATTTTCATTTGCATGTAATTCACCCAGCAAGATCATTTTTGAATTACCATTTGAGCTGTTCTTTCAAGAGAGCATGACTTGTAAGAGCAAAACCGCTTTACATAAAAATTCTGTAAAGATCTAATTCTGCTTCTGTGTCACAGAAGAATTATCAGGCTAGTCTTTGCAGCCTGACCCTAAGCAAGTTTACTTGGAGTAGACTGAGAATGTAGTTTAGTGATGCATATGAATACAATATAATGCAGAGTTTTTTGTGGGCTTTTTGGGCTATGTGACCATGTTCTGGAAGAATTTATTTCTAACGTTTGCCTGCATCTGTGGCTGGCATCTTCAGAGGCTGGTGGGAAGGAAGTGAGTGGAATATATATATATATGTGTGTGTGTGTGTGACCATTGGTTGGGAAGAAGTGATTTACATGTTAATCTGTGTGTTGGCTCGACTTCACAATGTAACTCAGGTTGAACATTTGATTTTCTGGTCCCCTGTTTCTTGTTGTTAACTGCCCTTGAACTGACCTTGACTCATGGTGACCCTGTGGATGAGACATCTCCAAGAACTCCTGTCTTCAACTGCTCTGCTCATATTGTGGAGCCTCAGGCCTGTGACCTTCCAGACTGAGTCTAACCATCTGGCATGTGGGCTCTTTCTACTGCCCTCTACCTTTCCTAGCACCATTGCCTTTTCTAATGATCCATGCCTTCTCATGATGTGACCAAAATACGACAGTTCAATTTATTCATCCTGGCCTCCAGGGAGAGTTAAGGCTCGATCTGTTCTAGAACCCATTTGCTTGTCTTCTTGGATGTCCACATTTATCCTCATTTTCTTTTTATCAGCCTTCTTCACTGTCCTACAATGGCTTGGACAATCCTTACATCTTTACTCTTTAGGCTCTTGCCCAGTTCCCATCTTAGTCTTCTTCTGACTACTTGACTGTAGTCACCATTCTGATCAATATTTGATCCAAGGTGTGGGAACACTTTAACTATTTCAATTTTATAATTATTTGCTCGGATGAATTCTTGTAGATCTTGTTTGGTCATTATTTTTGTTTTCTTAATATGCAATATTAAGCCTGCCTTGGCACTTTCCTCCTTGGCCTTCTTCAGTAATTGCTCAAGGTCTTTGTTGGATTCTGCTAGTGGTAATGTATCATATGCATATCTGAAGTTATTAATATTCCTTTCTCTGATATTCACCCCTCCTACCTATGATCTAAAGCAGCTCTCTGTGGAATATTTTCTGCATAGAGGTTGAATAAATAGAGTGATAGGTCTGCAAACTTGTCTGACCCTTTTGCCTTGTCGTCTGTGCCAAGTAAAAATTTCTATTCACAGATAGGCAGATTAATTCTTGTAAATGAGGTGTGATACATGGAACTCCATACATTGTTGGACTGAAACTCCTGTGATCCCAGAGTTACCATTGAGGGTCACTGTTTTATTTTATTTTATGTATATTCCACCATTCCTCAAAAACTGGGAGTTAAGGCACCTCATGGCAAGATTAAACAAGCTAAAAATAAAAACACACAAATTAGCTGTAAATTATAATTTAACAGGTCATTTTAAAATCCAATCAAATAAAAGTTTTAAAAACATACCATTAAAATTTTTAGAATGCATGCACAGGTTAAAGGCCTCTTCCTCAGCATTTAATCACTTGCCTAACCTGTCTGAATAAAAAGTTGTTTTCCTGCCTTTGGAAGTAGAACAGGGTATGAAGCAGCCTAGTTTCCCTTGAAATAAAGTTCCACAGCCTGCGGGTTGCATACCCCTGTCAAGCCAAAAGATATGGTTCTTTTTCTCCTCCCCTTTTTTCAAACTGCTGTGTGCTACAAAAAAATCCCCAAAACAAACCTTTATCTGCAAAGAAACTAGCAAAAAGAATTGTGAAAGAAATTAAATATAAATAAATAATGTTAAGTTACAAAGGGCCAAAGTGTTTGTTCAGGTTTAATATGCATATTTTAAAAATATGAATTTCAGCTCCTGGAGGCTTTGATAATTACCAGGGTAGCAGGCAGGAAGGTGGAGTTTAACCACTTCCCGCTCTGCTTCAGCCCTGCCAGCAACCATTCTTTCAAATCTGCATGAAGAGAGATTAACATGTACCCTGATGCACATTTGCCTAATAGTAACAGTGGGACTTAGTTTACTAACATCTCTTTCACACCAAACAATTATAGCATTTTGATACCACTTTAAAATATGCTCTAACTGTCCCAGTCTCTCAGGAATGGTCCTGATTTTCCCACTTTTTCAATTACTTTAAAAATGTCCCAAGTCTTTCTTCTCCTTTCATTCTTTCCTTTTGCCCTCAACTTACTTCAGGTGCTACAAACTAATTCCAAAGTGCAAATGTAGTTTTTACTCAATTAATTCTGCTAAGAGAATGGGCATTTATAATTTTGAGGCAGAGAGCTCTAGTGCCTCTCAAAATTACAAATCCCAGAATTCCATACGATGCAGCTTTGGCACTTCCAGTGGAATTACAGGACAACACTTGAATAACAGTTTTATCTAACACTTGATTTTGCTTAAGCACTGTAAACCTTGGATATAGTTTGGCTGTATGCTTTGTGAACATAGCATGCAAAGCTTGTGTAAACAAACTGTGTATCATAAATAAGCCATAACAAGATAGTTGACTGA